>CM070877.1:94536021-95141021 GCA_036365515.1 Torymus aiolomorphi | reverse complement strand
TATTAGTGATAAGAAATTTGTATTCAAGCCTTTCTATAGAGTATTCGTTACCAGTTTGCAGTTTAATACGTATACTAGTAATTTCTCCCGCTTTGTCTTTACATACCAAAATAACTTTTCCTATAGTTCCATTGACTAAGCCAATGGAAACATCAATATTTCTTCTTATCATAATTTTAGAATCAATTTTGATTTTTATTGTACGTTCTATTCCACATGCGTCATCGTCATTTAATAGTTTCATAATGTTCTTCTCTAAATTTTTTGAACATTTAAAAGAATCGTGAGCGATAAGAGTTATTTCTTCTGTATTAATTCTATGTAACATAGCAGCATTTAAAATATTACACATATTTCTAGTCGGTAACAAACACACAGCATCGATTGGTAACTTACTTAAATACAAACATATTTCTTCTATTATTTGATTATTATTATTAGTGGTAAATATTAATTTCCGTTTTTGTAACATTTGTATGTCATCATTTGTTAAAAAGCCTAAACGGATTCTTGAAAGAATTTCACTATAAGTCTTATCATTTTTTTGTCTCATGTTAATTGTTAATTCATCATAATCAAATAAATCCCATAAATTATAAGTTTCCATTGCTCCTATGTACTTATTAATTTGCAAATTCGTTAGTCCTACAAACGCAAATCCTTCATTAACTGGTGGAAGTTGAAGTAAATCGCCAAAAACAACAATGTGTTTTTTGCCAAACCAACCGTTGTCGTTATCTGAAGTATCGAATATTTCTGTAAGACGCAAATGAATATACATAAGCATGACATTTGATATCATTGATATTTCATCAATAATTATTAGATCCACATTTTCTAAACTTTTTCTAATTTCTTTTAAAGCTGCTGACGATAATTCTTTATATTTAGCTGTACATTTGTGCTCTACTGGCAGTTGCAATAATCTATGAACCGTAAGGCCTTTTACATTAAAAGCTGCTATTCCAGTAGGCGCTGTTACAGCTGTATCTTTTTTACGAATAATTTTGTTCCACGAAACTAAAGTTTCAATTATAAAACTTTTACCGGTTCCACCTGGTCCACTTATAAAAATTCTCAAAATTTTATCACTATTTTGTATAGTAGATGTAATTTTTTCAAACACCCTTAATTGATCTTCATTGAATTTCTCAATAGCATTTTGAAGATCTGTCTCACTCATAACTTTCTCTGCAATGTCTCTAAATTCCTTCATAGTATTTTCTGTTTCTATCGGGACACAGCCATCTGGTAAATTATTTGAAAGAGTTTTAGCGTTTTCATCATTTTCTTCTTGTAACAATTGATTTTGAATCATTTCATTCATTGCGTTCATAGCTTCTTGTATAACTTGACATTTATCATGATATTTCATAGCCTGAACTAATTCGTTTTGTTTCTTATGAAATGCATTTGCATAGGTATTTTCATTATCTTTTAAGTCGTAAACATCTCTCCAGGGTTCAAATAGTAGTAGTAAAGCATAAAAGTAATTTTCTGGTTGATTCACACAATTGTACTTCCAATGATTTATCAAATAAGGTTTCTTCCTTTTTTTACAAATTTATATTAATACACACTTGTTCTATTCTCAAATATTTGAAACTGATTTTTAATAGAAGTTTTAAAATTTGATTATAAACACTTCATGTAGCACGTCGTACCAGTACCATATTTTATTTATTATTACACAAAACATTGAAAATTATATTGTATATTTATATATAACCTCGCGTGTCACTGAGCAATATTTTCTTGTATGCAAAAGTTTATTATGATGTTTATGAACCTCATAAGATGTAATTAATTACTTATTAATACACGCTTAAGCTATTTTCAAAATATTTGAAACTGATTTTAAGGAGAAGTTTTTAAATTTGATATAACATTTCATGCAACACATTTTACCCGTATTTTATTTTTTTATATTACACCAAATACTGATAGATGTCATTTTGTAATCACAATTTGTTATCAATAACATTTGATTTATATATGCACTTCATTGGACATATCATACTGATATTTTATTTTATTTAATAATACAAAACACTGATTACATGCCATTTTTTAATCACTATATGTTATTTGTCATCAATAAAATTTAGTTATATATGCACTTCATGCAACACATCATACCGGTATTTTATTTTATTTATTACGCAAAACACTGATTAGATGTCGTTTTGTAATAATAATAATTTAATCCTGTCAAATATGAAGACCAATTTTTAATATTCTTCTAAAATAATTATTTTATTTATTAATACACACTTGTTCTATTCTCAAATATTTGAAACTGATTTTTAATAGAAGTTTTAAAATTTAATTATAAACACTTCATGTAGCACGTCATACCAGTACCATATTTTAAACACTGAAAATTATATTGTATATTTATATATATAACCTCGCGTGTCACTGAGCAATATTTTTTGTATGCAAAAGTTTATTATGATGTTTATAAACCTCATAAGACGTAATTACTTATTAATACACACTTGAGCTATTTTCAAAATATTTGAAACTGATTTTAAGGAGAAGTTTTTTAATTTGATATAACATTTCATGCAACACATTTTACCGGTATTTTATTTTTTTATATTACACCAAATACTGGTAGATGTCATTTTTAATCACAATCACAATTTGTTATCAATAACATTTGATTTATAAAATTTTCATGTTGAGGATATTATAAAATACATCTTGAAAATATTGTATCGTAAATAGTATTTGCCTGCACTTCTGTTTTTCTTTCTTGAGTAGTGCTATATATATTCTTACTATCTTCTTTAATATAAATTATTCTATTCCTACGCGTCTGTTCATGTATTAAAATAACTTTTTGTCGTCCATTAATAATAAAATAACAACCAGGGTCATGAGGGCAGTCGTTCATTTTTGCTAATTCAAAATTAGATTTTTCAGACACATTACACGATTAGAACTCCTTAACATTATTGGCTATATTATACATATATCTCAATATTTCCAAAAGGACTCGAAAAAAATCTTCTGGTATAATATCTGTAAAAAATCTGTAAAAATAAAAAATCACACAAAGTATCAATTTTTACAACATGATTTTAGCCATTTAACATTCAGCCAGTAAGTACTTATCTAATAAAAGTTATTTTTCCCATTGATTGACTGATACACGAAGAATAGATAAATAAATCTTTAATATAAATTATTCTATTCCTAAGCGTCTGTTCATGTATTAAAATAATTTTTTGTTGTCCATTAATAATAAAATAACAACCAGGGTCATGAGGGCAGTCGTTCATTTTTGCTAATTCAAAATTTTCAGACACATTACACGATTAGAACTCCTTATCCCTATATTTCCAAAAGGACTCGAAAAAAATCTTCTGGTATAATTCTGGTATAATATCTATAAAAATCTGTAAAAATAAAAAATCACACAAAGTATCAATTTTACAAAATGATTTTAGCCATTTAACATTTAGCCAGTAAGTACTTATCTAATAAAAGTTATTTTCCCATTGATTGATTGATACACGAAGAATAGATAAATTCTTCTCATCACCAGTTGACTATTTGAGATTTTTACATATTATTAACTAATTTATACTAACTCACGATATCACGATATGATCACGATATGATAACATTTGTAATATATATATCTGTGTGTATAATAAAAAAATACTGACATGTTATTATATGTAAATAAGGTTAGGTCGATGGATACGGTGTACATATATATATATATATACACGCTGGGGCGTATGGGGTCACGTGACGTTATACGTATCACGTGATCAGAAGCGGATGCAGGTCTGATGAAAGAAAAGGAAAAAATTTAAAGATCGGAATCGACCAGTCTGATTCTTTGATACTCAATATCTCTTAAATGAGACAATATTTTTGAATAAAACCTTCAAATTTTTCTAGCTTAATGAACATAGATTTCAACAAGTGTATTATGCTAGATATTTATTCTGCATAGATAAAATACAACGCGATCAAAGTTTTCGCGCTCTCATATCAAAGAATATAAGGCACGGGTCACTCCTTAGGCCTCTTCTGCATTGTTTGACTGTTACTTGCCTTCGGAGCGCTCCCGCGCTCCTTGATTGTATAAATATCATAATTTTATTTTTTTTTAAAACAGAAAAGAATTTATTTTTAGAATTCAATAAAAATATCTGATGTGTAACGTAATTAAAACAAGACATACTTGCGTACTTTTTAAAATTAATTCAAACTAAGAAAAATCTACGTATTTGACACCACATTCAAACTTAATTACAATATGACGATTGCCTTCTACACGAGCTGTGGACTGTCCAAGTTTTTTCCTGCCTCACTGAGAAGCAGAAAGCGCTGCTACTAGCATTACCCTATGCCAACAACAACTTCTGTGTCACGTTCATCATCTTCATCTTTTGGTTCCCAATTAGTATCAGTGAGAGTTTCTTCTGCATCAATCAATGCATATGCAGTATAGGTGGACACATTGTACGCAATTCACTTGTTGTACATTTTTTCTTTGGATCTAGTTCATGGGAACTATCTCCTTTTGGAACAAGAACAGTTAAAAAAGTACATTTTACTTGTATTATAATTATATAATATTATTCTGTATTCCAGAGTCTGCTTTATATTACATTTTACTTATATTATAATTATATAATATTATTCTGTTTTCCAGAGTCTGCTTTATATTATAATAAGACATTCAGGTTGATTCTTGACGCTAATGGTAGTAGTAGATAATGTGAATTTCAGGAAGCTGATGGCCAATACTACCAGGTATTTAAATTGTTACGTCCGTGACGTATTTCTAAAATCAATTTACATGCATATTTCTCATCAGTAATTTTCTGACCCACAAACTGATGTAATTGTAAATCTGAAAACGCAGCATTTCGGCTACGAAACAGCGTGACGTAGCGAGACACCTACTTCACGAAGGTGTACGCTCGTCGAAACTTTTATGTAGATTCAGCATTTCTTAACTTCGAAATCGAACGATTTATGTCAAAATGTTTACTAAATTTGTTTAAAAAGATGATTTTGATTCAACGTCAAAATCATCTTCAACCTAATTTAATCGCTTAATAAATACGGCGACTCTTACCACACAAATTAGTAATCGTGCAAAAGTCGCGAGCTCCGTACCACTCCAGCCGACAATAGGAGAAACAATAACCGACTACGAGAAAATACTTATATCTATAAAATCAATAATCTATCGGTATTATATATTGTTTAACAAAGTTAATAAGTTGTAAATCGCATAGTCTTATTTATAAAACTTATATCATTCAATAAATAGTACATCTAACTAATCAGCTGTTTATTATTTACGAGAGCCTACGCCCAGAATAAAGGTAATATAAATCAAATATCAATTGAAAAAAAAAAATATATATATATATATCATTCAAATATATTTGAAGATAAACCATACAAATTTCAATACACATATAAGAGTAGATTCCTCGACACTCAAGACTTAACAGTAGTTCCGGTACCGATCGAACAATCGTTCACTAGACTATTTCAAATTAAAGAATAAAAATAACTTTTCTCCGGAACTTAACAGTGGTTCCGGTACCGATCGAACAATCATTCACTAGACTATTTCAAATTAAAGATTAAAAATAACTTTTCTCCGAAACTTAACAGTGGTTCCGGTACACAGTCGAACGAAAGTTTGTTAGATCAGCTAAATCAAACTTTAAACGTTTTAAAGTAGATCAAATAAGCTCTTGAAAGACGAGGGAAATATTCTTATATAAACTAACATAAAATAAGTCCGAGCTTCACATTTTGCAGTAAGTAGTTGGGGCCATTCATTATAGCATGAATTACCAAACTACTGAAAATAAATGCGTACGGCTCGTCGAGTTATGAACAAGTATTCAACAAATGATAAATACGGAAATAAGAACAATTTCTACAAAACAAATGACATTTTTCAAAAATATATTACGCAAAATACAAATACAGTCTAACACAGATTAGAAATTTGAAAAATAAAAATATTACAAACGAAAAAAGATACGACACTACAAGAAGTAATAAAAAAAAGAAGTAAGAAAACAATATTAACAATAAATTATATAACAAATATATAGCTGAAATAGCAAGGAAAAAGATAAATTATATAATGTAATCAAAATAAATCGTAAAAAAGAAAATTAAAAAAATCAATAGTATTGATACATAAATAAAAAAAAATAAAGAACGAAACATAAGAATCGAATGAAGAGAAATAAATAAAAGGAAATAAATAATAGAGAATTTACACGATACAAAATAGAAAACATATGAGAGATATAATCAGTGTATAAAATAATCGAGTCATTTTTAATCAAAATAAGAAAATCAAAATAATAAAAAAAAAATAATTAAACAAACGAAAAGTATTACAATAAAAGTAAGAATATTATAATGAAGAATCATAAAAAAAAAGATTACAATAAAATGTTACATTGCAAAAGTAAATATAATAAAATAAGAAAATAATGTATAAACATAAAAGATAAATAAGAATCACATAAAAGAAAAAGATAAAGAAGAGAAAACTCTAAACTATAAAAGAATAACAAATGCATAAAAAAAATAAAACAAGCAGTTCAAATAGAACAAACTATAAATATGTTCAGAAACAATCAAAATAGTATTTTTTTTTGGGAAATTTCAATACCATCCGAAATAGTCCTTTGTCAAATTTGTAAAAATCAAGGTCATGAAGCTTTACTTTGCCCATATACAAGATGTATTTATTGCAAAAGTGGAAACCACATATCACACTACTGCGATTCAGTCAACATTAAAATGAAACTTGAATGTAATCTGTGTAATAAACAGGGACATACTATAAACGTATGAAAATTCAATAAAAGTAATTTAACTCATTGCCAGTATTGTCAAAGCACAGGACATACAACTATGCAATGTTCTCTTAGAATCAAATTTGAACATGGCTGTTATCATTGGGTACTCACGAATCACTCAGCCAAAAAATGCTCATCGCCTTACTGCAGACCTATGGAAAATTATGGAAACAAATTTAATTGAATTTATGGAATCTGTAAAAGATTATGAGACTAATAATAAAATGAATTTCAATGAATCTAATATGGAAACTTATGAGGATGATGAAATTATCTTAATTGAATGTGATATAAATAACCAAAAGAATGAAAATTCAAATGAGAATAATGAAAAAAATAATAATTCATTGGAAACAGTAACTTTTTATGATGATCTTAAGGACATTTTATTCGAAATTTCTGGTTTAGCCGAGTCATCTGATTCCGAATATGTTCAAATTAAAACTAAATTTGAACAAAAGCTATTTGAAAATCTGTTAAAAGAGAATGTAGGATTAATATATTCCGAAGATTCTTTATTAAATGATACAAAAAATGTGAATAACTTATTAAATAATAATAAGGTAGTTTTTGAAAATGAAAATCAATCAAAATATTGTTTGAAAATCAAGAACTTCAAAAAAATCTAGAAAATAAAAGTCAACTTAAAGAAAGCTTGGATAATCAAGATCATAACGTAATAATCAATCTAAATACAAATCCTAATAAAGTACACCAATTGCAGTTAGTTTTTAACTATCCTATCAAAGTAAAATCTAATAAAAACGTCAGAAAACTAAAATGGATATCTAATTATAAAGAATATTTTAATGAATTTGTAAAGAATACACGATTAAAATTGAAATCTAAAGATTGCTACAATAAATTCAAAATCATGAAAATTGTCAAAAGAGGGGACAAAACATGGCCAATTAAAAAACCAAATATGAACAAGTTGAAAGGGATCAACACAAGAATTTGCAATGCTATTGGAACAAAATAATATCATCAAGCAAAGATAATAACAAATAATAATACAACATTTTTGTTTTAGGATATGGACAGCATACTCAAAATTTATTATAACCTCTACTAATTTTTCAAAATTTTTAATACAGCAACAAGGAATAGCATCATTGCATAAATAGCATCATTGCAGCCTAATTTTTCATATGAAGCAAAATCATCCTACTTCTTGGTCAACTAGTATATAAACCTAAGGTGATCTAGATTTTATCAAATATACAATTTAAAATTAGAATCACTTATCATTCATTGTTCGTATCAACTTATCAGTATTTTGTGAAAAGCAACTATATTCCCTAAGTAAGATAATAATTTTAGAAAGACGTGATCGAAACAAGATAACTTTAAATAAGGAAATTATAAGAATATTTTAATACATGATAAATTTTAGAAATAATACTACACTAATAATAATATCGTTGATAATATGAAGTATATAGAACAACAAACAAAATAATTATGATTACATATTAAAATATCTAAATTTTCGTTCTGCAATAATGAAACAAGCAAAAATTGTATTTGTAAAAATGATGTGTTATTAAATAATAAAAAAATTATTTAACAGAAATTTTAGTCACAAAGTAGAAAAATTTTAGAGGGATCAATTTAATAACTTATGATTTTATAAGAAAATATAGAACTAATCCAAAAGGAAAAGATATAAAAACATTCCCAAACCTTTTCACATAAGATAAAAAAAAAAAAAATAATTTGACTATAATTTTATGCAAAATTAAACTGTATTTGCCTAAAAAACAAAAATTGTTCGCAATCATAAAATTTTTTAAAGAGTTTAAGAACAGGAAAAATTGTTCACATTGCTAAGATTAAATAGAATATATGTTATAACGAGGTTCCAAGATAAAATACGGAGAAGATAAGTATCTCGGTCCTCCGTATTCTATCGAACCCGTTAGGCTCTCGTTCCCGCGAATTCGTGTATCTCGAGCGTGTGTTGACATCGCTCGGACGATGTATTTGCGTTAGCTACGCGCGGGGCAGGCGCGACTTTGACCGTTGCAAAGTCGCGCAGGATTCATTTATGAATCAGATTCTCTCGAGCTGTCAAACCGCGCGTACGCGAGTAATTTTGATCGTCCGTGAAGAAAACGGTATCGTGCGTCCTCACCGGTGCAGCGCAGCGCCAGTCCACGTACCGACCACGAAGAGCAGCGCACGTGAGCAATCCGAGCCACTCTTGGGGTCCGAAGCGTCTGTAGGTGAACGCTGGACGTTAAGACTCGGCCTGAACACTCCGAAATCGACCGGAGGATAAGGCCTGACGCAGGAGCGGATTCGTGAGCGAGCGACGAGGGGAGTGCACTCCCCCCCGGTAAGACTCTTCGAGTATTTTCCGCGCAGCGTTTTATTTGTATTTTGGGCTCGCTGCGACGAGCGGCCGGTGTTGCGTTCACCGGCCCAGCGAGAATAAATACATTGATCCGCCCGCGCCGTCAGCGGATCACGTCTTCTTGTCGGCGCGCAACGCGACGCGTTTATGTTGTAATAATTTAAGAATAGACCTTGTTATTGTTCTGTGAAGTAATTGAGGCTATTCTTCATTTATCGACCTTAACCTAACCTTCTCCCGGATACCGCCGCCTCCGCGGGAAAACGACTCCGCCGGCCGTTTTCATAGCTGAACTTAGCGGCCGCGCGCTTTACTCATTGAGCGCGCGTATTTTACTCAGCGATCCATTTAGTTGGAAAGCGAAGTTCGTGTGCGATCTTATCTTAATTAAATTATCGAAATGCTATGTATAATTAAGATATATATGTTTATATGAATTCTTCGAAATTTGAATGCTAGAAAAGTCGGTATTCAACGTGAGATACAAAGTCAAAAGGTAGGTTAAGTGTAGACTAGATTTAGGAAGGAAAATAATTAATTTATTTTATAGAAACATATAGACGATACGAAATTTTATTTAAAATTATTAAATATTTATTATTATTTTGATTTGAATCTTAATTATTGTTTTTATTATGAATCTTTTGTAACGAAAAAATCAGCGGCAGTCATTTTCTCGAATGTAAAAACTGTGTATATTCGCATTTTGTGCACATAACACCGCAATGAAGCGAGTAAACGAAAAGTATACGTGCAGCAGTTTTTGTGAATTCAGCAATTCCAATATAATTAACAAACGTCAATTAATTTTTGTAAACGGAAATCTCTGATGCTTAATAATACACTTGTTGAATTTCTACGACATTCAACAGTCTAAGGGGGGAGGTGTTACGTCCTGAGACGCATTACGGAATTTAGAATACCATTTAAAATTTAATGTTATCAGATATTTCCTGACACACATCGACGAGAACGCAATTTTATACGATGCAGGATTTCGTTCAGGTGACATCCTGACGTAACGAGTCACCGGCCTCAAGAAAAACAACGTATTATATTTTCTTAAAAATCAGCATTTTCTCAATACTATACTGCCGAAATTTATACCGAAATTTTTGCATTTTATTTATAATTTATTGTAAAAGCATTTCCTTAGAATATTCATAAGATAGCACGACTATTATATTAAATAGAAACAGAATCCAAAAATTACGATTATTACAAATTTTTATATTATACAAGTTATTATTATGTTTAAGCGTTAATTTAAGATTAATTATTATTTTAGTGTTTCTCGTAAATCAAATTCTAAAATCACTGATACAATTTTATTAAGTATATTCTGGTGTTATGAAGGAAATTAGTGAATTTATTATTGGAAATCTTACTATCATTTTATTATTATTGAAAATTCTGTAACAGAAAATCACTGATGTTTAAAATATTTTAATATCTGTTGAATCTCTACGATATTCAACAGTCTAAGGGGGGAGGTGTTACGTCCGTGACATATTTCTAAAATCAATTTACATGCATATTTCTCATCAGTAATTTTCTGACCCACAAACTGATTTAATTGTAAATCTGAAAACGCAGCATTTCGGCTGCGAAACAGTGTGACGTAGCGAGCCATCTACTTCACGAAGGTGTACGCTCGTCGAAACTTTTATGTAGATTCAGCATTTCTTAACTTCGAAACCGAACGATTTAGGTCAAAATGTTTACTAAATTTGTTTAAAAAGATGATTTTGATTCAACGTCAAAATCATCTTCAACCTAATTTAATCGCTTAATAAATACGGCGACTCTCGCCACACAAATTAGTAATCGTGCAAAAGTCGCGAGCTCCGTACCACTCCAGCCGATAATAGGAGAAACGATTATTATACAGGCCAATTCGAGCCTATAACCGACTACGAGAAAATACTTATATCTATAAAATCAATAATCTATCGGTATTATATATTGTTTAACAAAGTTAATAAGTTGTAAATCGCATAGTCTTATTTATAAAACTTATATCATTCAATAAATAGTGCATCTAACTAATCAGCTGTTTATTATTGACGAGAGCCTACGCCCAGAATAAAGGTAATATAAATCAAATATCAACTGAAAATATATTATATATATCATTCAAATATAATTTGAAGATAAACCATACAAATTTCAATACACATATAAGAGTAGATTCCTCGACACTCAAGACTTAACAGTAGTTCCGGTACCGATCGAACATTAGAAAAATGTTTTTATTCAACACAAAGTTTCGGACATTATGTTATGTCCCTCTTCAGGTCCTATATACAATAAATACAAAAATTAAATTAATACAAATAACTTTTTACAAAACATTTTACGCACTTAATATTCTATACACCATTTACTTACAAAATTTGTCAATGTTAACTAATCGGAAGAACGTTCCGTTGTCAGTACGTTTTAAAATCTATTGCCTCCTTTTACACTTTTGTTATGTTTATGTATACGTGCTTACGCTTCCGTCACGCATACAGACGGAGAGGCTACAATAGACCAAAGAGAGGACGTGTGAAAACGAAAGTGCCAGGAACACACGTATTGGTAGGAAACCAACAACAATGAAATTAACATAGACTCTCTGGCTTAGCAGTCAGTAAGCGTGGCTCCTCCTATTCCACATGTGCTCCTGGTCTATCTACTACAGAGTAGACGGTACATATGATACTAAATACGCAAAAATTCACAACTTTTAATTATTGATATATATTCATTAGCTAATCTATTTATCTCAAATTGTCTGTTCATGCACCCACATAGCATGAAAAGTTTTGATGAAACCTTTCAAGAAATATTTCATGGAAAGCTTGCCACAACCTTGCTGTAATATTACAGAAATCCCTCAAAAATATTTTCAGTAAGATTTCAAGAAACCTTACAGAAACATTTTAGAAACTTTTCAATTAATGTTAAAAGTTGACCATTAAAATACATTTCATGAAATAATACTGCAAGCTTTTCAAAAGCTTTCATGAAATCTTTCTTACAACGTCTCTGAAAAGAAACATGTAATATTTCATGAAATATTATGGAAAGGTGTTGAAAATTTTCTTAAAAAGATGTTTTTATTCCTACAGAACCATTCAAGAAACATTATTAAAACCTTGCAAAAATATTTCACGAAAGGTTGTAAGGAAACCTTACAAAAACATTTCCTGTATCATTGACTGAAACGTTTTAGCAAAGTTTTCGCAACATATTTGATGCGAAATAGACACCGTGAAAAAGCATTTCAAGAAATGTTACTGCAAGTTTTTCTAAGCTTCCCAGAAAGTTTTCTCGCAAACATTCTCTAAAGGAATATTTCATGAAATATTACGAAAAGGTTTCAAAAAGACTTCTTGGAAAGATTTTTTTATGAAACTGAAAATGTATAAAATATTTGTGAAAACTTGCAAAAATATTTCACGAAAGGTTATAAGGAAACATTATAATAACAATTCCTGTATCATTGTCTGAAAAGTTTTAGCAAAGTTTATGCAACGTTTCGGATACGCAATAGACACCGTGAATAAGCAATTCAAGAAATGTTACAGCAAAGTTTTTCAAGTTTTTCAAAGCTTTCCAGAAAGTTTTTTAGTAAACATTCTGCTATGAAACATTTCATGAAATATTACGAAACGGTTTCAAAAAGATTTCTTGGAAAGATTTCTTTATGAGACTGAAAATGTATAAAATATTTGTGAAAACTTGCAAAAATATTTCACGAAAGGTTATAAGGAAACATTTTAATAACATTTCCTGTATCATTGTCTGAAAAGTTTTAGCAAAGTTTACGCAACGTTTTGGATACGCAATAGACATCTTGAAAAATCATTTCAAGAAATATTGCTGCAAGGATTTCCAAAGCTTTCCCGCAATCTTTCTCGTAAAAATTCTCTAAAGAAACATTTCATGAAATATTACGAAAAGGTTTCAAAAAGATTTCTTGGAAAGATTTTTTTTATGAAACTGAAAATATATAAAATAGTTCCGAAACCTTTCAAAAAAATATCTCACGTAAGTTCATAAGGAAACAGTTCAAAAACCTTTTCTGTATCATTGCCTAAAACGTTTTAGCAAAGTTTTCACAACGATTCTGATACGGAATAGACAACGTGAAAATGCAATTCCAGAAATGTTACTAGAAGGTTTTTTAAAGCTTTCCAGATAGTTTTCTCGCAACCATTCTCTAAAGAAACATTTCATGAAATATTACGAAAAGGTTTCAAAAAGATTTATTGGAAAAATTTTTTTATGAAATTGAAAATGTATAAAAATTTACCGAAAGCTTTCAAAAATATTTCACGATAGGTTAAAAGGGAACATTTCAAAAATTTTTCTGTATCATTGCCTAAAACGTTTTAGCAAAGTTTTCGCAACGTTTCTGATACGCAATAGACATCGTGAAAAAGCATTTCAGGAAATGTTTCTGCAAGGTTTTTCAAAGCTTTCCAGAAATTTTTCTCGTAAAAATTCTCTAAATAAACATTTCATGAAATCTTACGAAAAGGTTTCAAAAGGATTTCTTGGAAAGATTTTTTTATCAAACTATAATGTATAAAAATTTTCCGAAACCTTTCAAAAATATTTCACAAAAGGTTAAAAGGAAACATTTCAAAAACTTTTTCTGTATCATTGCCTAAAACGTTTTAGCAAAGTTTTCGCAACGTTTCTGATACGCAGTAGACATCGTGAAAAAGCATTTCAGGAAATGTCACTGCAAGGTTTTTCAAAGCTTTCCAGAAATTTATCTCGTAAAACTTCGCTAAATAAACATTTCATGAAATATTACGAAAAGGTTTCAAAAAGATTTCTTGGAAAAATTTTTTTGTGAAACGGAAAATGTATAAAATATTTGTGAAACCTTGAAAAAATATTTGACGAAAGGTTACAAGGAAACATTTTAAAAATATTGTCTGTATCATTGTCTGAAATGTTTTAGCAAAGTTTACGCAACCGTTTGCATACGGAATAGACATCGTAAAAAGCATTTCAGGAAATGTTACTGCAAGGTTTTTCCAAGCTTTCCAGAAATTTTTCTCGTAAAAATTCTCTAAAGAAACATTTCTTAAAATATTACGAAAAGGTTTTCAAAAGCTTTATTAGAAAGATTTTTTTATGAAACTAAAAATGTATAAAATATTTGTGAAACCTTTCAAAAATATTTCACGCAATATTATAATGAAACATTGCAAATACTTTTTCTGTATCATTGCCTGAAACGTTTTAGTAAAGTTTTCGCAACGTTTCTGATATGGAATAGACACCGTGAAAAAGCAATTGAAGAAATGTTACTGCAAGGATTTTCAAATCTTTCCAGAAAGTTTTCCTGCCAAAATTCTGTAAAGAAACATTTCATGAAATATTAGAAAAAGGTTTCAAAAAGATTTATTGGTAAGATTTTATATGAAACTCAATATGTATAAAATATTTCCGAAACCTTTCAAAAATATTTCACGAAAGGTTATAAGGAAACAATTTCAAAAACATTTTCTGTATCATTGCCTAAAACGTTTTAGCAAAGTTTTCGCAACGTTTCTGATACGCAATAGACACCGTGAATAAGCAATTCAAGAAATGTTCCTGCAAAGTTTTTCGAAGCTTTCCAGAAAGTTTTCTCGTAAACATTCTGAAAAGAAACATGTCATGAAATATTACGAAAAGGTTTCAAAAAGATTTCTTGGAGAGATTTTTTATGAAACTGATAATGTATAATATATTTGTGAAACCTTGCAAAAATATTTCACGAAAGGTTATAAGGAAACATTTTAATAACATTTCCTGTATCATTGTCTGAAAAGTTTTAGCAAAGTTTACGCAACGTTTCTGATACGGAATAGACACCGTGAAAAAGCAATTCAAGAAATGTTACTACAAGGTTTTTTAAAGCTTTCCAGAAAGTTTTCTCGCAACCATTCTCTAAAGATACATTTGATGAAATATTACGAAAAGGTTTAAAAAAAATTTTTTGGAAAATTTTTTATGAAACTGAAAATGTATAAAATTTTTCCGAAACCTTTCAAAAATAATTCACGAAAGGATAAAACGAAACATTTCAAAAACTTTCTCTGTGTCATTGCCTAAAACGTTTTAGCAAAGTTTTCGCAACGTTTCTGATACGCAATAGACACCGTGAATAAGCAATTCAAGAAATGTTACTGCAATGTTTTTCAAAGCTTTCCAGTAAGTTTTCTCGTAAACATTCTGCTACGAAACATTTCATGAAATATTACGAAAAGGTTTCAAAAAGATTTATTAGAAAGATTTTTTTATGAAACTGAAAATGTATAAAATTTTTCCGAAATCTTTCAAAAACATTTCACGAAAGGTTAATAGGAAACATTTCTAAAACTTTTTCTGTATCATTGCCTAAAACGTTTTAGCAAATTTTTCGCAACGTTTATGATACTCAATAGACACCGTGAATAAGCAATTCATGAAATGTTACTGCAAAGTTTTTCAAAGCTTTCCAGAATGTTATCTCGTAAACATTCTGTAAAGAAACCTCTCATGAAATATTACGAAAAGGTTTCAAAAAGATTTCTTGAAAAGATTTTTTTATGAAACTGAAAATGTATAAAATATTTGTGAAATCTTGCAAAAATATTTGACGAAAGGTTACAAGGAAACGTTTTAAAAACATTGTCTGTATCATTGTCTGAAACGTTTTAGCAAAGTTTATGCAACGTTTTGGATATGGAATAGACATCGTGGAAAAGCATTGCAAGAAATGTTACTGCAAGGTTTTCCAAAGCTTTCTAGAAAGTTTTCTGGTAAAGATTATGCAAAGAAATATTTCATAAAATATTACGAAAAGGTTTCAAACGATTTCTTGGAAAGATTTTTTTATGAAACTTCTAATGTATAAAATATTTGTGAAACCTTGCAAAAATATTTGACGAAAGGTTACAAGGAAACATTTTAAAAACTTTGTCTGTATCATTGCCTAAAACGTTTTAGCAATGATTTCGCAACGTTTCTGATACGGAATAGTCACCGTGAAAAAGCATTTCACGAAATGTTACTGGAAGGTTTTTCAAAGCTTTCCAGAAAGATTTCTCGCAAACATTCTCTAAAGAAACATTACATGAAATATTACGAAAAGGTTTCAAAAAGATTTCTTTGAGAGATTTTTTTAAGCAACTTAATGTATAATATATTTGTGAAACCTTGCAAAAATATTTCTCGAAAGGTTATAAGAGAACATTTTAATAATATATCCTGTATCATTGTCTAAAGCATTTTAGCAACGTTTACGCAACGTTTTGGATTCGGAATAGACATCGTGAAAAAGCATTTCAGAAAATGTTACTGCAAGGTTTTTCAAAGCTTTCCAAAAATTTTTCTTGTAAAAATTCTCTAAAGAAACATTTCTTGAAATATTACGAAAAGGTTTTCAAATGCTTTTTTAGAAAGATTCATTTATGAAACTGAAAATGTATAAAATATTTGTTAAACCTTTCAAAATTATTTCACGAAATATTATAAGGAAACATTGCAAATACTTTTTCTGTATCATTGCCTGAAACGTTTTAGCAAAGTTTTCGCAAAGTTTCTGATACGGAATAGACACCGTGAAAAAGCAATTCAAGAAATGTTACTTCAAGGATTTACAAATCTTTTCAGATAGTTTTCCAGCAAACATTCTGTAAAGAAACATTTCATGAAATATTACAAAAAGGTTTCAAAAAGATTTTTTCGATAGATTTTTTATGAAACTGAAAATGTACAAATTATTTCCGTAACCTTACAAAAATATTTCACGAAAGGTTATAAGGAAACATTTCAAAATTTTTTCTGTATCATTGCCTAAAACGTTTTAGCAAAGTTTTCGCAACGTTTCTGCAATAGACGCAATAGAAACCGTGAAAAAGCAATTCAGGAAATATTACTGCAAAGTTTATCAAAGCTTTCCCGAAATTTTTCTCGCAAACATTCTGTAAAGAAACATTTCATGAAATATTACGAAAAGGTTTCAAAAAGATTTCTTGGAGAGATTTTTTTATGAAACTGAAAATGTATAATATATTTGTGAAACCTTGCAAAAATATTTCAGGAAAGGTTATAAGGAAACATTTTAATAACAATTGTCTGAAAAGTTTTAGCAAAGTTTACGCAACGTTTTGGATACGGAATAGACATCTTGAAAAAGCATTTCAAGAAATATTGCTGCAAGGTTTCCCAAAGCTTTCGCGAAATCTTTCTCGTAAAAATTCTGTAAAGAAACATTTCATGAAATATTACGAAAAGGTTTCAAAAAGATTTCTTGGAAAGATTTTTTTATGAAACTGAAAATGTATAAAATATTTGTGAAAACTGGCAAAAATATTTCACGAAAGGTTATAAGGAAACATTTTAATAACAATGCCTGTATCATTGTCTGAAAAGTTTTAGCAAAGTTTACGCAACGTTTTGGATACGGAATAGACACCGTAAATAAGCAATTCATGAAATGTTACTGCAAAGTTTTTCAAAGCTTTCTAGAAAGTTTACTGGTAAACATTATGCAAAGAAATATTTCATGAAATATTACGAAAACGTTTCAAAAAGATTTCTTGGAAAGATTTTTTCATGTAACTTCTAATGTATAAAATATTTGTGAAACCTTGCAAAAATATTTGACGAAAGGTTACAAGGAAACATTTTAAAAACTTTGTCTGCATCATTGCCTAAAACGTTTTAGCAATGATTTCGCAACGTTTCTGATACGCAATAGACACCGTGAATAAGCGTTTCAAGAAATGTTACTGCAAAGTTTTTTAAAGTTTTCCAGAAAGTTTTCTCGCAAACATTCTCTAAAGAAACATTTCATGAAATATTATGAAAAGGTTTCAAGAAGATGTCTTGGGGAGATTTTCTATAAAACTGATAATGTGGAAAATATTTGTGAAACCTTGCCAAAATATTTCACGAAAGGTTATAAGAAAACATTTTAAAAATATTTCCTGTATCATTGTCTAAAGCGCTTTGGCAACGTTTACGCAACGTTTTGGATACGGAATAGACATCGTGAAAAAGCATTTCAGGAAATGTTACGGCAAGGTTTTTCAAAGCTTTCCAAAAATTTTTCTCGTAAAAATTCTCTAAAGAAACATTTCTTGAAATATTACGGAAAGGTTTTCAAATGCTTTTTTAGAAGGATTCTTTTATGAAACTGAAAATGTTTAAATATTTATGAAACCTTTCAAAATTATTTCACGAAATATTATAAGGAAACATTGCAAATACTTTTTCTGTATCATTGCCTGAAACGTTTTAGCAAAGTTTTCGCAACCTTTCAGATACGGTATAGACATCGTGAAAAAAGCAATTCAAGAAATGTTTCTGGAAGCATTTACAAATCATTCCAGATAGTTTTCCTGCTAACATTCTATAAAGAAACATTTCATGAAATATTACAAAAAGGTTACAAAAAGATTTCTTCGAAAGATTTTTTTATGAAACTGATAATGTATAAAATATTTCCGAAACCTTACAAAAATATTTCACGAAAGGTTATAAGGAAACATTTCAAAAACTTTTTCTGTATCATTGCCTAAAACATTTTAGCAAAGTTTTCGCAACGTTTCTGCAATAGACGCAATAGAAATCGTGAAAAAGCAATTCAGGAAATGTTACTGCAAAGTTTATCAAAACTTCCCCAAAATTTTTCTCGCAAACATTCTGTAAACAAACATTTCATGAAATATTACGAAAAGGTTACAAAAAGATATCTTAGAAAGATTTTTTATGAAACTGAAAATGTATCAAATATTAGTGAAACCTTTTAAAAATGTTTCACGAAAGGTTATAAGGAAACATTTCAAAAATTTGTTCTGTATCATTGCCTAAAACGTTTTAGCAAAGTTTTCGCATCGTTTCTGATACGGAATAGTCACCGTGAAAAGCATTTCACGAAATGTTACTGGAATGTTTTTCAAAGCTTTCCAGAAAAATTTCTCGCAATCATTCTCTAAAGAAACATTACATGAAATATTACGAAATGGTTTCAAACAGATTTCTTGGAGAGATTTTTTTATGAAACTGAAAATGTATAAAATATTTGTGAAAACTTGCAAAAATATTTCACGAAAGGTTATAAGGAAACATTATAATAACAATTCCTGTATCATTGTCTGAAAAGTTTTAGCAAAGTTTATGCAACGTTTCGGATACGCAATAGACACCGTGAATAAGCAATTCAAGAAATGTTACAGCAAAGTTTTTCAAGTTTTTCAAAGCTTTCCAGAAAGTTTTTTAGTAAACATTCTGCTATGAAACATTTCATCAAATATTACGAAACGGTTTCAAAAAGATTTCTTGGAAAGATTTCTTTATGAGACTGAAAATGTATAAAATATTTGTGAAAACTTGCAAAAATATTTCACGAAAGGTTATAAGGAAACATTTTAATAACATTTCCTGTATCATTGTCTGAAAAGTTTTAGCAAAGTTTACGCAACGTTTTGGATACGCAATAGACATCTTGAAAAATCATTTCAAGAAATATTGCTGCAAGGTTTTCCAAAGCTTTCCCGCAATCTTTCTCGTAAAAATTCTCTAAAGAAACATTTCATGAAATATTACGAAAAGGTTTCAAAAGATTTCTTGGAAAGATTTTTTTATGAAACTGAAAATATATAAAATAGTTCCGAAACCTTTCAAAAAATATCTCACGTAAGTTCATAAGGAAACAGTTCAAAAACCTTTTCTGTATCATTGCCTAAAACGTTTTAGCAAAGTTTTCACAACGATTCTGATACGGAATAGACAACGTGAAAATGCAATTCCAGAAATGTTACTAGAAGGTTTTTTAAAGCTTTCCAGATAGTTTTCTCGCAACCATTCTCTGAAGAAACATTTCATGAAATATTACGAAAAGGTTTCAAAAAGATTTATTGGAAAGATTTTTTTATGAAATTGAAAATGTATAAAAATTTACCGAAACCTTTGAAAAATATTTCACGATAGGTTAAAGGGAACATTTCAAAAATTTTTCTGTATCATTGCCTAAAACGTTTTAGCAAAGTTTTCGCAACGTTTCTGATGCGCAATAGACATCGTGAAAAAGCATTTCAGGAAATGTTTCTGCAAGGTTTTTCAAAGCTTTCCAGAAATTTTTCTCGTAAAAATTCTCTAAATAAACATTTCATGAAATCTTACGAAAAGGTTTCAAAAGGATTTCTTGGAAAGATTTTTTTATCAAACTATAATGTATAAAAATTTTCCGAAACCTTTCAAAAATATTTCACAAAAGGTTAAAAGGAAACATTTCAAAAACTTTTTCTGTATCATTGCCTAAAACGTTTTAGCAAAGTTTTCGCAACGTTTCTGATACGCAGTAGACATCGTGAAAAAGCATTTCAGGAAATGTCACTGCAAGGTTTTTCAAAGCTTTCCAGAAATTTATCTCGTAAAACTTCGCTAAATAAACATTTCATGAAATATTACGAAAAGGTTTCAAAAAGATTTCTTGGAAAAATTTTTTTGTGAAACGGAAAATGTATAAAATATTTGTGAAACCTTGAAAAAATATTTGACGAAAGGTTACAAGGAAACATTTTAAAAATATTGTCTGTATCATTGTCTGAAATGTTTTAGCAAAGTTTACGCAACGTTTTGCATACGGAATAGACATCGTAAAAAGCATTTCAGGAAATGTTACTGCAAGGTTTTTCCAAGCTTTCCAGAAATTTTTCTCGTAAAAATTCTCTAAAGAAACATTTCTTAAAATATTACGAAAAGGTTTTCAAAAGCTTTATTAGAAAGATTTTTTTATGAAACTAAAAATGTATAAAATATTTGTGAAACCTTTCAAAAATATTTCACGCAATATTATAATGAAACATTGCAAATACTTTTTCTGTATCATTGCCTGAAACGTTTTAGTAAAGTTTTCGCAACGTTTCTGATATGGAATAGACACCGTGAAAAAGCAATTGAAGAAATGTTACTGCAAGGATTTTCAAATCTTTCCAGAAAGTTTTCCTGCCAAAATTCTGTAAAGAAACATTTCATGAAATATTAGAAAAAGGTTTCAAAAAGATTTATTGGTAAGATTTTATATGAAACTCAATATGTATAAAATATTTCCGAAACCTTTCAAAAATATTTCACGAAAGGTTATAAGGAAACAATTTCAAAAACATTTTCTGTATCATTGCCTAAAACGTTTTAGCAAAGTTTTCGCAACGTTTCTGATACGCAATAGACACCGTGAATAAGCAATTCAAGAAATGTTCCTGCAAAGTTTTTCGAAGCTTTCCAGAAAGTTTTCTCGTAAACATTCTGAAAAGAAACATGTCATGAAATATTACGAAAAGGTTTCAAAAAGATTTCTTGGAGAGATTTTTTATGAAACTGATAATGTATAATATATTTGTGAAACCTTGCAAAAATATTTCACGAAAGGTTATAAGGAAACATTTTAATAACATTTCCTGTATCATTGTCTGAAAAGTTTTAGCAAAGTTTACGCAACGTTTCTGATACGGAATAGACACCGTGAAAAAGCAATTCAAGAAATGTTACTACAAGGTTTTTTAAAGCTTTCCAGAAAGTTTTCTCGCAACCATTCTCTAAAGATACATTTGATGAAATATTACGAAAAGGTTTAAAAAAAATTTTTTGGAAAATTTTTTTATGAAACTGAAAATGTATAAAATTTTTCCGAAACCTTTCAAAAATAATTCACGAAAGGATAAAACGAAACATTTCAAAAACTTTCTCTGTGTCATTGCCTAAAACGTTTTAGCAAAGTTTTCGCAACGTTTCTGATACGCAATAGACACCGTGAATAAGCAATTCAAGAAATGTTACTGCAATGTTTTTCAAAGCTTTCCAGTAAGTTTTCTCGTAAACATTCTGCTACGAAACATTTCATGAAATATTACGAAAAGGTTTCAAAAAGATTTATTAGAAAGATTTTTTTATGAAACTGAAAATGTAAAAGTTTTTCCGAAATCTTTCAAAAACATTTCACGAAAGGTTAATAGGAAACATTTCTAAAACTTTTTCTGTATCATTGCCTAAAACGTTTTAGCAAATTTTTCGCAACGTTTATGATACTCAATAGACACCGTGAATAAGCAATTCATGAAATGTTACTGCAAAGTTTTTCAAAGCTTTCCAGAATGTTATCTCGTAAACATTCTGTAAAGAAACCTCTCATGAAATATTACGAAAAGGTTTCAAAAAGATTTCTTGAAAAGATTTTTTTATGAAACTGAAAATGTATAAAATATTTGTGAAATCTTGCAAAAATATTTGACGAAAGGTTACAAGGAAACGTTTTAAAAACATTGTCTGTATCATTGTCTGAAACGTTTTAGCAAAGTTTATGCAACGTTTTGGATATGGAATAGACATCGTGGAAAAGCATTGCAAGAAATGTTACTGCAAGGTTTTCCAAAGCTTTCTAGAAAGTTTTCTGGTAAAGATTATGCAAAGAAATATTTCATAAAATATTACGAAAAGGTTTCAAACGATTTCTTGGAAAGATTTTTTTATGAAACTTCTAATGTATAAAATATTTGTGAAACCTTGCAAAAATATTTGACGAAAGGTTACAAGGAAACATTTTAAAAACTTTGTCTGTATCATTGCCTAAAACGTTTTAGCAATGATTTCGCAACGTTTCTGATACGGAATAGTCACCGTGAAAAAGCATTTCACGAAATGTTACTGGAAGGTTTTTCAAAGCTTTCCAGAAAGATTTCTCGCAAACATTCTCTAAAGAAACATTACATGAAATATTACGAAAAGGTTTCAAAAAGATTTCTTTGAGAGATTTTTTAAGCAACTTAATGTATAATATATTTGTGAAACCTTGCAAAAATATTTCTCGAAAGGTTATAAGAGAACATTTTAATAATATATCCTGTATCATTGTCTAAAGCATTTTAGCAACGTTTACGCAACGTTTTGGATTCGGAATAGACATCGTGAAAAAGCATTTCAGAAAATGTTACTGCAAGGTTTTTCAAAGCTTTCCAAAAATTTTTCTTGTAAAAATTCTCTAAAGAAACATTTCTTGAAATATTACGAAAAGGTTTTCAAATGCTTTTTTAGAAAGATTCATTTATGAAACTGAAAATGTATAAAATATTTGTTAAACCTTTCAAAATTATTTCACGAAATATTATAAGGAAACATTGCAAATACTTTTTCTGTATCATTGCCTGAAACGTTTTAGCAAAGTTTTCGCAAAGTTTCTGATACGGAATAGACACCGTGAAAAAGCAATTCAAGAAATGTTACTTCAAGGATTTACAAATCTTTTCAGATAGTTTTCCAGCAAACATTCTGTAAAGAAACATTTCATGAAATATTACAAAAAGGTTTCAAAAAGATTTTTTCGATAGATTTTTTTATGAAACTGAAAATGTACAAATTATTTCCGTAACCTTACAAAAATATTTCACGAAAGGTTATAAGGAAACATTTCAAAAATTTTTTCTGTATCATTGCCTAAAACGTTTTAGCAAAGTTTTCGCAACGTTTCTGCAATAGACGCAATAGAAACCGTGAAAAAGCAATTCAGGAAATATTACTGCAAAGTTTATCAAAGCTTTCCCGAAATTTTTCTCGCAAACATTCTGTAAAGAAACATTTCATGAAATATTACGAAAAGGTTTCAAAAAGATTTCTTGGAGAGATTTTTTTATGAAACTGAAAATGTATAATATATTTGTGAAACCTTGCAAAAATATTTCAGGAAAGGTTATAAGGAAACATTTTAATAACAATTGTCTGAAAAGTTTTAGCAAAGTTTACGCAACGTTTTGGATACGGAATAGACATCTTGAAAAAGCATTTCAAGAAATATTGCTGCAAGGTTTCCCAAAGCTTTCGCGAAATCTTTCTCGTAAAAATTCTGTAAAGAAACATTTCATGAAATATTACGAAAAGGTTTCAAAAAGATTTCTTGGAAAGATTTTTTTATGAAACTGAAAATGTATAAAATATTTGTGAAAACTGGCAAAAATATTTCACGAAAGGTTATAAGGAAACATTTTAATAACAATGCCTGTATCATTGTCTGAAAAGTTTTAGCAAAGTTTACGCAACGTTTTGGATACGGAATAGACACCGTAAATAAGCAATTCTAGAAATGTTACTGCAAAGTTTTTCAAAGCTTTCTAGAAAGTTTACTGGTAAACATTATGCAAAGAAATATTTCATGAAATATTACGAGAACGTTTCAAAAAGATTTCTTGGAAAGATTTTTTCATGTAACTTCTAATGTATAAAATATTTGTGAAACCTTGCAAAAATATTTGACGAAAGGTTACAAGGAAACATTTTAAAAACTTTGTCTGCATCATTGCCTAAAACGTTTTAGCAATGATTTCGCAACGTTTCTGATACGCAATAGACACCGTGAATAAGCGTTTCAAGAAATGTTACTGCAAAGTTTTTTAAAGTTTTCCAGAAAGTTTTCTCGCAAACATTCTCTAAAGAAACATTTCATGAAATATTATGAAAAGGTTTCAAGAAGATGTCTTGGGGAGATTTTCTATAAAACTGATAATGTGGAAAATATTTGTGAAACCTTGCCAAAATATTTCACGAAAGGTTATAAGAAAACATTTTAAAAATATTTCC
Source organism: Torymus aiolomorphi (assembly GCA_036365515.1). Lineage (NCBI taxonomy): Eukaryota > Metazoa > Arthropoda > Insecta > Hymenoptera > Torymidae > Torymus > Torymus aiolomorphi. The sequence continues at coordinate 95,116,181 of CM070877.1, read as the reverse complement.
TGTATCATTGTCTAAAGCGCTTTGGCAACGTTTACGCAACGTTTTGGATACGGAATAGACATCGTGAAAAAGCATTTCAGGAAATGTTACGGCAAGGTTTTTCAAAGCTTTCCAAAAATTTTTCTCGTAAAAATTCTCTAAAGAAACATTTCTTGAAATATTACGGAAAGGTTTTCAAATGCTTTTTTAGAAGGATTCTTTTATGAAACTGAAAATGTTTAAATATTTATGAAACCTTTCAAAATTATTTCACGAAATATTATAAGGAAACATTGCAAATACTTTTTCTGTATCATTGCCTGAAACGTTTTAGCAAAGTTTTCGCAACCTTTCAGATACGGTATAGACATCGTGAAAAAGCAATTCAAGAAATGTTTCTGGAAGCATTTACAAATCATTCCAGATAGTTTTCCTGCTAACATTCTATAAAGAAACATTTCATGAAATATTACAAAAAGGTTACAAAAAGATTTCTTCGAAAGATTTTTTTATGAAACTGATAATGTATAAAATATTTCCGAAACCTTACAAAAATATTTCACGAAAGGTTATAAGGAAACATTTCAAAAACTTTTTCTGTATCATTGCCTAAAACATTTTAGCAAAGTTTTCGCAACGTTTCTGCAATAGACGCAATAGAAATCGTGAAAAAGCAATTCAGGAAATGTTACTGCAAAGTTTATCAAAACTTCCCCAAAATTTTTCTCGCAAACATTCTGTAAACAAACATTTCATGAAATATTACGAAAAGGTTACAAAAAGATATCTTAGAAAGATTTTTTTATGAAACTGAAAATGTATCAAATATTAGTGAAACCTTTTAAAAATGTTTCACGAAAGGTTATAAGGAAACATTTCAAAAATTTGTTCTGTATCATTGCCTAAAACGTTTTAGCAAAGTTTTCGCATCGTTTCTGATACGGAATAGTCACCGTGAAAAGCATTTCACGAAATGTTACTGGAATGTTTTTCAAAGCTTTCCAGAAAAATTTCTCGCAATCATTCTCTAAAGAAACATTACATGAAATATTACGAAATGGTTTCAAACAGATTTCTTGGAGAGATTTTTTTATGAAACTGAAAATGTATAAAATATTTGTGAAAACTTGCAAAAATATTTCACGAAAGGTTATAAGGAAACATTATAATAACAATTCCTGTATCATTGTCTGAAAAGTTTTAGCAAAGTTTATGCAACGTTTCGGATACGCAATAGACACCGTGAATAAGCAATTCAAGAAATGTTACAGCAAAGTTTTTCAAGTTTTTCAAAGCTTTCCAGAAAGTTTTTTAGTAAACATTCTGCTATGAAACATTTCATCAAATATTACGAAACGGTTTCAAAAAGATTTCTTGGAAAGATTTCTTTATGAGACTGAAAATGTATAAAATATTTGTGAAAACTTGCAAAAATATTTCACGAAAGGTTATAAGGAAACATTTTAATAACATTTCCTGTATCATTGTCTGAAAAGTTTTAGCAAAGTTTACGCAACGTTTTGGATACGCAATAGACATCTTGAAAAATCATTTCAAGAAATATTGCTGCAAGGTTTTCCAAAGCTTTCCCGCAATCTTTCTCGTAAAAATTCTCTAAAGAAACATTTCATGAAATATTACGAAAAGGTTTCAAAAAGATTTCTTGGAAAGATTTTTTTTATGAAACTGAAAATATATAAAATAGTTCCGAAACCTTTCAAAAAATATCTCACGTAAGTTCATAAGGAAACAGTTCAAAAACCTTTTCTGTATCATTGCCTAAAACGTTTTAGCAAAGTTTTCACAACGATTCTGATACGGAATAGACAACGTGAAAATGCAATTCCAGAAATGTTACTAGAAGGTTTTTTAAAGCTTTCCAGATAGTTTTCTCGCAACCATTCTCTGAAGAAACATTTCATGAAATATTACGAAAAGGTTTCAAAAAGATTTATTGGAAAGATTTTTTTATGAAATTGAAAATGTATAAAAATTTACCGAAACCTTTCAAAAATATTTCACGATAGGTTAAAAGGGAACATTTCAAAAATTTTTCTGTATCATTGCCTAAAACGTTTTAGCAAAGTTTTCGCAACGTTTCTGATGCGCAATAGACATCGTGAAAAAGCATTTCAGGAAATGTTTCTGCAAGGTTTTTCAAAGCTTTCCAGAAATTTTTCTCGTAAAAATTCTCTAAATAAACATTTCATGAAATCTTACGAAAAGGTTTCAAAAGGATTTCTTGGAAAGATTTTTTTATCAAACTATAATGTATAAAAATTTTCCGAAACCTTTCAAAAATATTTCACAAAAGGTTAAAAGGAAACATTTCAAAAACTTTTTCTGTATCATTGCCTAAAACGTTTTAGCAAAGTTTTCGCAACGTTTCTGATACGCAGTAGACATCGTGAAAAAGCATTTCAGGAAATGTCACTGCAAGGTTTTTCAAAGCTTTCCAGAAATTTATCTCGTAAAACTTCGCTAAATAAACATTTCATGAAATATTACGAAAAGGTTTCAAAAAGATTTCTTGGAAAAATTTTTTTGTGAAACGGAAAATGTATAAAATATTTGTGAAACCTTGAAAAAATATTTGACGAAAGGTTACAAGGAAACATTTTAAAAATATTGTCTGTATCATTGTCTGAAATGTTTTAGCAAAGTTTACGCAACGTTTTGCATACGGAATAGACATCGTAAAAAGCATTTCAGGAAATGTTACTGCAAGGTTTTTCCAAGCTTTCCAGAAATTTTTCTCGTAAAAATTCTCTAAAGAAACATTTCTTGAAATATTACGAAAAGGTTTTCAAAAGCTTTATTAGAAAGATTTTTTTATGAAACTAAAAATGTATAAAATATTTGTGAAACCTTTCAAAAATATTTCACGCAATATTATAATGAAACATTGCAAATACTTTTTCTGTATCATTGCCTGAAACGTTTTAGTAAAGTTTTCGCAACGTTTCTGATATGGAATAGACACCGTGAAAAAGCAATTGAAGAAATGTTACTGCAAGGATTTTCAAATCTTTCCAGAAAGTTTTCCTGCCAAAATTCTGTAAAGAAACATTTCATGAAATATTAGAAAAAGGTTTCAAAAAGATTTATTGGTAAGATTTTATATGAAACTCAATATGTATAAAATATTTCCGAAACCTTTCAAAAATATTTCACGAAAGGTTATAAGGAAACAATTTCAAAAACATTTTCTGTATCATTGCCTAAAACGTTTTAGCAAAGTTTTCGCAACGTTTCTGATACGCAATAGACACCGTGAATAAGCAATTCAAGAAATGTTCCTGCAAAGTTTTTCGAAGCTTTCCAGAAAGTTTTCTCGTAAACATTCTGAAAAGAAACATGTCATGAAATATTACGAAAAGGTTTCAAAAAGATTTCTTGGAGAGATTTTTTTATGAAACTGATAATGTATAATATATTTGTGAAACCTTGCAAAAATATTTCACGAAAGGTTATAAGGAAACATTTTAATAACATTTCCTGTATCATTGTCTGAAAAGTTTTAGCAAAGTTTACGCAACGTTTCTGATACGGAATAGACACCGTGAAAAAGCAATTCAAGAAATGTTACTACAAGGTTTTTTAAAGCTTTCCAGAAAGTTTTCTCGCAACCATTCTCTAAAGATACATTTGATGAAATATTACGAAAAGGTTTAAAAAAAATTTTTTGGAAAATTTTTTTATGAAACTGAAAATGTATAAAATTTTTCCGAAACCTTTCAAAAATAATTCACGAAAGGATAAAACGAAACATTTCAAAAACTTTCTCTGTGTCATTGCCTAAAACGTTTTAGCAAAGTTTTCGCAACGTTTCTGATACGCAATAGACACCGTGAATAAGCAATTCAAGAAATGTTACTGCAATGTTTTTCAAAGCTTTCCAGTAAGTTTTCTCGTAAACATTCTGCTACGAAACATTTCATGAAATATTACGAAAAGGTTTCAAAAAGATTTATTGGAAAGATTTTTTTATGAAACTGAAAATGTATAAAATTTTTCCGAAATCTTTCAAAAACATTTCACGAAAGGTTAATAGGAAACATTTCTAAAACTTTTTCTGTATCATTGCCTAAAACGTTTTAGCAAATTTTTCGCAACGTTTATGATACTCAATAGACACCGTGAATAAGCAATTCATGAAATGTTACTGCAAAGTTTTTCAAAGCTTTCCAGAATGTTATCTCGTAAACATTCTGTAAAGAAACCTCTCATGAAATATTACGAAAAGGTTTCAAAAAGATTTCTTGAAAAGATTTTTTATGAAACTGAAAATGTATAAAATATTTGTGAAATCTTGCAAAAATATTTGACGAAAGGTTACAAGGAAACGTTTTAAAAACATTGTCTGTATCATTGTCTGAAACGTTTTAGCAAAGTTTATGCAACGTTTTGGATATGGAATAGACATCGTGGAAAAGCATTGCAAGAAATGTTACTGCAAGGTTTTCCAAAGCTTTCTAGAAAGTTTTCTGGTAAAGATTATGCAAAGAAATATTTCATAAAATATTACGAAAAGGTTTCAAACGATTTCTTGGAAAGATTTTTTATGAAACTTCTAATGTATAAAATATTTGTGAAACCTTGCAAAAATATTTGACGAAAGGTTACAAGGAAACATTTTAAAAACTTTGTCTGTATCATTGCCTAAAACGTTTTAGCAATGATTTCGCAACGTTTCTGATACGGAATAGTCACCGTGAAAAAGCATTTCACGAAATGTTACTGGAAGGTTTTTCAAAGCTTTCCAGAAAGATTTCTCGCAAACATTCTCTAAAGAAACATTACATGAAATATTACGAAAAGGTTTCAAAAAGATTTCTTTGAGAGATTTTTTTAAGCAACTTAATGTATAATATATTTGTGAAACCTTGCAAAAATATTTCACGAAAGGTTATAAGAGAACATTTTAATAATATATCCTGTATCATTGTCTAAAGCATTTTAGCAACGTTTACGCAACGTTTTGGATTCGGAATAGACATCGTGAAAAAGCATTTCAGAAAATGTTACTGCAAGGTTTTTCAAAGCTTTCCAAAAATTTTTCTTGTAAAAATTCTCTAAAGAAACATTTCTTGAAATATTACGAAAAGGTTTTCAAATGCTTTTTTAGAAAGATTCATTTATGAAACTGAAAATGTATAAAATATTTGTTAAACCTTTCAAAATTATTTCACGAAATATTATAAGGAAACATTGCAAATACTTTTTCTGTATCATTGCCTGAAACGTTTTAGCAAAGTTTTCGCAAAGTTTCTGATACGGAATAGACACCGTAAAAAAGCAATTCAAGAAATGTTACTTCAAGGATTTACAAATCTTTTCAGATAGTTTTCCAGCAAACATTCTGTAAAGAAACATTTCATGAAATATTACAAAAAGGTTTCAAAAAGATTTTTTCGATAGATTTTTTTATGAAACTGAAAATGTACAAATTATTTCCGTAACCTTACAAAAATATTTCACGAAAGGTTATAAGGAAACATTTCAAAAATTTTTTCTGTATCATTGCCTAAAACGTTTTAGCAAAGTTTTCGCAACGTTTCTGCAATAGACGCAATAGAAACCGTGAAAAAGCAATTCAGGAAATATTACTGCAAAGTTTATCAAAGCTTTCCCGAAATTTTTCTCGCAAACATTCTGTAAAGAAACATTTCATGAAATATTACGAAAAGGTTTCAAAAAGATTTCTTGGAGAGATTTTTTTATGAAACTGAAAATGTATAATATATTTGTGAAACCTTGCAAAAATATTTCAGGAAAGGTTATAAGGAAACATTTTAATAACAATTGTCTGAAAAGTTTTAGCAAAGTTTACGCAACGTTTTGGATACGGAATAGACATCTTGAAAAAGCATTTCAAGAAATATTGCTGCAAGGTTTCCCAAAGCTTTCGCGAAATCTTTCTCGTAAAAATTCTGTAAAGAAACATTTCATGAAATATTACGAAAAGGTTTCAAAAAGATTTCTTGGAAAGATTTTTTTATGAAACTGAAAATGTATAAAATATTTGTGAAAACTGGCAAAAATATTTCACGAAAGGTTATAAGGAAACATTTTAATAACAATGCCTGTATCATTGTCTGAAAAGTTTTAGCAAAGTTTACGCAACGTTTTGGATACGGAATAGACACCGTAAATAAGCAATTCATGAAATGTTACTGCAAAGTTTTTCAAAGCTTTCTAGAAAGTTTACTGGTAAACATTATGCAAAGAAATATTTCATGAAATATTACGAAAACGTTTCAAAAAGATTTCTTGGAAAGATTTTTTCATGTAACTTCTAATGTATAAAATATTTGTGAAACCTTGCAAAAATATTTGACGAAAGGTTACAAGGAAACATTTTAAAAACTTTGTCTGCATCATTGCCTAAAACGTTTTAGCAATGATTTCGCAACGTTTCTGATACGCAATAGACACCGTGAATAAGCGTTTCAAGAAATGTTACTGCAAAGTTTTTTAAAGTTTTCCAGAAAGTTTTCTCGCAAACATTCTCTAAAGAAACATTTCATGAAATATTATGAAAAGGTTTCAAGAAGATGTCTTGGGGAGATTTTCTATAAAACTGATAATGTGGAAAATATTTGTGAAACCTTGCCAAAATATTTCACGAAAGGTTATAAGAAAACATTTTAAAAATATTTCCTGTATCATTGTCTAAAGCGCTTTGGCAACGTTTACGCAACGTTTTGGATACGGAATAGACATCGTGAAAAAGCATTTCAGGAAATGTTACGGCAAGGTTTTTCAAAGCTTTCCAAAAATTTTTCTCGTAAAAATTCTCTAAAGAAACATTTCTTGAAATATTACGGAAAGGTTTTCAAATGCTTTTTTAGAAGGATTCTTTTATGAAACTGAAAATGTTTAAATATTTATGAAACCTTTCAAAATTATTTCACGAAATATTATAAGGAAACATTGCAAATACTTTTTCTGTATCATTGCCTGAAACGTTTTAGCAAAGTTTTCGCAACCTTTCAGATACGGTATAGACATCGTGAAAAAAGCAATTCAAGAAATGTTTCTGGAAGCATTTACAAATCATTCCAGATAGTTTTCCTGCTAACATTCTATAAAGAAACATTTCATGAAATATTACAAAAAGGTTACAAAAAGATTTCTTCGAAAGATTTTTTTATGAAACTGATAATGTATAAAATATTTCCGAAACCTTACAAAAATATTTCACGAAAGGTTATAAGGAAACATTTCAAAAACTTTTTCTGTATCATTGCCTAAAACATTTTAGCAAAGTTTTCGCAACGTTTCTGCAATAGACGCAATAGAAATCGTGAAAAAGCAATTCAGGAAATGTTACTGCAAAGTTTATCAAAACTTCCCCAAAATTTTTCTCGCAAACATTCTGTAAACAAACATTTCATGAAATATTACGAAAAGGTTACAAAAAGATATCTTAGAAAGATTTTTTATGAAACTGAAAATGTATCAAATATTAGTGAAACCTTTTAAAAATGTTTCACGAAAGGTTATAAGGAAACATTTCAAAAATTTGTTCTGTATCATTGCCTAAAACGTTTTAGCAAAGTTTTCGCATCGTTTCTGATACGGAATAGTCACCGTGAAAAGCATTTCACGAAATGTTACTGGAATGTTTTTCAAAGCTTTCCAGAAAAATTTCTCGCAATCATTCTCTAAAGAAACATTACATGAAATATTACGAAATGGTTTCAAACAGATTTCTTGGAGAGATTTTTTTATGAAACTGAAAATGTATAAAATATTTGTGAAAACTTGCAAAAATATTTCACGAAAGGTTATAAGGAAACATTATAATAACAATTCCTGTATCATTGTCTGAAAAGTTTTAGCAAAGTTTATGCAACGTTTCGGATACGCAATAGACACCGTGAATAAGCAATTCAAGAAATGTTACAGCAAAGTTTTTCAAGTTTTTCAAAGCTTTCCAGAAAGTTTTTTAGTAAACATTCTGCTATGAAACATTTCATCAAATATTACGAAACGGTTTCAAAAAGATTTCTTGGAAAGATTTCTTTATGAGACTGAAAATGTATAAAATATTTGTGAAAACTTGCAAAAATATTTCACGAAAGGTTATAAGGAAACATTTTAATAACATTTCCTGTATCATTGTCTGAAAAGTTTTAGCAAAGTTTACGCAACGTTTTGGATACGCAATAGACATCTTGAAAAATCATTTCAAGAAATATTGCTGCAAGGTTTTCCAAAGCTTTCCCGCAATCTTTCTCGTAAAAATTCTCTAAAGAAACATTTCATGAAATATTACGAAAAGGTTTCAAAAAGATTTCTTGGAAAGATTTTTTTTATGAAACTGAAAATATATAAAATAGTTCCGAAACCTTTCAAAAAAATATCTCACGTAAGTTCATAAGGAAACAGTTCAAAAACCTTTTCTGTATCATTGCCTAAAACGTTTTAGCAAAGTTTTCACAACGATTCTGATACGGAATAGACAACGTGAAAATGCAATTCCAGAAATGTTACTAGAAGGTTTTTTAAAGCTTTCCAGATAGTTTTCTCGCAACCATTCTCTGAAGAAACATTTCATGAAATATTACGAAAAGGTTTCAAAAAGATTTATTGGAAAGATTTTTTTATGAAATTGAAAATGTATAAAAATTTACCGAAACCTTTCAAAAATATTTCACGATAGGTTAAAAGGGAACATTTCAAAAATTTTTCTGTATCATTGCCTAAAACGTTTTAGCAAAGTTTTCGCAACGTTTCTGATACGCAACAGACATCGTGAAAAAGCATTTCAGGAAATGTTTCTGCAAGGTTTTTCAAAGCTTTCCAGAAATTTTTCTCGTAAAAATTCTCTAAATAAACATTTCATGAAATCTTACGAAAAGGTTTCAAAAGGATTTCTTGGAAAGATTTTTTTATCAAACTATAATGTATAAAAATTTTCCGAAACCTTTCAAAAATATTTCACAAAAGGTTAAAAGGAAACATTTCAAAAACTTTTTCTGTATCATTGCCTAAAACGTTTTAGCAAAGTTTTCGCAACGTTTCTGATACGCAGTAGACATCGTGAAAAAGCATTTCAGGAAATGTCACTGCAAGGTTTTTCAAAGCTTTCCAGAAATTTATCTCGTAAAACTTCGCTAAATAAACATTTCATGAAATATTACGAAAAGGTTTCAAAAAGATTTCTTGGAAAAATTTTTTTGTGAAACGGAAAATGTATAAAATATTTGTGAAACCTTGAAAAAATATTTGACGAAAGGTTACAAGGAAACATTTTAAAAATATTGTCTGTATCATTGTCTGAAATGTTTTAGCAAAGTTTACGCAACGTTTTGCATACGGAATAGACATCGTAAAAAGCATTTCAGGAAATGTTACTGCAAGGTTTTTCCAAGCTTTCCAGAAATTTTTCTCGTAAAAATTCTCTAAAGAAACATTTCTTGAAATATTACGAAAAGGTTTTCAAAAGCTTTATTAGAAAGATTTTTTTATGAAACTAAAAATGTATAAAATATTTGTGAAACCTTTCAAAAATATATCACGCAATATTATAATGAAACATTGCAAATACTTTTTCTGTATCATTGCCTGAAACGTTTTAGTAAAGTTTTCGCAACGTTTCTGATATGGAATAGACACCGTGAAAAAGCAATTGAAGAAATGTTACTGCAAGGATTTTCAAATCTTTCCAGAAAGTTTTCCTGCCAAAATTCTGTAAAGAAACATTTCATGAAATATTAGAAAAAGGTTTCAAAAAGATTTATTGGTAAGATTTTATATGAAACTCAATATGTATAAAATATTTCCGAAACCTTTCAAAAATATTTCACGAAAGGTTATAAGGAAACAATTTCAAAAACATTTTCTGTATCATTGCCTAAAACGTTTTAGCAAAGTTTTCGCAACGTTTCTGATACGCAATAGACACCGTGAATAAGCAATTCAAGAAATGTTCCTGCAAAGTTTTTCGAAGCTTTCCAGAAAGTTTTCTCGTAAACATTCTGAAAAGAAACATGTCATGAAATATTACGAAAAGGTTTCAAAAAGATTTCTTGGAGAGATTTTTTATGAAACTGATAATGTATAATATATTTGTGAAACCTTGCAAAAATATTTCACGAAAGGTTATAAGGAAACATTTTAATAACATTTCCTGTATCATTGTCTGAAAAGTTTTAGCAAAGTTTACGCAACGTTTCTGATACGGAATAGACACCGTGAAAAAGCAATTCAAGAAATGTTACTACAAGGTTTTTAAAGCTTTCCAGAAAGTTTTCTCGCAACCATTCTCTAAAGATACATTTGATGAAATATTACGAAAAGGTTTAAAAAAATTTTTGGAAAATTTTTTATGAAACTGAAAATGTATAAAATTTTTCCGAAACCTTTCAAAAATAATTCACGAAAGGATAAAACGAAACATTTCAAAAACTTTCTCTGTGTCATTGCCTAAAACGTTTTTAGCAAAGTTTTCGCAACGTTTCTGATACGCAATAGACACCGTGAATAAGCAATTCAAGAAATGTTACTGCAATGTTTTTCAAAGCTTTCCAGTAAGTTTTCTCGTAAACATTCTGCTACGAAACATTTCATGAAATATTACGAAAAGGTTTCAAAAAGATTTATTGGAAAGATTTTTTTATGAAACTGAAAATGTATAAAATTTTTCCGAAATCTTTCAAAAACATTTCACGAAAGGTTAATAGGAAACATTTCTAAAACTTTTTCTGTATCATTGCCTAAAACGTTTTAGCAAATTTTTCGCAACGTTTATGATACTCAATAGACACCGTGAATAAGCAATTCATGAAATGTTACTGCAAAGTTTTTCAAAGCTTTCCAGAATGTTATCTCGTAAACATTCTGTAAAGAAACCTCTCATGAAATATTACGAAAAGGTTTCAAAAAGATTTCTTGAAAAGATTTTTTATGAAACTGAAAATGTATAAAATATTTGTGAAATCTTGCAAAAATATTTGACGAAAGGTTACAAGGAAACGTTTTAAAAACATTGTCTGTATCATTGTCTGAAACGTTTTAGCAAAGTTTATGCAACGTTTTGGATATGGAATAGACATCGTGGAAAAGCATTGCAAGAAATGTTACTGCAAGGTTTTCCAAAGCTTTCTAGAAAGTTTTCTGGTAAAGATTATGCAAAGAAATATTTCATAAAATATTACGAAAAGGTTTCAAACGATTTCTTGGAAAGATTTTTTATGAAACTTCTAATGTATAAAATATTTGTGAAACCTTGCAAAAATATTTGACGAAAGGTTACAAGGAAACATTTTAAAAACTTTGTCTGTATCATTGCCTAAAACGTTTTAGCAATGATTTCGCAACGTTTCTGATACGGAATAGTCACCGTGAAAAAGCATTTCACGAAATGTTACTGGAAGGTTTTTCAAAGCTTTCCAGAAAGATTTCTCGCAAACATTCTCTAAAGAAACATTACATGAAATATTACGAAAAGGTTTCAAAAAGATTTCTTTGAGAGATTTTTTTAAGCAACTTAATGTATAATATATTTGTGAAACCTTGCAAAAATATTTCACGAAAGGTTATAAGAGAACATTTTAATAATATATCCTGTATCATTGTCTAAAGCATTTTAGCAACGTTTACGCAACGTTTTGGATTCGGAATAGACATCGTGAAAAAGCATTTCAGAAAATGTTACTGCAAGGTTTCTCAAAGCTTTCCAAAAATTTTTCTTGTAAAAATTCTCTAAAGAAACATTTCTTGAAATATTACGAAAAGGTTTTCAAATGCTTTTTTAGAAAGATTCATTTATGAAACTGAAAATGTATAAAATATTTGTTAAACCTTTCAAAATTATTTCACGAAATATTATAAGGAAACATTGCAAATACTTTTTCTGTATCATTGCCTGAAACGTTTTAGCAAAGTTTTCGCAAAGTTTCTGATACGGAATAGACACCGTGAAAAAGCAATTCAAGAAATGTTACTTCAAGGATTTACAAATCTTTTCAGATAGTTTTCCAGCAAACATTCTGTAAAGAAACATTTCATGAAATATTACAAAAAGGTTTCAAAAAGATTTTTTCGATAGATTTTTTTATGAAACTGAAAATGTACAAATTATTTCCGTAACCTTACAAAAATATTTCACGAAAGGTTATAAGGAAACATTTCAAAAATTTTTTCTGTATCATTGCCTAAAACGTTTTAGCAAAGTTTTCGCAACGTTTCTGCAATAGACGCAATAGAAACCGTGAAAAAGCAATTCAGGAAATATTACTGCAAAGTTTATCAAAGCTTTCCCGAAATTTTTCTCGCAAACATTCTGTAAAGAAACATTTCATGAAATATTACGAAAAGGTTTCAAAAAGATTTCTTGGAGAGATTTTTTTATGAAACTGAAAATGTATAATATATTTGTGAAACCTTGCAAAAATATTTCAGGAAAGGTTATAAGGAAACATTTTAATAACAATTGTCTGAAAAGTTTTAGCAAAGTTTACGCAACGTTTTGGATACGGAATAGACATCTTGAAAAAGCATTTCAAGAAATATTGCTGCAAGGTTTCCCAAAGCTTTCGCGAAATCTTTCTCGTAAAAATTCTGTAAAGAAACATTTCATGAAATATTACGAAAAGGTTTCAAAAAGATTTCTTGGAAAGATTTTTTTATGAAACTGAAAATGTATAAAATATTTGTGAAAACTGGCAAAAATATTTCACGAAAGGTTATAAGGAAACATTTTAATAACAATGCCTGTATCATTGTCTGAAAAGTTTTAGCAAAGTTTACGCAACGTTTTGGATACGGAATAGACACCGTAAATAAGCAATTCTAGAAATGTTACTGCAAAGTTTTTCAAAGCTTTCTAGAAAGTTTACTGGTAAACATTATGCAAAGAAATATTTCATGAAATATTACGAAAACGTTTCAAAAAGATTTCTTGGAAAGATTTTTTCATGTAACTTCTAATGTATAAAATATTTGTGAAACCTTGCAAAAATATTTGACGAAAGGTTACAAGGAAACATTTTAAAAACTTTGTCTGCATCATTGCCTAAAACGTTTTAGCAATGATTTCGCAACGTTTCTGATACGCAATAGACACCGTGAATAAGCGTTTCAAGAAATGTTACTGCAAAGTTTTTTAAAGTTTTCCAGAAAGTTTTCTCGCAAACATTCTCTAAAGAAACATTTCATGAAATATTATGAAAAGGTTTCAAGAAGATGTCTTGGGGAGATTTTCTATAAAACTGATAATGTGGAAAATATTTGTGAAACCTTGCCAAAATATTTCACGAAAGGTTATAAGAAAACATTTTAAAAATATTTCCTGTATCATTGTCTAAAGCGCTTTGGCAACGTTTACGCAACGTTTTGGATACGGAATAGACATCGTGAAAAAGCATTTCAGGAAATGTTACGGCAAGGTTTTTCAAAGCTTTCCAAAAATTTTTCTCGTAAAAATTCTCTAAAGAAACATTTCTTGAAATATTACGGAAAGGTTTTCAAATGCTTTTTAGAAGGATTCTTTTATGAAACTGAAAATGTTTAAATATTTATGAAACCTTTCAAAATTATTTCACGAAATATTATAAGGAAACATTGCAAATACTTTTTCTGTATCATTGCCTGAAACGTTTTAGCAAAGTTTTCGCAACCTTTCAGATACGGTATAGACATCGTGAAAAAAGCAATTCAAGAAATGTTTCTGGAAGCATTTACAAATCATTCCAGATAGTTTTCCTGCTAACATTCTATAAAGAAACATTTCATGAAATATTACAAAAAGGTTACAAAAAGATTTCTTCGAAAGATTTTTTTATGAAACTGATAATGTATAAAATATTTCCGAAACCTTACAAAAATATTTCACGAAAGGTTATAAGGAAACATTTCAAAAACTTTTTCTGTATCATTGCCTAAAACATTTTAGCAAAGTTTTCGCAACGTTTCTGCAATAGACGCAATAGAAATCGTGAAAAAGCAATTCAGGAAATGTTACTGCAAAGTTTATCAAAACTTCCCCAAAATTTTTCTCGCAAACATTCTGTAAACAAACATTTCATGAAATATTACGAAAAGGTTACAAAAAGATATCTTAGAAAGATTTTTTTATGAAACTGAAAAAGTATCAAATATTAGTGAAACCTTTTAAAAATGTTTCACGAAAGGTTATAAGGAAACATTTCAAAAATTTGTTCTGTATCATTGCCTAAAACGTTTTAGCAAAGTTTTCGCATCGTTTCTGATACGGAATAGTCACCGTGAAAAGCATTTCACGAAATGTTACTGGAATGTTTTTCAAAGCTTTCCAGAAAAATTTCTCGCAATCATTCTCTAAAGAAACATTACATGAAATATTACGAAATGGTTTCAAACAGATTTCTTGGAGAGATTTTTTTATGAAACTGAAAATGTATAATATATTTGTGAAACCTTGCAAAAATATTTCACGAAAGATTATAAGGAAACATTTTAATCACATTTCATGTTTCATTGTCTGAAAAGTTTTAGCAAAGTTATCGCAACGTTTCTGATACGGTAAAGTCACCGTGAAAATGCATTTCTAGAAATGGTACTGCAAGGTTCTTCAAATCTTTCCAGAAAGTTTTCTCGCAAACATTCTCTAAAGAAACATTTCATGAAATATTACGAAAAGGTTTCAAAAAGATTTCTTGGAAAGATTTTTTTATGAAACTGAAAATGTATAAAATATTTGTGAAAACTTGCAAAAATATTTCACGAAAGGTTATAAGGAAATATTATAATAATAATTCCTGTATCATTGTCTGAAAAGATTTAGCAAAGTTTACGCAACGTTTCGGATACGGAATAGACATCTTGAAAAAGCATTTCAAGAAATATTGCTGCAAGGTTTTCCAAAGCTTTCCCGAAATATTTGTCGTAAAATTTCTCTAAAGAAACATTTCTTGAAATATTACGAAAGGTTTTCAAAAGCTTTTTTAGAAAGATTCTTTTATGAAACTGGTAATGTATAAAATATTTGTGAAACCTTTCAAAAATATTTCACGAAATATTACAAGGAAACATTGCAAAAACTTTTTCTTTATCATTGCCTAAAATATTTTAGCAAAGTTTTCGCAACGTTTCTGATACGGAATAGACACCGTGAAAAAGCAATTCTAGAAATGTCACTGCAAGGATTTTCAAATCTTTCCCGAAAGTTTTCTCGCAAACATTCTGTAAAGAAACATTTCATGAAATATTACAAAAAGGTTTCAAAAAGATTTCTTGGTTAGATTTTTTTATGAAACTGAAAATGTATAAAATATTTTGGAAACCTTTCAAAAATATTTAACGAAAGGTTATGAGGAAACATTTCAAAAACTTTTTCTGTGTCATTGCCTAAAACGTTTTAGCAAAGTTTTCGCCACGTTTCTGCAATAGACGCAATAGACACCGTGAAAAAGCAATTCAAGAAAGGTTACTGCAAAGTTTTTCAAAGCTTTCCCGAAATTGTTCTCGCAAACATTCTCTAAAGAAATGTTTCGTGAAATATTACGAAAAGGTTTCAAAAAGATTTCTTGGAAAGATTTTTTTTTAAACTGAAAATGTATAAAATATTTGTGAAACCTTGCTAAAAAATTTTACGAAAGGTTATTAGGTAACATTTTAAAATATTTCCTGTATCATGGCCTGAAACGTTTTAACAAAGTTTACGCAACGTTTTGGATACGGAATACACGTCGTGAAAAAGGATTTCAAGAAATGTTACTGCAAGGTTTTCCAAATCATTCCCGAATCTTTTCTGGTAGAAATTGCCTAAAGAAACATTTCATGAAATATTACGAAAAGGTTTTAATAAGATTTCTTGGAAAGATTTTTTTAAGAAACAGGAAATATATATATAATATTTCCGAAACCTTTCATAAATATTTCACGATAGGTTATAAGGAAACTGTGCAAAAACTTTTTCTGTATCATTCCGTAAAACGTTTTATCAAAGTTTTCGCAACGTTTCTAATAGAAAATAGACACCGTGAAAAAACATTTGAAGAAATGTTACTGCAAGGTTTTTCAAAGCGTTCCAGAAAGTTTTCTCGCAACCATTCTCTAAAGAAACATTTCATGAAATATTACGAAGAGGTTTCAAAAAGATTTCTTGGAAAACATTTTTTATGAAACTGAAAATGTATAAAATATTTGTGAAACCGTGCCAAAATATTTCACGAAAGGTTATAAGGAAACATTTTAAAAACATTTCCTGTATCATTGTCTGAACCGTTTTAGCAAAGTTTTCGCAAAGTTTCTGATACGGTATAGAAATCGTGAAAAAGCATTTCAAGAAATTTTACTGCAAGGTTTTTCGAAGCTTTCCCGAAAATTTTCCCGTAAAAATTCTCTAAAGAAACATTTCATGCAATATTGCGAAAAGGTTTCAAATGGATTTCTTGGAAAGATTTTTTTTATGAATCTGAAAATGTATAAAATATTTGTGAAACCTTGCTAAAAAATTTTACGAAAGGTTATTGGGTAACATTTCAAAAACATTTCCTGTATCATTGTCTGAAACGTTTTTAGCAAAGTTTATGCAACGTTTCGGATACGGTATTGACATCGTGAAAACGTATTTCAAGGAATGTTACTCCAACGTTTTACGAAGCTTTCCGGAAATTTTTCTCACAAACTTTCCCCAAAGAAACATTTGATAAAATGTTACGAAAAGGTTTCAAAAAGCTTTCTGGGAAAGATTTTTTATAAATCTGGATAATATAAAAAAATATTTCCGAAACCTTGCAAAAATATTTCACGAATGGTTATAAGGAAACATTTCAAAAACATTTCCTGTATGATTGCCTGAAACATTGTAGCAAAGTTTACGCAACGTTTTGAAATCGGTATTGGCATCGTGAAAAAGCATTTCAAGAAATGTTACTGCAAGCTTTTCCAAAGCTTTCCTGAAATTTTTCTTACAACCCTTCTCTAAAGAAACATATAACATTGCATAAAATATTGTCGTAAGGTTTTGAAAAGATTTATCAAAAAAATGGTTTTTCTTGTTATAACCATTCAAGAAATATTCCCAAAACCTGGCAGGATTATTTTACGACAGGTTATAAGGACACCCTTCGTAAACATTTCCTGTAGCATTGCGTGATACGTTTGCGGAATGTTTTTGCTAAATTTTTGTCATGGTATTGGCTGCATGGAAAAACGTGTCAAAAGATATTAGTTCAATTAATCAATTAATCTGTTCCAAAGCTAGTTTGAAATGTTGTCTGTAATGAACCAAAATCTTTTTGTATTCTTTCTTACAAATATTTGATAGATCATTAAACATTTTTTACATTTCACATAGTTTTATTTATTATACTAACGTATACGAAGAGTTCAATTTAAAAGAACGTCAACCCGCCATTTATACGTATCTCCTGTATCGTCGTCAGTGGTGGGTAAATACGTCATTTTGCTCCATTATACATACGCGTATAATACTTGTATAATAGGTATATTATCGGAAGGAAATCGTTTTTTTGAAGCTCGCTCGTGATTGGCTGACTGTCGTTATTCCTTTAGGTCCTTCCTTGCTTATCGTCAGATGGCGTTATGGCGGGTTAATGAATATTCACCATTACATCATTGCATGGATTACACCACGTCCCACGTGCAAGGTGCAACTTCCACACGTTTTATTGCTCACAAGTGTAATCGACTTCTATTTTGTCAATCTATTGGAATTACCTCAATATTACGAAAGAAAACATTCGTAGGTATGTGTTTCGATTATATTTTCTATTTATTTATGTTAAATTTATATTTATTATACGAATGAGATGAAAGTTAATATAACAAAATTCGGACATGTGTCACAATATCTATAGGTAAAATGTGCCTTTTGAAGTTTCAGGCAATCCAAGAAAAGTATCACTTATGTGCTCCCCTTGTTTATTTAAGGTAAAGAGAGAGAGAGAGAATCGTCTTCTTTTTGTGTTGCTACTTAGAGTGCGGTGAGGTTAAGTACACTAAATCTTATCACTAGCAAAACCCCAGTACAGTAATATTGATATAGTTGTCACAGCTGTATGACATATCTGTATAAACCTGTTTGCAGTACGTTTATTACTGTAGGAGCCAGAATGTAGATAAATTTCCTGTAATTTTTTTTCACTGTGGAATTGATCAACTCGTCATGAATTTTTCACCTCAAATATAAATTATTATTACTTGGAGAAATAGTAATTCATTTTGAGGGGGAAAAATTCATGACGAGCTGACCAATTCTATATTATTATTAGTACATGGATCATACTAAATTATTATTACATTGAAAAAATAATAATTCATTTTGAGAGAGAAAAATTCGTGACGTGTTGACCAATTGTACACTGACAAAAATTACATGAAATCTATCAACATTGTTGCTCCTATAGTAATAAAAGTTCTGCTGTCAGGCTTATACAGATACGATATAGCTGTGCCAACTATAATGATATTACTGTAATGGGCTTTTGTTCCCGCAAAGATTCAGTGCAGTTTATCTCATTGCCATTTATTTAATTGTACGGTATTTCTTCGTCTATGTCTATTATATGTGTGGCCTATTATTATTGGAAGGCATGATTTTTTATCTTTGTATATAAGAAATGTTATTTTTCCATGTAAATTGACTGCAGAGAGTTTAAGTCTACCGAATATTAGCACGATTCAAACCCCAATACAGTAATATCGATATAGTTGTCACAGCTATATGGTATCTGTGTAAGCCTGTTAGCAGTGATTTTATAGCTGTAGGAGCAAGAATGTTGATAAATTTCCTGTAATTTTTTTCACTGTAGAATTGATCGAATTTTTCCCCTCAAAACTAATTATTATTACATGGAAAAATAATAATTCATTTTGAAGGGGAAACATTCATGAGGAGTTGATCAATTCTACACGGACAAAAATTATTACGTGGAACAGTAAGAATTCATTTTGAGGGGGCAAAGTTTGTGACGAGTTGACCAAATCTACACTGACAAAAATTACATGAAATTTATCAACATTCTTGTTCGTATAGCAATAAAAGTTCTGCTATCAGGCTTATACAAATACGATGTAGCTGTGACAACTATAATGATATTACTGTACTGGATTTTCTTTCCCGCAAAGATTCAGAGTACTTGACTGCATTGCAGTTTATTTCATTATATGGTATTTCTTTGTCTATGACTACTATGTCTGTGATACTAGATTGGAAGGCATATGATTTTTTGTGGTGGTAAATAATAAATGCCAATTTTCCATGTGAATTATGGACTGCAGAGAGGTTAAGTATACTGAATCTTAGCACGAGTGAAACCCCAATACAGTATTATCAATAGTTGTCACAGCTATATCGTATCTGTGTAAGCCTGTTAGCAGTACTTTTATAGCTGTAGGAGCAAGAATGTTGATAAATTTGCTGTAATTTTTTTCACTGTAGAATTGATGAACTTGTTATGAATTTTTCCCCTCAAAAATAAATTATTATTACATGGCAAAATAATAATTCATTTTGAAGGGGAAACATTCATGACAAGTTGATCAATTCTAGACGGATTAAAGTTATTACGTGTAAAAATAATAATTCATTTTGAGGGGGAAACATTCATAACGAGTTTCTACACAGACAAAAATTATTACATGGAAAAATAATAATTCATTTTGAGGGGGGAAAATTTCATGACGCGTTGAACAAATCTACACTGACAAAAATTACATAAAATTTATCAACATTCTTGCTCCTACAGCAATAAAAGTATTGCTGTCAGCTTTATACAAACGCGATATAGCTGTGACAACTACCCCAGTGGAAATTATAAAATGTATCAAAATGTACCAAAATGTATCAAAATGTATTAAAAGGTATCAAAAGGTATCAAAAGATATCAAAAGGTATTAAAGTGTATCAAATTGTATGTAGAGGTTGCATTTCGTAACTTTTGGAGAACACTTTGATATCTTTTGACACCTTTTAATACATTTTGATACATTTCCCACATAGCACGAAATATTTCTGCAAGGTTTTCAAAAGGTTTCATGAAAGGTTGGAAACCCTGCAAAAATATTTCGGAAAAAGGTTTCTAAAAGGTTCATATGTCCGTGCAATAAACGTTCAAAAACATTTCTTGAAATATATTTGACACCTTTCCTAAAAAGTTACATGAAAGTTTTCTAAAAGGTTTTGACAATGTTTCAGGAAAGTGCCTCAGATACCTAAAAATTTCATGAAAGGTTTTTAAAACTTTTTGAAAAGAATTCTGAAAATATTTTCTGAAAGGTTTTCCTGAAAAGTTACAAGACATATTTCTGAAAGGTTGTGACAATATTTCATGCAAGTGCCTCAGATGTCTCAAAACATTACGAAAACTTTTCAAAATATTTCAACAAGTTTTCAAAACATATTTTTCGAAAGGTATCTGAAAGGTTTCCTGAAAAGTTCTGTGAAATATTTTTGAAAAGTTACGACAATGTTCTACATAGGTCTCTAAGAGGTCTCAAAACCGTCACGAAAGGTTTTTGAAATATTTTAAAAAGATTTATTAAAATATTTTTCGAAAGGTATCTGAAAGGTTTCCTGAAAAAGTTTTGTGAAATATTTCTGAAATATTACGACAATGTTTTACGCAAGTTTCTAAGAGATCACAAAACCATTACATAAGGTTTTGAAAATTTTTTTAAAATATTTCAAGTAATATTTTGTGAAAGATTTTGGAAAGGTTTCCTGAAAAGTTCTGTGCAATATTTCTGAAAGGATATGAAAATGTTTTATGCAAGTTTCTAAGAGGCCTCAAAACCATCAAGTAAGGTTTTTGAAACATTTTAAAAAGATTTCAAAAAATATTTTTTAAAAAATATCGGAATTATAAATTTTTTAATAATTTTTTTTAACAATTTTGAAAACAAGTTTTTTCCTTGTAGACTTTTCAATTTGATGATCCTTCCTGAACTCCTGCAACTTAATATATCTGAATAGTTATTATATCAGTTATGTTTTTTAATATTAAATTATTGTATATTTGCATTAATTTATATTATTTATCGCTCGCAATTTCGCATTTACAAATTATCTTACAGAAAAAACGCAGAAAAAAATGTTGACCTAAGGTGGGATTGAACTCGAGTCCCTCGGATTACAAGGCTGACGGTCTAACCATTACGCTACGCAACGCTTCTACCGTACAAAATTTTAATTTTAGCTAAATATAGAGTAGACTTGAATAAAAATTGCAAACATTTGATTAAAAGACAACATATTGAGTACATTCGACTATGATATTTAATAAACTCAACTAATTTTTTTGTTAAGGCCATGTGAAGTACCGACACGATCCCTACCTTACCGGCACCTAAACTTTAATTCTTTTATCGTATTTATACAAGAATTTAAAAAAGGCGCTCTTCATGCTCTCCGAAATAACATTAAGTGAAATGTCCTATTAAATTTTTAAATCATTGTATTAATTAGATTTTTCTAAAATGGATTTTGAAATGTTTGATGCTTTTTTTTGGTTAATTACTAATTTGAAAATCGTTTTTGGGAAAATCTAATGAATGGAATCATTTGGAAATTTAATAGGGTATGCATAATCCCATTTCGGTGGGCATGAAAAAACGCTTTTTCCTAAAATTTTTGTTTAGATGTGATAAAAGCATAATATTTATATGCCGATAAGTTAGGGATCTACGTTTGAGTTAAATATGGCTTTACGCCCGGAGGGCGTGAAAGAATGCTTTTTTCTAAAATTTTTGTTTAAATGCGATAAAAGAACTCAAGTTTAGATATCGATAAGGTATGGATCGTGTCGGTACTTCACATGACCTTAAATTCGTACTCTTGTCAATTAAACATTCACTTGATTTACCAAAATACGAGGGTCATTTGATAAGTACCTAGCCTACAAATGAAAACACCAAAATTTTACAAAAAATAAAATTTATTTTTCAATGTAGTCTCCTTTTAGTTGAATACACTTGGTCCAGCGGTGTTCCAATTTTTTTAACCCCGTTGAAAAAAATGTTTTCTCTTGGTTTGCAAAATAGGCCTCCGTGGCGGCGATTATTTCGTTATTGGAGTGGAATCTCTTCCCGACAAGCGAATTTTTTAGGTTCGGAAACAAAAAAAAGTCGCACGGAGCCAAATCTGGAGAATACGGTGGATGGGGCAGCAGTTCGTAGCGTAATTCGACCAATTTAGCCGTGGCGAGTGCAGAAGTGTGAGCCGGTGCATTATCGTGATGGAAAAGCACTTTCTTTTTAGACAAATGGGGCCGTTTTTCTTCTAACACGGCGTCAAATCGGCTCAATAGTTCGGCGTAGTACTGTCCTGTGACCGTTTTGCCCTTCTCCAGATAGTCAATAAAAATCACACCTTGAGAATCCCAGAAAACAGTGGCCATCACCTTTCCGGCCGACGGGACCGTCTTCGCCTTCTTCGGAGCAGGTTTACCGGGTAAGGTCCACTGTTTTGACTGCTCCTTGGTCTCTGGAGTGTAGTAGTGAATCCATGTTTCGTCGACGGTCACGTAACGACGCAAAAACTCTTTTGGATTGCGATTAAACAGCTCCAAACACTGCTCTGAACTGGTCACACGGATGCGCTTGTTGTCTACAGTCAGCCAACGCGGCACCCACCTTGCTGACAGCTTCCTCATGCCTAAAATCTCATGTAGGATATGCCACACGCGTTCTTCTGAGATGCCTACTATTGCAGCTATCTCGTGCACCTTTAACCGGCGGTCTGACAAAACGATATCGTGTATTTTTGTCACGTTCTCCTCCGTAGTGTCTGTTTTCTGAGCACCTGGGCGTGGATCATCAAAAACCGACGTACGACCACGTTGAAACTCGTTATACTAAAATTTAACGGTCGCCATCGAAGGAGAAGCATCCCCATACACTGCATCCAAGCGTTCTTTAATTTCACTGCGCGATTTCCCTTCCAAAAACAAGAATCGAATCACCGACCGATATTGTTCTTTCTCCATTTTTCCAAAAATCAACGGACACATTTGCTTTCACACGCTCTCAAAAATAAACTACAACTCCGATCCGGCTGAAATTTCATCTGTAACCGTTTACAGGAAGATACTGCACTGTAGTGTATTTCTGGTGCGATAGTGGCACCATCTGGCGGTGAGGCTAGGTACTTGTCAAATGACCCTCGTATTTGCAAGATCAAATAAATAAGTATTGGATTTGATTAAATAATTAGTAGAACTAATATGATAATAAATAAAAAAAGCTAAATATTTAGTTAAATCAAATTAATATTTCATGTAATCTAAGAAATATTTAGTCAAAATGAGGAAACGTTTGATTGACGAGAGAAGGAAGTGTGAGAAAAAAAACCTGACAGAAAATATATTTCTTTATGGAAAGGTTGTAATAAACTATTCTTTAAATCTTTGTAAAACCTGGTCCAGATATGTCTTGAAATTTTTTTTATGGCGTCAATACCATATCATAAATGTTGCTAAGACATTTCGTAAATAATTAACGCAATGATACACTCAATTTTTTTTAAGGTCTCCTCATAACATGACGTAAAATATTCCTGCAAGCTCTTGGGAATATTTTATTACAGTGTCTTCTCCTGAAAAAAACTTTCCAAGAAATCTTTACAAAACCTTCCCATAATATTTCATGAAATGTAATGTCTCTTTGGAAAAATGGCGACAATACAGTATTAAATTGATGCGAAAATATTTCAAAAACGTTTTACGCAATGATACTAGAATTTTTTTAAAGGTTACCTTAATAACCTTTCAGAAAATATTTCTGACAGGTTTTAGAAATATTTTTTGTTGTTTTTATCTAGGTGAAAAAAAATATTGCAGAAAATCTTTTAAAAACGTTCCCCTAAAATTGTAAGAAAAACTGCGGGAAAGCTTTGTAAAACCTTGAACTAATATCTCTTGTAATATTTTTTTCATGATGTCAATAAGAACGTATCAAAAAGGAAACGAAAACATTGTTAAAACGTTTCAGGCAATGATACAGGAAATATTTTTGAAAGATTTCGTTATAAAATTTCGCGAAATATTTTTGCAAGGATTCGGAAATATTTTTTCATATTTTCAGTTTCACAAAATAATCCTTCCAAGAATTTTATTTAATACCTTTTCGGAACATTTCATGAAATGTTTCTTTAAAGAAAGTTTGCGAGAAAAATTTCGGTATAGCTTCATAAAACCCCGCAGTAACATTTCATGAAATGCGTTTCACGATGTCAATACCGTGTCAAAAACGTTGCATAAACTCTGCTAAAACGTTTCAGGCAATGATACAGGAAATGTTTTTGAAATGTTTCCTTATAAACTTTTGTGAAATATTTTTGCAAGTTTTCGGAAATATGTTCTTATATTTTGAGTTTTATAAAAAAATCTTTCCAAGAAAGCTTTTTGAAAGCTTATAGTAATATT
The DNA here is from genome assembly GCA_036365515.1 of Torymus aiolomorphi. Classification (NCBI taxonomy): domain Eukaryota; kingdom Metazoa; phylum Arthropoda; class Insecta; order Hymenoptera; family Torymidae; genus Torymus; species Torymus aiolomorphi. Next base: position 95,091,822 of record CM070877.1, on the reverse strand, counting down.
TCCGGAAATGTTGATTTACAGAATGTTTGCAAGAAAACTTTCTGGAAGGCTTAGAAAAACCTTGCAGTAACATTTCTTTAAATGCGGTTTCACGAAGTCAATACCGTATCCAAAACGTTGCGTAAACTTTACTATAACGTTTCAGGCAGTGATACAGGAAATATTTTTGAACTGTTTCCTTATAAACTTTCGTGAAATATTTTTGCAAGGTTTCGGAAATATTTTTTTATATTTTCAGTTTTATAAAAAAATCTCTCCAAGAAAGCTTTTTGAAACCTTTTCGTAATATTTAATAAAATGTTTCTTTAGAGAAAGTTTGCGAGAAAAATTTCGGTAAAGCTTCGTAAAACCTTGCAGTAGCATTTCTTGAAATGCGTTTTCACGATTTCAATACCGATTCCAAAACGTTACGTAAACTTTTCTAAAACGTTTCAGGCAATGATACAGGAAATATTTTTGAAATGTTTCCTTATAAACTTTCTTGAAATATTTTTGCAAGGTTTCGGAAATATTTTTTTATATTTTCAGTTTTATAAAAAAATCTTTCGAAGAAAGCTTTTTGAAACCTTTTCGTAATATTTCATGAAATGTTTCTTTAAAGAATATTTGCGAGAAAACTTTCTGAAAAGCTTTGAAAAACCTTGCAGTAACATTTCATGGGATGCGGTTTCACGAAGCCAATACCGTATTCAAAACGTTGCGTAAACTTTGCTAAAACGTTTCAGGCAATGATAGTGAAAAATTTTCTGAAATGTTTCCTTATAACCTTTCGTGAAATATTTTCGATAGGTGTCGGAAATATTTTATACATTTTCCTTTTCATAAAAAAATATTTCCAAGAAATCTTTTTGAAGCCTTTTCGTAATATTTCATGAAATGTTTCTTTAGAGAATTTTTACGAGAAAAATTTCGGGTAAGCTTTGGAAAACCTTGTAGTAACATTTCTTGAAATGCGTTTTCACGATGTCAATGCCGATTCCGAAAGGTTGCGTAAACCATGCTAATACGTTTCAGGCAATGATACAGGAAATGTTTTTCAACTATTTCCTTATAAACTTTCATGAAATATTTTTGCAAGGTTTCAGAAATATTTTTTTATATTTTCAGTTTTATAAAAAAATCTCTCCAAGAAAGCTTTTTGAAACCTTTTCGTAATATTTAATAAAACGTTTCTTTAGAGAAAGTTTGCGAGAAAAATTTCGGTAAAGCTTCGTAAAACCTTACAGTAGCATTTCTTGAAATGCAGTTTCACGAAGTCAATACCGTATTCAAAACGTTGCGTAAACTTTGCTAAAACGTTTCAGGCAATGATACTGAAAAATTTTTTTAAATGTTTCCTTAAAACCTTTTGTGAAATATTTTTGCAAGGATTCTGAAAGATTTTTTTATATTTTCAGTTTTATAAAAAATCTTTCCACAAAATCTTTTTGAATCCTTTTCGTAATATTTCATAAAATGTTTCTTTAGACCAAGTTTGCGAGAAAAGTTTCGGTTAAGCTTCCTGAAACCTCGCAGAAACGTTTCTGGAAATGCGTTTTCACGATGTCAATACCGATTCCAAAACGTTACGTAAACTTTTCAAAAACGTTTCAGGCAATGATACAGGAAATGTTTTTGAAATGTTTCCATATAAACTTTCGTGAAATATTTTTGCAAGGTTTCGGAAATATTTTTTTATATTTTTAGTTTAATAAAAAAATCTTTCCAAGAAAGCTTTTTGAAAGCTTTTCGTAATATTTTCGGAAATGTTTCTTTACAGAATGTTTGCGAGAAAACTTTCTGGAATGCTTCGAAAACCTTGCAGTAACATTTCTTGAAATGCGGTTTCACGAAGTCAATACCGTATCCAAAACGTTGCGTAAACTTTGCTAAAACGTTTCAGGTAATGATTCTGAAAAAGTTTTTGAAATGTTTCCTTATAACCTTTCGTGAAATATTTTTGAAAGGTTTTGGAAATATTTTATACATTTTCAGTTTCATAAAAAAATCATTCCAAGAAATCCATTTGAAACCTTTTCGTAATATTTCATGAAATGTTTCTTTAGAGAATTTTTACGAGAAAAATTTCGGGTAAGCTTTGGAAAACCTTGTAGTAACATTTCTTGAAATGCGTTTTCACGATGTCAATACCGATACCAAAAGGTTGCGTAAACCATGCTAATACGTTTCAGGCAATGATACAGGAAATGTTTTTCAACTATTTCCTTATAAACTTTCATGAAATATTTTTGCAAGGTTTCAGAAATATTTTTTTATATTTTCAGTTTTATAAAAAAATCTCTCCAAGAAAGCTTTTTGAAACCTTTTCGTAATATTTAATAAAATGTTTCTTTAGAGAAAGTTTGCGAGAAAAATTTCGGTAAAGCTTCGTAAAACCTTACAGTAGCATTTCATGAAATGCAGTTTCACGAAGTCAATACCGTATTCAAAACGTTGCGTAAACTTTGCTAAAACGTTTCAGGCAATGATACTGAAAAATTTTTTTAAATGTTTCCTTAAAACCTTTTGTGAAATATTTTTGCAAGGATTCTGAAAGATTTTTTTATATTTTCAGTTTTATAAAAAATCTTTCCACAAAATCTTTTTGAATCCTTTTCGTAATATTTCATAAAATGTTTCTTTAGACCAAGTTTGCGAGAAAAGTTTCGGTTAAGCTTCCTGAAACCTCGCAGAAACGTTTCTGGAAATGCGTTTTCACGATGTCAATACCGATTCCAAAACGTTACGTAAACTTTTCAAAAACGTTTCAGGCAATGATACAGGAAATGTTTTTGAAATGTTTCCATATAAACTTTCGTGAAATATTTTTGCAAGGTTTCGGAAATATTTTTTTATATTTTTAGTTTAATAAAAAAATCTTTCCAAGAAAGCTTTTTGAAAGCTTTTCGTAATATTTTCGGAAATGTTTCTTTACAGAATGTTTGCGAGAAAACTTTCTGGAATGCTTCGAAAACCTTGCAGTAACATTTCTTGAAATGCGGTTTCACGAAGTCAATACCGTATCCAAAACGTTGCGTAAACTTTGCTAAAACGTTTCAGGTAATGATTCTGAAAAAGTTTTTGAAATGTTTCCTTATAACCTTTCGTGAAATATTTTTGAAAGGTTTTGGAAATATTTTATACATTTTCAGTTTCATAAAAAAATCTTTCCAAGAAATCCATTTGAAACCTTTTCGTAATATTTCATAAAATGTTTCTTTAGAGAATTTGTACGAGAAAAATTTCGAGAAAGCTTTGGAAAACCTTGCAGTAACATTTCTTGAAATGCTTTTTCACGATGTCTATTCCGTATCCAAAACGTTGCGTAAACTTTGCTAAAACGTTTCAGGCAGTGATACAGGAAAGGTTTTTGAAATGTTTCCTTATAACCTTTCGTGAAATATTTTTGGAAGGTTTCACAAATATTTTATACATTTTCAGTTTCATAAAAAAATCTTTCCAAGAAATCTTTTTGAAACCTTTTCGTAATATTTTATGAAATGTTTCTTTACAGAATGTTTGCGAGAAAACTTTCTGGAAAGCTTTGAAAATCCTTGTAGTAACATGTCTTGAAATGCTTTTCAACGATGTCTATTCCTTATCAGAAACGTTGCAAAAACTTTGCTAAAACGTTTTAGGCAATGGTACAGAATAAGTTTTTGAAATGTTTCCTATAACCTTTCGTGTAATATTTTTGAAAGGTTTCGGAAATATTTTATACATTTGCAGTTTCATAAAAAAATATTTCCAAGAAATCTTTTTGAAAACTTTTCGTAATATTTCATGAAATGTTTCTTTAGAGAATTTTTACGAGTAAAATTTTGGGAAAGCTTTGGAAAACGTTGCAGTAAGATTTCTTGAAATGCTTTTTCACGATGTCTATTCCGTATCAAAAATGTTGCGAAAACTTTGCTAAAACGTTTCAGACAATGATACAGGAAATGTTTTTGTAAGGTTTCCTTACAACCTTTCGTGAAATATTTTTGCAAGGTTTTTAATAATGTTTCTTGAATGGTTGTGTAGGAATAAATACATCTTTTTGAGAAATTTTGTCAACACCTTTCCATAATATTTCATGAAATATTACATATTTCTTTTCAGAGACATTATAAGAAAGATTTCATGGAAGCTTTAGAAAAGCTTGCAGTATTATTTCATGAAATATATTTTGATGGTGGACTTTTAACATTAATTGTAAAGTTTCTAAAATGTTTGTGTAAGGTTTCTTGTAATCTTACTGAAAATATTTTTGAGATTTCTGTAATATTGCAGCAAGGATGTGGCAAGCTTTTCATGAAATATTTCTTGAAAGGTTTCATCAAAACTTTTCATGCTATGTGGGTTATATACAAAATCATTTTATGATAAAAGAAAAAATTTATTGATGAAAGAAACATTTAGACACGCTCTGGTACACTATATATATTTTAATACATTTTCATACCTTTTGATACATTTTAATACATTTTGATACATTTTGACACATTTTGACATATTTATGTACATTTTGATACCTTTTAATACCTTTTGATACCTTTTCATACATTAAAAAAAAAATATTTTTTTACATTAAATTATTTTTACATTCTCATACATTTTTGTACATTTAGAAACACTTTGACATATTTATGTACATTATGATACGTTTTAAATATATAGAAAATAATAAAAATAATATTTTAAATATATAGGAAATATATAGAATGGTATCAAAATGTATCAAACGGTATTAACGAATATTTGTTTGTATAAATGTATAGAAATGTATCAAAATGTATCAAACGGTATTAACGAATATTTGTTTGTATAAATGTATAGAAATGTATCAAAATGTATCAAAATGTACCAAAATGTGTACAAATATATCAAAAGGTATCAAAATGTATGAAAAGTTTTTAAGATGTACCAAAAGGTGTTAATGTGTTTAATAGAATGATAAATAAATTAATATTACATTTTTTAATTTTTTTGAAAAGGTATCGAAATGTATCAAAAGGTATCAAAAGGTATTAAAGTGTGCTACAAAAATTACGAAATACAACCTCTATATACACTTAGGTACACTCTGATACCTTTTGATACATTTTGATACCTTTTCATACATTTAAAATTTCCACTGGGGTATACCAATATTACTCTATTGTGGTTATGCTGCTAGAAAGATTCAGTGTACTTAATCTCACAATTTTTTTTTTCTTACACTTAAATAAATTTTGGCACTGCATATTTAAGAACTATTTTATCAAGAATACATACATTTAATTTTCATAGAACATTCCTATCTTGAACTGAAGCTATTTCCCAAATATCAACAAAACTGTCACTGCGCACCTTCTTATATTATTACACTTATAAAAACTTTTCAGATATATCTTCATATATATTACATTAAATGTTCTGTACTAAATTCACTCACGAATGCAAATATAATCAAACACTATATGCATCTCTGCTTATATGAGCTGTCAGCTGTGCAACTGTGTTTATACTGGTATTAGCAGACCAGTTATATATATATATATATATATATAAATATAAAAGGGTGTGTTAATATACCAAATTGCTGTCGAATGGTCACTTTACGTGAACAGAATTGTCACAAGACGATTCAATTGGATTTTAAATTCCACAATATACATTATATTTTTATAATAAATCCTGTACATTAATTTAATTATTTTTTTATCTATATATTAATATGTTTTTATATTTTAAAATTCATTTAAGTAAATTTTTTCCTGTCAGAAACCTATAAAAAAAAGACAAAAAAAGTAAATCAAATTTTTTCGTCATTTTATAGATAGAAAGCCGTTTCAGCCATATCATCTCAATTTTTTTTAAATTTTAATCCAAATTCTTTTTTAGGTTCAGAATAGCATATATATTATACGTACGTATTTTTATAGAAAAACAATGTACTTACAATTTGTTTCATTCAATAAGAATATTTGCAACTCTGTTTCAAATTTAAGTTTATCTTGGGAATCATATGAAATAAAGATATTGATGTTTACATATTTCTAACACTTTGATAGTTTGTTTAAATATGATTTTTCACATGTGTATTTGCATTTATCTTTGCCATGTATAAACTTCAAGGGCATTTTCGTACTAGCTTGGATGCTCGATTTTAGTTGTGAGTGTAATAGTAGCTTACAAAATAGTAGCATAAAAAAAATAAATAACAAATTACAATTACTTGTTAAAGTGATGGCCAGGAGTAAAATACAGGGTACGTTCCGTTACTGCTGCCAGTAGCTGGCCAGTAACTTCTGTCCTTGGCTAACGCATTTCATTCGTATCGCGCTATCTCTTTCACTCTACCTGCTGCCGGCAATTCGGAAAACAGCCATAATATACGATTAGTTATAAGCATTAGGCGGTAAAATTCAAAACAATAAGCAAATTTTTTATTTTAGTAATAAAGAAAGTTTTAATAATTTGGATGAAAAGTAAAAGAAGTTCTTTAAAATAAATGATATCAACAATAATATTGATATAATTTATTTTAAAGAACTTCTTTTACTGAATATAAATTCAGATTTTATTATTTATTTAATACTTCAAAAAAAAAAAAAAAAAAATTCGAACAGCTTAGTTTCTAACCTCAAAATTTAGTATTTAAGGGTAAATGTCCTGCAGTATTATATCAATTATTAAAGATGCTTTAAAATTCAAAGAAAAAGAAACATTTGTATCATTGCGTAAAAGTTTCCGCAATGTTTTCGCAACATTTTTGATACGATATTTACACCATGAAAGAACATTTCAATAGATAGGGTAGTGGTCCGTATTAGTGTGCCTGTCCATATTTGTGTGCCCTATTATTAAAACATATCCTAGAAATGAACGAGTAAAAACGTAACACTAAAATATTGTTTTTTCATAAAGTATATAGTTAATTAAGTTTGAATAGAATTAATTACTTAATTGGTTTTCATTTACTATAACATTACAAAAGAACTTTCAAAAATATGTTTGACGGTTTGCGGTGTGTCACGGTGTTTCCTTGTCCAAACTTGCTAAGAAATGACATTTTTAAAAGTAACATTAAATAATGTTTCGGAAGGATTTTAATGTGGGATACAATTGATTATATCATAAAATAATATTATGTTATATAATAAACCTTAATATAAAGGTTTTCAATTGATTTTAATATTTAATTAATGGTGTCTACTAATAGGGCAGTGAAAAACGACTTGTCCAGATTTGTGTGTGCACAAATACAATACGCCGATACGAGCATGCTCGTATCGGCGCATGAACAGAAAGGTTAGGTTAGGTTGTCTGCGCACAAACGTTGTTTCATATCGCATTGATGACCTTCAGCAGTTTTTACCGTATTGGAATTAATTAACATTCAATGTAAACAAGGGTTAGAAATTGATTATAAATGCACTACAGTTAACAAAATAATTTTGTTGGCAATGATAGTATTATCAAGACACACTAATGTGGGGCACACAAACGTGTACACCCACATTAATACGGGGCACACAAAAATGTACTTTGTTGTCAGCTAGGGCACACAAATGCGTACGAAATTTTTTTTTTATATTGCTTGTAACTTTCGTAAATATTAATATTATTTTATAAAAAAAATTGTTTCGTGTAGATTATTACTTTTATTATCTATATAAACCTGCCCGGAATCTCTGATACAGCTTAAATAGTCTATTATTATGCGACAAAACTGAAGTTTCTTAAACTCACACTAATACGGACATCTACCCTATTAGTGCAAGGTTTTACAAAGCTTTCCCAAATTTTTTCTTGCAACCTTTCTCTAAAGAAACATAACATTTTATAAAATATTGTTGCAAGGTTTTGAAAAGATTTTCTGAAATCTTTTTTTCCAAATACAAACTACAAAAAAATATTCCCAAAACCTTGCAAGAATATTTTACGAAAGGGTTATTAGGAAACCTTTCAAACAAATTTCGAGTATCATTTCGTAAAATATTTTACCAATGTTTTCACAACGTTTTCGATATGGAATGAACTGCATGGTAAAACCTCTCAAGAGATGTTAGTGATAGCTTTCACAAAGCTTTCATAAAATCTTTCTTGCAACCTTTATCTAAGAAAACATATAACATTTTATGAAATATTATGGGAAGGTTTTGAATGGCTTTCTTGGAAAGATTTTTTTCAGAAATAGAAACTGTTAGATAATATTTCAAAAACCTTGCAAGAATATTTTACGACAGGTTATAAGGACACCTTTCAAAAACATTTCCTGTATCATAGCGTGAAAAGTTTCCGTAATGTTTTTGCAAGATATTGTACAAGATAATTTTCGGCTTGTAACGAATAAGTTATATTATTCTTAGCATGTTTAATAAAAAAAAAAGTACATGGAGCGCACGCAACGCGCATGGATTTAGCTACCCTAGCAGAAATATTTTTGTTCAAAAATGTTAAAAACTGTTAGAAAGAGTTATAAACTGTTTAAAAATGGTACAAAATTTAGGATTTTGGACGTTATTAATCGTTTGTAACTTTGTAACATTTTTCAACAGTTTTTAACAGTTTGTAAGAGTTATTAAATTATTTAATAACTTTTAAATATTTATTAATTATTATTATTAACATAGTAATAATTAATTATTAGTATAATTAAACACTCCTTAGGTTTCTTCTGCATTGTTTGACTGTTACTTGCCTTCGGAGTGCTCCCGCGCTCCTTGATTCTCATGATTATAATAATGAGGCTATTAAATAATTATTAATTATTAATAATAATAATAATAACAATTTATTAATTATGAATTTTTCCTGAAATATATCAAAGGACCCCGCACATAATGTATTGGAAAAATCATCCGGTCAAATTGAAAGAAACTTTAGAAAAACATAGATTTCTTCAGAACCTCAAGATCTATCTTTTTTCAAAGTTTCGTTCAATTTGACCGAATGATTTTTTCCCATACATTGTGTGCGGGGTCCTTTAAAATTATTTGAAACTGTTTGAAAGTGTTTAAAACTATTAAAAACTGTTTGTAACTGTTACAAAGTATTATAATTAGAAAAAATGTGTCCAAAATCATACATTTTGTAACACTTATAAACAGTTTTAAACAGTTCTAAATAGTTATAAAAAATTTTTAACAGTTATTAACTGTTATTAACATTTAATATTTACGACAGGGTAGTAGTGTAAAATCTCTATAGATTGCACTCTAAACAAAATATTTTTGTACTGTAAAATATTTTGGTCGCCTACTCTTCTCTGCTCGTCCTCTGCCGGTGCAGTTTATTTTGCACCTCGTGCGCTGATGGCGAATGCTATAGCTAGCCGCTCGTCCCGTGATTCTGTTGTGGGAAATGTGGCTGATATAGAAGCCTGACTGCTGTTAATTGCGGTGGCAATGTCAACCATCGTACTTACTCCGCAACGAAGGCCCAGTGATGTAATGTGACTGTGACGTGGGTCATAAGACGGTCATGTCGCTGTCATGACGTTCACATAACCTTTATAAACATTCTGATGTCACCAATTCTAAGTTGCAAACAAAAGCTCTTTAATTGTCCCCGTTACATAGTGTAGCTTATTTGAAAATTTTAATTTAACAATTAAATTGATTTCAATAATTTTATTAATTGTAACGGGCTAAAAGCTATCCCCGATGCGCTATATCTGAACGCGGACTTGCCGATGAACGGCGCAGCAATTGACCGGCGCGAGCACTTACTCGTGCCAACCCTCGATGATTAGCGGCCCGTCAGCTCCGTGCTGTTGCTCGCCGTCGGCTGCTTTCAGCAGCAGCCGCGCCTTTTCGCTTCGTTACAACGCGCGACTTCGTCGTCGCGCTCTCTCTCGAGCGTGCTGCCCCAGCTGCTCAGTTATCACGCGAGTACTACGTACTCGCGACCGCGGAGGCCGGCGGTATTCTTCACCGTGCCACCAAATAGGGAATTGAAATTAGGATGCGGGAAATAATATGCGAACAAGTAAAAAACAAGTTAACTTTAATATAAAAGAATTTCTTCTTACTGCCCCTGGAGGCTATCCGCAAATTACATTCGCTTATTACGTGCTATTAGTACGCGCCGGTTCGGGTGGTGCGCCCGCGCACGCGAAGTACGTGTGTGCTCTGCCGCACACACGTACGCGCAAAAGCGGCTCGCGCCGCGTCGGCCGATCGCCGCGCCGCGTCGGCCGATCGCCGCGCAGGATCGGCGCTCACGCGCGCGTCGGCAGCCTCGCTCGCTCGCCCGTCTCCGCTTCTTGGACGCTGGTCGTCCGTGAGGGAAGCGCGCGCTCGCCTGGCCAGGACTTACCTCCTCAGTAGTCTCGGCGTGGAGTCGGGCGCCGGTGCGGGCTTGCGCGCCCCTTGCGTCTCTCTCTCTCTCTCTCTCTCGGCCGCGGGGCTCTCGCTCTCTCTGTCGCTCCGGCGAGTCGGCTCGGCCGTAGCTGGCTTCGGCCGCGATGCTCCCTCTCGCTCTATCTCACTTGCACTCTTGGTCGTGGTTGAGCGTGGCTCTCTCTTCCTCTCTCTCAGCCACGAGGGAACTCGGCTCTCGGCGCCGTGCTGCGTCTCTCTCTCCTTCGCTACACTATTGCACCGCTCACTGCGGCGTCTCTCTCTCTCCCTCTCGTGCACTACACCCTGAATCTCTCTCTGAGTCTTCGCGCACGGGAATCGAGCAGCTGCCTCAGCTACGGCGGGAGCGATACTGCCGGGCTCTGTCTCTCGCTCTCCTTCCCCCTCCCGCAAGGTTGTCGCGAGTTTTCATTTCGGGGCTCATTGTGTGTCGTAGTTGCGCTCGGTACTTTTCGCACAGCTACACGTGCGAGCAACTACACACACACACACGCAAGCCCCCGGAGAAATACGAGGACAAGCCCGACTCTATTTGCGAATCCTCATGCCGCAATTGTCGGCCTTGCCTTCTCCAAGGCCGCGGTATGTTTATGTTTTCGGTCAACTACCTGTGTGTATACCGTGCGTTGGAAATTGGCTCGATCCGAGCTCCGTATTCGCGCACATACACACACACAGACGCGCCTGCCGTTACATAATTAAGATATTATTTTTCAAATTTATGAGATAACCAAAAATATTTTGACGGTCATTTTTCATCTATATAGATGTGGCGTTATCAATTTTTATATAATTAAATTAAAATAACGAAATATTTATATTAGTATTATATTTAAAACTTCCACTTTAGCTTTATAGTATTCTTTTTAGGAATACTTAAAAATTTAATTATTAATTTTTTGAATTTATGTGGTGACAAACAATTTTCTATATAAATGTGGAAATGATTAATTCTTATGTAATTTATTTCAAATAATTAAATGTTGATCTTATCTTCAAAAGAATAAATAAAAATGGAATCATTAATTTTCGAATTGGTGACGTGACAAAAATTTTATGACCGCCACGTTGCATAGAAAATTTACATGACAAGCTCTGTCTATCATGAAAGTCAGATGACGGTCATTTTGCATCACTGGGAAGTCCCGCAGTGCCTCTTCTTGCACCGCTCTTCCAATCACCGCTCCGGCGGTTACCGACTCTTTCCGCGCTCTTTCGGGCGGCACCAGCAGTTTCCTCGGGCGTGCTGATTTTTCTCTCTCGCTGCACCCTCCATCGATCGTAGCGGTCTGGCTAAAGTCTGGTTACGACAGTTTCGTCTATTTTTGGTAATGTACAACTTAAAACCAGATTTTCGCCAGACGTCCGCCAGCCGCTGCCAGAGAAAAGAAATAAAAGTGGTCATAATCAAACCACTGCACATCTGTTTTGCGGATGTGTTTCCTGATGTATTATTTATGGGGGTTATCGTCATTTTAAAATGGGTTCGCTATTTAATTTTTAAGTCATAAATTATTAAAATATAATAATGTAAGTACATACGGATATGAAAGGTAAAGACTTTCTGAACCGAAAAAAAAATTGTGATAAATATTGTAAATCGAACACGTAGATATTGTTCAATAAGTACAAAAGTTAATTTCGCTACTTGCCAACTTTTTATTTTTCATTCGATTTTAATGTTTGATTAATTTTATATTATGTAATATTTAATAAGTACGAAGGAATTGTTTACAGTACAATACAGTATAAACTTGAAGTTTATTGTGCTTAAACTGTAATCAATTATATTTTACTTTGTATTTATCAATTATTTCATAATAGGGTGACTTCACTAATATCCGAACAGTCACTAGTTAACGAACATTTTCTTTAAATATATGAAAATATCAAGCTTTTTATGTATTGTTTATCTAACATGATGATAATTTTCGAATCTTTGAAATTTTTTATTTCATTTGCATAAAGATTCTGCATAAAAGAAATTATCTTGTTAAGAATAAAATCATAAAATCGCCGCTATTGAGTGTTTATTCACTGGCAAAGTATTCATTCACTGGCGAAACGTATTTAGATACTAAGATCGCGTGTTTATTTACTGATTTTTAGGAGATATTTACAGATTTCTTTTAAACAAAATTTCTACTTTTATTCTTTATCTAAAATTTTGTCACTAACGTAAAGTTTGAAGATTTTAAAATACTAATTAAAAAAGATTTTTGCTTTTAATCCATTTTTAATTCTCTTAACTAAATAACAAAAATTGAAATTTCCTTATTCGTTCATTCACTAGTGAAGTCACCCTATAAAATTAATTAAACATTAAAATCGAATAAAAATAAAAAGTTGGCAAATAGCGAAAGTAACTTTTATTTATTGAACAATATCTACGTGTTCATGTAAATAAATAGTGAACCCATTTTAAAATTCACGTTAACCCCCTTAAGTGCAGAATAGTTGTTTGAGAATGCCATAATTTTTAATGAGGACATGCTGTGGGTGTTTACAAATAAATTGAGAGCCAAACACTTTAATAAATTAAATTTCAGTATATTATAAAACTGTCTATAAACTTAACTCTATTACATAAATTGGTTGAATATTACAAAGCTTGGTTGAGTATCTGAGTGTTACAAGTTTATGTTTGAGTGTATGAGTGTTACAAAGATTATGTTTGAGTGTTTCTGTGTGAGTGAGATTTCAGAGAATTGCTGAGTTTGAATTAGTAAATTCCGTTGAGTTTACTGCTAGCATAAATACACACAATGAATGTTATTGATTTCTTGTGGTTGAGACTTGACAAGAATTATATGTGCAGAGTACTTCATATGAGATTACTGCTTGCTTGAGTCATCAAAATGGCTGTGTGTAGGTGTGTGTGTGAGTTTACCTTAGCTTCATAGCAATTATATTAATTTGGAGAAGAATGAGGAAGCCGGTTGAATCACACAGTCCATTGAGATGAAGCCAATTGAGTTGTAACCGCAGATGAGTTATAGCAAGCGAGAAGAGTTGTACCCAGTGAGAAGAGTTGTAGCCAGTGAGAGGAGCCAGTGAAACAGGAGAGTTGGTAATAGCCAGTTGAGCACCGCCAGTTGAGTCTTGCGTAACGGTTACCGAGAGTGGTTGCCTCATGGCTAGCTAGAGGCAGCGAGCCGGTGAGATTATGCCATGTCAGAAGCTGCCGTGTGAGAAGCACTGCCGTATGAAAGCACTGCCGTATGAGAAGTTCCGTTTGAGAGATCCAGCTGACTGAGAGTATGCCGTGTAAAAGTCCATGCGGCCTCGTTGCGAGCACGCCATATGTACATTGAGAGAGCGACAGAGAGCGGCCTCGTGTCGAGCACGCTTCACTACCGAACAGTGAGAGCCGCTTTGTATGAGTAGATGCCGTGTGAGAAAATATGCCTCTATGTATGAGGAGCTGCCGTGTGAGATGATCCGCTGAATGAGACGAGAGTCCGAGTATGAGGCACCATACTAGTCACCATGCAGCCTCGCAACGAGCACACTGTAGACTATACCGGGTCTGGGTGAGAACAGCTGCCGTTTTAGTAGCAGCCGCAGACTGAGTTTTTCAAAGAGTGAGCACTTCCGTCTTCTTGGCCTTCACGATTCACTTCGCGAATAAAATCACAATCTCTCTCACATTTGCATGTGAGAGAGCGAGAGAGACCGAAAAAGCGCGAATTCACCTTGTGAATCAGTGTAGTGTCTCGGCTGTTCCGCCGAGAGGCCGCGAGGTGCTGCCGCGCCGTGGCAGCGCCGTGAGTCGTACCGAGCTGAGCATAACCGCGGGAATTCAAATTACTGAATTCCCAAACAATAGTACATTACGCAAATAGTGCATAAAGTTGGTGATTCCCGGATGTGTTGAGTTTGATGGGTCTGAAGTTTGCATCGTTGGAATGCAACGAAATAATTTCTTTACATTAATTTATAAGTTATTGAACAATGAAAATTTCATCTAAACCTTTGTTATAAAGTTATTTTATTCTATAAAACACTAAATCTGCACACAAAATTAAGATCAATTAGGATAACCATGAAGCCAAATAATTTTTTTTTAATTCATTGCATTTCAACGTTGCGAACTTCAGACCTATTGAGTTTGACGCCGGAACGCAGCGAGGCTGTATGCACAGCTCCTGCATGCCATGTGTATATTTCTATGTATGTGCGTCGGTGTGATTGTTCTTATTGTGTAATGTTATGTACTAGTTTCGTGTCAGAGCCAAATATTGAAATATTGCAATAAATTTTCGTGTCAGAGCGAAATATTTAAATATTACAATAAATTTTTTTTTTATCAAAAGAAAATGCCCCGTAAAAAGAAGGATGAAGCAACCATAAGCTCTAGACATATTCGCAGGTTGGCCCGCCAACAAGCTGGGGAAGATTTAAAAAATATTGCACCTCTGATTGATTCTTCGAAGAATTTAAGTAAATCAGAACCATCTATTTGCAATGACGATTTAGGCAATTCAGAAAGTGTTACATCTGAAGAAAAATCATTGCCAATAGAAGGCACGTCACAATTACAAGATTTAACTGAAAATTCCGATGTTATCTTTGAGGAATGTAATTTCGGAGTTGATGTAGGTCATATCGCTGGAGAGATGGGTCATCACGAGGTTCGTACAGAATTCGATATTGACAATGAAGTCACAAATATTGATATTGATCTCGATGAGAGTAATGACAGGATGAGCGGTACAGATAATTGCAGTAGTGATAGTTCTGATATATATCGGTATAGTGATAGTGAAGTCGATAGTATTTTTAGCAATGACGATGTCGAAATTGACTTTGATTTTGACGATGTATTGGGAAATCTCACTGAATCTCAAGATGAAAAATTTCGTAAAGAAATTACAGTATGGGCAATAGATAATGATATCAAACACAAGGCTTTGAAACAACTATTAATAATATTAAATAATAATACTAATACAGTATTTTGTAAAGATCCGCGTACTTTGCTCAAAACTCCAAAAGAGACTATTTGGTAGCAATGGAAAGAGGTCAATATTGTCATATTGGTTTGAAAAATTGTCTAAAAAAAATTATTCAGAATAGACATGCTCTAAATCAGAAAGTAGACACTTTAAATTTATTGGTATTTATTGATGGCGCTCCACTTGGAAAATCTTCAGAGAAAGGTTTGTGGGTAATTTTGTTTAAAGATACTGAATTTGATGGTGTACATCTTGCGGGGATTTATTGTGTGGAGCAAAAAAGCCAGAAGACCAGAATAATTTTTTGAAATATTTTGTTGAAGAAGCGATAGATTTAATCAACAATGGATACTCTCACAATGAAAAATTGTACAAAGTCAGAATATGTGGATTTATTTGTGATGCTCCTGCAAAATCTTTTGTTTTATCTACAAAATACCATAGTGGTTATCATAGTTGTAGTAAGTGTCTAATTGAAGGTGAATACTATTCTTCAGTTTGTTTCCCAGTTGCAAACATTGAAAGATTGCAAAGGTATTGCGAAAATGATCTCAGAACTGATATAAAATTTAAAAATTTAGAATGTATGGGCGATTATCAACGTGGTGATACTATCTTGAATCAGTTACCTCATGTTGGACTAGTGACGAATGTACCGCTAGACAGCATGCACTTAGTATATTTAGGAGTAATCAAACAGTTGATTAGACTCTGGATAGGCGATAAAACACAAAAAAAAAATCATTCAAATTATCCGATCAGCAAATCGAAAAAATTTCAAGTAGATTAGAAAGTTTAAAAAACATGTTACCGTTCGAGTTCAACAGGCGTTCAAGATCACTTGCTTATTGGAAACTATGGAAAGCCACTGAATATCGGCATTTTTTGTTATATTTTGGCTCATTAATCTTAAAAGATATATTAAAACCTGAAATTTAAGACAATTTTTTGAAATTTCATATAGCTATGTTAATTTTATCGAATAAATCACTAGTATCAAAATTAGAAAATATTAAATTTGCTGAAACTGTAATATTGCAATTCATAAATGATTTTCAATAAATTTATGGTAAAAATAACATGAGTTATAACATTCACAGCTTATTGCATTTACCAAATGATGTTCGAAAGTATGGTCCAATAGATCTTTTTAGCGCTTGGCCCTTTGAAAATTACATATGCTTAATAAAAAAACTAGTAAGGAAGGGTGATAAACCTTTACAACAAATTACAAGACGATTAGGAAAGTATGAGTCAATTAGAGATATTCAATTTAAATGTATTATAAGAAAATACGAAGTTCAGAAACAACATTTCATAGGGTTCTTACCTAATACTCGAAAGTACGAATCTCAATATAAAATTTTGAAAAACAATTCATGTAAGATCGATATCAATGACGAAAAAATAACTGTGTTATGCTTAGCGATGGCTCTATTATTAATGTTATAAATATCGCCAAAAGCAATGACGATGTATTTATTATAGGAGAGAAATCTGAAAAACAAAAAGATTTATTTTCCTTAGAAGGTATTAGTAGTGATTTATTCGGAATAACGATTGTAAAGAAATCTAATGAAATTGTAGAACATCCATACAGTGTGATACATTCAAAAGTTTTTAAGATCCCAGTGAATGGAGCTTTCGTAACATATCCAATAATTCATACTCTTGAACCATTTAATTAAAATCGCCTGTAAAACTTCTTGCGCATCCTATAAATATGTATTTATATTATGTGTGGGTCAGAATGAGAGTAGCGTAAGGCAAATTTAAAAAAAATTGTTTTACTCCTTTGATATTGTAAACAATGTAAAAAATGAAAATTCACGGAAATTTACGTATAGTATACCAAATATATCATCTTCAATAAAAAATAAAATGTTTGATTGGAAATAATTGATAAAAAGTATTTATTTTATTATTATTATTGATTCCTCCATAAATAAATATAGGTATTTACTAATTTTACTTTTGTCCTAGTAATATAAATAAAGGTATAACTTAAATGAAGGGAACTTCAAGTAACGAATAAAATTTTTTGTAACAAAATTTAACTTCTCTTAAAGAAAATACAGCCACCTAAACAAAAATTCAATAAAACACTGGAATCTTTTTCAATTAATTTGTAACGTCTCCTTTTGTTCCTTACTCAATTGCAGAGCGAGGTGCCAAAATAAAAAATAAAAAATTATCAAAATCTGCAAAGGTATGTCCAATTGTTTATAAGGATGTGCGTGTTTTTTACAAACAAAAGGACGTAACTTGGCAGGTATTGATAATTTTTCAATTTTAGAGTGGTACCTCCCTCTGAAATTGAACTAGGAACAAAATGGGACCTTAGAAATTAAAATCGGATAATAATTGCAAAAGATTCCAGTGTTTTATTGAATTTTTGTTTAGGTGGCTGTATTTACTTTAAGAGAGGTTAAATTTTGTTACAAATAATTTTATTCGTTACTTGAAGTTCCCTTCATTCAAGTTATACCTTTACTTATATTACAGTATGCGAAAAAATCATATTAATAAATCTTAAGGGGATGCCTTATATCGGCTGAGGTATCTGCCTTGCCGATCACAATGTTTTTAATTAACTATTAATTGTTATAAGCTTTCCCTTGAATTCTGAGAGTTGCCGATTAAAAATATTCAATATTAAAAACATATGCTTACACGCGCGCATGCAGGCTTAATATAACATGTTGTTGTTGTTATTATTATTATTATTATTATTATTATTATTATTATTATTATTATTATTATTATTATTATTATTATTATTATTATTATTATTATTTTAATAAAAAATGTAACTCCTCCCCCATTATCCTCCTACTGCATTTTACAAGTAATTAACATAATTTTTAAATATTGTAGACAATGAAGTTCGCTATTATAATAGATGAGGAAAGTGAAAAAGGGTTGTACCCACAAATTGGTTGAATGATACCTCAACCATATTATACTGGCCAAAAAAATGTAATGATATAAAAAAGGCTGTTATTAACTGTGGTGAACCTGGCTCTGATTGGGAAGAATACGAAATAACGAAATTAATAAAGTATAATGGTGATTATTTATTTAATTAAAATTTTACTAGTTGTTTAAAAAGTTTTAGATTTCAAATAATTTTCAAATTATACCGGTTCTTAACAGCATAAAAAATTTTAAGACCGAAATCATCTTTAAAAAAATGAAGGTTACGTTTTTAAAATGAAAGGAAATATTTTATCATAATGGTGAATTTTCAAGTTATACTTTTTCAGGGAATACATATATATAATATCGTTAAAAATATTATACAATGTCATCAAATTATTAAAACAATCTCTAGCAGTACATATATTGATTATTCAGTCATTCACAATAGTCATAACTTTCAGAAATCGTCAATATCTAAATAACTGGATTATTGATATTTCCTTACGGAAATAATAATAATATATATATATATATATATATATATATATATATATATATATATATATATATATATATATATAAAACTTAGTACACCGCTACCTTCCAGGACACCTACAGGTTTTCTGCAATAGAAGTAGGTATAAAACGTTAAACAGTATATAACCCTGTTGAAAAGACCTCATAAAATCCGATAAAAATATACCTCTTTTTATCCGACTCCCGATAAAATTTTTATAGTAACATATCGGGATAAATATTTTTATCTGCCATTATAGTGAATTCCTTATAAACATGAATGTCAAGTTTATAAATTTAGATTATATAGGGTTTCTCCCGGTAAAAAATATATCAGTTTTTATAAGGCAACCATTCTTATAATCTTTTATAGGGTTATACTCATAAGATTGTTTATAAGAATATATCTTGAATTGCATTGTTTTTTGAATATAGGATCATATCGCAATAAGCAGATAAAAAAGTTATAAGTACATATAAGAGTTTTCAGAGCGGAAGTTTTATAAGTCAATCCATAAGAATACCAATCGGCGTTTATAGTAAAAATGATAATAATGTAAAATTTTAAATCGATCATGATTTCCTTATAAAAAATTTTATGAGAACTTATCGCAAAATTACCATAAATAATAGCATTCTTTTTTTTTATAATTAATAGGGATTTGTAAAGAATTCCGGGTGCAGAAACCTCGTATAATATTATAAACTAACAAGTTATAGTATTTTATAGTGAAAAACTTGTAAAATTAAAAGTTTGCATATAAGCACTTATAAAAATTTAGAAGATAAAAATTAAGAATAAACAACTAATTATTGCTTTCTACTACATTTTTTATCAGGTTTTATAGGCCGTTTCACGATAACCGAAAGTACCTGATATCTGTTTTTACCGTTATAATTCTATATTTTCAACAAATAGGCTCGAACCATTTATAGTGTTTTATGGTGAATGTTGCATCTGAGACAAGGCTCACTTACCGGATGCTACCGGCTGAACCGGCGATCAAACCGTTCTTCCTCAATTCGATTATCGCGATTTATCAGGCATTGCTATATAAAATATTAATTACCAACGAATAGGTATATATCGGGATATCAAGTTGATTATTGCCTTTTCCGTATTTTTGTATCGGATTTTAAGGGGCTTTCAACGGTTAGAGAAAGTATGGGGAATATCGGTTTTTACCGGTATAATTCTACATTTTCAAGAATCCTACGCGAGCCATTTATAGTGTTTTATGGTGAATGTAGCATCAAATTCGAGGTTCATCTTCCGGATGCTACCGGCTGAACCGAGGATCAAAGCATTATTATTCAATTCGCTTATCGCTATTTATCAGGCATTGCTATATAAAATATTAATTACCAACGAATAGGTATATATCGGGATATCAAGTTGATTATTGCCTTTTCCGCATTTTTGTATCGGGTTTTATGGGGCTTTCAACGGTTAGAGAAAGTATGGGGAATATCGGTTTTTACCGGTATAATTCTACATTTTCAAGAATCGTACGCGAGCGATTTATAGTGTTTTATGGTGAATGTTGCATCAAATTCGAGGTTCATCTTCCGGATGCTACCGGCTGAACCGAGGATCAAAGCATTATTATTCAATTCGCTTATCGCTATTTATCAGGCATTGCTATATAAAATATTAATTACCAACGAATAGGTATATATCGGGATATCAAGTTGATTATTGCCTTTTCCGCATTTTTGTATCGGGTTTTATGGGGCTTTCAACGGTTAGAGAAAGTATGGGGAATATCGGTTTTTACCGGTATAATTCTACATTTTCAAGAATCGTACGCGAGCGATTTATAGTGTTTTATGGTGAATGTTGCATCAAATTCGACGTTCATCTACCGGATGCTACCGGCTGAACCGAGGATCAAAGCATTATTATTCAATTCGCTTATCGCTATTTATCAGGCATTGATAAAATATTAATTACCAACGAATAGGTATATATCGGGATATCAAGTTGATTATTGCCTTTTCCGCATTTTTGTATCGGGTTTTATGGGCCTTTCAACGGTTAGAGAAAGTAGGGGGGATATCGGTTTTTACCGGTATAATTCTACATTTTCAAGAATCCTACGCGAGCGATTTATAGTGTTTTATGGTGAATGTTGTATCTAAGGTAAGGTTCACTTACCGGATGCTGCCGGCTGAACCGGCGATTAAACCGTTCTTCCTCAATTCGCTTATCGCGATTTATCAGGCATTACAATATAAAATATTAGTTATCAACGAATAGGTATATATCGGGATATCAACTAAATTGTTTCTTATTGTCGCATTATTTTCTCGGGTTTTATAGGCCGTTTCACGGTAAGAGAAAGAAACATGCCCGAACCTTTTTTAGTGCTTTATAATCATCGCTGTATCCCATCAAAGGTTCATCAACCGAATGCTGTCAGAAGAGCCAACAATAAAAAAAAATGTATATTATTTATTGATAAACGAATTAATTATTCGTTTATTGTCGTCTATAGTGTACTATATAAAATAAGAACTAGTAAACGCTGCAAATAGGCTTTTCAATAGTCTTTTTTTTATCAGGGTAGAGATCACTTCATCAGCTAATTCGGTATCATCATTAAGGCGATGTGAACCTAAAAATCAACCCAATTTCATTATTTAATTAATAAACATTAGAACGTTTATTTGGAAAAACAATTCTGTCAGGCGCTCCGTGTATGTAAATACTATGCTCAGATTTTTTTTGTGCGATTCTATCAGCATTTCCATGAGATACGCTCGTTTTAAAACTGGCAAAATTCGAAGTATTACAGATCCCTACTTATCGGCATTGCGGCTTTTATTTAATTAAATAAATTCTGAGTAGATTTTTGGAAAAACAGCTCTGTCAGGCGCTCCGTATATATAAATACTATACTCAATTTTTTTTTTAGTAATTCTATTATTATTTGCAAAAGATATATATGTTCTAAAATTTGTCGGTAAGTACACATTATCTTAAATAGAACTAGAAACTGCAGATTTTGTTTACAATAATAATTATTCATGTTTATCATTTATATTTCATGTGAAAATCATACCCTGTTAAAACAACCTTATAAAATACTATAAAATTTTTTTTTATCGAAATCAACGTGTGTGCTTGTACCAAGAATTCCTCATATAAACCGATAAACAAATTTATTGTAATTTATTAATTTATTCAAGATAGCAATAAACTGAAAAATTCTTATAAGATTAATATCGTTTCTATCTTTTAATGAAGAAATCCTAGTGTAAATACGCACATTTACTCTGATAAAAAGAAAAATTTTTAATAATAATACAAAATAATAATAAATCGTAATAATTAATAAAATTATTAATTATTTGGAACTTTAAGGTTTATGCTGGATGTTTCTTGTATAGACTCTCAAATTTTAATAATTTTATATATTATTTCTATTTTATATTTTATTTATGATAATATTTTGTATTATTTTTAATTAATTAATTCATGCTCTAAAGAGTTTTCAAACTATTAGGCCCGAATTCATATAGACGCTGAGTCGGTCTCAAATACGGCATATATAGATATACTAAAGCATGGCTTCAAACATTACTTGAGTCCGTCTCACTGCTCACGTCTCACTATGAATTCGGACCTTATTCTATAATTAATATTTGAAGACGCTTTCAATTTTCGCGCGCTGAAAAACTGTCGCGGTAAAACAGTTGCCTGACCTATCGGCTGCACAATACGTACCATGCGTTACTATACCTATATATACATATGAAAATCGGCTCCTTTGTTTCTTATGTATATAGGTATAGTAACCTATGTCATTTACTGTATGGGTTTGCAAATATTCGGACACATTAACGATATATGGCCGGAAGCGTTTATGCATTATACGTGATAAAGTCGTTACGGAAATTCATCAGCATCACTTTCTAAACTAATGTAAGTAACATAGAAATAATTAATACTAATTTATTTATTGTATATTTATGTAGTTTTAATAATAGTTTTTACATTGTTGCAATATTTTTTATTATATTTACGTTTGCATGTGAAGAGCACATGTATAACCTACAAATAAATTTAACTTTTTTCTTGTAATTTATTTAAATGAATATTATAGATTGCAGTATTTTATTATTAAAAATACTTTAACATATTAATAAGTGTTTTTGTATATATTGTTATTTATTTTTTATAGATAGCACATATTTTAATTATACTTTATTAGCAAATTACAGTTAATAAATGAAAAGTACTGTTTTAATAAATTTTTTAGACTAAAATTTTGCTTCATTAACTAGGATTTTTTACAAAATAATTAATCTTCCCATGAAATAACATTGATTTTTAATGTTAAATGTTAATTTTTTTTACAGATTTGTTTACCTCAGTGCTCCAAGTATTGTATTTATTGTTGAAAGTGGATATTGTGTAATTGGTCAGAACAGCTCTATTTCATTATCTCGCCATTGATACGTTGCTACAAATAGATTTAAATTGATTTCCTTGGATGCTGGTTCCTTACGCAGGCTGCTCGACTCAAATCAGTCGAGTGCTGACTCGACTGATTTGATTTCAGTATTCGTACAAGTATTCCAGTATAGAAGTATTGGATCTCCATAGTGTGTGTTCACTCTTTGACTTGCTACACTAGGCAATTTCATTAACCATAAGGTAATAGGTGTTTTTATATATACTAATTCTTTTTTATATATAACACATTTATTAGCTTTATAAATCATTTAATCGTAGTTTATTAGTAAATAACAGCTAATAAATTAAAACAACTGATTTAATGAATGTTATACAATAGAATCTTAGTTCACTAAGATTTTATACAAAATAATTAATATTCGCATTAAATAATATTGATATTTAATGCTAAATGTGTATTTCTCTGTTACAGTTTTGTTTAGATAATTGATTCATAAGTATAGTATACTTGCCACTGAATGTGGATCTTCAATATCTGACCATTGATCGGTTTACTACAATTACATAGATTTTCTACGATGCTTGTTCCTTGCGTAGCAGCACTCACTGATCATATTTCAGTGGTTGTACAAGTTTTCAGTATAGAACTACTGTTGGATCTGCATAGTCCTATTCGTTTTTTGACTTGCTGCGACTAGGCAATTTCATTAACTTATCAGGTAATAAATATTTTTTGTATACATTGTTATTTATTTTTTATAGATAGTAATTATAATTGTAATTATAATTTATTAGCAAAGTACAGATAATAAATTATAGCTATTGCTTTATAGATTTTTTACAACATAATTAATATTCGCATTCAATAATATTGATTTTTAATGCTAAATATGAATTTATCTTTTCCAGATTTGTTTAGATAATTGTTTTATAAGTATAGTATATGTCGCTGAAAGTAGATATTGTTTTATTGATCAGAACAGCTCTACTTCAATGTCTGGATATTGATTCGTTGATGCAATTAAACAAATTTCTTTGGATTCTTGCTCCTTACGCAATAACACTCATTGCTGCTGTGATTACTATAATTAGTTACTTTCTCTGTCAAGGTAATATAAGTATTTTTATTTAGTATTTCTTTAATCATATTTAAGTAATTTCATTTAATAATATAATGATAATTTTTATCGCATTTTTCAAATTCCGGCAGGGAAGTCCCGTGTTTTTTGCGATTGCATTTTATTCCGTTTTTGTTTCCTCAAAGAGGAAGATTTGTATGGGGAAAAAATTTTTGGATTGTATGTACACCCATCCTTGAGGGATTCTTGCCGAACATGCCCCCTTAGTTTCAAAATCCTGGAATCCCGTTGGCCGATCCCAATTTAAGGTTAATGGTTACACTCAAATTGTCCAATGAGATTGCAGGATTTTGAAATTTAGCAGGCACATTCGGCCAGAATCCATCAAGGATGGTGTCTGTATATGTGTACCGGCTATAATTTTGTAAGCAATCGACCGATTTTCATCAGACAAAGCTTATTCTCTTCGTTTTGAAGGAAAATAAATCTAACTTAACCTATTTTTTCATTTTCTCGTTTGTCTTTTATAACCAAAAATCGACTTTGAATTTTTCGTTTTTTTTTTTTTTTTTTTTTTTATTTGTTACAGTAAGTATTACTTAATGTTATGAATGTCTCTTGAAAGGTCGTTAAATTACCTACAATTTACTTTTTTAAAAGTTATATTATCTTTCGTCTGTCATTTGTTATTAAAGATAATATGGTTCAAATTTCTTTAATATTTTTTTTTTTAATTTTTAATCAATCGTCTTGAAATTTTAATTACTTATTACATTTATTGGCGACAATATTGGATTAAATTTTCAAGTGATTATCTTCAGTCGTTTTCGAGAGAAAAATATTTTTGACAAAAAATTCATTTTCTTTCCCAGGCGATAACAGGAGTTAAAATCAACCAATCGTCTTGAAATGTAGTACAGAGATAGCTTTTTCATATCTTCAAACCGAGTTCACTACCTAAAAAAATTTATCCACTACGACCAAAGATATTTAAGGTTAAACTTTTTTTTTTTTAATATTTTAGAACGATTTCTCATAAAGTATTTAATCAATCAGTTTGAAATTTTAATCAGTTATTAAATTTGGTGTGGGCAATATTGTATTAAATTTTCAAAAGATTATCTTCATTGGTTTTCGAGAAAAAAAATATTTTTGAAAATAAGCGCATTTTCATCAACCAAACGTTTTGAAATTTAGCACACAGATAGTTTCTTTATGTCTTTGAACCGAGTTCATTTCCTGGAAAAATCGGACTGTCACGACCAAAGATATTAGAGTTTAAAAATTTGTATTAAATATTTTCGAATAGCGATTTCTCATAGAGGGTTTGATTAATCGTCTTGAAATTTTGACCATTTATTAAATTTATTTAAGATAATATTTTGTTGAAATATCAAGAGATTATATTTATTAGTTTTCCAGAAAATAATTATTAAAAAACTAGCCTTTTATGTTAAAGTGAACAGATAACGATTTAGAGTGCAAGTTCCCGCAACAAATTTATATGATACACGATATGAATGATATTTTCTTATTTATCTTAATAAAGGCAGCATCAAGTAAAATGTCATGTTAGCATTTTTATTTTTTGATTTAGATCGTTTTTCATCGAACTCATTCAAAACTTTTAACCTCAAATATTTTTGGTCGTGACAGTCGGATATTTGGTTTGAAATTTTAACCACTTGGTAGGTACAAAATTTTAAATTTCAAGTGATTATCCCACACCCCTGATCATCCACTTGTTAATTTGAAGATATCAAAAAGATATAGCTGTAAATATTTATTATATTGATATCAAAAGGGTATCTCATTATAATATTCAAAATGCCTTTGCTATAAGCTTCATATATTTGTTTGGACACTAAAAAAAGTAAGTTTTCCCACCCAAACGCCTTCCGAACCCATTCCCGTACCGATCTAACCTCAAAAAAGTCGTGTTTTTACATAATAATTTTTATTTCTAAAATGCGCTACAGAAAAAATCTGAAAAAATTCTGAGTAATAGTGGAAATAATATTGAATCCACACAAATTTTTGTGGACATTTTGAAGGTCATCTTAAAGGTAAAAAAATTCGAAAAAAATTAAAATCGTTATAATTTAAAACTGCTGCTAACTGCTTTCGCAGAATGCTTTCTCAAAGAAGTTTGTAATGTCATTTCATTCTATTTTATCATTAAAAACAAAACTTTTTATTACTTCTTTTCTTCATATGAGCAATTCTCTAAAACTTTTATCGTACTGTATCGTACGTGTTTATGGTTCACATATATTGAGCTATCTTAGTCAATCAAATATTTATAAAATCCAAATCCAGTAAAATGTTCCAGTACATAAAACTCACTTTTAAATAAGGATAAGCTCCATGGGCAATCGGAAAAGCCCTAAATTTAGAGGTTTTGCCTGCATACTGTAGGAAATTTCATCCTTTTTACATCATTAAAAAAATTCTTTTCCTAACGGAGTGTGCAAAATTCGATTGTGCAAACCCGAATGAGTGTGCAAAATAGCACACTAGTGCGGGAATGTGCTCTATTTTGCGCGCTCATTCCGGTTTGCAAAATCAAACTCTGCGCAACTCGTTAGGAAAAATAGTATACACAACACGTGCGCAGTAGGTCATCCTCGCTACGCTCGGGCGACAAACTCAACTCGTGCGGGAATGACCTACTTTGCGTACTAGTTGCGTAATGTAAAATTACCAACTTTTTTTAGACTATCATCCCTTCTTTAGTATTCGAAAATATCTTGTCGGATTTAATGTGCCTACCTTTAAAAAAAGGTGCATTAACTGTAACTAATTATGTATACTTTTTTAATATTATTAACTTGGATTCTTATAACTGCGATACGTCACCATATATACATGTGTGCAAGCAAACATTCACACATATCTATAATATACATACTCATACACGCGCTCACGGCTGTTTAAAGCCATAAGCAACCTGCCTTGAGCCGCGCTTGTGCTACAGCGCGACAAAAATATTGGTAGATAGGAAATTTCAAGGCCTTTAAGAAAATAGGCCTACTTTCGACCGATACGCAAACCCAGAGCTACCAAAAATTATTGCTTCCTCAAAGAGGAAGCTTTGTAATGGTGAAAAAAATGTGTGTACCTGCTATAACTTTTGAACCAATTGACCGATTTTCATCGGAGAGGGCTTTTTCTCTTCGTTTGGAAGTAGAATAGAGATACCTTAACCTATTTTATTATTTTATCGTTTTTCTTTTGTTTTATAACCAAAAAACGATTTTGAATTTCGGACACGATAACAGGAGTAAAAATCAATGAATCGTCTTGAAATTTGGCACAGACACAGCTTTTTTATATCTTCGAACCCAGTTTGTTGTCCAAAAAAATCGGTCCATTACGACAAAAGATATTTGAGGTTAAAAATTTTTTTTTTTAATTTTCGAATCGCGTTTTTTTAGAGAATTGTTGATTTATCGACCTTAAATTTCAACCACTTATAACACTCATTGAAGACTACAACTTGTTCGGAAAATGTATGCGTCTGTAAACATAATCGTGTAGAGCGCAAAATTCTAAGAAAAAGTTCCTTTACCATTTTTTTCATATGACTATTACCTTTTTAGTAACTGATGTGTTTAAATTGTTTGTTTTTAATAGGAATTGTATATCTATAGATATCATCTTATACACATAGGTATACATTTTCTATTCAAAACAAACAATTTAAACACATGAGATACTAAAAAGTACTAGTCGTATGAAAAATGGTAAAAGAACTTTTTTCTTAGAATTTTGCGCTCTACAGGATTATGTTTACAGACGCATACATTTTCCGAACAAGTTGTATATTTGGTTAAAATTTCAAGTGATTATCTTCACTTCTTTCCGAGAAAATAAAAATTTTTGAAAACAAGTGCATTTTCTTTCGGACACGATAACAGGAGTAAAAGTTAACGAATCGTCTTGAAATTTGGCACAGAGACAGCTTTTTTATATCTTCGAACCGAGTTCGTTGCCCAAAAAAATCGGTCCATTACGACTAAAGATATTTGAAAAAGACGATTATATGACTAATAAGATTATATTAATGAAAATTATATTAATATAATCTTTAAAAAAAATATTATATTAATATGAAAATGTATTTTTTAAAAGTCATAAATTTGAGATAATTTAATTTAGAAAATTTTTTTTATTTTTTTTTGTGAAAAATTCATTATTATAATTTCAATTTAATAAAAGGAATCGATAAATTATTCTGAGGAAGCTAAGTGCCAAAGAATTGGCAGCGGTTTTTTCAATTTATCGATATTTTTCTTTATTTTTTTCTAACCGACTTAATATTATTCGATTGGGCCGACACAAACATGGAGTGATAGGTAATTTCAATACCTTTAAGGAAATGTCACTACTTCCGACAGAGATCCAAAGCCCTCGACGAAAAAAAAAATTCCTATTTTTCCAAATATTTATTTTTGCTTCCTCAAAGAGGAAGCTTTCTAATGATGAAAAAAAATTTAGAAATAAAAAATGTTTAAAAACATGTCTTAAGACTTTTGGCATCAAAATCCGTCGTTTTTGAGCAAACAAATTTTCGTGTGTGTGTGTGGGTAGGTGGTTGGGTGGGTGTGTGTGTGTGTGTGTGTGTGTGTGTGTGTGTGTGTGTGTGTGTGTGTGTGTGTGTGTGTGTGTGTGTGTGTGTGTGTGTGTGTGTGTACCTGCTATAACTTTTGAACCAATTCACCGATTTTCTTCGGAGAGGGCTTATTCTCTTCGTTTGGAAGTAGAATAGATGTAGCTTAACCTAGTTTTTCAGTTTAGCGTGTTTGTTTTGGTTTATAACCAAAAAACGATTTTGAATTTTTAGTTTTGTTGATTTTTTGATATCATACAGCCAATATTACATAATATAATAAATTTTTCTTGAAAGGTCGTCAAATTACCTATAATTTCTTTTTTTAAAAGTTGAATTATTTTTACTCTGTCATTTGTTATTAAGGAAAACATTTTTATATTTCATAAATTTATTTCTCAAAAAATATTTTATTTATCGACCTTAAATTTCAACCACTTAAAACACTCATTGAAGACTATATTTGGTTAAAATTTCAAGTGATTATCTTCATGTGTTTCCGAGAAAAAAAATATTTTTGAAAAAACGTACATTTTCTTTCGGACACGATAACAGGAGTAAAAGTCAATGAATCGTCTTGAAATTTGGCACAGACACAGCTTTTTTATATCTTCGAACCGAGTTCGTTGCCAAACAAAAAACGGTCCATTACGACTAAAGATATTTGAAAAAGACGATTATATGACTAATAAGATTATATTAATGAAAATTATATTAATATAATCTTAAAAGAAATATTATATTAATATGAAAATGTATTTTTTAAAAGTCATAAATTTGAGATAATTTAATTTAGAAAATTTTTTATTTTTTTTATTTTTTTTGTGAAAAATTCATTATTATAATTTCAATTTAATAAAAAGAAACGATAAATTATTTTGAGGAAGCTAAGTGCCAAAGAATTGGCAGCGGGTTTTTTTTTTTAATGATAGGATCGCGTTATTGGAATCGGATGGGTAGCATTCGAAAGAGAATTAAAATACCTATATTTTCTATAAAAAAAAAAGTTTCTAGCTATCACGGTTCTTTTGTTATTAACAAAAATGTGTTTTTTTTTTATTTTTTTTTTAAAAGCTTATAACTCTCTAACTAAACGGTAAATTTTTTTGAAAAAATCATGATAATGCAGAATATAAATAGCTAAAATCTGCAAAAATAACTGCAGTGTGTATTTAGCATTACAGGAATTCTGTAGTAGTTACTACAGGTAGTATATCAGTAGTTACTACAACTAGTGTAAAGTAGTAACTACAGCGTATAGTTAATACTGCCGGCAGTCTTTAATTAGTATAGGGAGTTTTGTTAAATTAATAAATTAATATAAAAGATTCAGAAATTATTGATTAACACAATAGCTTATTGTTTTCTTGATAAATTATTACACTTTGATGTTTCTCTTTTTTTTATCAGCAAATTTTTCAATTACACATTCTAAAAAAATCATATACATAAATAAATATGTGTACCGCTAATATAATTTTAAATATATATACATCGCTATCTTTCTCTGGACATTCGGTTTTACCTGTTATGGCTTTAACTACATCAGGATTTAACTGCTGTTTGCTCTCCGCGTCATCATGCTCCTTATTTTTGTTTGCGTTACTACTATTAATCAATTCATCTGATTCAAATAAAATTAATATAATAACTTTTTCTTAAAAGGTCGTTAAATTACCTACATTTTTTTTTTGTAAATTTAAATTATATTTAGCCTGTCATTTGTTATTAATGAAAATATGGTTTATAATTCTTTAATTAATGTCTCATAAACTTTTTCATGTATCCACTCAAAATTTGTACCAATTATTACACTTATCGAGACATTGTGTTAAAATTTGAAGAGGTTATGTTGATTTGTTTCGGAGAAAAAAATTATTTTTGAAAAAAAGTGCGTTTTCTTTCGTTTACGATTAAATCCCTGTTTCAAAACAAATATTTATTATTGCCAAGAAATACTTTTCTTTCTCAAACTAATGTAATTCTTTAATATTTGTTATAACAATAATTAATTGTTTGTATAGGATACGTAAATGAAAAAACAAAAAAGATATTTTTTGTATTAAGTAAAATTGTTTAACAAACAACAAAGAACAACAAAGAAAACAGTTTATTTATTAATAAAGTTTTGTTGCGAAAAATTTTCTTTTGTTTTTAAAATTTTTAAAATTGAATCGATTAATTAATTGGAGGGAGCATCTTGACAATGAATTGGCAGCGGTTTATTTTATGTTTTGTTTTAGAACTGATACAATTTAAGTTTATCTAATGTAAGAATTATTAATTTAATGGCTATATTTAGTTTTCCCTCAGATTCAGTGCTGAAATATAACCGTTTTTTAGCTTTTCATTTTATATATTCCATTTAAAATTTTTCCATTTTTATCATATCAATGGCTATTGTTGTAATATTAAATATTTTTTCAGAAATAGAGCTGCATCTTTAGTTATTACGTTAAATTGGCGTACGCTATGTATTTTTATGTTAAGTTGAATGACGGAGCTTTTAGAATAGTGGATGATAGTAATATTCCACGAGTGGATATCGCTTGTGTAGATAAGTTAAAAAAATACAAAGTTTTGATTGATGGTAATTCCTTTGATGCTGTAATTGTATTTTTTGAAGGTAATATTAAATAAATAATATTATATTACAAATTTATTGTGTTCAGGGAGTTTTAGTTAAAGAACTCCGTACAATAGGATGAGATTTTATGTATAAGGAAAATATCTTTCATTTTTATTATATCATTTTTGTCATCACCTTATGACTTTGTAATTAAGGTGATCCCTGCAATATTATATGTTAATATGCTAATATTATTAATGCAAGAAAGGTGTGGAATAACCAGAGATATTTTAGTTGTGATATCTATAGCTGTAATAGTAAATCTATAACTGGTAAGTCTCTTTGAAATTTCCTTATTAATAATATTAGCATAAAATATTTCAGAAAGAAATAAAAAACTATTTTTAAAGGTACTATATATATTGCAAGGGCCACCTTGAATGTACCGGCTACATAATCAATTTCAAAAGTAAATTTTCTGATAAAACTTGCTCTTTTAATTTTAATGTAATTATTTTTTAATTTATTGTTTAATCAATCGATGCAAAACATGGGAATGTACAATTTAAGCTATAATGATCAAAGTAGCATAACTAGAAAATAGTTTCACCGCGCGTATTTATGTTAAAAGGAACTTTTTTATTGTAAAGGTGACATTTAAAAACTATGTATAGAATGTTAAAATAATTTTCAGATGATTTACAAAAATTGGAGGAAAAAATAAAGAAAAATAGAATTACACTTCCTCCTCAAAATATTTTGGATTCAGCCTCTGAACTTTCAGAAATAGAAAAAGCTGGAACGTCGAAGAACAAAATTAATATTAACTGTATAAATGATACAGCTGGTATTCTAAGTTGCAAATTGAATGAGATTTCTGACAGGGTAAGATTTTAACATATTTAATTAATTATTTAACACAATTAATTAACCATTTAACATATTTAGTTAATAATTTAACATATTTTATTAACTCTTTAACACAACAAAGACACTTTTTACACGTTCCCTTTTCTACAAGATTATTCATCATGAAAATATCTATAAAAAATGCGCAAAATACCTTATCACCATTTTCGAGGTCGTTTTTTCCACATGATGTCCTATGTTTATATCTGTTGAGTGGAACGAGTAAGCGGCTGTCCCCCATTATATTACACTGCCCTTATTTCTCTGGAGCCTACCCTCTATTCTCTCTATAACCTGACAGATAGACCGAAAGCACTGCTTTATTAGGTCCTCAAGTCGGACGAAGCACTCCACCCACACTATCCACTAACTGCCCAATAGATGGACGGTTAAAGCAAACGAAATGCCAGTAGATGGACGATCTTTTAATTAATGATACAACTTACTGTTAACAGATAGACGTAGTAAAAAAAGTTTTTTCACTTAGTTTTACATAGTTCTTGAAGATTAAGTGTAGTTTACTTTAAAAATTTCTTTACTTAATGATAAAACTATATTATTCGTCTATCTGTATCTATATCTACTGGGCTAGTTACCCTATACTGTCCGCTTTTAGGGGAGCACTCGCGCAACCTACGCATGCGTAGTTCCGTATATTGTTGCGGATTCATTTTAGGACGTATGTTCCGCTAAAATCAGCAACGTCTACTCAAAACCTGAGCGCAGCTGTATACACATACGCGGCGGCTTGCAGCGCCCTTACCTTTTTTCAGTGTATGTACTGAGTTTTTTCATTGAAGGTTTACGTCTGCAAAATTAATAACAAATTTTTTCAATTTTCATAATATTCATAATTTGTGATTGCAGCGTATTTTTATCTTCAACATGCATGTTATATATGTGTTGACATTGTTTTTGCAAAACTAATTTATTTAAACAATCGGTTTTCCCTTATTTTGCAATCTTCTTGCTTCCTTGTTCTTATTTTCTTTTTTTGTTGTCACGTCCCTTAACGGAAGAAGGTACAGGTAAAGGTCAAATTCTTTACGTAATTAATTATATTTTCTTGTAAAACTTACTAAAATACATCATAACAAACATATATGAATGTTGATAGGGTCCATTAAAGTCCATTTTATAGTGGATAAAAGCTAAAAACCTGTCAAAATGAATGAAATCAGAACATTTTGTTTAGCGCAACGGGGTTTGACCAATCGATTTGAAACTTTTCAAAGATATTCTAAAATATATTTCGAAGATAACTGCATTGCGATTTTGAAAATACTGCACTAAAAAAAATTGTTTGCTTCTGTTATAATTTTGTTATTCAAAAATCCGTATTTTTAGAAGTAAATATTGCAGTAAAATTTCAAAAATGCACTTTATCATCAAAATCGCAGTGTCTTCTTAATGTCAAATCTTTTAAACATGTCAAAACGTTATGTTTTTATTGACCTACGTGTATAATTAAGTATGTGTTGAATCAACTCTGATTTCCGGGGAACCACCTTAAGTAGCCCGCGTTCTTTTACAAGAATTATGCTTTCCTCACATCCATTTAAAAAAAAGCAGATATTTGATGATTAAAATTATTTTAGGTTTAGCAATATTTTAATTAGATATTTATTTAAATAACAATGGGTCCAACTAGGAAAAATTATAAATTGTATTTATCTGATGATTATCGTAAAGGCAAAGTAAGCAAATGGACTCGTAGAAGATACGAAAAAATTTTGTTATCACATAAGCAAAATATGGAGTGTAAGTTTTTATTTGTTTATTTATTTAAGAATAAGCTATTAGCTTAAGTTGTTAACAAGATACATTTTTACTTTTGTTCAAATATGTTCGGTCTTCAGACGAGGACAGAGTTATCAAAGAAAAAACTCGTTTTAGCAATGGTAAGAGTAAAACTGGATATTGATTACCAGTTCTCACTCACATACACACATATGTATTTAAAAAATGATTAACTTCGTCCATTCACCATCGGTTCGCAACCGCAACTAGCTACATGTTATCACTACCTTTTCTTCTTCATCGGAACTTAACGGGCAAAGCGGCCGAGAGTTAAGGCAATTTTCGATCGAATTTCGGCAAACTTATAACTTTAATAGGTGTAACCTTGGATTTGGCCGTGAGTAATTTCACAGAATAGTCGCCTTGGCGTGGGACCACGGTTTAGACTGCATATGCGAAAGCACGCTCTGATGCATCACAGAATCCATGGAGAAGCCACTCGGAGTTTTGACATGTGCCGATCCAGCAAGGTCTTTTAATTTTTTCCAACTCTTTCAACTGGAATATTTCATCCAAGATTTTAAAATTTTGTGGGAAACTTGATCATATTAATTCAACTTCTGAAGCGATAAATTCTGAAAAAGAATTTTCGCATGCACGATAGTAATCAGTAGACGACAATCACCCTACTAGATCAAAAAGCTTTGCTGTAGCGGCTACAATGGAGCATTTCGCGACAGCTAGATGAGACTTGTGAGTCTGCAATGTTGAAACAGGAAACATCTACGTTCGCTAACCAACGAAGGCCTAAGGAAAATATTGCTTTCTCCTCTTGTTTTAAGGTATCCTCCTTACAATGGGCTCCTGTAGCACTTAAACCACTAAATAAATCTTTATGCTTGGCCGACCATTTTCTAACTTCCATACCCGCTGAAGCTAGTTGATCGCGCAAATTGGCAGCTTCTTTCACGGAGTCTTCTGCCGCGTAAAAGTCATCTGCATATCATCCTGTGCGCAGTACTTCAGCAACTTCGGGAAAAGCTCGCTCTTCATCGGCAGCAAGTTGGAGCATTAAATACGACGCGGATATTTTTGCTAAAGTTTTTCAATACAGGATGCAGTTCTTACCAGCTCAATGGTCACTTTTTCCATATGATGGATTGTGAAGTATTCATCCATAAAATCTTTGTAAACTGCCGCGAGTTCAGGTAAACGTCAGTAGTAGGGGGGTGTTTTTTCCAGACGGTTGTGACGTCAGCGTCTGGCGGCGCCGGCGGCGCCGGGGGAACGTTTTTGTCAGCGTGTCTGGGTCTGGGCGTTGGGCCTGGGGGACGTTTTTGGAAGGTGGGTGTGGAGGGGAGGTCGGGTGGCGAAACAGGGAGTTGGGCGGTGAGTGGGCGGTAGGAGGAGAGGGTGGTGGTTGGTGAGTGCAAAATTTTGCAAAAAATTTGCAAAAAGAGGAAAATCGATGAGGTGGTGGGTGGGGATGAGAGGAGGCGTACGGAGAGTTGTATTATCGAATATTGCGAATTTTTGCAAAAAATTTGCAAAAAGAGGAAAATCGATGAGGTGGTGGGTGGGGATGAGAGGAGGCGTACGGAGAGTTGTATTATCGAATATTGCGAATTTTTGCAAAAAATTTGCAAAAAGAGGAAAATCTATGAGGTGGTGGGTGGGGATGAGAGGAGACGTACGGAGAGTTGTGTTTTCGAATATTGCGAATTTTTGCAAAAATTTGCAAAAAGTGGAAATGGGCTGTGGGGTAAGCGCAGCCGTGGCAGCGGGTGCGGGAGGTCGCGTGGTAGGTGGGGTAGACGGTTTAAGGTGAAAAGGCGGGAGTGGGGGGAGGGCAGGTGTGAAATTTTTAAAATATTGGAACAGGCGAGAAGGAAAGTGAGGTTGGTGAGTTTATTGCAAGAGTGTGGGACTGTGTGGGGGTCGAAGAAAAAAACAAGGTATATAGGGGGATATGGTTGGATGACTCATGGGTGGGTAAAGTAAATGAAAAGAGCAGGTCGATGCAAGATGAGACAGGCACGTGGACGTACGAGCACGTAAGTAAGGAAAAAGAGTAGGTCGGTGCAAGATGAGACTCGTATGTACATGTGGTTACACGTACAAGCAGTAATAAAATTGAAAATTTATGAGGGTGGATGCATGCATCTGTTAAGTACGGAAGTCATGTGTGTTTCGGGGGTATGAGCGAGGGATAGAAAATTTGGGAGTTTTTTTTGCTATAGGTGTCGTTTTAAAACTTGGGAGGTTTGATAATTTATGGGATAGTGGAGAGTTTTTTCTAGTGGATAGGATTATTAAATGAAACTGAACAAACTGTATAAATTTTTCTGTTTTTTTATTCAAATTATAAACGCTAAATAGATATACACACATATATACTCATAGAAAATTGAATACTGAGTAGGTAAGTTTAGATGTACATGTATTACTTAATATATAGAATAAGATTAAATATTTTCTTGCATGCATACACTCATACATATAGAGATAATTACATAAACTTTTTCGCTTTACAAGTTTGAACGCAAGTCATACATTTATTATTATGTTTTGAATTTTTATTAGTATGTTTAGTTATTTTTTAAATAAAAAAACTGTCAGTCTATCATTCTCGGTAGTGTTACTTGAGAATAACGTACAAAACATGTTAAGGTTATAATTATTACACATAAAAAGGAAATTAACGCAGTAATGACCGCACACGATTGAATTGAGGCCTTGAAGCTGCTGGATGTTCCATGTGTAGAAAGAGCAATTTCTTCGGAGGCGATCAATATGATGTGAGACGGCGGGAGCAAGTCCATAGCTGTCAAAAAGACTCCATTTCCATGCTCGTCAATGTGGATTGCGATCCAATGGGTTCCTGGTTTATTGCTTTCGTCCACATTAGCTACAATTGCACAAGGTTTTTCCAGCACAAAGGGAATTTGATCTGCAGCAAACACTCCGACGGTCCGTGCTCTGACGTGTCTTAGAGCTTTCTGAAGCTGTAGGCTGTTCATGGTCTATGTTGGCGTAGGTGTTTTCCTCCTCCACCACGTTTGATTTACCCCTATCTTTTTTATCTGTAGATGAAGAGCTGGAAGTACGATCAATGCTGCAGGATGAAGTTGAATTTTCCGAAACGTTTAATTTTGTTACTTTTTGAGACAATTCGTCGATGGTTTTTCGCTGCACATCGACTATGTCGACAGATGGGCTTGCGACGCACAGTGTTTTTATTAACCACACGCGTAATTTATATGCATAACACAAAGCACAAGCGAAGTACTCCCTCTTACGTCCATGGTAGAAGCAAAAATGTTCGTTTACTCTTGGTAAATTTCTAAAAGACGGGCATTTATAATCTTCTAAATTAATAATTTGTCTACCCAGCAGTTTTTCGAGGAATTCCATTTTTTGCACTCCTCTTGTATAGATTCGTAAAGAATTTCGAGCCACTTCTCGAAGGGAACTTAAAACGTCTTCTAGAGTAGATTCGCCATCAAACCACTCAATGCCATGATGAAAGCATGTTAAATAACTGTTTGTTGCAAGTATACCTTTTGGAATTTTTTCACAATCGTACGGAGGTTTTATAATCCAATGGGTGAAAAAGTTGCAATCTGTGCCGATAACTGCAATTTCTTTCGGTAGAAATTCTCCGTCTTTGTCGTGGAATGCTTGAATATCTATAATGTAATCGGCCTTCTCCATTTTGTAGGCTGTAAGAGCTTCGATCTGTATAAGAAAACGGGTGGCCGAGAACTGACTTGAAAACGAGGAAAACATGGTTAGCTTTCTTTATGGCTGTTGGTGTTTCTCCCCTTATGACGTCTCCCCTCTAGCGTGAAATCTATTTATAGGCACCACCTGTAGACCAGCAGGGGACTTATGTAGCACTGACTCAACACCTGCAACTCAGCATGGGTCTTACGAGTTGAAATCGATAATTACTTGTCGCGCTGCATCTATTTCTAACACATTATCGAATTCTGCATAAAGTATGCAGTTTATAGTTTTTGTTAATGTTTTTTCAAACTGTACTTCTATTCTCATGGTTCCGTTTTTAACTAGATTCCAATGTCCTGCAAATTGAGCCGATAAATCGGGTGTTAAATCAAAGGCAAATAAACAATAGCCGTTAGGATAAGTGCCGCGGCTAATCGAATTTCCTTCATTTGCGTAGAATAATCCAGTGCCAGAGAAAAGAGTGTGATATGCCTCGATAAACTGTGGTGAATTTCCGTAAACGATGGCTGTAGGGGTTTGTTAGGTATTTGTGTTCCGTCCACGTAAAGAGAAAGAAAATTAATTGAATAATTTTGAAAATTAAATGGGTTAAGTTTTCGGTCGCCGTTGAAAGCTTTATTATCTACAAAACCGAGTACAACTCTTTTTGGTAGTTGACCTAAAATAACATTTTCTAAACATTGGCCGTTGACTCCGCTGTGTATTGTAAAAGATTTCACTTCAACTCTTGTTATAGGGTACTTTGCTGTAGTACTGGCAAGCGTTTTAGAGTGTGCAACTAAAACGGTGGGATTCACTTTTACACGACGAACAAGTAACGTTGCTTCTGTTATGTGAACCGAATAATTTACAGCACTAGCGTCCATTAGACAAAAAGCATCTTTGGAGCGTACGAGTCTTAGACGCACTTCCACGCCGTTTAAGAGTAATTTATCTTGGTTAAAAACGTCGCAATGTAGATGTCCGATTAAATCTACGGTTTTATAATTTTTTGTGTATTCTTGTCGTTTTACGAGTGCTTCGTTTTGCCCCGACCCCGGCTCAGCGTCCATTTCTCCGGCTTCATCTTCTATCCATAAATTTGTTGTAAGATGAGAGGCTTTAGCAGCAGGTCCATAGTTTAACAATGTTTCAATGTATGCTCTATACGGATAAGCATTATTTGGTGGCGACACTAACTTTTGGTTAAAATACACATCAACTTGGTTGAAAATCGAATGTAAAAAATTGTTCACTGGAGCTACGAGACTGTCGGATTCCTTGTTGTATGGCGTTAACTGTACACTCACTTTTAGCATGGTATGAGCAAGATCTAGATAATCCTCGTTTTGAGAATTTATGCAAAACTCTATGGGACTTTCGTCGCTCAAAGACGAAACGGGTTTGTAAAATACCCATCTGCTTGATTCTACTGCCGTTTGTGTCAGAGGTAGAGAGAATAAGTCGAGCTCACTCTTAAGACAAGCCTCTGTATGACTATGTAGAAAAGACATTTTTTTTTTAATATTTTTTATCCGAAAATGTCAGCAACTTTAGACTTTTTATTCTTTCTCTTGCCCTTTGAACGTTTCGTTTTTTTATTTCGTCTCTTGGTGGTTTTGGTCTTATATTTTCTTTTTTTCACTTGTTTGCGTTTTGACACTTTAGAACTGTTTTTTGGGGAAACTGAGAGGATCCGTCGCGAACCACTTCCACGGCGAGACTGTGTAGAACGTTTACGCTTCAGAGGTTTATAACCCCCACCTTCCATAAACTTATTAATTTTCGCAGTTGCTTTACGTTTGAGGTTGTTTCCACCTTCGTTCATTCTATTTTTAAATGACTCCTTGAACGAAATATTATTCTCTGTTACGTCATCTAAAATATTTACACCAGCACGGAGAGCTTCCTTACCGACGGCTCGAGCTCCTCTACTCAGAAACGGGAGAGCGCTTCGAAACAACCCCGTGAAAAACGAACCTAGACCGTGACCTCTCTGGCGTTGAGCACCGACAAATACGTTGCTTACTCCCCGACCACCTCCACCATACTGTAGCTGATACACGTCGTTGAAACTCATGTTTGGAAAATTGCTTAAAATTCTCTCTTGAAATGCAGCGTCACCGTCAACGTCCCAAACTCGAATGGGATAGCGTTACCAAATTGGTCTCTTATATCGATGTCTATTGTCTGAAACCTATTATTTAAAAGGGGGATGTAATTAATCGGAGCAAATTTTTTTACTATTGTGCTACCGAAACTAAACTCTTTAGCCTCAACATTGACTATTCTAAGTAGAGGTGCGTTGGTGTCACCCACCATGCACGGTTCACATAGATTCGAGTATACAAAGAGTTGATCTGGAATGGCTCTCGCTAGACTGGCAGGGTGTTTTCCTATATAAGCTCTTTCGTCTCCAGCCGATTTCATTGACGAAAATCCATCTTCGATTCCTAGAATACGTTTTACAGCCTCCGAAAATAGAACTTCCTGACAAGGGTTTCCATTCTCTTGTCGTTTAATATTTTGCTTTATAATTATAAAACCACCTTTATTATTGTAAATTAATCTGCCGCAGTCTCTTTTGTTATTTAAAGTCGATAGAGAGTCGTTTATTGCATCTACAAGACTTTGTATAGAGTCATAGGTGCCGTGTTGAAAATAATGTTCACGATTTCCCGCCTGTGCTTTAACCAGTAGGGTGTCTAGGCGTCGGAGGTGTAAAGTAGTACAGGGTATATGAATTTCCGACAAACCAACCAGCCACCTATCGTAGAGTTCTACTTCTTTGGAAAGACGTGTTGAAAAATTTGTTGTTGTGTTGACTGGATAATACAACATACTGCTATTACTGGGCAACACTATATGAAACTCGTTTCGATTCATATTATAATTTTTGTAAATCTTTAGCTAAAACCCAAGAATTAAACTTATCCGGGTAACTGACCCAGCAAACAAAATATTGTTTTCTCGCACCTTTTCCTTTTGTTTTTAAAATTTTATTAATTTTGTATTCTTGTTGATCCACTCGATTTTTGTGAACGAGACTAAGTTCTTCAGGGTAAAAGTAACCTTCTATTTGTTCACCTCCAAGGTCTACCAGTTCGTAAATAAATAAATTTTGTCTTCTCGAAACTCTAACAATTTTAAATATTTCTTCACTCCAAGATTTTTCTGCACCTTTTTCAAACACGTTTTTTTCGCGACTTATACGCACATACTCTCCAGTTTTATACTTTGGCTTGCTTCGATAAACTTGGTTGCGCGATGCACGATCTACTAAATTTTTTCTGGCAATATGTGCATTATATATAGTTACAGCGGCTGGTGGCATTTTGATGGTACTGTGTATAGTTTTATTATATGCCGTAATAAATTGCTGCAACACATCAACATATCGATAAGTATTTTTGTGTGTAAAATATCTGTACATACGTTCTTTCAAAGTTCTAATAAAACGTTCTATAACAGCCGCTTTGACATCTGGATTTCGCACTACACGAAATTGAATTTCGTTTTCTTTTAAAAATTTTTGTAGCACGTTTCCAACAAATTCTTTTCCTCGATCGGTTTGTAGCATGGCAGGACGACGACCTTTAGCCAGTATTCTTTAAAAGCCTGTGTGACTTCAAAAGTAGTTTTATCGCGTAAAGCTTCGCCCCAGACGTATTTACTCAAAACATCAATTACAACCAAAACGTACGAAATACCGTCATTGTAATTTTTGAAAGATGTCATTTGCATTAAATCGGCCTCCCAAACTTGATCTCTTGCTTGTACGTTGTAATATAACCGTGGAAATTTCCGTCGTATAGCTTTATGCAGTGTGTATGCATCGTGCTTTGTCAACCATTCTTTAATTTCTTCTGCATCTGATTTACCTTTGTTTGCTCGAAGTAGATTTCTTGCACCCGCAAATCCTGCCACATTTTTTGGGTCGAAATATTGGTTTTCGATATTTTCCATGTTACAATTTTAGCCAACCACCTTGACGTTTTGGTTGTTTACCTTCTGGCGTTGAAGAAATAAAGCTTTTCTTTTTCTTTCTCTTTTCTAAACTAGAGTTCGCAGCTTTTATCACGGTGGAAGATAAGTCTGACACTGAATCAGTATTTTGACTATTTATAAGCGGGGTGAGGTCGCTGTCGTTTCCAAAAAAAAAATCCTCGTTGATTGAAACGTTTTTCGCACTGTTATTTTTATGAGAAAACGAACTTTGGGAAATTGCCCAAATTTCAGGGTTACCGATAAATTCGTGTGGTGTTGTAATTTTTCCGAGTATAGTAGCAAACTCTTTTCTACCTTTAGGTTTAATATTTTTTCGGTTTCTGCAAGCGTCATTTATTAGGTCCACTATGTTTGAATTTATAATTTTTTCACCATCAATGTACACTACTCCGGTTTCGCTCCATGTTACACGATCACTGTTATTTTTTAAATGATTTAACAATAACTGAGCTTTTTTTTTCATACAGCTTTGGGACACTCTGTATAATTAAGTCGCTAGACACCGAGTTTGAAACCGTACTGTCATTGGCTTTGGGTGTAAGAGTCTTTCGTTTTTCGTCAACAAAAATAAGTACCTTTGCAGTGTTCTCAAGTAGTCTTTTAACCTGTCATGGTCATTAGTGTATGTACTCGAGTCTAAAATTTTTCGCATCTCGTCATCCAGACGAGTCAAGTTATCACCAATAGTTTGCGTACTTTGTAAAACTGGAGGTGTGTTTGTTGCTGTTGACGAGTTTGCAGAATTTGCAGTACCTGTATTACTGGGTGAAACAGCACTTTCTCTTTGAATTCGCTCAAGCTGTTCCTTGGATATAAGTACCATTTTTTTCGCCCTCTCCATTTTTTTCAAAATATATTTGAAAATATTTCCAATATCGGAGTCAGCAAGAATGGTAAGAAACTTCCACCTTTTTGAACTAGATAGCGTTTTTTACCCTTCCAAGAATTTTTGTGTGCGGGTTTTTTCACCAATTTTCTCAAAGTTGTTTTATACTTTTTCAACTTTTGTTTTTGGTTTTCTTTTATAGTCACAACACCTTTAAGCACGTTTAGAGCACATTCACAGATATACTTTATTAGTTTTTCGTCCGCTGACCGTAGTAGAGCAAGACGCTGGTTCTTGTCGGAATGTCTCAACGCTTCTAACAGAGCGATATATTTTTTCCCAATAGGTGGATATTGCTTTCCACGCCGACCACCGCCACCACTATGGCTCCGACGTCTGTGCACTCCCGACTGATCCATGTGTTTGAGGTTTATTAAAATTTCTTGTACTTTTCTCGTTCCGGAAATGACTTTGTATTTGTTGAAAATTTACTTGTAAAATTTTTCCAGCCAGATGTTTTTTGTTTGTTTTCTTCTTTATTACTGTCGGAAAGTTTAATGTATGAAATATTGCTTTTGCCACTATATTTTGACTGATCCATTTAAGAAATTTCGTTTACAAATTATGCACGTACAACAGTTTACAAAAAGTTCAAAAAGTAAAATACTCTGGTGGTGTGCACAGCTCCACAGCTTTCTTCGTACTGACAAAAATATTTTACGCAGTCAATGTTTTATACAAAAGCTAAAATGTGTTAATATAGGTAGAGTGCGTATATTTAGGTATGTAGACATACTGGTACTCGTCGTCTGGAAAAATGCAAGAGCGGAATCTGAATTCATCGAGCGTGCTCTGTTTGCAATCAATCATGAGGTAGCCGTGCCCTTTGGCTGTTGCATCTTGATAGGCCTCTTGTAAAAATTTGGAATCTTCTGGATAAATTTGTCGCGCCAAATGTTGTATTTGGGCTCTGTCAC
The DNA here is from genome assembly GCA_036365515.1 of Torymus aiolomorphi. Taxonomy (NCBI): domain Eukaryota; kingdom Metazoa; phylum Arthropoda; class Insecta; order Hymenoptera; family Torymidae; genus Torymus; species Torymus aiolomorphi. The sequence continues at coordinate 95,048,244 of CM070877.1, read as the reverse complement.
GTGGGTTTTTAAACAAAACAATGTACGATGCATTGAGACTAATGTCACGCGAATGAGTCGACTTGTGGAAAATATTTTGAGTAATAAACATTACACTAATATTTTTATGGTGGCTTCCTTTTGTAAATAAATCAACTACCACGTGGTTTGACGACTCTCGCATTAAATCGTCGATTATTACAAGTTTTTTCAACTGTGGGTCTTTCGAAAAGTCTTCAGATTTTGGCAACCCTTCGCGAAATTCAATTTGTATACCATCGCTGACGTAATTTTCACTTTTATACCCGTCTTGCCACTCTGCGTAGTAAAATAAAATTCTATCGAAAGAAACATCCGCCATCTGCTGTCGAAAATTTAAAAATTTTTTACGAAAACTGTTTTTCCACACCCCGTTGGGCCACAAATTATACTCGTCCAAGGATGTTTCCATCTGATGTCCATGGTTGAAAATTAACAACTGATGAATTAATTATAGTTTAAGCTAGTAACAACAACGGAGCGGTGGCGTTGGCGGCGGGCGGCGGCGGCGGGTGGCGGCGGCGGGCGGAGGTAACACTTACAAGCCAACGAGAGTCTAGCCTCGGAGCATCCCCGCTGAGCACACGTGTGAAGTCCTAGCCGGAGGCGTGTGCCGCTGAAACTGAGCGTGACCCCTCCCCCCTACCGCTTTTCTAGCTTTTCGGGGCGGACCCCATGCTCAAGCGAGAAACGACCAAGCTAAAAATAGCTGTTAAACGCTTGTTTTCAAATCACACCCTACTCGTGTTTTCACTCCGACAAGTGTGTGACATCGATATACCTACAGACTTTTTCTCTTCTTACATAAACTGTTTCAGTACCTACTTGTCACGTGTGCGGTGACCATTCAGTGTTGTTGTTGGAAATTTCAAAATGACGTTCGTCTCGTTACTTAATATAAAAACAGAGATTTAAATGAGTTTATCGACAACGTGAAAAGAGTCCGTATTACACATTTTTCATCGCCCTCCTCCTTCTACGTGCAAGTTATTGAGGAAGACGAGACATATTCTACACTGCAAACCGACATGAGCAAGTTTTATGGCGCTGTTTCATCTACACATTTTTATTGTGGTAAAACAAAGTCAATGAAGCTTCAAGAAATTGAAAACCCGTTTTTGAAAAAATTAAAGACTGAAGATTTACAGGTACGAATTTAATAAAATTATTTTTACTTTCCGAAATGGTTAAAATATTAAAATTAATTGTTTTCTTTTTCAGTCGAAAATGCATCTGGCTATTAAAGTGGAAAACTACTGGACGCGTTGTGTTACAAAAAATAACCCGCAATATTGTAGAAATATAGATACCGGCGAAACTTTAAATTTCTCAAACATGAAAAGTAATGTGAAAATTTATGAATTGGAAATTTGTTTTTTATCACTTCCGGCGCGGGCTATTTTATGCGGTTTGAGCGGTATTATACCTACCTCGTCGAAGGGTGCACGATGGACAAATCGCGCGTGCCAAATATTTCACCAGCTGACCAAACATAAACCTTTGCTAGCGTACTTCGTGCAAAAAGGTCTCTTACCAGATAGTATTTATGTATTCCTCTCCAGTGTCAACAAGGACGAAACCAAAATACATCTTAATACAGTGTTGTGCGGTTTTGACACTGCAGTGGTTGACGTTGTAGGAATGCACCATCCCATCTGGCCTGAAGATAAACCGTTGCTAGGATGACCATACTTACCATCACAAAAAATGTTATTTGTATAGTGAAATAGAAATGTTTAAAATATTATTAATTCAGATTAATGAAAAGGTATTTGTAAATTAATGTGAATAGACATAAGTTTATGTAAAACGATATTTCATTTTATTAAAATAAAAAATACCACACAAAGTATAAATGTTCTTAAATGTTTATATTTACAACGATTGTATAGCGTACAAAAATATTTTACATAATTATACATAAACTACTTTCACTCATAAATCGAAACATTCTAATACACCCACACTTAATGATTGGCTCGGTTTGCCATAAAAATTTGGTACTGTTCCATCGCAGATTGGTCTGCCGAATACTCACGCAGGACATGATGCTCACTGGAATGCATGTCCTTACAAAACCCTGCATGTTTACCGTACAAACAGGCACAGTGATTGTAATGCCCCGACCCACATTCTATACTTTTTATATTGTAGTCTTCAATTATACGCAAGATTGACGATACCCGCGCATCACCATACACAACATGCGTATCCATCCATTTAAGATCATAGGTACAACCGTGGCGCTTTTTCAAACAATTACGTTTACCACATTTGCGGCATATAAAAACATCGAGATAGCCAGTCAGTTTTACAGTAAATCGTATAAAACATGTCGATTTAAGTCGATTGGCTATACTCATTAACGCTTGAAACTTGCAAATATCAGTCTTCTTCAAGTGCACTAAATGGTGTAAAAGCTTATGCCATCCTAGCCCTTAAACTACATGTTTTGTCGTGACACTCTTCAACGAAACCTGTATATAAAATTCTATTATTAATTATTTTGTTTTTTATATCCATACGGATAAGATACGGTATTCGATATAAAACGCCGTTTTTTCAAAACAACAGAACAGGTTTTTGTCTCGTCGTGAGAAATAACGTCATGCGTAGACGTGCGCTTTATTGCCCGATTTTTAATTGCTATTATATTTCGTTCTTCGGGTTTTGTATTATGATTTTCTATAAGTGATACTACGGTGTCAAAATTTATTTTAAGAGAGTTTTCATAATTTATGCGAACACCTTTAATTTTGCACGTATCGTGTGTTGTCCCCTGTGGGGTACGTACACGATACGCGTAAAATTTTGGACCGCCTGAAACGAACGTTTCGATAAACGATCCAACTCCGTAATCCTCCAACTCGTCTGTAAGTTGACCGAGTAGAGGCCCCGTATGTGGTTCGTATACATCGTTCGGACTACTGACGAATATAACTGAATCCGTATCATAATACAATACCCGTTTATCCAATTTATGAAGATATTCAAACAATGTTAATCGTGCCTGTGCTGTTGTATACGCGGCTATAGCTACATTCGTACAAAGGGAAGTTGCGACAGATTCTTCCTTGTAATTCCACGAGACATACATAACATCATTGGTCGCCGGAATAATATGTTGTACAATTTTTTCAGGGTCTGACATTAATTGTATAAAATCTTTATGGGTTTTTACAACACTGGTTTGGGGCAAATTACTACGCTGGCCAAATTTTCCCCAAAAAGAATTAAGACACAATTTTGCTACCGATCTCATGCCTGGATTTTTTTAGATTTGTGTAGTCTAAGGGGACAGCCTCCATAGCTTTATAATTGTCAATGTATTGCCTTTTCTCATTTTCGGTTTTCACGTCTTTCGGCCATCCGCTAGCTTCCTGTTTGAATTTAAGAAACGTATTAATATACTCTGTAAAAAGACCACCCGATTGTAAACTAAGGTCATAACGCACTACCTCGTATTGCCAAATTACTTCGATTTTTAATAATTTATACCCTAACTCTAACGCCTTTTTAATTTCTATCGAAACCCACGTACCTACCAATTTTCTATCGTTTTCATCGGTATGAGTGCACGCGTCTTGGTTTAAGTTTTCGGTACACGAGCGACATAACGAAAATAATAATTTATTATGCAGCTTTAGCGGTAATACTGGGTGAAATAAATTTGATGGTGGTAAAATTTCACACTTTACCAAACCTTCTACTTTTTCGGAAAAATTTTCAAAATTTTTTCCAGTTAAGATGTGACATTGCGTGCCTACAAAAATTTCTGGGTGACCAACCGGAAACGCGCCTGTTTTACATATGAAGGGGTATAACGAACATACATCGAGATATTTAATTTTCTCGTTAGTTTTTACTTTGTATTGCGTTACAATGTTACCTGTCCGACCACCATAAAACGCGTCGCGGGATTTAACGTAACATTTTTTGCTAACGGATGCTCTTTTATATAATTAAAAAATTCACGATTCGTTTTTATATTCCCATCAAAATCACATTCCCACATTTCAACGACTTCATAACCGAAAGATTTAATTTTATTAGTCATGGTTACCGTGTTTTCAAAACGTTCGTTAAAACTCGAATTGTTAATTAATATTTTATTGCGGTCATTGGGAAAACAACGAGGGCACCCGTGAAAAAACAGCCGTGAAATTGAAAACTATCCCCGCATCTTCTGTTATTTTTAAATATCCGTCTACCCTTGGCCCCTCTTTTAATACATATTCGCGTGATCGCCCTGCATGTATTATCGCGCAACCCCTACATTTTTCCTCCCATAAAAGCCATTCGATAGCTTTTTGGGAATGGGTGTCTGCTCTCGTATAACCCTTGTGGGGTATAAGCCCGATACAATCATAGCGCAAAAAGTTTTTTCTAAACACGCGCGAACACGTACTCGCTATAGTTACACCCTCCGTAAATGGGTCGACATTCCCTACTTGGAGAAAAATTTCCTAAATTTCATACAAGCTTCCCTAAGTATGTTTACATCCTGTACGCAGTATTCACGTAATTCTTTGCGCAAGTTAAATTGGTTATCGTGTACTTCCTCATACCACTTTAAAAAATCAACGCGTTCCTCCACCCCCATCAGTTCAGGGGTAAAATAGCTACGATCCGGATAAGGTCCTATGTAATTTTCATTTTCGGGTGTGTTAAAAATATGCGGAAAATACCCTTTTTTCAACTGCTCCGCCAGACCGAATGTCTTTGGCAAAGCAGACAGTTTCATCGGAAGATAGTTCAAACTATCTATAAATTTTGTTATCCCGACTTGTAATTTTATTATATTCCGCCCGTTTAGAATAACTTCCGGCACCATATTTTTTTATTTTCGCAAATAAATTTCAAAACGAATTGTGCATCGAATGCCCGGGCATTGTGTGCTATGCATACAAAGGATGAAAAATTATTTTTTTGAACCGAATTACGAAATTTAAGAAATTTTCTAAACAATTATCGCCTTCGTATATATGCTGGCGAACCCCACAAAAATTGCATAAAGCATTTAAATCCGTATTTTTAACACACCCGTCGCAACATAATTGTGCTACACACAAGTTTGGTGTATGTATAAAAGTGTTTTCGTCTAATTTTGTATTTTGTCTGGTCTCAAAATCATAAAATACAAAGCACGTTTCCGGATGATTAATATTCTTTTTTTAGCGAGGCATGATTTTACAATAGGACGCATAAAACATAGCTGGTTTGGTTCGTGTGAAATTTTACAATGTTTACAGTAATATTTTCCACATTCGTGTTTTTTTTTCGATAAATTGTAAAGTTTAAAACATTTTCTGCAAATTTGAACCGTTGTACACATCGATTGTTTAGATAATCGACTATTAGCTTGACGCGATACCGACCCGGGTTTTTTATGGTAATTAAAACAATCTTCACCATAAAAATCGCGATTGCAATCGATGCAATGTATTTTTTAATATTTTCGCTATTTTTTGCACAGTCTTGTGGTCCGTTACATTGAGGACAAATATTATCACATTTGTGCGCTAAGACGCGACTGTAAGACGTGTTACACGGAGTGCAATAAAACATACGTGCTTTTACAGCTAAAAGATTGGTTATTAGATTGAAATGTTGAGCTTGCTCGTAATACATTATATTAATGAAATTTGAATATTCCCCCGGAAAACTTTCCCGACCATCGAAAAGAAGAGGTACACCCGTTCCAAATGTATCGTAATCGAAAACCCGTAAACAAATATTCTTCTTTGCAAAATATTGCTGAAAGAGCTGGAGCTCATGAAAACCGCATCCATCATTTTGATTTAATTTAATTTTACATTTATCTAGTAAAATGTTCGAACAACGTTTTTGTTCCGACTTAAGTTTAATTTTTTTCCAACCGCTTTTCCATTCTATCGAATTATTTTTATTCACGTAAACTTCGCCACAAACTAATACACGTGGAAGACATAAATTGTCATTATTGTTAATACATAAAATACCCCCAGTTTTTAAATTGTTATTATTTTGATTTCCTTTTCCGTTTATTAAGGGGATGTACGTTACACAAATTTTAAAGCTGTTATCAATTTTGAAATTTGTATTACTTTGCGTAACACTCGAAAATAAGCCCCATAAATCTTCGAAATTAAATTGCGTTACAGGCCTATAGTACATCCACGCTTCCCCTTGACTAAACCCGCTTGAATTTAACGTTAGCCCTATAAGATAATTTTCATTCGAATCGCGTTTTAAATAAATAACCAGCTCGCGTAAAGCCGATTCAACCCACACAACCGGGTTTACATTTTCCCCCGGAGTCTTAATTTTAAAAATTATTTCGCGCGCTTTTACCTTAAAATGCTTATTATATCGCTCGCTAATCGTATATACAATAATTTTACCTGCATCTATTACACCCTCTGCATTCGTGGTATCGTCGTCTTTTTTCTTGCTACCACTGGTCACTTGTTCACTCAACACATTATTTTGTTCACTACCACTTTCACCAGGGAGATTTTCTTCTCTGCTGGTAGATACTACCGCCAGATCCACTGGAGGTACTGTTGACGATACAGCTGGTGGTGTTGTTTCTCTTGTTCTTGTTGTTGCTGTAGTTCCTTCTTGGTGCTGCTGCTGCTGCTGCTGTTGTTGTTGTTGTTGTTGTTGTTGTTGTTGTTGTTGTTGTTGTTGTTGTTGTTGTTGTTGATCTTTTTCTCTTTCACTTTCCGCAACCCGATTGTGTACTATAAAATAAAATAAACAAAAAACATGAAAATTTTTTAAATAATTTCAAAATTATAACTAACTTTACCTGTATTCAATATCTGTACAATGTTTCTGTCATAACGTATTCTTTTTGCTATACGCTCTTCCTCATCCCCGGCTCTTTTTCCTTGCTCGATAGTCTCGTGCACTGCCCCTTCATTTCCCCACAGTCGGGAAACTGTAAAGCAAAATAAAAAATTGTCGTTACATAAACGGTGTTAAAATTTAAAATAATTTAAAAAATTCAAATGCCTTACCAATATTATTATACTGTTCCATTAAGGGCTGTAATTCCTCCTTTTTCTCTTTGCCCTTGGTCATCATTATTTCACCAATGTACATCACAGCCTCGTCACTCTCATGTATACATTTTTCATGCATCACCTTGACGTCACTAACTTTAACGTCCTCAAACATTTCGTCAATGACCATCAATAAATTTTTTTTCTAAATTCACTAAACAGTCATACCACTCTTCATTATAAACTTCTCGCAGCGCCGCAGAGTTGAGTGATAAATATGCCGCACAACCGGACACAACTTCATGCAATTTGTTCAACATGGTGAAAATCGAATAATCGAAAAATCGAAACAGCGGAACAAAACACAAGTGTACAAACTGAGAGTTTGAAAAAGACTGTTTTCTTTTTACAGGGCTACTACTGTTTTATACCCAATACCTCGCTAAAAAGGCGTGGGGAAAGGCCCATCCCTAAACTTTTCACTTTGACTCTACTGGCCACCGTACTTCGCCTAGCGCAATAAATGTCATTGCTTCCGACCAATATCAAACTATTTTACGACAACCAGATTTTCAATTTTCTCACCCGGTGACCACCAGCGCGTGGGGCTTAACCACAGATGCAGCTACCCGATCTATTTTTAAAACACATGGTCTTTCCGCCGCTCAAGACATCGACGGTGTTGTCTTACGAGACGGGGGTACAGTCGCGCACAGCACTCTCAACCGCTCACATCTCCTCGTGTTACGCTTCAAACCAGAGTCCTACCCTATAACCGGACTCTGTTTGAAAGTCATTTTAACGCTCTTGACGTATAATTACATGGTGCAGTGAAAGTGTCTTCATAAAATACGATCGTGTGAAATTCTAACTATGGCTCAAGCGATGCTCAGTGAGAAAAATACCAGTGACTGTCAAGTGAAAAAGAGGAAAATAGTCATGTCAGAGGTCATGGCTTATTTAATTGCACCAAATTTAAAAATTCTCATCACTGTATACCCACTCAACAAATCGAACACGAAGAAAATTGCTGTTGGATTACAATATATGGAAGAAACAAAAAGTTTCAAACCAATGATTGTGCTTTTGAATTCCCATTACTCTCAAGGAATACCTTTGGACTCAACTACTTGGACAAACATTCAAAATTTTTTCCCCGATATGGTTTCATATTTCAGAAGCGAGGAAAATGGAATCAACGGTAAAGTGTACAACAGGCTTCGTGTAGACGGGGTGGATATCATTTTTACCACAACGTACGGAACCAAAAGTATTGTTTTTGACAGGTGTTCCGATGAAGAAAGACGCATTTGTCGTAAAAAAAGTAAAATGTTTGTACCCACAGTAGTCATGCAGAAAAACACCTTTTACGGCTTAAAAAATATTGCCGTCTGCATCGATGAACGATTTCGCCGCATAGAACGCATCTCTGCATTGGTGAACAAATGCAAAGACTTCATCCGTGAGGAGTTGGAAAAAATAGTATTAAAAGAATCTAATCTGGACAAAACCAATTTAATCATTAAAGTAAGAAAAATTTTAATAGAAAACGTAACCGAAATGAAAGAAAAACTTAAACAAAATCTCAACACCGAAACAGTATTCCTCGAACATTATTTTGAAATAGTGTTCCATGAGTTGACATCGCTCTCCGTCGAATTATTGTGTGAAGAAATTATGAAAGAACATTCTCATGAAAATGTGGAAATAATAAATTTAAATTCGGAAAAACACTTGTTATAATTCTATGTATTAAAATATATTTTCTATGAGTATATATGTGTGTATATCTATTTAGCGTTTATAATTTGAATAAAAAAAACAGAAAAATTTATACAGTTTGTTCAGTTTCATTTAATAATCCTATCCACTAGAAAAACTCTCCACTATCCCATAAATTATCAAATAATCCTATCCACTAGAAAAAACTCTCCACTATCCCATAAATTATCAAACCTCCCAAGTTTTAAAACGACACCTCTACCAAAAAAACTCCCAAATTTTCTATCCCTCCCTCACACCCCGAAATACTCATGACTTCCGTACCTCCTCTATCCCATAAATTATCAAACCTCCCAAGTTTTAAAACGACACCTATAGCAAAAAAAACTCCCAAATTTTCTATCCCTCGCTCACACTCCCGAAACACACATGACTTTCGTACTTAACAGATGCATGCATCCACCCTCATAAATTTTCAATTTTATTACTGCTTGTACGTGTAACCACATGTACATACGAGTCTCATCTTGCACCGACCTACTCTTTTTCCTTACTTACGTGCTCGTACGTCCACGTGCCTGTCTCATCTTGCATCGACCTGCTCTTTTCATTTACTTTACCCACCCATGAGTCATCCAACCATATCCCCCTATATACCTTGTTTTTTTCTTCGACCCCCACACAGTCCCACACTCTTGCAATAAACTCACCAACCTCACTTTCCTTCTCGCCTGTTCCAATATTTTAAAAATTTCACACCTGCCCTCCCCCCACTCCCGCCTTTTCACCTTAAACCGTCTACCTCACCTACCACGCGACCTCCCGCACCCGCTGCCACGGCTGCGCTTACCCCACAGCCCATTTCCACTTTTTGCAAATTTTTTGCAAAAATTCGCAATATTCGAAAACACAACTCTCCGTACGCCTCCTCTCATCCCCACCCACCACCTCATCGATTTTCCTCTTTTTGCAAATTTTTTTGCAAAAATTCGCAATATTCGATAATACAACTCTCCGTACGCCTCCTCTCATCCCCACCCACCACATCATCGATTTTCCTCTTTTTGCAAATTTTTTGCAAAATTTTGCACTCACCAACCACCACCCTCTCCTCCTACCGCCCACTCACCGCCCAACTCCCTGTTTCGCCACCCGACCTCCCCTCCACACCCACCTTCCAAAAACGTCCCCCAGGCCCAACGCCCAGACCCAGACACGCTGACAAAAACGTTCCCCCGGCGCCGCCGGCGCCGCCAGACGCTGACGTCACAACCGTCTGGAAAAAACACCCCCCTACTACTAACGTCCGAAATGGCGTTCACTGCGTAATAGACAAGCCTTAGTAATACTGCGCATATTCGAAATTCGAGGGTAAGAAAATCTCACCACAAATCGCCCTTCCTCGTTACATGTGTACGTCTTCTTAAAATGGTCGTAGGTGGACCCTAGGAGGTACGACTCCTAAGTACAAACGTTTTATAGACTTCGAGCACTTTTCTCTTGTATTTTACTGATAACAGTTATGTATTTAGCCAATTTATAGATTCACGGGAGTAAGGTAATTAAAAACTTAATTCCTCATTCATTAGTTATTTAATTGAAGATTGGAAAATTAATTCTCAACTAATTAGCTATTTAATTGAAGATTAGAATATTAATTCTCAATTAATTGTGTCATTTAATTAAGAATTCAAATAAATTGGCCATTAAATTAACGATTAAAAAGTTAATTCTCATTTAATAATTCATCGATGGGAAAGTTAATTTTCAATTAATTAGCTATTTAATTAACGATTGAAAAACTCTCAATTAATTGTGTTATTTAATTAACAATTGAAGAGTTAATTCTCAAATTAATACTCTGTTTAATTAATAATTCCAATGTTAATCATTAATTCGTCACCTCTCGCGCAACGCCCGGTAGTAGAATCGAAGAGAATCTGGTAGATGCGCGCACATTTTAAATCAACATAGGCTCGAATGTATAGTCAGTATTCAGTGCTCAGTGCTCAAACTTTCAATGTATAATATAGATATACAATAATATGGCCGCCATATTGGAAGTTTGAGCACTGAGCACTGACTATAAATTCGAACCTTAATAAAACAAAAAACGCGTCGGATGAGTCGGTCTCTCTTCTCATGGTCAAAAGGTGGCGACACTCGAATGTGGAATAAAATACTATACGTACTACGAGACGAAAGTAGATATTCCCCTTGGGTGATTACTGCCCTCGCGAGAAGATTTTTCTCTCGGGTAATTACTGCTCTTGCTTCGGGCAGTAAACACAAGGGACTATCTGCTACTTTCACCCCCATGTTACACAATGTACTATTTTATTACTTCTTGAGATATTCCTCGTCTCGGAACCACAAAAAAATGGGGTCTTGGGACCGTCAAATAGCTGTTTATGTAAAAAGATAAAACATATACCATAAAGCAATTAATTAATAATTTTTATGCAAAATACTTTAATTAACATTAGTTATATATGAACCGAATGTGAAAATTTATCTTGTTACAATATACGTGTTTGTTAATACATTGTATTGGTATTTTATAAATTTATTACAGTAAAAAAATGCATAAGAAATGAAGACAAACCTAATACAAGTGATTGTCATGTAATTGCCAGTAGTAGTAGAAAGATAGAACATACAGAAAATAGTAGTATACAAAATCCGGAAGTTTGCCACAGTGACATTGAATTTGAAGATAACGATGTTTCATTATTAGATACTGACATTGTTATTGAGAACGATGAATGTGATACTACCTCAAGTTGCGGTTCTGAAGAAAGTACAGAGTTTATTGAAGATGAATATAAGAAAAACGAGATATATAGCAGTAGTGATAGTGAATCTGACGAAGAATCCGATGAAGATGATGAGACACGTTCAAAATCTGATAGTAGAAATTTGTATAACTTGAAAAAAGACAACAGAATTATGTTTGCAGCTTCTAATTTAACAGTTTCGGAAGTCCTTTTAATGTTAAAAGGCATGATCATCAAATGCAATATGACGCGAGATATGCAAATTGCGTTATTGCAATTAATTCAAACTTTAGCTGGATCAGAATTTGATAATTGGAATTATACACCCTTCTTGATATCAAGGATGTTTCAAACTCCATCTGATAAGATTAACAAACATTATTATTGTAGCGAATGCAATGTGAAATTACTTTCGATTAAAAGTGTTATAAATATTTCGAAGTCAGTGCAATGTGAGAAGTGCGAAAAAATGATAACTATATCATCGAAATCACTGAATTATTTTATAACAGTTGACATAAAATACCAGTTACAACTTTTACTGAATCGTCCTGATATCCAAGAAAATATGGATTTGTTTAAAAAACTTCCACATAATAATGATACTATAGAGGATGTTACCAATTGTGAATTATATAAAAATATACAAAAGGAATTTCCTGATGCTTTGACATTTAATTTTAACGGTGATGGTGCACAATTATTTAATAGTGCAAAAAAAAAGTTTGTGGCCACTTCAACTATACATCAACGAATTAACACCCAATGTTCGTTTTAAACATATAATTTTAGCTGCATTGTTACAAACAGAAAAAGAACCTACAGCGGATTTTATGAATCTTTTCATGATTACCTTTGTGGAGGAGTGTGAAAGTCTTCGGTCAGAAGGTATTGATATAACTGATCATCGCACAGGAATACGTATCAACAAAATAATTCTCCCATTATTCGGTTGTACAGATACCGTGGCTAGACCGTTATTTCAAAATAGAATTAAATTTAATGGATGTTGTGGTTGTAGCTATTGTTATCATCCTGGCAAATATGATAGTGGTTCCATGCGATATCCTCTTCTTGCAAATGATCCCCAAATACGATCACATAAAGACCATGTAACAGATTTACAAAAGTCATTAAAATTTGGAAAATGGATAAATGGAGTGAAAGGCCATTCAGTTTTACTTAAACTGCCAATTTTCGATATAATTTGGAGCTTTCCTCCAGATTATATGCATGGCACCCTATTAGGTGTGGTACGGCAACTATTCAGATACTGGAATACATTTTATTTCAGTAAATCTGATCGCGAAGAAATTAAAAAACGAATGTGCAATATAAAACTTTGCAGAGACATTCGTAGAAATATTCGTTCTATAGATTTATTTGACAAATACAAAGCAACTGAGTTGAAAACATGGTTGCTTTTTGTAAGTTTACCATGTCTGCATGGAATACTTCCTAAAGAACTATTTGATTCATATGCTTTATTTGTTTCAAGTATCTACATGCTTGTACAGAAATCAATAACTGACGCTAATATTGCTAAATGTGAATTTAACTTGATGAAATTTGTAGGTGAAAGTGAGATTTTTTATGAAGTTAAATTTATTACTTTCAATGTACACTCTCTAATTCATTATTGCCTAGCAGTACGTAAAACTGGTCCTTTATGGTGTACGTCAGCGTTCCCATTCGAAAATGGCATATATAAATTTCTGAGAGAGATGAATGCCCCGAATGGATGCGTTAAACAAATAGCCGACAAGTGGTTAAAAAATGCTGAGTTTCAGAGTTACCTAACAAATGAAAACACATGTTCTCCTGCTATCGAATTTTGTAAATCACTTTTTATTGATAGACAGCAGTTACAAAATGTTACTAGAATTGGAACAGCAACATTAATTGGAAGTGGAATTAACAACATTGGAGTTCAAAATTATTTCCGTAATTTTGCTAAGGATGAAACAATTGTTATAAAAGTTTACGACCGTTGTATTTATGAATCAAAATATATTCATACTGTAAAGTACAATCGAGTGAAAAAAACCGATGATTCTGTAATCCAAACTGTTACTGGAGAAATCTTACAAATATACTATTTTGTAATCTCAGGAAATGTTTGTTATATATATGGAAAAATTTGGCTGATAGGTAGTAATGATTTTAATGGACAAAATGAGTCAGCAATAGCCCCACACATTTTCAAGGTTACAAAAAAAAAATCTTCATATAGTATTTTCAATATCAATGAAATTGCACAGAAGGCTGTTGTTATTGATATAGCAAAAGAATTATACATTTCTTTTCTTCCAAATGATTTTGAAATACAATGACATCGTTATTTCCAGAAATATAATATAAAGAATTATAAAAAGCAGTACTTTCGGACATCATAATTTTTCTGTCAACGAGTATGTATAATATATTTGGTACGTAACCTCAATTTAGTAGTTTAGATTAATACGTAGTTTACAGTAATTACTATAAAATCAAAACTGTTCCACTAAATGAAGAGTTTCTTAAGACTTGCCTGCATTTTCATTCTTTGACCGTTTTCTTATTAAACTATAGATTTTGTTGTTACTTAACATCTGCATTTTTATAATAGAGTTTTGTGCTCAAAAGCGTTATAATTCCCTTTTCCACAGACTCAATTTTTATGAATTTTTCCCTCTAAAAAATGCGCGATCAAAAATACTGAAAAAATTCATGCAAACTTGTTTTTAAATAAAGAATTGATCTAAAAATTTATACTCTTATTTTTGTATTTTTATTTTATAATTGAACCTTCATAAATAAAGAATATATTAAATAAAGAAACTTAATCCTTCCTCTCACACACAACACGTAAACTAAAATCATTTTCTACCTAATTTAAGAAGATATAAAATAAATGGTCAGAGATATACTTTATTGAAATCGATATTATTTTATTACGAGCATTAATACCTCGCTCGGTAATGCTCACTCGGTTATCCATATTCTTCTATACCCATCCCATATTCACCCATATTCATCCATTTCATCCACACACGCCCTAAATGACACATATGGTGTGTCATTTAGGAAAAAGATGTGACGTCAAAAATTACACTGAAAGTTGTTCCTTAATTTAATAAAAGACGGATAGGATAGGATTTCAAAATCAAAACAAAATCAAAAAGCAACGTGATGCCCTCAGTAATTTTGCAAAGATTATCTAGCTTCCATTTCGCCATTCGATTCATAACTGTACAAGAAAGCGCATGTCAACCGGCCTCCAAGATGGAGAAGACATAATGCCGTCCAGATATCCCTCACTTGATTGCCAACATGGGCAAAACATTGGGCAAAACATATTCTTGGACCCAGAGAAATCCCTAAAAAGGGACCAATCGACAGCGACCAGCCTGAAAAGGCAAGCGTGGATGTAAAGCAAGGAACCAGGAAGATTCTGCACGGGCGGCAGATTGTTTCGAGCACTATTAACGAATGGTTCGGGTCGAGGTGTGCTTTGAGATACAGCGTCGAGAGGGATACAATAAAATCTTTCAAACTTATTCTCTTCGTCATTTTTTTTATCTTTGAACATCGATTTCAAGCTAACATAAATATTAACTATAAAAGTAAAATTTAAAAAAAAATTTTTTCCTAGTATTATGAATGAAATAACTTATAATTACAATCAAATAATCTTTGCAATCTTATGTAACACATTGCATTTTTTTCGGAAATATGTTTTGATTTTTAAATAATTATTAAAAAGATCGTGATCAAGATTCCTAACAATGAACATCACATCCCGTTAAGTCAAAAAAAAAAAAAAAAAAAAATTATTTTAAGTAACAGATCACTAAATTTGATCATGTGCTTGAAGTTTGCAACATAGCGACTCCAACAAAAATAAAAAACAACAAAAAGTCACCTAGTAGCTACCCTGCATGCTCAAAATTGTATTTCGGGAATAAAATTATTGTCAATCTCAAAAACGGAGGAATTAGATTTTTTTGCGATTTGTTTGGACGGAAGGTGTAGTTAGAGGGTCTTCCGCGGTGCTTGCATCGTTGCCAATTTTTTTGTAGCTACCCTGCAGGCTCAAAATTGTATTCCGGGAATAAAATTCTTGGCGATCTCAAAAACGGACAAATTAGAATTTTTTGAATTTTTGTTTCGGGCGAAAGGGGTAGTTTTGGGGTCTTTCACGGTGCTTGCGGGGTTGCCAATTTTTCTGTAGGTATCCTGCAGGCTTAAACATATATTCCGCGAATAAAATTCTTGGCGATCTCAAAAACGAACAAATTAGAATTTTTTGTATTTTTTTTCGGGCGAAAGGAGGTCTTCCGCGGTGCTGCATCGTTGCCAATTTTTTTGTAGCTGCCCTGTATGCTCAAAATTGTATTCCGGGAATAAAATTCTTGGCGATCTCAAAAACGGACTAATTAGAATTTTTTGAATTTTTGTTTCGGGCGAAAGGGGTAGTTTTGGGGTCTTTCACGGTGCTGGCGGGGTTGCCAATTTTTCTGTAGGTATCCTGCAGGCTTAAACATATATTCCGCGAATAAAATTCTTGGCGATCTCAAAAACGAACAAATTAGAATTTTTTGTATTTTTTTTCGGGCGAAAGGAGGTCTTCCGCGGTGCTGCATCGTTGCCAATTTTTTTGTAGCTGCCCTGTATGCTCAAAATTGTATTCCGGGAATAAAATTCTTGGCGATCTCAAAAACGGACAAATTAGAATTTTTTGTATGTTTTTTTTCGGGTGAAAAGGGGTCTCCCACGGTGCTTGCGGGGTTGCCAATTTTTCTGTATGTATCCTGCAGGCTTAAATATATATTCCGGGAATAATATTATTGGCAATGTAAAAAACGGAGGAATTAGATTTTTTGCGATTTTTTTGGGCGAAAGGGGTAGTTTGTGGGTGTTCCGCGATTCTTGCGGGATTTGACCATTTTTGTTGTATCTACCCTGCAGGCTCAAAATTCTAATCCGGGAATAAAATTATTGTCAATCTCAAAAACGGAGGAATTAGATTTTTTTTGCGATTTGTTTGGACGGAAGGTGTAGTTTGGGGGTCTTCCGCGGTGCTTGCATCGTTGCCAATTTTTTTGTAGCTACCCTGCAGGCTCAAAATAGTATTCCGGGAATAAAATTCTTGGCGATCTCAAAAACGGACAAATTAGAATTTTTTGAATTTTTGTTTCGGGCGAAAGGGGTAGTTTTGGGGTCTTTCACGGTGCTTGCGGGGTTGCCAATTTTTCTGTAGGTATCCTGCAGGCTTAAACATATATTCCGGGAATAAAATTATTGGCGATCTCAAAACTGGCGGAATTAGAATTTTTTTTCTTTTTTTCCATTACAAAATGGGGTGTTAAGGGGTGACTTTTTGTTGTTTTTCATTTTCTTGCACCTTTATTTGCTGTTCACATCATTATTGTCGCTGTAGAATCGATTCCAGGCGAAAAGTATAATTTTTTACAAGTTGGGATTTTGTTGGAGTCGCAATGTTGCAAACTTCAACCACATATTTGATCTATAATAATCTCTGAGATATAGTTTTATGACATCTAAACTGATAGAGTTATTGAATAAAATAATTTGGCTAGGTTTTGTGGACCACATTAGGTAGTCGTCGTTTCTATCTAATTTCAAAAAATTTTAAATGATTAGAAAAAGTGATGAAATAGTAACTATTACTATACGCAATTATTTAAGCCATTTTGAAGCCATTTTATGAGCTTTAAGGTAATAGTTAATATACCATAATTGAATATACTGTACGTATGTTTCACTCAAATGAGATATAGTAACTGTTACTGTATACGTTTAGTTGTGCCACCTACTCAAATATTTATTTAATATAACCGTATTCTTCTCTCACTGTACAAGTTACTTGACTTTTTTCAATTTTATTGAACATAAAACATTAAATAAGGCTATTAATTACTGTATTTAAAAAAGCTAATATACTCTTATCAAACATGTTTCAGAACAATGAAAATAAATTGCTTCCTAGCGAACCATTTAATCTAATGAGTGAGCTGCAAATAAAAAAAGAGAAAGTAGATATGGCTAAACAAGAAAAAGACAAAAGGAAAAAAACAATGAAGGTATTACCAGCATATCAATAATCTTTGGTAGTTAAAAAAATTTTAATTGGCTGAAAAGCAGTTAATAATTAGTAAATGTTAAAATGTAGTTTCTAGTCTTTGAATGATACGATTAAGGTCATAGCTAGTTACGAAAACTTCATTATTATCTTCATACTGCAGATAAACTATTGAGCAATAGCTCCAACAGCGGTTCATATGTTGTATATATTTATAATACAGGGTAAAATTGTTGGTAGTTATCGAATTACTATAGGAATAAAGTAGTTCGTCAATAATGTGTCGTAGTTTATGTAGTAATTTTTGTCCAGTAGTTTATTTTTTCAAGGGTATTCTCGGAGAAATCCACTTAAACATTTTTAAGTTGTGGTTATTAGCGAATTAATCCTTTCAGTCACATAATTCAGGTACTTTGGTGCAAGAGTGCATATTGGATACGCCATATTGAATTTTGTAAATCTAATAACGATTCTATAAGCTTTGTTAATCAATCAAAGAATTACAAGTGTAAAAAGCATATGTTAACTATCAAATTTGTCCGCTAACGCATTAGATTCCCAAAAATCCATTTTTTTGACAATTGTTTATTTATAATAACTATCAACAATTACATATCGACAAAATATCTTCATGACTTAAAAGTCGATTGGTACTTCAGTACCTGAAAGTGCCAAAAATTTCAAAATCCTGCCTGGAATTTGAAAAATATGAAAAAAAGAAGAAAAAGAAATTTGCGGCCGATATATCGGCTTCTGTGACTGAAAGGGTTAAAAGATAAACTATTAAATTATATTTTGAACATTAGATTAAAGTAAACAGTAGTCACTATTAGATTTTATCAATTATACTACATTTAAAGAAGTTTAAATTTTGATCAGTAAATTGGTAATATATGATACTTTTTCTTTTATATTAAAACTATATGATTAAGGTTCGAAAATTGTTTTATTTAATAACAAAAATTTGAGTGTGAGAAATTTTGTCGTTCTCAGACTTTTATAACGCGCTATATATATATATATATATATATATATTTACATATCGAATATTTTTTAGGTAAATGTAAAACGTAAAAGAAATGAGAACGATAAGCCTGAAGAAACACTAAAAAAATCAAAAATTAATTCTAAATCGAATAGAAAAAAGAAAACAATATCTAAAATTTCACGTATGAAGACACAAAAAAAAGATGAATGTATAGAAAGAGAAAACAGTGATGTCGAGGAAAATAAAAAAAATGAAATATTAATAAAAAAAAATGAAGAGGAGAAAGTGAAGGAAGATGAAAAACCAATTTTACATGAGCAGAAATCAATAGATAATACGAAAATAGATGAGAAGGAGGAAGAAAATAAAAAACTAAAAGAAATAAACGAAAACCAAGAAGAAAAAATAAAGGAAGGTGTAAATGATGAATTACAGGGGGAAAAATCCATAGATGATTTGACAGTTGAAGTAAAAGAGGGTGAAATGAAGGAGAAATTAAAACATAAGGAAGAGGGAAATAATGACAGTGCGAAAGAGAAAGAATATGAGCAGGAAAAAGAAGTTGTTCTACAGGAGAAAAAAAAACAAATGGAATGTCTAGAAGTCGAAAAGAAAATTGTAAAGGATAAAAAGCAAAAGAAAGACGAACAACTTGTAGAAAAAAATAAAAAATCCCCCCACAAGAAGCAAAAAAAGAGAGTACGAATGGAGGAAGAAATAAATTTTAAAAAAGAAATAAAAGCCTTAAAGAAAAAAATTATGGTATTAGAAAATACGGTAAATCAGGAAAAAGAGGCAAAAGATTATATAAAAAAAGAATGCGAGGAATTAAAGAAAATAAATATAGATTTACAGAACAAGGTCATCTCTAAGATGGATGAATTCGGTAAGACCTACCAATTAGTTGCATTTTTTCTTTAAAAAAAATTATGTTTTACTTATTCTATTTCTTTTCGAAAGTTAGTTTAACATAAGCACATTTTTTGCTAATTCTAAAGTTTAAGATCATTTTTAAAACTATTTGGTATTTTGAGGATTGTTCGTAGTTTAATATATCGCCAAAATGTTATGCTTATGTTCTATTGAGTATCTAAAATACAGAAAAAAATTTTTAGTCGAGTTCTTTGGGCAAAATGATTGGTCCATAAATTTCACAGATATTTGAGGTTAAAATTTTTTTAACATTTTTATCAAATCGCAATTTCTCGAGAACGGCTCTATGTATCTGAATCGGATGGGTAGCATTCGAAAGAGAATTAAAATAGCTATATTTAAAAAAAAAAAGGTTCTAGCTATTACGGTTCTTTTGTTATTAACCATAACGTAAACATTGAAAAATGAAAAAAATGAGATTTGCATGTCCAACGATTACGGGAGTAAAATTCAGTTAATCACATCAAAATTCTTTGTAGAGGTAGATTTATAAATTTTGTTATTAAAAATTAATTAAAGGAATCAACAAATTAAGGTTGAGGAAGCTACGGGCCAATGAATTGGCAGCGGTTTTTTTTTTCTATCAGACACTAAATAGAACAGTATATAGAAAAACAGATGCAAAAAAATTGGTATAGCATAAAAATAGCTGGAGTAACTCCAATTTGAAAAATGATTTTAATCTAAAAATTGAATATTTATTTTTAATTATTGTTTACAGCTGCTCGAAAAATCAATCCTTTTGAAATAATGTCAAAAAGTGATATTGAGGTGGGATATGTAAGAGAAGATGGACACGTGAGTTTTTTTATGAATCTTTTATATTATACATAGAGAAAACAAGTTGAGAAAAGTTCCGCATGCTCAGTTGTATGTAAAAATTCTCTTTAGTTCTCTCAGGTTATCATAAAGTTCTTTTTACATATAAAAAGTGAGTGCAAAAATTCAAGCGATCCGCAAAAACTGAAGAAAATTAAAAGAGGTTTCTTTGCGTTTATTTACGCGCAACCACGTGTGACGTAATTCTCTCCAGTTTTCCTTAGTTCCCTATACATTTTCTATTGACAGTTCAATATTTCGAGTTGTGTTAGTTCTTCGTTGGCTCTCACTCGTTCTCTCGCAAACTTTAAGTTATTTTTTAAGAGAGAACCGAATATCCAAAAGAAGTAGTAAAGTAAAGTAATTTTTTTTTTTTTTTTGCTAGGAAAAAATAGACATACTCGACCTATTTCTTAAATTATTTATTTATTTATTAAAAAACGTTACAAAAACAAAGTAAATAAAATATCATTTTCAAACTTTTAGATTCATTGTGGTAACGATATTTATATAAGCTTAACAGCTTATGATAATGCTAAAAGCAATGCCGCCAGGTATGGCAATTCAAACAGTCATTTCGTTAAAGAAATTGCCGTATCAATTATTGGCATTCAGGAATTAAAGGAGACCAGCATTACAGGCAGAGGCTGCCATAGGTCCAAAAACAATGAAACAAAAGAAAAACAAATCCAACAAAGTTAGCTGCAGTATATAGTAAGTAATGATAACATGAAATCCTTTTTCAGATACGAGTATTATATTAGGGTAGTTATTTATTAGTATAATTTAAAAGATTATAGCCGTATTATAAAACAAACATAATTATAAAAGATTAATTATATCACTTTTGTATTATTAAAAATATATAAATAATTGAAAACTTTCGAATAAAATAACATTTGTATTACTATGCAATTATAGTCCATTTAAATATTGAAAGCTCTAATACTTATTCGAAAATTGTCATTATTCTTCGTCCGTAGAAAAAATTGTGTAGAAATTTCTTACGAGGAAGCAAACATTTTTAAAATTTTTATCCCTTCTTAAAAAAGTGATGAGCAGCCATGTTGGAGCATCTAAAGGCTTGATTTTGATTGGTCGATAAGAAGGCGCGAGAAATTTACTGTTTGGAATTTAATGTTTGAATTTTTTTTAAATGAAATTTTTACATTTAGAGTAGTATAAAAATGATTAAGTTCTGACTTAGAAAAAATACTTAAATAAGTTAAAAGTAAAATGTAATGAAGATAGCATGCATAACATCAAAAACAGAAAAGTACGCGCGAAGCGCGTTTGAATATCGCTTGTAATAATAAAAAAAGAAATAATTAAAAAAGTGCAGTATCATAATGTAATGCTAAATTAAAAGAAAACAACAGTAGAAAAGTAAGATATGTAAAAATGCTTTAATTTTCAGGTATTTTTGAATACTATTTGAAAACTCAAAAATTGCATTCTCCTGTGGAAATTGCAGACCTAAGAAGAGAGGTCGGTGCATGGATAGCCGCAAAGATGTGGGATCTAAATAGACCACCTCGCCAGTCTCGAAAAATTAATAAAAAAAATAATAAATGCAAAGATGATGATGCAAAAAATATAAAAACAGATGAAGAAAAAAAATCTGATGATGAAGAATGTGAAAAAAGTAATGAAGAAAAATCGGAAGGTGACAGTATTGAAGAAACGAGTGGCAATAGTGATGACACCAGTAGTGACGAGTCTGAATAAAAGCAACGTGGAGCTCTTAGTAATGGTATAGATTATCGGATTACAATTTTAAGTATTGTGTTTTATTTTTAAGTTATAACAATTTAAAAATGTTAGTTAGAAAGGTATTAATTATAATAGATGTTAAAAACCCAATGTGATTGCTGCTGTACCTGTATACTCTAAGTAAACAAATTTGATTGCAAATTTATAAAATAAATAAATTAAGGCCACGTGAAACCGTAAATTTCAATATTTTTTAAATCAACATTCAAGCGTATATTCGGAAAACAAATGTTGTCAAGCGCTCAGTACACATAAAAACTATATTCAGGAATTTTTTTTAGGGATTCTTTTAGCATTTTCGTTAGCTACGCTCGTTTGAAAAGTAGGTCAATTGTATATTCCTACTTACCGACAGTACGGTTTTTATTTAATTAAATAAATTCTCATATTTTTTTTGGAAAAACACGTTTTTCAAGCGCTCTGTATATGTTAATACTATACTTCGATTTTTTTTGGATGATTCTATTGGTATTTTCATGAGATGTACTCGTTTGAAAATTATGTCATCAATATATATATATATATATATATATATATATATATATATATATATATATATATATATATATATATATATATATATATATATATATATATATATATATATATATATATATATATATATATATATATATATATATATATATATATATATATATATATATATATATATATATATATATATATATATATATATATATATATATATATATATATATATATATATATATATATATATATATATATATATATATATATATATATATATATATATATATATATATATATATATATATATATATATATATATATATATATATATATATATATATATATATATATATAGCTTGTCAATTGATACTATATGTAGTAATGCACTATAGATTGCAGTAAACGAATTAATTACGATTGCTTTAATGTTTGATTAACTCGGCATCATCCAGTAAACGAACCTCGGCTTTGTTGCAATGACCATAAAAAACTATGAACAAATAACGCAGATTTCTTGAAAATAATGAAATATGTTGGTAGGAACCGATAGATGTTAGTTACTGTTCAAGTTTAATAGCCTTCACCTCCCGTAAAAAGAATAGAGTAGAAGGCAATAATTAACTTGAAATTCGCATATATATAAACTTATTACTTCGCTTTCAATATTTTATATAATATTACACAATAGATCGTAATCAGTGCATAGATAAAGATTGCTTTAATCAGCTGGGAACATCCGGAGTCGAAACATGCATTTGTGTCAACGACCATCACAAGACTATAAATTAATCAGGTAAGTTTCGTAAATTGCTGGAAAATAGCGGTAAGAACAGATAACAATTAATTATTGTTACCGTGAAACGACATATATAACCTAACCCCATTTAAAAATTCGGTAGAAGGCAATAATTATCTTGATATGCGGATATAAACATATTCGTTGGTAATGAATATTTTATATAGCAATGCCTGATTAATCGTGATAAGCGAATTGAATAATAATGCTTTGATCGTCGGTTCAGCCCGTAGGATCCGGTAGATGGACCTCGAATTTGATGCTACATTCACCATAAAACACTATAAATGGCTTGCGTAGGATTCTTGAAAATGCAGAATTATACCGGTAAAACCCGATAGCCCGTCCTTTCTCTAACCATGGAAAGGCCCATAAAACCCGATAAAAAAATGCGGCAAAAAGCCATAATTAACTTGATATCCCGATTATACATATTCGTTAGTAATTCATATTTTATATAGCAATGCCTGAAAATCTCGATAAGCAAATTGGGGAAGAACGGTTCGATCGGCGGTTCAGCCGACAGCATCCGGTAAGTGAACCTTATCTTAGATACAAAATTCACCATAAGACACTATAAATGGTAAAATGGTAAAAAACTATAAATGGCTCGCGTAGGATTCTTGAAAATGCAGAATTATAGCGGTAAAAACCGATAGCCCCTACATTCTCTAACCGTGGAAAGGCCCATAAAACCCGATACAAAAATGCGGCAAGAAGCAATAATTATCTTGATATCCCGATATATATCTATTCGTTAGTAATTAATATTTTATATTGCAATGCCTGATAAGTCGCGATAAGCGAATTGAGGAAGAACGGTTTGATCGTCGGTTCAGCCGGTTGCATCCGGTAGATGAACCTCGAATTGGATGCTATATTCACCATAAAACACTATAAATGGATCGCGTAGGATTCTTGAAAATGCAGAATTATAGCGGTAAAAACCGATAGCCCCTACTTTCTCTAACCGTGGAAAGGCCCATAAAACCCGATACAAAAATGCGGCCTAAAGCAATAATTCTCTTGATATCCCGATATATACCTATTCGTTAGTAATTGATATTTTATATATCAATGCCTGATAAATCGCGATAAGCGAATTGAGGAAGAACGGTTTGATCGTCGGTTCAGCCGGTAGCATCCGGTAGATGAACCTCGAATTTGATGCTACATTCACCATAAAACACTATAAATGGATCGCGTAGGATTCTTGAAACTGCAGAATTATAGCGGTAAAAACCGATAGCCTCTACTTTGTCTAACCGTGGAAAGGCCCATAAAACCGGATACAAAAAAGCGGCAAAAAGCAATAATTCTCTTGATATCCCGATATATACCTATTCGTTAGTAATTGATATTTTATATAGCAATGCCTGATAAATCGCGATAAGCGAATTGAGGAAAAACGGATTGATCGTCGGTTAGGCGGTAGCATCCGGTAGATGAACCTCGAATTTGATGCTACATTCACCATAAAACACTATAAATGGATCGCGTAGGATTTTTGAAAATGCAGAATTATAGCGGTAAAAACCGATAGCCCCTACTTTCTCTAACCGTGGAAAGGCCCATAAAACCCAGTCCAAAAATGCGGAAAAAGCAATAATTCTCTTGATATCCCGATATATACCTATTCGTTAGTAATTATATTTTATATAGCAATGCCTGATAAATCGCGATAAGCGAATTGAGGAAGAACGGTTTGATCGTCGGTTCAGCCGGTAGCATCCGGTAGATGAACCTCGAATTTGATGCTAAATTCACCATAAAACACTATAAATGGATCGCGTAGGATTCTTGAAAATGCAGAATTATAGCGGTAAAAACCGATAACCCCTACTTTCTCTAACCATGGAAAGGTCCATAAAACCCGATACAAAAATGCGGCAAAAAGCAATAAATCTCTTGATATCCCGATATATACCTATTCATTAGTAATTGATATTTTATATAGCAATGCCTGATAAATCGCGATAAGCGAATTGAGGAAAAACGGTTTGATCGTCGGTTCAGCCGGTAGCATCCGGTAGATGAACCTCGAATTTGATGCTACATTCACCATAAAACACTATAAATGGATCGCGTAGGATTCTTGAAAATGCAGAATTATAGCGGTAAAAACCGATAGCCCCTACTTTCTCTAACCGTGGAAAGGCCCATAAAACCCGATACAAAAATGCGGCCTAAAGCAATAATTCTCTTGATATCCCGATATATGCCTATTCGTTAGTAATTAATATTTTATATTGCAATGCCTGATAAATTGCGATAAGCGAATTGAGGAAAAACGGTTTGATCGTCGGTTCAGCCGGTAGCATCCGGTAGATGAACCTCGAATTTGATGCTACATTCACCATAAAACACTATAAATGGATCGCGTAGGATTCTTGAAAATGCAGAATTATAGCGGTAAAAACCGATAGCCCCTACTTTCTCTAACCGTGGAAAGGCCCATAAAACCCGATACAAAAATGCGGCCTAAAGCAATAATTCTCTTGATATCCCGATATATGCCTATTCGTTAGTAATTAATATTTTATATTGCAATGCCTGATAAATTGCGATAAGCGAATTGAATAATAATGCTTTGATCGTCGGTTCAGCCGGTAGCATCCGGTAGATGAACGTCGAATTTCATGCAACGATCATTATAAAACACTGTAAATGGCGTTATAGTAATAGTATGATAAATACCGATTAGATAGTATCTTTTACTAAAATTATTCAAAAGTTGTGAAAATTCTTATAAACCCAGATAAATGCAAACCAAATATTTTTTATTAGTAATATATACCTCATAAGTTACTATAAATTACTGAAATTATTTTCATATTAATATTAGACCCTTATAAATCCTTATAAAAAATTACGTTTTGTCATATCTTATAAGGGGTGTACTATAGAACTAATAGGTTGAATCAGATAAACCCTTATAGGTTTATAATAATACATAGTATTTTATCAGGCTCTCCGGGTGCAAAAACCTCGCAAATTTCGATAAAAAATTTTTTTTTATAGTATTTTATGAGGTCTTTTCAACAGGGAAGTGACTAAAGAAATAATATCCCTCAGGGTATTGACTAACACCACGACGCCTGCGGCGCCCCCTTTCAGTTCCGCAGTATTTTACGTTGGTTTCGGAAAAATTTTACGGAAAAAAACGTTGTGAAAGAAACCCTAAATGCCCTGAATAATACAAAAATGTCCTGAAAGGTAGCGGTAAACATATTCCTAATTCAGTACAGTCCTGAAAACATGCAAATGTCCTGAAACATAGCGGTAAACCAATGAAAAGTCCTGAAACATAGCGGTGAACAGGAATATATATATATATATATATATATATATATATATATATATATATATATATATATATATATATAATAAAAACCGTATTTTGTCGATAAGTAGGAATCTGCATTTTTATCATTTTACCTAATTTGCAAACAAGTACATGTTTTGAAAATACTAATAGAATGATTAAAAAATTTACGGTTATATATATATAAAAATAAATATATATATATATATATATATACTGTTAAGTCCGGAAATAAGTGGAAATAAGTAGTAATTGATTTTATGTAGGTTTATTATATAAAATACAATAATTTATTACCAATACAATCTGCTGGCTTCTGGTAGATCGATGTGTTGTAATTTCAATTACAATTCTTTTCTATAACACTTGCTTTTATAAATTTACTATAAATAACTTATACGATCTGCTTACTAGACGAGTAAGGCTTACGATTACAATTCCAATAACTTATAAAATCTGCTTACTAGATGTGTAAGGCTTACGGTTTCAACTTCTCGATGTCGTAGAGGTACACGGAGTTCGCCAGGTTTCTTGTACGCTGTGACTGATTCGCGTGACACACATCACTTCTTTTATAATACAAAATAATTAGGCTAAAGATGAGCCCGGTGACGTATCGAATTCATCTTTTGACAACTTATGTATTACAAGTTTTCTGGGTCGTCGTACTTGCGAAATGCTGAGCATTGCAAAGTGTTCGGTGCAACTGCCGCGGAGTTCGGTGGCTTGGATTCTAGCTCGACCGTATGTTAAAAATTGCAGCCGTTGTCTTTCTGAGTGGGTGACTCTATACGTCACAAGGTCGCATAAGCAGAACGCTGCGTAGTATTAAGTTGCATTCTCGCTTTTATGTGTCAGAAAATATCTGATACTAATTATGCTTTTTCTTTAAAATGCGAATACGTCTCCGGACGTAACACCTCCCCCCTTAGACTGTTGAATGTCGTAGAGATTCAACAAATGTATCAGAGATTTTCTGTTACAGAATTTGATTTAACGATAAACATAATAATACGATTTATAATAGTAATAGTAATATTAGTAATAATAATTATAATAATAATAATAATAATACTCGTCAGTCTTGGATCGACATGAATTTCTCATAAATTATGGTTTAAACAATTAATACTTTGATTTACAAAATCATGACCATTGGTTATTTTACATTCATGGTTATCAAGTTTAAATTTTCTAAATTGTTAATTACTTTGGTGCGCATTGTTTAAATTGACAGTTGTATTTAGCGCATATTATTCTTGCTGGAACATAAAAATTGCTGCATTTGTATTTTGAAGAGTTCATTGACTTGGAGTGTCGCGAGGCCGTACAGTTAAAACTGCATAGTTGTCGAAATATAAGATGGAAAGTTAACTATAAATACAACAACGTCTTTCATGAAATGTTTTGAGAAATTTTTAAATAATTTCAATATGGTTCGTTTAAAATTCTGGTTCATTTCGTACAAGAATGTTTACAATTTCCCTGTGTTGAAATTTTTTTTCTCTATGCTAGTTGATACGTGGGTGACAATAAATTTGCAATCACATAATTTTGTGGATCAAGAAATTACTGATGAGAATATGAATATTAAATGTAATTTAGGGATACGTCACGGACGTAACACCTCCCCCCTTAGACTGTTGAATATCGTAGAGATTCAACAATTATAGGAATAGTTGAACCATCAGTAATTTCTTGTTACAAAAGGTTCAATAATACTAACAATTCAAATAATAAAAACAATAATAAAAATTCATATCATTAAATCCATACTAAAAATTTATATATATATAAACAATAACAAAAACAATAATAAAAATTCAATAAATTTAAACAAAATTTCGTATCGTCTATAAATTTCTATAAAGTAAATCATTTATTTTTGTTCCTAACACTAGACTACACTTAACCTACGGTTTTAATTTTATATAACAATTGGTTAATAAAACGTTACGTAATAAATATAGCATACGTTATGCATTAGAATTTGTATAGAGATATGTAATATCTTGTTTGAACATCGCATTTCGACAATTAAATTATTTTATTACGCTAATGTATAATAAATTTTGTTTTGCTGGTTTTACATAAATTAAAGTTATTGATTAACTGAGTTTAGAAATAATGTGTGTATTAAATAATTTTGTAATAAATAAAGGTGAGGAGAAATATAGGGAATGATTCAAGTGATCATTCACTTCCTCCCTGCTGAGATATTTGGCAAAAGATATATTATTTTTTCCTCTTTGTTTAAGTAGAATAACATTAAAGGGTTTTTGATATTATCATTATAAAAAAAAATATTTTTCAACCGTATACTGAGAAAAATTATAATTATTTCCAAAAGAAAAATTTAATTATATTGGTAAGTATTTTTGATAAAAAAGGAAGGTTAATAGGACGGAGTGATTTTTGTTAATTTTGACTTGTTATTGCTCTTATGCATCATTGTATTACCTTTCTTTGAAAATCTCAGCCGTTTTAAAAGTTCATTTTAAAACTCAAGATTTTTTTCTGGCATGAGTAGCATTCACATATTTGCATTAGAGAGTATGCAGTGCGTTAGAGTAGAAAATTGCTTTACTCAATACAGTGCCGAATAGTGTATCTTGTAGGATGATCAAGTTAGTATATGATGAAACTGATCACTTCCAATACATTATATTCGATTTAATCTTAGCAATGTGAGTACAGCTACCTAAATTCTTTCTTTCTTTTGTTCTTGAACTATTCATAAAATTTCTTTTATGAATGCGAAAAATTTTTGTAGGCAAATACAATCTGATTTTGCATAAAATTACAGTCAAATTTTTTTATCTATGTTAGGGTTGCAAGGTTTAGGAATGGTTTTGTTTCGTTTTCTTTTAGATTAGTTCTATATTTTCTTATTCAAAGATAGATAGAATAATAAGTTATTAAATTGATCCCTGAAATGTTTTTTACCTTGTGACTAAATAATTAAATATTTCTATTATTTAATAACACATAATTTTTACAAATAAAACTTTTGCTTGTTTCATTAGCAAACAAAAACTGAGGTATTTTAATATGTAATCGCAATATTTTTGTTTGTTGTTGTTAAAAAAGAAAAGAACAATGTATATATTTTTTTAATTGTCAACGATGTTATTGTTAGTCGTAGCATTACTTCAAAAATCTTTCATGTATGAATCTTCTTGCTGTCTTCGTAAAAAATTTCTTAGAATTTCATTATTCAAACTTATATTATTCCGATCGCATTTTTATAAAATATTAACTTTCTTAGAAAATATAGTTGCTTTTCACAAAATTCTTACAAGTTGATACGAACAATTGCAGACAAACGGATAAGTGGTTATAATTTTAAATTATATATTTGGTAAAATCTGGATCACCCTAGGGTTATATATTAGTTGACCAAGAAGTAGGATGGTTTTGCTTCAAATGGAAAAGTTCAGCTGCAATTATAATTCTCCATTCCTGTATTAAATTTGGAAAAATAAGAAGAGATTATGATAGATGTTAATATTGAGTATGTTGTCCACATCCTAAAACAAAAATGTTATGTTATTATTTGTTATAATATTGCTTTGCTTGTTTTTCATAATTAGTTAAGATATTATTTTGTTCATTTTAATAGCGTTGAAAATTCTCATTATGCTGATCCTTTTGAAATTTATTCATATTTGGTTCTTTAATAGGCCATGTTTTGTCTCCCTTTTTAAACCTTTTTCTGATAGCAAATTTATTGTAGTAACCTTTAGATTTGCATTTTAATTTTGTAATTTTTGATAATTCTTTTAAATATTTTTTATAATTAGATATCCATTTTAGTTTTCTGACGTTTTTATTAGATTTTACTTTGATAGGATGGTTAAAAACTAACTGCAATTGGTGTACTTTATTAGGATTTGTATTTAGATTGATTATTACGTTATGATCTTGATTACCCAAAGTTTCTTTTAGTTGATTTTTATTGTCAAGCTGTTCTTGGTGTTCTTGATTATCAAATATTTTTAGATGACTTTTATTCTCTAAATGTTTTTTTAGTTTCTGATTATCAAACATATCTTTTGGTTGATTTTCATTTTCGAAAACTACTTTACTATTATTTAATAAGTTCTTTAGATTTTTTGTATCATTTAATAAAGACTCTTCTGAATGTATTGATGCTATATTCTCTTTTAACGAATTTTCAAGCGAGTTTTGTTGGAATTTAGTTTCCATTTGATCATCTTCGGAAAATGGTTCAGCTAAAGCAAAAGTTATGTCTAAAATGACTTTAAGATCATCATAAAAAGTTATTGTTTCCAACGAATTATTACCTTTTTTATTATTTTCATTCGAAATTTCATTCTTTTGGTTATTTATATTGGATTCATTAAAATGAATTACATTAATTTCATCACAATCCTCATGAGTTTTTAAATTAGATTCGTTGAAATTCATTTCTTCATTAGTCTCATAATTTTTTACAGTAGATTCAATAGAATCAATTAAATTTGTTTCCA
Organism: Torymus aiolomorphi; assembly: GCA_036365515.1. NCBI lineage: Eukaryota > Metazoa > Arthropoda > Insecta > Hymenoptera > Torymidae > Torymus > Torymus aiolomorphi. The sequence goes on along the minus strand of CM070877.1, from coordinate 95,017,034 downwards.
TAATTTCTTCAATTTCATGATTATTTTTGAAAATTTCGTTAAAGTCTATAAAATTAATTTCATTAGTATTTCCATGATTTTTTATAACCATATTATTATCTTTTGGTTCATCAGTGATTTCATGTATTTTTATAAAAGGTACGATAATTAAATTGATTTCTTTATCATCATTAATTATTGTAGATTCCTCTATGATATTAGTTTCCTGTTTAATTTTATTTACTTTATTTTCTGTAATTAGTTCATTACCATTATACCTTTCAATATTCGTTGTATTAACTTTGTTTTTCTGAATTTTTGATTCGTTAATTGTTTCTTTCGTAACATTATGGTATGATTCATCAGTATTAATACTTGGATATTGTTTGATTTCCTCACATTCTTCAGTAGTATGATCTGGATTTTTACAAAGATCACAATGATTTCCCATTGCATTATATTGCATCATAAGATTTTTAAGTTTTCTGCAGTTGTCGATGTCATGTCCAATTCTTTTGCAATAATCACATTGAATTCTTTTCCTATTTACTGTATTGGGTTGTTGATTATTAAAAATCGTGTTTCTTGGCTTGTAATTTTGTTCTTGAGTTTTGTTAATGAATCGGTTATAATTTCTTGTAGTATTTGGTAATTGAAGAATTTCTTTATTTTCTAAAATTTTATAGTTTGTGCTATTTTGAGAATGAGCATTTCTTTCTGGGCAATACTTTGCTGTATGTCCGATTCTGTTGCAAATTTGACAAATTATTCTATTTCTTAAAATCGCACGCTTGCAATCTGATGAATCGTGGTCTTCTTCCTTACATAACGCGCACCACATTATTTTTTCGTTTATAGGGCAGTATTTTATCCAGTGCCCGAGTTTATTGCATTTCATACATACTGCTGACAGACAGTCTTTAGTTGAGTGACCCGTGCTTCCGCAATACTCACAATCAAGTTCATATTTCTTTATAACAGGGCATTGAGTAGCTGCATGTCCTATCATTTGACAGTATTGGCAATAATCTTCATTTGTTTGGTTAAATGTACACTTCTCTACAGAATGTCCTCTGTGATTACAGAGTTTACAAAAAAGTTCTATTTTATTTTTAGCATTGTTGCAAAAATAAGATATATGATCTTTACTTTTACAATAAACACAAACTGCATTAGCGCAAAACAATGCTTCGTGATATTGATCTCGGCAAATTTGACAATGAAATACTTTAGTATAATAATGGTTTTGTTGTTTAAAATTATAAAATGTATTAGCTTGATTATTCATCATGGTTTTTTCATTTTATTAAATGTTCGTAATTATTATTGTAGTTTATTTTTGAATTTATCTTTTATTTTGTTTATTATTGTCTTACTTTCATTTTCTCGTTTGAGTGTTGTTTATTTTTTATATTATATTTAAATATTTTTCATTTTCTTATTTTATTATATTCCCTTTTGCAATGTAATATTTTATTGTAATCTTTTTTTTTGTATGATTCTTCATTATAATATTCTTACTTTTATTGTAATACTTTTCGTTTGTTTAGTTATTTTTTATTATTATTTTGATTTCCTTATTTTGATAAAAAATGACTTGATTATTTTATACACTGATTATATCTCTCATATGTTTTCTATTTTGTATTATGTAAATTCTCTATTATTTATTTCCCTTTATTTATTTCTCTTCATTCGTTTCTTATGTTTTGTTCTTTATTCTTTTTATTTATGTATCAGTATACTTAATATTTCTTTTTAAATATCTTTTATTATTAGTTCAACTATATATTTTTTTGTGTATTATTTATTTGGAAATTTATTTATTTATTTGCCAATTTTATATCTCTATTCTTAATGTTTTTCGTGTAATTTGATTTCTGATATTCTTATTTCTTGTTTATGTATAATATTTATCCATTCAATGATCATTATTTTGTATTATTATTTCATTTTTCTCCTTCGTGTTGGATTTGTTTTATTTATTTCAATTTCTTTTTATTTATTTATTCATTTGTTTATTTTTTTTTCACTAATATTTTAGTTATTTGTTTTTACTGATATTATTTAATTATTTGTTTCTTAATGTTTCCCTATATGAATTTTTCACTTTAAATTTCTTGTTTGTTAAATATATTTGCGTGATGCTATTTACTTATATATTTTGATTTATTTTGATTTTATCTTTATGTGAAATCTTTTTTTTTATATTCGTTTACGTTATTTGTATTTGGGTTATCCTTTCTTCTTTCCCTATTTCTATAACATCGTCTATTTTCCCTTTTTTTTTTATTTATCTGTTAATATGTGAGCCGTAAACGTTCATCTTCAGAAGTTTAAACGATCATGCTACAATGATCCTCTCAACTTCTTACTGCAAAACGAGAAGCTCGGAATCAGTTAGTAGTGATATTTTTAGTAATTTTCAAATACTATTCGTTTCCTCTTACTCCGGTCTTATTTTTCGTATAAATCTAGTGAACTTACGTTCGATTCGTACCGGAACCAATGTGACGTTCCGAAAAATAGTTATTTTTATTCTTTTATTTTAAACAGTCTAGTGAACTAATGTTCGATTCGTACCGGAACCACTGTTAAGTCCGGAAAATAGTTATTTTTATTCTTTTATTTTAAACAGTCTAGTGAACTAATGTTCGATTCGTACCGGAACCACTGTTAAGTCCGGAGAAAAGTTATTTTTATTCTTTAATTTGAAATAGTCTAGTGAACGATTGTTCGACCGGTACCGGAACCACTGTTAAGTCCGGAAATAAGTGGAAATAAGTAGTAATTGATTTTATGTAAGTTTATTATATAAAATACAATAATTTATTACCAATACAATCTGCTGGCTTCTGGTAGATCGATGTGTTGTAATTTCAATTACAATTCTTTTCTATAACACTTGCTTTTATAAATTTACTATAAATAACTTATACGATCTGCTTACTAGACGAGTAAGGCTTACGATTACAATTTCAATAACTTATAAAATCTGCTTACTAGATGTGTAAGGCTTACGGTTTCAACTTCTCGATGTCGTAGAGGTACACGGAGTTCGCCAGGTTTCTTGTACGCTGTGACTGATTCGCGTGACACACATCACTTCTTTTATAATACAAAATAATTAGGCTAAAGATGAGCCCGGTGACGTATCGAATTCATCTTTTGACAACTTATGTATAACAAGTTTTCTGGGTCGTCGTACTTGCGAAATGCTGAGCATTGCAAAGTGTTCGGTGCAACTGCCGCGGAGTTCGGTGGCTTGGATTCTAGCTCGACCGTATGTTAAAATTTGCAGCCGTTGTCTTTCTGAGTGGGTGACTCTATACGTCACAAGGTCGCATAAGCAGAACGCTGCGTAGTATTAAGTTGCATTCTCGCTTTTATGTGTCAGAAAATATCTGATACTAATTATGCTTTTTCTTTAAAATGCGAATACGTCTCCGGACGTAACAATATATATATATATATATATATATATATATATATATATATATATATATATATATATATATATATATATTTATATATATATATATATATATATAACCGTAAATTTTTGAATCATTCTATTAGTATTTTCAAAACATGTACTTGTTTGCAAATTAGGTAAAATGATAAAAACGCAGATTCCTACTTATCGACCCAATACGGTTTTTATCTAATTAAATAATTTCTAAATATTTTTTTGGAAAACACAGTTGTCATACTGCACTCAGAATTTTATTTAATGATTCTATGAGTATTTGCATAAGATGTATTTGTTATCAAATTATGTCGGTATTTCAAATCTCCTTAATATGGTTTTTTAGTGTTTGTTTTTTACGGTTTCCTTTGTTTTTCTAATTTATTTTTTCCATATGGCGAAAAGATTTTTAAAATATATATAAAATATATTGTGTGTGTGTGTGTGTGTGTGTGTGTGTGTGTTGTTATCAAATTATGTCGGTATTTCAAATCTCCTTAATATGGTTTTTTAGTGTTTGTTTTTTACGGTTTCCTTTGTTTTTCTAATTTATTTTTTCCATATGGCGAAAAGATTTTTAAAATATATATAAAATATATTGTGTGTGTGTGTGTGTGGGTGGGTGGGTGGGTGGGGGGGTGGGTGTGGTGTGTGTGTGTGTGTGTGTGCGCGCGCGTGTGTGTGTGTGTGTGTGTGTGTGTGTGTGTGTGTGTGTGTGTGTGTGTGTGTGTGTGTGTGTGTGTGTGTGTGTGTGTGTGTGTGTAGTAAAAAAAATGTAATAAAATATTTCAACGTTCTACGCTATTTTTTTCGATTTTTATATTGAATACATCGAACTCTTTTAAGAATTTGATCTTGAATGTCATAAAATATACTGTTTTACTTATTGAATTTTCTGAAAAATAATCTGAAAATTTACCAATCTGATTAAATACCCTTAGCTTTTTGGATATTGCAATTCGTGTGAGATGATGACTCGTACGTTCCAAAGTGTAAATTTTGAAGGAGGTTGCAATAAAACGATCAACGAGGAACCAAGAAAATTCATTTAAAACTTAGTTTATTAGCCGACGTTTCGTTACTGATATTAATACCTTCATCAGGGCTAAGAAGGAAAAAAAATACATAGTTAAAACATATATACAGAATATTTTAAGCAAAAGAACCCATTAACACTTTTTTTTGGCAATTTACTGACCTAATAAATTAACGAAAGTTTACACCATGGTTCGTAGACAAACATAGGTGACGTCGATCAAGTATTGATATAGCACATAGTGCAACGTCTGTGAGCGGATTTTATTTTATTGCCGATAACATAAGAAATTGATTGTTAAATTGCATTAATCACCATATTAGATCTAAAAAACACTTAAGCTTAGAAGACAGAATTCTTAGCAGAAAAATTAAATTAACAAACGTTTTTATAAAAAGAAACAAAGACTTACTTATTACAAAGGCCGATAAAGGCAACGTCACTGTAATATTGAATAAAATAGATTACATCGATAAAGTAAAATTCGCGCTCAACGATACAAAATCCTATACAAAATTAGATAAGATTCCTCTTCATAAGTTGCAAAAAAATATAAAAAATCTTATCTTAGATTGGAAAAAGAAAGGCGTGTTTGAATGTGACTCAAGTTTTTCTAATGTTAATGAGAAAATCGAAAATACAAACCTGCCTAGAGCTTACGGTCTAACTAAGATACACAAAAAAAATCTCCCGGTCCGCATTATCGTTTCAGCGATCAATAGTCCGACTTATCAATTAGATAAAGCCCTAACTTCATTTCTTTCAAAATACATTCCAAAACCAACCTCTAACATAAAGAATAGCAACGAACTTAAGCTTTTATTGGACAATCTCATTATTCCACAGGATTACCGCTGCGTTTCATTCGATGTAGTTTCCCTTTTTACGAACCTTTCAAAAACTATCATTCTTAAAGCTTTAGGAAAAAAGTGGCCATATTTTGGCAACCTACTACCTATAAGCAGGAAAGAGTTTCTCAAAGGTGTAGAAATGTTACTCGATTCCACGTTTTTTACGTTCAATGGAGAATTTTACCAGCAGATTATGGGTGCCCCTATGGGTTTTTGTTCTAGCCCCCTTTTTGCAGACGTAGTCTTGGAATTTCTTGAAGATAAATGCTTAGGTTCGTTAAAAAATTCGATTATTTTAAATAAACGGTATGTCGATGATTGCTTCTTAATTATTAAAAAAGACTTGATTAGAAAAACTTTAGACACTTTTAACTCATTTGATCCGTTTTTGCAATTCACTGTTGAATTAGAAGCAGAAAATAGCATTAGCTTTTTAGATCTAAAAATCATCAGAGAAAATAACGACATCGCAAAAACAAATTGGTACAGAAAACCGACTGCCTCCGGAAGATACATAAACTATTTCTCTCATCACCCTACTCACCAAAAAATTGCAGTTATCTATGGCTTAGTCGACAAAGCAATTAAAATTTCACATATCTCTTTCCATAAAGATAATTTAAAAATAATAAAATCCTTTCTTATTCAAAACGACTATCCTCCTACATTCATTGAAAAATATATTAAAAAACGTCTGCAGTCTTATAATAATAGTCAATTCTTAAATTATAATAAACAAGATTACCGCAATAAGACCTTAGTCATTCCATACATAAAAGACTTAAATAAAAAATTATGCAGCACTATGAAAGATGTCAAAAACCTACAAACAATCAGTAAATACATAAATAAGCTTAAATTTACTAGACTCGGAAAAGATAAACTAGATCCGCTCGAAACTGCATCTGTCGTTTATAAAATAAACTGCAAAGATTGCGATGCCTCTTACGTAGGCACCTCAAAAAGGAAATTAAACAGACGTGTATACGAACACAAATATGCGGTCTCAAAATCGTTAACGACCTCCGCACTCTCAGAGCACGTTAAAAAAACTGGACATAAAATAGATTTTGAGCATACACACATAATAGACACCGAAACAAACTTCCGTAAACGCACTTTTTCAGAAATGTTGCACATACACTCGCAAAATAACAGCCTAAATCGAATGGACGACACTAAGAATCTCAAGTACATTTATAAAAAATCCGTTGAAACAACCAATAGACACTTCTGCAATAACGAAAATAACAATAAACGCTGTTAGTCGTACGATCTCCAGTACGCTACCGGTTGGCGCGCTCCCTCTCCTCTCACTCACAGAATTTGAATTTGGGAAAATTAACGTCCCCCCTGTAGGTATATAAACCCCGGAAATTTCACATTTCTCTCAATGTCGAAAAATGGGACTCCAGAGTGCAGGATGGGTAAGAGCTCTAGCTGTTTATTGTTATATTCGTATAGAATTTTAATTTTCGTTAACTTAAAATAAAATTTTCAAACTCGAATTCTTTTCAAAATATTCTAGTTAAATAAAATCCGCTCACAGACGTTGCACTATGTGCTATATCAATACTTGATCGACGTCACCTATGTTTGTCTACGAACCATGGTGTAAACTTTCGTTAATTTATTAGGTCAGTAAATTGCCAAAAAAAAGTGTTAATGGGTTCTTTTGCTTAAAATATTCTGTATATATGTTTTAACTATGTATAAACCCTTCTTAGCCCTGATGAAGGTATTAATATCAGTACCGAAACGTCGGCCAATAAACTAAGTTTTAAATGAATTTTCTTGGTTCCTCGTTGATCGTTTTATTGCAACCTCCTTCAAAATATTGCAATTCGTGTTCATTTTTAATATTATTTTTAGAAAATGTGAAACTAACGTGAAAATTCCTACCTTACTGGTACCTAATTTTATTATTTTCTAGCATTTAAACAAAATTTTAAGAAAAAAGCGCTTTATCAGGTGCTTTGTAATTGTGTAAATAGTATTCTATCGAGATTTGGAGTGATTTAATTTCTTAAATTTTTCTAGAAACATTCTTAAATTTAACAATCAGTTAGAATAAATGAAAGATAGGGATTTGCACTAAAGTTTCACACTATCTTAATATTATGTAACGTAATTTTGTATGACTTTGAAGATACTTATACTGAAGCTGTAGAAAGCATGAACATCAATCAAATAGAGGAAATGAGTGATCCAAGTGATGTTGACAAATTGAAACGGAGTCGTAATAAGCGTTGTAAAAAAGTACCAAATAATCAAGAAAGTGAACAACCCAATGCAAAAAAGCAAAAAACTTTTCTGATAAAAACATTGAGACAGAAGAATCAAATAACAATTCTGATGCTTCTTTCGATGCAGAAAATTCGCAAAATACACAAAGTATACCATGCTTACCATTGAAACCTCCAGCAGCTTTGAATGTGAAGCAAAGATCTGCTACTAAACAGTCTGATAATTCATGTAAGGCTTATTCAACTTTGTAATTATTATTATCTCCGTGTACATAAGGTCATAATCACTAGATTAATATTATAGCAGAAAAGTGTAGGATTGCGATTAATGACGAATCCTTGTTTTAAAAAATTGATGGCTAAAAAGCCAAAATAAAATTATATTGAGTTGGGAAAATAAGAAAGTATTAAAAAGAAATTCACACATGTTTAGTTGAAAGTGATAATATATAATGTTGCATTGCTTAGTTTCTAATCCCAAAATTTAATATTCTTAAATGTTATAGTTTAAATTACTAGAGGAAGTGAGTAAAAATTTTTCATTATTTTTTTTTATAAAAATTTACAGCGCAAAAGGAGAAAGAAGATCAATTGTCTGAGAAAATGACTGGCATGGAATCTGTTAACAGTGTTAGTCCTACTGATCATCCAGTACTGCTGCAAATTCTTGGTAAATTTATATACTTTTCTTATTATTTACTAAAGGGCCTGAATTAGACTATTGCTGGATTTTCATAGACTAATACAGCTATTTGTAACTTATACATTTGCATATCTCTGTTATCTAAAAATGAAGTAGGATGTCGAAGAACATATAGAATTATATACTAACCAACATTCTCCTATTTTCCTTTATTTATTGTAAGTTTATAATTTTTACTAATTATCTTTGCCATCAATTATGCTTCAACTCATTAGAAAACTATTTCTAGTCGTTCACTAGAACGACTGTGATCGGCTTCGATAAAACCTTAATTCCATTCTGCAGGCCCTTTTTCTCTAGATATGAGACATATCTCAAATATGCCTAATTTGACTAAAAATTATGCTTTTTCTATTGACTATAATTTTGTGATTATCTGTCTCACAAAAACGACCAACAAAAATATCAAAAGTAGATAGGAAAAGCTTTAACGTAAGCTTTGTTTTGTTAAAAAATATTAATTTTTCTGGAAAATATAAGCAATCAAAGATAGTATAAGAAAATTATTAAAAATTTCTTTGTTATTGTAAAGATTTTATTGATGATATTTTTAGCCATTTTCTCATGACATCTTTGATTCTGAAGAATTAATATTTTTTAACGGAACAAAGCTTACATTTTGCCTATCTTTGTTATCTTCGTTGATCGTTTTTGTGACACAAATAATTACGAAATTATATTCAATAGGAGAGTTTAGCAACATTAAATACATGAAATTATTTTTGTAGAAACACAAAAGAAATCTCTTCCAACTTTACATGCTATATCTTTAAAACAAGATATCTTAGAGAAAAAGTTAAATAAGACTGACCAAAGAAGACCTTCAGACGTACAATCGATTCGGCTTTCCAACAAGCAATGGAAGTTGATAAAGGAATATTTTTCTATCGATAAAAATGAAGAAAATGATAAAAAGAAAATGGATGCTGTGGAAGCAAAACTGAAAGCCGACAGCAAATTTTTAAAGATTGTGGTAAGTTTATATATATTAATTTTTTATTTAATTACTTCGGTAATGTCTTAATAAAAGTGAACTAGTGTTGATTTGGGACTTATTGTCCCATCGCCAATTACTGCAAACTATTTAGCGTAGCCTACGATAATAAAAATAGCTGTGTTGTTATGGGATGTCAGTAACTGTCGCTCATATCTCATAAAGTTTGTATTATTATTTAGAAATTGAAAAGTTATCCTAAACATGAAGTAATTCCCAAACACGCTGTCTTTTCAGGTTCATTTTGTACTTTATGGAAAGCTGTCTTCCTATTTTATAGATTGCCAATTAATAATGGCTATAAGAAATAGCAACATGGCTGAAATTTCGGCAAGCCCTTGTTAGTGTTTAAACTCCTGATATTTTTCGTATTACTATTATTAAAAAATTATTAAAAAACACTTCATTCTCTTTATTCCCTTTATTCTTTTGGAATCATCAGTATTACACTTGAAAAATAATTTAATGTACTAAATATATTCTAATAACTTTAATTGACTATTATATTACGAATTTATAGTGATAAAATAATAAAAAAATTAATTTAACACTTATTTGCATTGCTTTATTACTATAAATCTATTTATATTGAATTATGAATACCAAAATAAATACTTTGACATTGAAAATATTAACAATTGAAACATCTACTAATGTCAAATCAAGTTCGCTATTTATTTATGTCAAATTAATTTACATTCGTAAAATTTTATTTTTGATTCATTTTATTAATTTACATAATATTAGCTGATTTCCGACGAGAGGCCGTCAGTAAGTAGCATGATAGCCGATTACTATTACTTTTTTATTTTATGCATTTTTTCAATTACACTTAAGGTGTTTTCTATTAATGACGAAGTTTTGTAAGTGTTTAAAGAGGCTTCAATAAAATAAGTTTTAACTTAACACTGAAAAGAAGTATTGATACATGGTAATACTGTGAGAACAAGAGTCTTTCCAGAGGTTATGCAAAACTGTTAAAAATATCCGAATGCGTTATTTTTCAAATGTTTATGGATTTCTCATACAAAATAGCGTTTTTTAGTTGTTTTTCTATTTCTCTCTCAAGTTCTTAAATATGTAAATTATTCAACCTCTAAGCAGTTAAAATGCTGTATAAATAATGTTGAAGTATCCCTGGTAGAATATAAACCAACTCGGATGGCTTATCTACTAACTGTTAGTCAATAATTTAGGCCAACGAATAAGAAAAATATTGACCAACGGTTAACCAACGGTTGGTGGACTATCAATCAATAATAAAACATTGAGTAACTCATAAAACAATAATAGAAATTAATAAAAAATATAGATGTGTAAAAAGATTTTGATACATAAACAATAATAAAAATTATTGTAATGCATTAAAAAAATTATTGAGTGAAGTTGGGAGTAAATTTATTTGAAGGTTAAGTAGACAGCGTAGCACGTGGGCTATGCTCCCAAATTACTGTCCGCATCCCGCTTTCCGCAAGACAAGCACACATGCACATAAATACACACATATTACATACACACAAGTGCGATCGCAGGTTCATATGTTATGTATAGGTAAAAGTATTTAACTACGCAGACTCATACTAGTCACGTGACGGGATTGCCGGGATCGGCGGGATCGCGTGGTTTTGCTTCACTGTAAAGGTCAGATGGTAACGGAGCACCGTGCAGAAAACGGAGCAATACGAGTACGAAGAATTTATGTAGGATACTTTCAAATTTAGATGTAGAATACCTTTTATGTAGGATTCTTTCAAATTTTAAATATAGGATATTTTTAAATTAAAAAAAATGTAAGTATCCACCTGTACATGTCCTGACTTATGTCAAAAAGTCACGCACACTACACATTAACACGCCCTAACCTCAATTTGAACAAACAAAACTATACCCATTACCGATTTAACCATATTTATCTGAAGAAAAATACTATTAATATGTGGGTTTTGATTATTCTATGAATAATACAAATTTTGAGAGTTTTATTTAAATAATAAGTTGTGTAAATGATTTTTATTTAAGATTTTTAATATTAAGCATTCATTGACCAAGCACAAGGGTGATCCCGTGGCGAAATAAGCGGTATTTATCGCTAACTGTTGGTTAAACGGTTGGCGAAATCCTTGCGATTTGGCGAACGGATGGCGTACGGTTGGTTACAATTTCTACCAGGGATTTTGTTCCAGATCATGGGCAAACTAGTTATTGTAGACTTTACAAGCTCCTAAACACTTATAAAACTTTCACCGTAAACATTTTAAACGAATTTTTAAACTTTTATTTCACGTACAAACCGCCTTACATTTTATCTATGTGGTAAATGAATTTTAGAAGTGATAATGCGTCTAAATATTATTTTGTTTTAAATAGGCAAATTGTATCCTGAAGCAGACACGTACAACGCATTTACGGTAATAATGGAATGACATTGTAAAATTAGAGTGGATTTTGTATGCTTATGCGCCTTATAATTTTTATTTCATATACAATTATATTTATTGACTATTTTGCCACACTTCATTAATACTGCAGAAATTAAGTAATTAAAAGAGAAACTAGATGGAAAGAAATGAGTCGTTATTCTAACCAACCAGTTAGTTACTAAACACACAACCAAGAAAATAGTTGCATTAATTAACAAATATTGGTTTCGCCAACCATTTTACGTTGCTATAACTATTAAGTTAGTTATACGAATTATCCTATTAGTTCTGCGTTTTTTGACCAATTAAGATGGTTATAGTATCCAATTTTCTGGGTGACCAACCATTTTTCCATGTAAATCACATCCTTAAAGTAATGTTATAGATTATAAATAATACAATTTTATACTAAAGGTACTACTTAATTTCTGAATGTAGAAAGATTTTAAATATTTATGTACCCGATAAAAATTATTACAATGAAAAATAACTATGGAATATTTACTAATTTTGGTTACCAAAATCATAGTAAATACGTTACTACTAAATTGTACATAAGAATTTTCTTCATAACAGTTTTTCAAGTTATATATATATAAAAATTTTACTTCAATTTAGAAAAAATCATTAGGTTCTATCATAATTTTCAACAGTTGCTAAAAATAACTCAATAATATTTATCGGGTAATTTTTCTAATTCTTTTTTTGCATTTGCATGTATCCTTATAGGCTTATAAGAAGAATGATTGCAATAAGAGTGGAATAGAGAAAGAGAGAGAGAGAGAACTACATATATACATATATAATATTATGCGCACGTGGATGCATGTACACATATGGGTTTGCGTAACTCACATATTCAGTAGCATAACTCCGAATAATTAATGAAACCATAATATATAAATTACTGTAATGGCTACTTTTTTATCTGCAACCAATATTTTAATTTGCTAGCGGATTGTGTTGCAGTAGTGTGGCTAGTTACAATGTATTTATTTTATAACTCTCTCCCGCTTCCCTCTCTTTCTCTCCCTCAACATATGTCAAACTCTGTACCAAGAACTTTAATGAGAGCCTAAATATTTTTTTTTAAACAATCAGTAAAACAAATAGTGGCTAAGGCAAATGTATGAGTTTTCTCTGTATAATTAATCAACATCTGTCACACTCTGAACCAAGAACTTTAATGAAAACCTAAATATTTTTTTAAAACAATCAGCAAAACAAATAGTATTATTAATGTAACAACACAATTTGTCTAGTCTTTTTATTTTTTCTAGTCTCATCTATTCAATAAGCACTCTCTACAAATGGTAATAATTTTTTTCATGACTGTACTAATAATAATAGTGTTGATATTTAAAACTTTCTACGAAAGTGTAAAATAAGGCAAGTATAGAAGTTTTTTCTGTATAATCTATGTATAATCTAAATATAAAACTTTCTACGTAAGTATAAAATAAGGCAAGTATAGACGTTTTTTCTGTATAATATACTCTTCCTCTCTCTCTTCTCCCGCCCTCTCTCACCCTCTCTCCCCCGCCCCTTTCTTCTCTCTCTCTCTCTTAACATCCGTCAAACTCTGTACCAAAAACTTTAATCACAGCTTAAATATTTTTGTTTAATACAATCAACATGTTTAAAAAAAAAAATAATTCCTTAAGTACGTTACGTACGTTAATTAAACACACGAAAGTACTGAAATCAATTATATTGTAGTCAAGTACCCATAACTTAACTTGACTGACATAATACAACTTTTCGTACCTACTCAAAAATATTCAGCTAGCGGGCATGAAGTACTATTTAACACCCAAGAGGCGTAATAGCTCTCATACTCCTACAAAACTTTATAGAACCTACGCACTTTACGTCCGTGTGGGCAAAAATTATTTAAATTATATATAACTATCTTTTACTTCGTCGAGTAAATGTATACTGAACAAATTATATGTATGTAGATTCAAATTCTTCATTGCAAATCAAACAAACGAAAGTTGTGAAATCAATTACCGATAGTCAAGTAATGCAAACAACTCTCCGAAACAACTCTATGACTGATCTCAGAAATATATTATTCTAATTTGTTCATTCTTCTATACAAATTAAACACAAGAAAGTACTGAAATCAATTTATTGTAGTCAAGTATACCCATAAGTTAACTTGACTCAGATAATAGAACTTTTAGTACCTTGCGTGTAAAATTACATTTCACGCCCACGTTGTAACTTCAAAAATATTCACCCAGCAGGCATAAAGTACTACTTAACGCCTAATAAGCGGAATAGCTCACATATTCCTACAACACTTTATAGAACCTACGCACTTTACTCCCGGGTAGACGAAAATTATTAATTAATTACTATTATGCCTTCTTTTTATTTCTAAAATTAATAAGAATTTTATCAGATATTTACGAAGTCAATGCCTATATAAAAAAATTACATAGTTACCAACACATCCCCATTTTTCATTATTTTTTCTCAATTTTGAAATTTCTATAATATTACGCATCTTGGGAGGACACGAGAAGTCTAGAGCTGCTCTAGCAGGGGTGGTCGTCCAATCTTCCATACATACTTGGCGGGCCCGACGGTTTGCAGTTTACCGGTGAGCTTTGTAAATGTAGAATACTAGATTTTTGCATATACCTATAAGTCCACCATAAATACCGTTTAAATATAATATCCCTACATGTACTGTGTGCATAATCATGATTTACTTTTATTACCTAAAATATTTTTCCTTTGGTTCGTTTTTTTTATATGGTAATGAAATAAAAAGATACATATAAATTCATAGTCTATTCAAAAGAGCTTTAAATTTTACTAACTATTTTATGAGCCACCTATTTTTATCCTTTTCCCGCGTGTAAATATCATATGAGATCTTATATGAGTATTTCGGACATCAGATCAGATAAGACATCATGTTATGAGTATTTCGGACATGACATCAGATAAGACTCATATATGTTATGTCATCTGCAATTTTATATATTATGGGACCTCATATGTGATCTCATATGGGATCTGATGTCCGATATTCTCATATGAGATCTCATATGAAATTTTCATCTGTGTTTGGACTTTTCTATTTAAAAAGAGTAATATATTCACGGATCAGTATTTAATATCTAGAAGCAATTGATTTATACATTTTATCTGATCTTTAAACGTATGAATATTCATATGAAAATGACAATGTCTACACCTTAAACTGCAAACCGTCGGGCCCGCCAAGTATGTATGGAAGATTGGACGACCACCCCTGCTAGAGCAGCTCTAGACTTCTCGTGTCCTCCCAAGATGCGTAATATTATAGAAATTTCAAAATTGAGAAAAAATAATGAAAAATGGGGATGTGTTGGTAACTATGTAATTTTTTTATATAGGCATTGACTTCGTAAATATCTGATAAAATTCTTATTAATTTTAGAAATAAAAAAGAAGGCATAATAGTAATTAATTAATAATTTTCGTCGTCTACCCGGGAGTAAAGTGCGTAGGTTCTATAAAGTGTTGTAGGAATATGTGAGCTATTCCGCTTATTAGGCGTTAAGTAGTACTTTATGCCTGCTGGGTGAATATTTTTGAAGTTACAACGTGGGCGTGAAATGTAATTTTACACGCAAGGTACTAAAAGTTCTATTATCTCAGTCAAGTTAACTTATGGGTATACTTGACTACAATAAATTGATTTCAGTACTTTCTTGTGTTTAATTTGTATAGAAGAATGAACAAATTAGAATAATATATTTCTGAGATCAGTCATAGAGTTGTTTCGGAGAGTTGTTTGCATTACTTGACTATCGGTAATTGATTTCACAACTTTCGTTTGTTTGATTTGCAATGAAGAATTTGAATCTACATACATATAATTTGTTCAGTATACATTTACTCGACGAAGTAAAAGATAGTTATATATAATTTAAATAATTTTTGCCCACACGGACGTAAAGTGCGTAGGTTCTATAAAGTTTTGTAGGAGTATGAGAGCTATTACGCCTCTTGGGTGTTAAATAGTACTTCATGCCCGCTAGCTGAATATTTTTGAGTAGGTACGAAAAGTTGTATTATGTCAGTCAAGTTAAGTTATGGGTACTTGACTACAATATAATTGATTTCAGTACTTTCTTGTGTTTAATTAACGTACGTAACGTACTTAAGGAATTATTTTTTTTTTTAAACATGTTGATTGTATTAAACAAAAATATTTAAGCTGTGATTAAAGTTTTTGGTACAGAGTTTGACGGATGTTAAGAGAGAGAGAGCGGAAGAAAGGGGAGGGGGGAGAGAGGGTGAGAGAGGGCGAGGGAAGAGAGAGAGGAAGAGTATATTATACAGAAAAAACGTCTATACTTGCCTTATTTTATACTTTCGTAGAAAGTTTTATATTTAGATTATACATAGATTATACAGAAAAAACTTCTATACTTGCCTTATTTTACACTTTCGTAGAAAGTTTTAAATATCAACACTATTATTATTAGTACAGTCATGAAAAAAATTATTACCATTTGTAGAGAGTGCTTATTGAATAGATGAGACTAGAAAAAATAAAAAGACTAGACAAATTGTGTTGTTACATTAATAATACTATTTGTTTTGCTGATTGTTTTAAAAAAATATTTAGGTTTTCATTAAAGTTCTTGGTTCAGAGTGTGACAGATGTTGATTAATTATACAGAGAAAACTCATACATTTGCCTTAGCCACTATTTGTTTTACTGATTGTTTAAAAAAAAATATTTAGGCTCTCATTAAAGTTCTTGGTACAGAGTTTGACATATGTTGAAGGAGTGAAAGAGAGGGGAGCGGGAGAGAGTTATAAAATAAATACATTGTAACTAGCCACACTACTGCAACACAATCCGCTAGCAAATTAAAATATTGGTTGCAGATAAAAAAGTAGCCATTACAGTAATTTATATATTATGGTTTCATATACGGTAATTCACAGAACAGATAGCTACTCTGAAACATTTGGCGCCCATCACGATAAGCCAATCACTATATAATAATTACATTATATTTTCAACTCTTAGATTCGTTGAAATTTTAACTAGAAACCAGTTGAATTAATAACCAATCAGACACATCTTGCAAAATTAAACACAAAAGTTTATGAACTAAGAATCATTGAGAGAAAAAAGCTTTCTCCATTCTTTTAAAATATAAAACATCTTGAAACATCTTGAATTTCTGATAATAAAAGCTTCCATAACATTCTTGTATACTTTTTGAAATAATTATCTGAATCTTGTGTAGAAAAATATTTACTGAGAACTCCTCTGAAACATTTTGACGTCTCCCACCGTGAGAAAATTATAAAATTAGATTAACTGAGCACTTTTATCCGTAGACATTTTCACAATATTTACTGAGAACTCTTCTGAAACATTTTGACGTCTCCCACTATGAGAAAATTATAAAATTAGATTAACTGAGCACTTTTATTCACAACAATAATACATCATTTTTTCTTTTTTCTCTATTTTATTGTTCACTTAACATAATCTTTTAATTGATGTTTAAGTAAATAAATATGCACAGCGCCAATATCAACAAAGTTTCTTGAAGTATAGACAAAAAATGTTTTTTTTTAACCAAGGCTCTGACCAATATTTTAAATTCTGATTTTAAGTAGAGGTTAGAAATTTGTTATCAACACTTCATTTAACACATCATACCGATACTTTATTTTATTTATAGGCACCCATTGCCATAAGCCAATCACTATATAATTACATTATATTCGACACTTAGATTCGTTTAAATTTTAACTAGAAACCACTTGAATTAATAAGCAATCAGATACATCTTGCAAAATTAAAAACAAAAGTTTATGAACTAAGAATCATTGGGAAAAGAAAGCTTTCTCGACATTCTTTTATAGTAGAAACTCATGATTGCCACACATCTTGTATCAGTTTATGAACTAAGAATTTCTGATAATAAAAGCTTACGTAACATTCTTGTATACTTTTTGAAATAATTATCTGAATCTTGTGTAGAAAAATTACTGAGATCTCCTCTGAAACATTTTGACGTCTCCCACCGTGAGAAAATTATAAAATTAGATTAACTGAGCACTTTTATCTGTAGACATTTTCACAATATTTACTGACACTCTTCTGAAACATTTTGACGTCTCCCACCATGAGAAAATTATAAAATTAGATTAACTGAGCACTTTTATTCACAACAATAACACATCATTTTTTCTTTTTTCTCTATTTTATTGTTCACTTAACATAATCTTTTAATTGATGTTTAAGTAAATAAATATGCACAGCGCCAATATCAACAAAGTTTCTTGAAGTATAGACAAAAAATGTTTTTTTTTTAACCAAGGCTCTGACCAATATTTTAAATTCTGATTTTAAGTAGAGGTTAGAAATTTGTTATCAACACTTCATTTAACACATCATACCGATACTTTATTTTATTTATAGGCACCCATTGCCATAAGCCAATCACTATATAATTACATTATATTCGACACTTAGATTCGTTTAAATTTTAACTAGAAACCACTTGAATTAATAAGCAATCAGATACATCTTGCAAAATCTTATATATCACTATTTCCGGGTTTTAATAATGCTAGTTTACCTTTAGAAATCATAGGGCCAGTAAAGCATATCCACAATTAAAACACCATAAAGTAGAACGAGGCTTGATCTGCTAGAGCGAATATTATCAGCAACAGTATTTCTATTTTTTCTACTACAGGAGGTTGCATGCTTTGACAGACTTGAACATAATTAATCTTTTGGTGGCCTTAAAATACAAAATAATAATTTTGAACTCTTCTATGTTACATACTATTTAAAGATGATCTACTTGTCAATTATCCTTGTTCTGATATCTCTGTAATAACAAAAAAAAAAATATTTCACAAAGTAACAATACTTATATTAATAACATTATTTTTTTTATTTTATAATGATAGTTTGCTACTTATCTGAAAATATATCTGAGATATACCAAGTCCATTTAATATCTATCGAATTTCAATGATGTAAAAAGTCTTGAATATAACTTGTATATAAATGATGATTGTATATGGACCAATGCGTAATATTGAAAGTTTTATGTATACATAAAATAATAAGGTTAGGTTGGTTGACCAGATATATATATATATATACCATATACGGATTCTCTCTCTCTCTCTCTCTCTCCGTCGCTCTTCTCTTTCCCTCTCTCTCTCTCTCTCCGTCGCTCTTCTCTTTCCCTCTCTCTCTCTCTCTCTCTCTCCGTCGCTCTTCTCTTTCCCTCTCTCTCTCACTCTACCCCCTCACTCACTCTCTCTCTCTCTCTCTCTCTTTTGCCAGTCGGTCGGACAAAAATGCTATACTATGTACCGGTCGGACAAAAATGTATAGTTTGTGCGTACTGAAGAATATGGAGATTCGGAGATTCGGAAATAGTACATAAAAATATTCAGATCTCTAAATCTTTTGAATGAGACAATCTTTTTAAATGAAACCTTTCGATTTGAGTAGAGCAATGAAATGGCTTTCGATTAATAGGGATATGTTATATAGTTAAAACTAACGCAATAGGTATATAATCGCATTGAATTTCTCGTACATCCATTTCAAAGTATATAATCACGCGGTCGTCCTAAGGCTCTTCTATACTTGCCTTCGGAACGCTCCCGCGTTCCTTGATATAAATGATTTATACAATTAATTCGGTGGCTTCCCGGAAAAACCACGTAAGGGACGAGTTTTTAAAAATCGGTTTTATGCCTTATTTCTTATCTTTAAACAGTCCTCCATCATCTAGCCGTGACTGAAATTATGAAAGTGCACTCGTTGTCTTGAATCATCACAAGGAAAAACCACGTATCTCCATTTTTTCAACATTTTCCCGGAATAACCACGTATCTCCATTTTTTTAGAATAATTCCCGTAAAAACCACGTAACTCCACTTTTTTTTTATAGAAAAACACCTGGACAAACCACGTAACTCCACTAAAATTTTTGTTTATTCCCGGAATAACCACATAAGTGAAACTCGTTTTTTAAGACATCAACGCTATTTGGTCTAATTACTATGGTAAAAAATATGTTATTTAGATTAGTATTCATTAGTATTCATAGATGCAGTGTTGTATTTAATCTCATTTGTTTTGATTCAAAACACCGATGCGTAACTAAAAACTCGATTTACTCGAAATAATGAAAAGTGGAGGTAAGTGGTTATTGCTGGAAGCCACAGAATTCATTACATTTGTTATACGAAGCTTTTGCGATGCTTTATGATAATTTCATCTTTTCTCCAAATACGAAAGAGCTTTAACATCAGTCTACGCTTACGGAAAATTGTCATTTCATCAAATATTTTTTATTTAAAATTATCAATATGCATGATTGTATGTATGGTTTTTAGGTGTTATCATTTTATATCAATTGATATGAAAGCACACAAAAATATAGTTCATTATTTAATAACTATCCAAAATGAATTAAATATCATTTTTTAAAAGATTAACTCTTAAACACCCATCGAGATGATTATACAAATGAATTTCTTAATTGATTTGTTAATATAAATATCTTAAAATTATGTAAAATAATATCACGTGATAAAAATATGGTTATTTTTGATAAATTTTGGATACCTTTTACTTATTTTTTAAAGATTTCAATAGTACAAAAAAATCAATTTTAAACAATTTATCTACATTTTACTATAATATAAAACTCTATTTTATTGGGGCAGTATAATGTCTAGACATATATTAATTTGATTTTTGTTTGGGCGTTGAAGCGTTGATGGGTATATTTTTTATATACCATTACGAAACCAGTTTTCTGTCAGTATTTTATTTTCTATTATTTCTTAATAAAAACCATTCAACCATGGATTCTTCAATCCATTTTTTCATTTGTAAGTTGATTGGAAATAGGTTTTAGATGATTAAAAATTGGTGTCGTGATAACAAACTTTAATTTTATTTGTTATGTTATATTAAAAAGTAACTAAATTGACTGTAATAAATTGTTTTAGTTATCGCACATGAGAAGTATTGGAGGAAACAGTGCTAATGATTTAGTTAAAAAAATTCTGGGTTCATTGATACGCGATGAAGTTTTGTCCGACTACAGCTTTATGGGGCAGAAAACCCTTGAGAACGGAGAAAAAAAGACAAAGTTTAGTGGGCTCACATTCTGTAGTATCCTATATCGTGAGTTTCTTTTTTGTATTTTATTGAAAGATTTAAATACAGGGAATGTTAGAATGTATATAATTACGGAAATAAAGCCGCTCTACACTCGCGTGCAGAATATGCGTCATATGTAGAGAATAGTTCTAAATTAAAGTTTCGCCTCTGCTATTTGACGGTCAGATTTATATATACATAGTATATACATATATAACGATTTAGAATTTCTCTAGTCAAACATCAAAACAAAGATAAGGTGGGTTATTTTGTAATTTATACTCTGAATCAATGAACTTTAATCTGACGGTTATTTAGAAAGAGCCTTAAAGTTTTTACTCTTGACTGATAAGCGAAAAAAAAACAACATGCAACCAATGACATGAACTGTGCAAAATGTGCGGATTTTTTCGTCATTCACTTTTGGCCACTTTTGATTTGGGAAATTTTTCTGACATTGACAGTAAAGGTTATTAAGATTAAAAATTGAAGGAAGAAAGATCATTTGGTTTCTAGTAGATTAAAAAATTTTAAAAAAATCGGTCTAGAAATCTGTAATTATATCCAACATCCCCTTTATTAGTATTAATATTAAAAGTTTTATTTTCTGTTTTTTAGAAGCAACAAAATTAGCTTATTCCGGTACAAGTGACACTGACTTGAAAAAAGCTGTATCAAATTGGCTCGACACAGCTAAAACTCGACTAAAGCGACACAGAAAGTTAGCATCTACCGTAATATTAGCCATCAATTAATAGTAAATTATGTAACAAGGGACTAAAGGCGTTGATTATTCCCGCGGGTGAGTCCCCAAGGGTCAGTGATCACCCAAGGGAATGATCGAATTTTGTCCCGTGTTACATATAGTACTTTATCCCCATCTCTATTGTGGACACTTTATAGATTTGAAAAGTTATTTTGTATTTATGTGTTATAATTTCGATAGTTTAAGGGGGTGTTGCACTATACTAACACTGTTTTATCGTCGGAACATGTAAAAGTAATTAATATAAATAAAAGGATAATAATTTACGCCTTGAACAAATTCAGTTGCCCTGCGTAATGCTGTAATACATCGTTCTACAAAGTTTCGAGGCAAAAAAACGACGACACCTTTGTTTATTTTTGGAACGAAATTTGGTTAACTTTTATTAATTTTCGTTCCAAAAATAAACAAAGCTGTCGTCGTTTTCTTGTCTCAAAACATCGTAGAACGATGTATTAGAGGATTACGCAGGGCAAGTGAATTTGTTTAAGACGCAAATCATTATTCTTTTATTTATATTAATTATTTTGACATGTTCCGCCGATAAAACAGGGTTAGTGGTAAAGTAGGACTATTACACCACCTTAAGCCAAATTCACCATAAACGTAAAAAATTAGACTATGTTACTTCATTCCCGCATATGAGGGAATAAAGTAAAAGAAGAAATCAGACGCGACATTTGCCCCGATTTTTAGGCTATAAAGTGGCCATTATAGTTGAGGTGGGAATAAAATATTTTATTTGGTTTTACAGTGAAATACCTAAATATATTGTTTTCTTTTTGCAGATCAGATAAACAAATATTTATTCCGCTAGAAATCCCGATGGATGAAGAAGCTTCCGACTCCGATGAATAATTATTTTTTCTTTTATATTGTAGCCTTTTTGTATTGTTTACATTATGACGTTAATGTAGTACTTATTGATAAAATAAATATCAATTTCTCTGAATTTGTCTGCAGCACACAGTTTCATTTTTTAAATAGTGAACTTGCACCATTGCAATCTGCTCCCATCGAAGAATACAGGAGCACGCAAGTATGAGTGACGTATGAAAAAAGACTTAAGGAGGATCCGCATAGGTTCGTTTCATTATACATTTTCAGTTTTTGACAAATAATAGTACATTACGCAACTAGTGCGTAAAATAGGTTATTCCCGCACGAGTCGAGTTTGTCGCCCGAGCGCCGAGAGTATGGATTTTTTCAGAGGATTACATTATCGATAAGTATTTTAATTTCCACTTTCTGAAAAAATGCTTTGCACAACTTTATCCCACAGTAGGAGTTAAGTTGTGCATTGCTTTAACCATTTATTTAAAATCACATAAATCAATCTTAATTTTACGTCAAAGTGGTAGTTTGTGTATGTTTGAACAATGAAATACGGCGAGTACGTTGCGTCTTTGGTAATTGTGTAAGCTGCTTCTGCAGGGCACACATTTATAAGAAATATTTTAGGATAATTATGAAACTTCATTTTTGTAAGATTTAAAAACTTTCTATACAATATTGTAGCAAGATTTAAAAAATTTTCTTTAAAAACTTTTTTTGGAAACTTTTCAGATATCTTTAAAAAAATACTTTTGCAAAACTTTTTCAAATATTTAAAACGTTAGGAATACTACTGTACATCATTGTCGGGACATTTCGAAAATAATTCATGTAATTTTTCAAAAAATCTTTCGGATAGCTGTCTGAAAATATTTTAAACCTTTTTGAAACATTTGAAAAACGGTATTTAATGGTTTTTAGACATCTGAGAAACATGTATAAAATATTGTCGCAACATTTCTCAAATAGTTCATAGAATTTCTTTCAGATGTCTTAAAACCATCACCTAAGGTTTTCGAAATATGTTAAAAAGATTTCAAGAAATATTTTGTGAAAAATATCGGGAAGATTTCCTGAAAAGTTGTGAAATATTTTAGAAATGTTACGACAATGTTTTACGTAAGTTTCTAGGAGGTCTCAGAACCATCACGTAAAATTTTGGAAATATTTTAAGAAGGATTCAAAAAACATTCTTTGAAGATATTAGAAAAGTTTCCTGAAAAGTTCTATGAAATATTTCTGAGATGTTAGGACAATGTTTTCCGCAACTTTCTAAGAGGTCTCAAAACCATCACGTAAGGTTTTTGAAATATTTCAAAAAGATTTAAAGGAATATTTTTCGAAAGGTATCTGAAAGGTTTCCTGACCATTCAGATGTCTTTTGAACAAAATTTTTTGAAATCTTTTTGAAATATTTCAAAAACCGTACGTGACGGGTTTGACATCTATTAGAAACTTGCGTAAAACATTGTCGTAACATTTCAGAAATATTTTATAGAATTTTTCAGGAAACCTTTCAGATACCTTTCGAAGAATATTTTTGTAAATCTTTTTAAAATATTTCAAAAACCTTTCGTGATGATTTTGACACCTCTTAGAAACTTGCGTAAAACATTGTCGTATCCTTTTAGAAATATTTCACAGAACTTTTAAGGAAACCTTTCCAATATCTTTCACAAAATATTTCTTGAAATATTTTTAAAATATTTCCAAAACCTTATGTGATGGTTTTGACACCTCTTAGGAACTTGTGTAAAACATTGTCGCAACCTTTCAGAAATATTTCACAGAACTTTTCATGAAACCTTTCAGATACCTTTCAAAAAATATTTTTGTAAATCTTTTTAAAATATTTCAGAAACCTTTCGTGATGGTTTAGAGACTTCTTAGAAACTTGCGTAAAACGTTGTCGTAACCTTTCAGAAATATTTCACAGAACTTTTCAGAAAACCTTTCAGATACCTTTCAAAAAATATTTTTGTAAATATTTTCAAAATATTTCAGAAACCTTTCGTGATGGTTTAAAGACCTCTTAGAAACTTGCGTAAAACATTGTTGTAACTTTTCAGAAATATTCCACAGAACTTTTCAAGAAACCTTTCAGATACCTTTCGAAAAATATTTTTTGAAAACTTGTTGAAATATTTTGAAAAGTTTTCGTAATGTTTTGAGACGTCTGAGGCACTTGCATAAAATATTGTCACAAACTTTCAGAAATATGTCTTGTAACTTTTCAGGAAAACCTTTCAGAAAATATTTCCAGAATGCTTTTTAAAACGTTTTAAAAAACTTCCATGAAATTTTTAGGCATCTGAGGCACTTTCCTGAAACTTTCTCAAAACCTTTTAGAAAACTTTCATGTAACTTTATAGGAAAGGTGTCAAATATATTTCAAGAAATATTTTTGAACGTTTATTGCACGGACATATGAACCTTTTAGAAACCTTTTTCTGAAATATTTTTGTAAGGTTTGCAGAAACATTTCGTGCTATGTGGGTAGTTTTTTTGAGTATGTATAAACAATGCCTCGGAAAATAATCGTTTTCCTCTAGTACTTTCTGTGTCTAATACTTTATAATTATTAAAATCAATAATGTGATTATTATCGATTTTATGCATATATAATGACGAATTGGTGTCTTTTATCATATATCTTTTCGCATGATCACACTCGTCTACTTGTCTGTCCAACATATGAAGCAGTACAATCATTACACTTAATTTTATAAACAACATTTGCACTATCACCAATTTGATTTTTATCTTTACCTAATTTTATAATAGTATTTAATTTATTATTAGTGCTATAAACTATATTTGTATCAAATTTTTTGAAAAGTAAATTCATAAAATTTTCAAATTCTTTTACATAAGGTAGGCTGATAAACATCTTTCTATTTCTACTATTTAATCTTGAATTCTGTGTATTTGTTAATTTCTTTAATCGCTTTTTTATATATGTTCTAATTAATTCTAAAGGATAATTATTATGTAACAATAATTCTTTGATCAAGGCTATATTTTTATTATGGAAGGTTTCGTGTGATAGTTTAAATTCTCTATCTACTAAACTGTATATAATAGCTATTTTGTTACATTGTGGGTGTTGTGATTGATAATTCAAATACCTTCCAGAAAAAGTTTTCTTATGAAACAAATCAGTGATAGTGCGACGCTGTTCATTAACAATAATTTTCATATCCAAAAAACTTATACAATTGTTATTTGATAATTCAACAGTAAATTGTAAATTCTCATCATATAAATTAAAAATATTTACAGTTTGATCAATCATATTACTCGGCGTACAAATAATAATGTCATCCACATAACGGTAATAAAATAACGGTTTGTAATTTAGTTTATTAATCGAATCTATCTCTAAATCCTCCATGACTATATCCGCTAATATAGGGCTAATAGGGTTACCCATCGCTGAACCAAAAATTTGTTGGAAAAATTTGTTATTGAATTGGAAATAATTATTATTTAATATAAATTTTATAATATTCAAATCATGAACACGTCATGTTAATTTTATTATGCAATTGTTTTTCTACAGCCTTATATACTAAATACTCTGGAATATTAGTGAATAAACTTATTACATCCAAACTAATAATTTCATAATCACACGCGATATGGAGGTTTTCTATTTTCTCATTTAGTTGAAAACTATTGTCTACGTGAGATGCAGGTTTTTGAAAAAAGAACAAGAATCACATGGGTTGGTACACATAGCTGTATGTATATATAGATATACCACTTGTTCTTTCTGTATCTTGTTGTTCCTAGAATATATAGAACATTATTTATAATGTACTTTTACTCTTAAAAAGTTGTGAAATCTCTCTAAAAAATTTGTTTACAATAGTAAAAACTTATAGGCAAGAATATGTTTGGTTACTATTTCATGTAGTTTTATACTTAACAAACATTATTTATAATGTACTTCTACTCTTAATTAAAAAGTTGTGAAATCTCGATCGCTAAAAAATTTTTTTACAAAAGTAAAAACTAATTTAAAACTTTTGCGAATAACAATACTACCATTTAATAATGATATTAAAAATTACAAATGGGAATAATTTTTTTCATGACTGTACAAATAATAATATTGTTAATATAAAACTTTCTACTAAAGTATAAAATAAGGCAAGTATAGACGTTTTTTCTACATAATCTATAAAAAAACAACCCAATCTGTCTAGACCGTTTATTTATTCGAATCTCATCTATTCAATAAGCACTCTCTACAAATGGTAATCATCTTCTTCATGATTGTACAAATAATAATAATATTGTTAATATAAAACTTTCTGTGAAAGTATAAAATAAGGCAAGTATAGACGATTTTTCTGTATAATATCTATAAAATAATAATATTTATGATTTTGTAAAAGAAATCAAATAAAAATACCAGTGAAGAAGTCTTTTACTTCTTTGAGTCTTTGTATGCTGAACAAATTATATGTAATTAAGTACATTCAAATTGTTCACTGCAAATCAAACAAACGAAAGTTGTGAAATCAATTATTTATCAATAGTCAAGTAATGCAAACAACTCTCGGAAACTACTGTATGACTGTTCTCAGAAATGTATTCAAATTTGTTCATCTTTCTATAGAAATTAAACACAAGAAAGTACTGAAATAATATAAAACTTTCTACGAAAGTATAAAATAAGGCAAGTATAGACGTTTTTTCTGTATAATCTATAAAATAATAATATTTATGATTTTTTAAAAGAAATCAAATAAATACCAGCCAAAAAGTCTTTCACTTCTTTGAGTCATTGTATGCTGAACAAATTATATGTAAGCGTTCAAATTGTTTACTGCAAATCAAACAAACGAAAGTTGTGAAATCAATTATCGATAGTCAAGTAATGCAAATATCTCTTGGAAATAACTGTATGACTGTTTTCAGAAATGTATTCAAATTTATTCATCCTTCTATACAAATTAAACACAAGAAAGTACTGAAATCAATTTAATGTAGTCAAGAACCCATAAGATAACTTGACTGACATAATAGAACTTTTCGTACCTTGCGTGTAAAATTACATTTTATGTCCACGTTGTAACTTCAAAAATATTCAGCCAGTGGGCATAAAGTATTACTTAACGCCTAAGAGGCGCGATAGCTCACATACTCCTATACAAAACCTTATAGAACCTACGCACTTTACGCCCGTGTAGGTGAAAATTATTTTATGCCTAATATGCTTTCTTTTCATTTCTAAAATTCATAAGAATTTTTTCTGATATTTACGAAAAGTCAAAGTTTTGAACTTTCTATAATATTACGCATCTTGGGAGGACAAGAGAAGTCTAGAG
The DNA here is from genome assembly GCA_036365515.1 of Torymus aiolomorphi. NCBI lineage: Eukaryota > Metazoa > Arthropoda > Insecta > Hymenoptera > Torymidae > Torymus > Torymus aiolomorphi. The sequence goes on along the minus strand of CM070877.1, from coordinate 94,989,216 downwards.
CTGCTCTAGCAGGGGTGGTTCTCCAATCTCCCACAAATACTTGGCAGGCCCGATGATTTGCAGTTTACCGGTGGACTTTGTAAATGTAGAATTCTATATTTTTACATAAATTCATTAAAAATGTTTATACCTATAAACCCACTATAATTAATAAATAATTACAATGACTCTAATTTTTAATTGATACTTTTCAAATATATCATCCTTACATATGTGCAGAATCTGATGATTTACTTACATTACCTAAAATATTTTTCCTTATGTCAGTCGTTTTTAAACAGGAATGAAATAAAAATGCATAAATTGTACTAAAAAATCTACTCAAAAGTGCTTTAGATTTTACTAACCATTTTATAAGCCACCTATTTTTTATCCTTTTCCCCCGTGTAAATATCATATAAGATCTCATGTGAGTATTTCAGCCATCAAATCTCATATGAGATCATATATATGCCCGCCAAGTATGTGTGGGAGATTGGAGAACCACCCCTGCTAGAGCAGCTCTAGACATCTCTTGTCCTCCCAAGATGCGTCATATTATATAAAGTTCAAAACTTTGACTTTTTGTAAATATCTGAAAAAATTCTTATGAATTTTAGAAATGAAAAGAAAGCATAATAGGTATAAAATAATTTTCACCTACACGGGCGTAAAGTGCGTAGGTTTTATAAGGTTTTGTATAGGAGTATGTGAGCTATTGCGCCTCTTAGGCGTTAAGTAATACTTTATGCCTACTGGCTGAATATTTTTGAAGTTACAACGTGGACATAAAATGTAATTTTACACGCAAGGTACGAAAAGTTCTATTATTTCAGTCAAGTTATCTTATGGGTACTTGACTACAATAAATTGATTTCAGTACTTTCTTGTGTTTAATTTGTATAGAAGGATGAACAAATTTGAATACATTTCTGAAAACAGTCATACAGTTATTTCCGAGAGATATTTGCATTACTTGACTATCGATAATTGATTTCACAACTTTCGTTTGTTTGATTTGCAGTAAACAATTTGAACACTTACATATAATTTGTTCAGCATACAATGACTCAAAGAAGTGAAAGACTTTTTGGCTGGTATTTATTTGATTTCTTTTAAAAAATCATAAATATTATTATTTTATAGATTATACAGAAAAAACGTCTATACTTGCCTTACTTTATACTTTCGTAGAAAGTTTTATATTATTTCAGTTCTTTCTTGTGTTTAATTTCTATAGAAAGATGAACAAATTTGAATACATTTCTGACAACAGTCATACAGTAGTTTCTGAGAGTTGTTTGCATTACTTGACTATTGATAAATAATTGATTTCACAACTTTTGTTTGTTTGATTTGCTCTGAACAATTTGAATGTACTTACTAACATATAATTTGTTCAGCATACAATGACTCAAAGAAGTAAAAGACTTTTTCACTGGTATTTTTATTTGATTTCTTTTACAAAATCATAAATATTATTATTTTGTAGATATTATACAGAAAAAACGTCTATACTTGCCTTATTTTATACTTTCGCAGAAAGTTTTATATTAACAATATTATTATTCTTTGTACAATCATGAAAAAAATGATTACCATTTGTAGAGAGTGCTTATTGAATAGATGAGATTCGAATAAATAAACGGTCTAGACAGATTGGGTTATTTTTTTTATAGATTATGTAGAAAAAACGTCTATACTTGCCTTATTTTATACTTTCGTAGAAAGGTTTATATTAATAATATTATTATTTGTACAGTCATGAAAAAAATTATTCCCATTTGTAATTTTTAATATCATTATTAAATGGTAGTATTTTTATTCACAAAAGTTTTAAATTAGTTTTTACTTTTGTAAAAAAATGTTTTAGAGATCGAGATTTCATAACTTTTTAATTAAGAGTAAAAGTATATTATAAATAATGTTTGTTAAGTTACATAATTATTTATAATAGAACGTGGCATATAGGCGAAATACACATATTTATTTATAAAAAAACCAAGCAAACTATTGTTTTTAATCAAAAAAAAAATATGTAACGATATATTAAAAGTAATGAGTGCATTGCCTTCCGTAATGACATTATTAATCAGTCTCCAGAATTTCAAGTAAATATTAGAAAGTTTATGAATAGAATTTGAACAAAATTTTCGTTTAGATGCCATAGATGTTAACCATCGGCCAACTGCGCAGCGTTCGTAAACACGCAGACCTCGCATCCGACCTGTCCCTACACCTGGACACCGGATGAAAAGCTATTTCAGACTCGGGAACCTTCGGCGCCCTCGACTCCGACTCGTACTGAACACCTCACCCTCGCTAGAAGTACCTCAATTTGTCCCCTTGTTTCGCAATGTACTATTCTTCCCATGTTACACACCGTATTTTTTTAACGAAGGCATGACAGCGTTTTTTACGCGAGCGAGTCAGAGAGGATTCGGCATTTCGAGTGGTACATAATTCAGTTTGAAATCGAAATAATTTGAAATGTATACAAAATTGACTGCACGTCCGTAAAGGGAAGTAGAAATGAAAAACTGGCGAGAAAGGGCCATTTCTCACCTGTTTTACGGTAGAAATGGATTCATTTATCACCTGTCTTCGGGTATATTTCTTACCACTTTTATAAAATACGAATGCGAAGTTTTCTCTCCGACTTTTACACGTGAAAAAGGGATTTCATGAAACCTTTTGTTCGGTTGAATCTACGTAGGATCACAAATGAAATATTTTTTGTTCATGTTTTGAACGCGGCCAGGGCCGGCGCTATGCGGGGAATTTCCCTGGGCCTTACAAGGGCGCAGAAAACTTGCTCGAAAATTTTTCGGATCAAGTAATCTTGACTCAGTTTTTCACGCTGATCACGATGGTATATAAATATTGTATTGTTTCAGAATCACCCTGCATATATATATATAACTTCCTATATTATATAGTTGTAAGGGCAAAAATAGGTACCTACCCCCTTCACCCTCCTCCATCCCCTCCGCCCCCTCCACCTCCCCTCCACTACCCCACCACTTTTTACCGTTAAATTCTTTCAAATTTTACGTTATTTTGAAGGGCGTCTGCCCCTACAATCCCCTCCATCCCCCTCCACTCCACACCCCTTCCCTCCACCCCCACTCCCCTCGACTCCCCTCCACCCCCTCCACTCCCCTCCACCCCACTCCACGCCCCCTCCACCTACCCCGCCACATACCCCTCCACCTACCTCACTACAACTAATCTCTTATAGATATGTTGCTGAAAATTGTATATAGGAGGTATCGAGATTCGCTGATTAGAAATCTGAACTCAGATTTTGAAAATTCAAAATAGCGGAACGAAAATGTCTGCCGCATATTGAAATATTACTGAATTTTGCTGAAAATTGTATGTACGGGATTTCTGGATTCGATTATTACGAATCTGAATTTAGATTTTAAACATTGAAAATGGCGGCAAAATATTTAAATAATACTGGATTTTGCTAATAATTGTATTTAGGAGATTTCTAGATCACGAATGTCAACTCAGATTTTCAGAATTCTAAATGGCGGATCGAAGATGTCGGCCACATATTGAAATATTACTGTATTTTGTTGAAAATTGTATATAAGGAGTTTTTGGAGTCGCTTATTACAAATCTGAACTCAGATTAAGAACATTCAAAATGGCGGATTCAAAGATGGTGGTCAAATATTGAAATATTATTAGATTTTGCTGAAATTTGTATTACCTTAATACGGGATTTTTGGTTTCGCTGATTAGGAATCTGAACATATATTGTGATAATTCAGACTGATGGACGCAAGATCGCTAACAACAATTGAAATTTTACTCGATTTTGCTGAAAGTTGTATATAAGGAATATGTGGATTTGCAGATTACGAATCCCAACTCAGATTTTCAGAATTCAAAATGACTGATCGAAGATGGAAGCGAAATATTCTAAAACTACTGGATTTTGCTGTAAATTGTATATAAGCAGAGATTAGTAGAGAGATCTCCAATGCCCCGGAAAAAAGTGAGGCAGCCTGTGCGTACGGCGCGCTCCTGCCTCTCGCGACCAAACGGTCGAACTATGCCTACGTTCGGTACATGTGTACGGAACAGAGTGTGGGCGCGGGCAAAGACGCGGCTCGCCGGTGCACGCGAACGTAACGTGTGCGCCGCGGCCGCCGTGCAATCCGACTATAGCTCGCCGCTTCATCGAATCGACGAGCGGCCCGCTATAGCTGTTTGTCGTCAGAACTTTGCCGAGCGGCCTTATAATTGCACTTTGGCCGAGCCGAATGCTTTTTTAAATATAAAAATAATCGTGTATACATGGCAAAATAATTATTTAAATAATTCCTAACCCCAAGTAGGTGGGGGATGCGAGTTCCACGCGTATGCGGGAGCCCGTCAGACTCGTATGCATGGCAAAATAATTATTTAAATACTTTTTAACCCCAAGTAGGCGGGGGATGCGAGTTCCACGCGTATACGGGAGCGCGTCAAACGTGCACACAAGGCAAAATAATTATGTAAATAATTCTTAACCCCAAGTAGGTTGGGGATGCAAGTTCACGCGTATGCGGGAGCGCGTCAGAATTGTATGCATGGCAAAATAATTATTTTAATCATTTTTTTGCCATGTATACACATCTGACTGCGCAGACTCGAAGCTGAATTGAGTGCGAAACATGAAAATGCCTTGGAAATAGAACATAATAATAATAATAATAATAATAATAATAATAATAATAATAATAGTAACTATAAACATAATCAGTTCGACGTCGGAGTCTATGCAGAATTACGAAGTTACCTACATATGTGTAATTCACGTTATTTTTATTTATTTATTATTTATTTATTTATTAACCAGATTAATTACAAATGCGTAATACTAAAGAGGCCGACTAACTTAAAAACTAATTAACTTAAATTGGTATTAAATATTTGACAAATAAAATTTCAAATGAAATTTGACAAATACAATTTCAAGATTTTGTTTAAATTATTTATTTTTACTTATTCTTTTAGTCATCAACTGTTAGCAAGTCATTACAAACTAAAAGAATAGTTTTACAAAACTTGAAAATAAATTAAAATACTGAGATATTGGGTGTAGGAATATGTGTTTCGCGCAGGTATTCCCTAAAGATTTATTTTTCGACTAAAAAGATTACTATTAGAAACCAAATACAGGATTATTCTTCTTTAATTTTCATTATAAAAATCTCATTTTTTGCACTTACATAATGTCATCAATTAATAATAAATCATTAACAGATGAACGACTTAGAAAATTGATGAAGAAGCAGTGCGAAAATCATTTTTCTGAAAAAAGTTTAGATTCTACAAAATTTATATTTTAAATAATTTACAGTCCCATAAAAGTCCCATTACTTTATTTTTTAACTTTCAGATCAATTATTGATCAACCACATATATTCAGAGAGGGAATTGTTTTATAATAGAAGGATATGTTTTATAAGATGGTATTATAACTATTGACATGATATAGTATACAAGTTTTAAGCATACCATAATCCCTTTCACTTCTTATTTGAGCTAATCTGAGGGGTAAAACAACCTAAAAGGCAATTCCCAATACTGAAGAAGCTGATTTTTAATTAACGTAAGTTTTCTGCAGCATCTGGAGCAGAATCTCAGGTGAGATTTTGGCGTGAGATTCTGCATGAGATCTCACCTGAGAAATCACCTGAGATCTCACCTGAGATTTTTCAGTAGGGTATTTTATATTATTTTATTTTGTATAATAATTTATAAGCAGGGATCATACCTTTTTTTATTTAAGAGGAATTGAGGAAAATTATAACAAAAAAGAGGAAGATTTTCATTAAAAAGGAGAACTGAATCAATTAATTAGACGTTTAATAGAAAATTGTAGGCGGGGGATGGGAGTTCCACGAGTACACGGGAGCGCGTGAGACGTGTATACATGGCAAAATAATTATTTTAATAATTCCTAACCCCAAGTAGGTGGGTAATGCGAGTTCCACGCGTATGCGGGAGCCCGTCAGACTCGTATGCATGGCAAAATAATTATTTAAATACTTTTTAACCCCAAGTAGGCGGGGGATGCGAGTTCCACGCGTATACGGGAGCGCGTCAAACGTGCACACAAGGCAAAATAATTATGTAAATAATTCTTAACCCCAAGTAGGCTGGGGATGCGAGTTCCACGCGTATGCGGGAGCGCGTCAGACTTGTATGCAAAAAATAGGAAATAGAGGATGATTTTACGTTTTAGTGTAAAAAAGAGGAATTGTAGGAAAAAGAGGAAAAACTAGGAAGAGTACGATCCCTGTACAAGAGATATAATGTTGTACTCATAAAATTATTCATTGTATTTTAGAACGATTCGTATTGGACTGTAGTCAATTGGCTTTTCGGATAATCACTTCAATTATAATAACTATTGAAGTAGTATCGACCTTAATGACTAAAAATATGCATTCAAAAAATAATTTATTGGTTGTTTGGCCAAATAAACTTATTATACTGTATTTGTCAGTAGTAATAAGAGCATTTGTTTTCGGTTGCACCAACGGGAAGGCAACCAATACCACTCCCCATCTGAAAAAATAGATTTATGTTTTTATTAGGTAAAAGGATCACACTTTATCAATTTTCTGAATTTATATCAAATTTTTTCTTACCTCCAAAAATAACTTGTGTAATCTTCTATTCTTTTTAATTCGGCTAATAACTTGAATATCTGAAAGGTATCCTAAAAAGGATACTAATGATTATTTTAACAAAACTAAACTTTTTACATTATTATTACAAAATGTTTACAAAAATTATACAAACGAAGTTCTCCTGAAATACCGAAAATTTACAACGATTTGAACGTCTACAATACGGCGAAACGCATAAATACAATTAATATTAACGTTATATTTAAAATATTTACAAGATACCGCAATGATTATTGAAAAATTGCACATATGGAGTTTTAAAAGATATGTCATATACGTAAACTTAAGAATTTATTTAACGCGAAGAAAGTTGAATTATACACTATTTTCCAATAATCGACAAATGGAAGTATTAAATTTTTGTTTGTTTTTTTTTGTTTGTTTTTTTTTGTTTTTTTTTTTTTTTACAATTTCTACAATGGCAAGATCTACTATTTACATATTTTTAACATTTTTTAATTTTCTACACTTTGTCACAACAGAATTCTTCGAAGCATTTTTCCTTCTATTATTATTTTCTCTTGTTTTCGCATAAATTTTTACTAATAGAAGGAATTTCAGCATCTTTAACCTATGCTCGTAGCATTCATTTTCTTGATCAAACCAAGCAGGGCATTTTTGGCGAGTGTATGCTTCTACATTTTCAAGTTAATGCAGTAAAAGATTTTGTCTATGCCAAAACTTTGAATAAACTTTATCAAATGCTTCTAATTGACAGTTAACGACACTTGCAAAATCTTCAGTTGGTCTGATCAAGTATGATACTGCTGGAGCTTCTAGATCAGAATGAGGATATTCTCTCATTTGAATGTACTTTTCAGTCACATTCTCTGATTCATTGACATCTTTCACTAAATTCATTTCGTATACCAGACATTGACTCTTTCCTAAAGACTTACGCGCCACGTAACCAGCGAAATAAGTTATCGCATTCGATTCGTACATTAATTTTGCATTCATATCTGGCATGTTAGTAGAATTTAATTCCAGAGGCAATTCCATCAATTCAGCAGCATCCATGATTTCTTGAAGCTCATTCACTTCCTCTGAATTATATTCAGGTAATATAACAAGCGCTGTGTTTTTGGTTTCAGTTACTTGATTTTGAACAAGCAGCGAATGAGTTTCTTCACAATTTGTATTACCTTTTTTACTCGTATGAATAAAATCGGTTGATACAATGTGTCTGAAAGCCAAACGATACATTCTGCAAGTAGGATTAGCGTTGAATCCACCTCTACCACGCAATTTCGAATGAGCATGCTCCACAGAATCTTGATTACATAGACCAGTAGCTAATTCAAAGTCAGGATATGAGGCTTTCACTTCCAAGTACAGACTGACCAAAGCCTGGGCAGTCATAGGAAACCCATAGTAACAAGGAGGCTTATAATCATTGCCTTTTCTCTTAATAATCCAGTTCTTTGACCACTCAATAAAAATTTCTAGTCGCAGCTGAATCTCTGGGTTTCTATGGGACAATGGACGCTTTAATTTATTAATACTATTTAATCTCAAAGAATTGCATGCATCAATAACAGCATCCATTGCCTCGACAAAATCGGCTGATGCTCGTCATGTTTCCGAACATAACCCTGCTTCAGTATCTTCGCCAGCTAATCTAATTGCAGAAGCCATACGACGATTTAATAGTTGGAAAGCAAGACTCACCTTCATAGCTTCAAAATTATTAGGATTGAAATTACTTTCTGATAGAAAATTTAATAAATTTGAAGTTACATGAGATTTATCGAGCTCCCACGTTTGCTTTAAGTCGGAGAATGATATAACTATCTGACCATCAACATAAATACTATTGTAGGTTTTTAGGTGTGCTACGAGTCTTTTTATAAGGTGCGGCCAATCAAAAATTGCAAAAATCTTTGCAGAGTCAACAAAAAAATAAGGTTTATCACAAGATACGTCTAATAATTTAAATAACTTTTGATTGTTGCTACCTTGATCGCATACAATTAATCGTACATCTGCTCCTGCATTTCGTAGGTCTTTTATAATTTGGGGAATGATCTCAAAAAGTTCTTCTGCAGATGCTCCATTTTCGTTAAAACCAAAAGATAATAGTTGACGCCAGGTGTTTTCGGCATTAATGCTGTCAATACAAAAAAGCAACGCGTGTTTCGCGATTTCAGACTTTCTGCTATCATTTCCCATATCAACAAGACCTTCAATTATATCATTTTTTGGAATATTCTTCGGCTGATCTAATTGACATTTCATCGAATTTCAACGCACACAAACGTTGTTGTGGCGGCAGCGTCATCAAATATTCATTTATTTTCTTTAAAATAATCTCATTTAGTCCTGGAACAATGTCATACTCTGATACCCACGATCTCACCGTTGATTCAGCTGGCAAAACTAATCCAGCAGCACGTAATCTAGAGTAACAAGCCGCTGATTAAAAGTACATTTGTTTTGCCAAGTCTTTCTCATCGGTGGTGTACGTAGTTTTCGGTTTGTGTAATTGTAACTTAATCATAGTTTTAGCTACATCAGAGATATCTTTTGTTTGAAGAAAGTCGTCAATTATACGTGATTGTTTCTTCGCACTTACTTCTAAGCGTTTGGTTAAATGTCGAATTTTATTTTTTTGTGTTTTGACGACTCTCTGCAACTGCTCAACCTTTGTTTGTTCAGATAATAATTGACTTTTTATTTACGAGTCTGAAGTTTGCTACGCAAGGAATTAGAAACGCATTTTCTCAAAGGTGAATCAGTTGGCACAGCGTTTGTACTCTTTGAAGCAACGTTAACATCTGGTGTTTTAAGAGAAGGCTCGTAATTTAAAAATGATAGGTCAGCATCCTCATCAAGAAAAGAAAACAATTCTCTACCAGAAGGGTAGGTTGCAGAGGGCAATGGTCTGTCTACCATGCCTATACATTCGTTTTCTTTTTCCTATTGGTGCTGTTCAACCGTATCATTTGTGCCAACGCTTTGTATTTGCACTTGTAGTGGTTCCTGAGTCTCTACACGCATAGTCTGTTCCTCGTGCACTTCTTGTAACTCAGCTGCAACTCCTGCAGGTCCATTCGCTGGATGTGGTACCACTGCTTCCTGAGCTGCAACTCCTGCAGGTCCATTCGCTGGATGTGGTACCACTGCTTCCTGAGCTGCAACTCCTGCACCTCGATTCACTGGTTCATGGTGTGGTTCCACTTCTTCTTGGACTCTTTGCCAATGAATAGGAACGCGATTTTGACGCAAATGCGTTTTTGTTTCATCTCTGAAGTCTTCATCTTGAAAATGCAAATGGCAAAGTCCTGACGACTCACTGTATGTCTGCTCAAACCCTTCAGCAAGACGTTTCCTATCAAAATTATATTCATTATCTAAAAATAGATGTATAATTTATTAAATATTTCGTGATATTTTGATATCTACTTTAAAAAATTTTTAATAAAACAAAATTTTAATTGTTGATCGATAACGATTACAGAAAATTTAATATTTCGTGTAATAACCGAGAACGATAACTAATTTATTGGTAGTATATTATAATTATAGACCAACTTTTAGTTATTTTTTCCAATTAATTTTATAGTAATTTTCACAATTTAAGATTAATAAAGTGCTACCAATTCATGGTCATTAGGCTTCTTCAAACTTAAAATAATAATTCTATTAAATTTATTATTCAGCATAAACTTAAAATATAATATAATGTTTTCATAGAACGACAAATTTAATTATATAAAAAGCAAACTCTTTGACAAATTTCATGAAGACAAATTGATCGTTATTCCTGGTAATATTCAAGAAAAAAATATTTAGTTTGCAATATGTTTTAATTATAAAATATTTTTATTGAACAACAAGCATCGTTCAAAGATGAGAAAAACTGTTTCTGCGCAAAGATTCATGAATATATTTTTCTCCACACGGCGTGTAAAGTGCGCACTGTACGCCCTGCAGGCGAAAGACAGCCTACGCATTTTACGCTCCTCGTGGAGAAAAGTAGTATATGCACCCCAGGAGTGGTAATCTACTATTAATTATTACTCCTCTTATAATTTTCAGACGAAAATATAAAGGTTAAATGATAAGGTGGCTAAATTATTATACTTTCAAAGTTCAATGATATGGTCCGACATCCCGACCTAAACTATTTTCTTATAAATTTATTTTAATAGATAAATAGAATCGAAACTGGTCTATAAATAATTAAACTTCTGAAAATTTCGAAGCAAAACGTTTTTCTTATTTACAGTAAAAACTTTGGCAAATAAAAAATAATTTGGCGACGAACAGTTCCATATTGGTACTTGATTACTCATTGGTACCTTATAATTTTTTTATAAAGTTGGTTGCAGTACGAGAGTACAACTAAATTTAATTATTTTAAAATTTAGTGTTTATTATTTTTTAATTTTGAAATTTTTTTATAAAAAAATCTGTTTTATTTTGTACTAGCTATTTATACCTCGCTCCTTACGTCGTCCGGAAATATAAAACAACGTGTCCTATTAATTATGAAATAAGGTAACTCTTGCTATTTTATAATAAAATTAATCGACATATTGACGCCCCGTACGAAGAAAAGCTTCGTCCAGCTCCCGGAGCTGGACGAAGACACTAGCACAGCTCAGAATCTCGGACGAAAAGTAGCACAGTTCAAAATCCCGGACGAAGAAAAGCACGACTCGCGGCGCCCGAGGAAGAAAAGTACGACTCGGATGAAAGGACTAGCATTCTCATAAATAGTACACCTTACGAATAGCAAAAATAAAAACTGCTGCAAACTGCCTAAGCAGGTTGCTTTCCTAAAGACAATCCATGCTCAAATAATTTTTTTTTATTCATTATGGTATTTAAATAAATCTAATAAAAGGGCGATTGAGCTGTGTTTTTCTTCGCCCAGGCGCCGCGAGCTGTGCTTTTCTTCGACCGCGCCCCGCGAGTTTTTTTTTTTTCGTCTGAGATTTTGAGCTGTGCTACTTTTCGTCTGGACGCCGCGAGTCGTGCTTTTGTTCGTCAGCGCACCGCGAGTTGTGCTAGTGTTCGTAACAGCCTGAGTTGTGCTTTTCTTCGTACGGGGCGTAATTATATATTAAAAGAGCTATTAAAGAACTGGGTAGAAAAATCTTGAAATATTAAGATTAAAAATGAAGATAAGAAATCAATTAATTAAATTTAGGCAAGACAACTGCCAATGAATTGGTACCGGTTTTTGGTATGATTGAGCAAATATTTTTGAATTAGATAAGATTTTTTGTTAAGTATTTTAATTAGCTACATTTTATTTATTTTTTTTATTTTGAATTAACTTTTGTATCTTGTAATTAATAATATTAGTTCGGAAAAATGTGTTTTTCTTTTCGTGAATTTTGGACAGATTTTCTTAATATTTCAATCGAATTCGCTGTTAAAGAAATTCCATTATTTTTTTCTTGTTAACAAATACAGAAGTAGCAATCAACTTTGTAAATGATATTTTTTGTATATCTTCGAATCTAGTTTATTTCTAAAGAAAATCCGTTCATAAGGTTTAAAGATATTGAGGTTAAATATTTTTCATTAAATGTTGTATTTATTCCAAAATGTGTTTGAAGAATGTACTTATCTATAATTTATAAGGTACATTTTCGAGGTAGTCTATGTTCATTATACATCAATAGGAAATTGAATGGAATAAATATATTATAAGCTTAATGAAGTTAAGAATTGACAATTAATTGCTAATAGCTTTAAAATTGTTACAAATATCTTTATAACAAGTTTTAGAGCACGTAATCATCTAAAACAGAGCTGTCTCGGCAAAAATCTTCATATAGTTCGGATTCATCTATGGTAGGATATCGAATAGAATAAGATTAAGCGATTTATTTGTAAATACTAATAAATGTCGAGGATTATTAAACCAAATCATTATCACGAATATTTCTTTTCGATCATTTTATATGCAATCCTTTACTATAGTTAGGTTATTTTATTAAAACCGAGCTGACTCGGCAAAAATCTTCATATAGTTCGGATTCATCTATGGTAGGATATCGAATAGAATAAGATTAAGCGATTTATTTGTAAATACTAAGAAATGTCGGGGATTATTAAACCAAATCATTATCACGAATATTTCTTTTCGATCATTTTATATGCAATCCTTTACTATAGTTAGGTTATTTTATACTTTTTAGAAAAGTCATTATACACAATTTCAGCTTGGAAAAAATGATTAAAACTCAGAGATCGTTCCGAAACGGCACCTCGTAAAATAATTTACTAAGGGGAATCAGTCAACGAAACGTTGCTCAAAAAACGCAAGAAATAAATTTGTATTATTTCATTTACTACCCCCGTCGGATCGAAAAAAGTATCATATCTACAGCTCAAGTATGGAGGGTGAAAAAATCTTTAATTCAAATGTTATACATATGTAGGTGAATTTACTGTGGATATGATTGGCCTGACTGGAAAACCGGTTTTGTGAATTTTAATTAGAGCATATGCTTTTGAAATACTAAATTTCTGTAAAATTGCGGGTAACTTTTTTCCGTTTCCAGTAAAATCCATCTTATTGAGTCGTTTGATTAATTCATTAGTTTTCCTTTCTAAGCTTGGTAACGGATTTTTATTTATTTCTGTATAGTATTTTTTATCTTTAAATAAATTTTCAGTTTTATCTAAGTACACTGATTTTTGTATAATTACAGTAGCATTGCCCTTATCAGCTCTTGTAATCAAAATACCAGGGTTCTTTTTTATAAAAGTTTTAGTTTTTTCAAGGTCTATTTTAAATTTTTTATCAATATGTGACGTACTAGATATTTTTGTATTATGAACTTTTTGTATGGTGTTTAAGAAGGTACCTCGTATTTTTGATTTCTTGTTGTCCGTAATATAGCAATTTATGTGAACTTCAAAATTCTTTAAATATTGCAAAGCTAATTTTTTGTTGAATGTGTCGTTAAAATTGAATTTTTCTCCTAATTTTAAAATGTCAATTGTTATGTCGGGAGTTGAATTCCCGACACGTTCACGCACCATTTCTCGTATTTATTATCTGTGATATTCGGTTCAACATCCTGTATGTTTTGATTAGGGTGGTTGACCCTACCTATGTTCTCACGTTCTAAGTCTATGTATCTGTCTTTATTAATTCTTTCATTATATTTCTTGAAAAATGCGGTATCCAATTTTTTCTCTAATTTTTTTCGCAATGGACTTATAATAAATTGCAGTTTGGTCGTATAATAATCAAAAAACAGCAACATAATGCTTTTTCCTACAGAATTTTCTAATAAAGTGGTTATTTTTTTAAAATTTCTTTTTATATGAAATAAACGAGTATGTAAATCAATAATTTCGATATTAAGTTATTGGAACCTTATTTTATCAGTTAATGCTTCTTGTTTGAGTTTACATCTCCTAGAGAACATATGGTTTTTTCCAAAATTTTTAGTTATATTATTTAAGTGATTTGGAACTACACGATAAAATCTACATTTTGTTAAAAATTTTTTTCTTTCCATATAACATTTCTCCTTGTGTAAAAACGTTGTTAAATTTTGAAAAGATTTTTTTGCCTCAAAACCAAAACTTCTGAATATCAGATATAAAATAAAATTCAAGTTAATGTCTTTTCTCGTTTCTAAATAATGCGATAGTTTTTCTTTACTTGTTTCGTGTTGGTTTAACATACGTGTATGCGTGTTGATTCGATGTTCGGGAATCACTGCAGTCTCCATGGTGTGGTTTGATGTACTTGGAGCTGGTCTTTGGAACAACGTACTTTTTTCAGCCAGACGTTGAATTAATTAGATTGTTAGTTGCATCTAATGGTAGTTTTCTTTATATTACTATATAGTGATCCTAATGGCTTATCTACCAGGTAATGTTTTTGTAAATAAAAAACAACATTTGTCGTGTTTCGACGTTTCGGACACTTTTATTTGTGTCCCTCATCAGGATTCTATTCAAAAAAATTTTTTTTACATAAATTAATACAGGTATGTTAAACGTAAATAACTAAATCACATTAAATATATAAGAACAAAAACTTACAATGAGACAGTGTCAATCTAGTTACGCAGAGAACAATCCGCTCGTCAATAACTAAATTTTACAAATTTCTCTCTTATATACTAACCTCATGTGTATGTGTTCGAAAATATACTTTATCACAGATATAACTAATACATATAAATGGTGACGTGAATTAGAAATGGTGGGAGAGGCGTCGCTGACAGAGCTCGTAGACGGAGAGAGGTAACAGGGCGACACACACAGGAGGAGGTGGCGCTATCGATGTTTTCATAAACGGACTAAGCCAACTTCCACGCTGTGTAGTCATACCTCCTACATGTGTGCGTTCCTGATACCTTTACAAAGTCATAGAACGGCAAGTACATTATTTCGGAGATGAGAAATCGAAATTTTTAATAAACGTATTATATTCGTTAGGTAGCCTTGTAATTTCGAACTGTTTATTTATAAAATTTGATTGTGTGTGTATAAAAAACGCCTCTGAAAAAAGCCTTTTTCCATTATTTATTTCATTGTCTAATATTTTTATATTTTCGAAATCTATTGTGTGATTTGTTTCATTAGTGTGCATAAATAATCCGCAATTTTGATCTTCATCTTTATATTTTTTTGCGTGTTCTTTTGCTCTGACTTGTAGGCGTCTACTCGTTTGTTCGACATAAGAAGCGTTGCAATCGCGGCAATTGATCTGATATACGATATTGGCTTGATTCAGTTTTTCTGTTCTATCTTTACCTAACTTTATAATATTATTGAACTTATTTGTAGTGCTATAGACAACCTTTGTACTAAATTATTTAAAGAAGTTATGATTGAAAAATTCCAGTTCCTTAACATAAGGTAAGCTAATGATGGCTTTATTATTAACAGGTTCTGTTTGTTTAAAATTTGTTGTAAATTTTATCTTCCTTAAACGTTTTTTTATGTGAAAATCTATAACTTTTAACGGATAATCATTCAATCTTAACACCTTTTTTATAAATGATATATTTTCGTTGTGGAAACTGTTATGCGATAATTTTATGGCTCTATCTACTAAGCAATATATAATAGCTATTTTATTACTGAGGTGGTGGTGTGAATTATAATTTAAATAGCGTCCTGAGAAAGTTGGTTTGCGGTACCAATTTGTAATTATATGTCTATTTTTGTCTATTATAATTTTGAGATCTAAGAAGCTAATGCTTTCATTCTGTGCTATTTCAACCGTAAATTGTAAGTTTTTGTTGTATGTATTAAAGGTATTAAGAGTGTAGTCTATTGAATTGCTAGGTACACATAACAAAATATCGTCAACGTAACGGAAATAAAACATAGGTTTAACATTCAATTTTTTTATACACTCAGTTTCAAGATCTTGCATAACTATATCAGATAAAATCGGGCTTAATGGATTACCCATTGCCGAACCAAATGTTTGTTTATAGAATTTTTTATTCAATTGAAAAAAATTATTGTTCAAAATAAACTTTATAACTTCTATAAATTCCGTGCAAGACATATTGATTTTGTTATACAACTGCGCCCATCTTTTCTCAATAGATTGAACAACCAAAGTATCGGGTACATTCGTAAAGAGACTGACTACATCCAGACTAATAATATCAAAATCTGACGAGACAACAAAGCCAGGACGCCGATTTAAAATCCGCGCGCAACAGGTGGCAGCAGTAACCGACCCGGCAATCGTTTGCCGTCGCGCAGGGGCAATCACAGCCCCCGTTCAAGTAATTTGAGCCCTAATTGGGTTAAATGGATAAGTTACACCAAAAACGAAAAAAAGAAAATCGCGACGCGTGCCGATACCTGCTGCCAACCGGCCCATCGACCTATCTATGTTGAATGAGAGTGAGAGAGAAAGAGAGAGACGCCACCGAGGAAGAAGACGGAAGCGAGCAGGCACCGCTTCCTTCTTCTTCACTCAGTCCCGGATCGTTGCCAAGAGCACACCGCAGCACAGTAGTTTCAGTGCGAGAGTTCTTTTGCGTAGTTTGTCGTCGGAGAGTTTCAGTTGTCAAGTAGTCGGAGTTTCGGGGGAGAGTTGAAGTGTAGCAGTTGTTGGGAGAGAGGAGTACATTGTGGTCGTGCGAGAGGAGAAGCGGCTTCGAGAGAGAGAGAGAGAGAGCGGGAGAGAGAGAGAGGAATTGTTGGCAAGCCGGACTCAAAGGGAGAGAGAGGTGTCCGCCACCACGTTAAACCTCTCATCGCGAGCCACCGACAAGAGATAGAGAGAGAGAGAGAGAGAGAGAGAGAGAGAGAGAGAGAGAGAGAGAGAGAGAGAGAGAGAGAGAGAGAGAGGTATTACTACGACCACCGTACCTACACGGTAAGACTTTGGTTGCTATCGTCGGGAGGCAAACTACTTTCCTGCCCCCGACCCTCAATTATACGATATCCCGTTATACAGTGCCGGCGTCATCTTCCAGCGGGGAGAAGAACCGTGTCTCTCTCGCGTGCGCGGGAATCCACCAGCGTGCGAGGCCAGCGCGGCCATTTTGTAATGTGTCGCGAATCGTGTTCTTTTCTCTTGTGTTGAGTAGAAATTTATCCGCAGGCAAGAGGAATTAGTTACTTAAATAAAGGACTGGTTCAGATTTAATTTCTCGTAGATAATTTTGTTTTTATTTCCTTGAGTGTTACCGAGTGTCCGAAGTAGCCATTTGGCGTAATTTTCCTGAAGTCGCCGAGGGTATCGGCCGTACCAGGCCGTCGCATCACCACCCGCGCGCAAGGGAGAGAGGAAGAGTCCACCGCCAGGCAAAGTGATAGAGAGAGGGAACGCGTCACCGCCGTGGTCTGGCGCCCCTAAAATAAATTTGACCGCGTCCACGCGTTGCCGTCCGCGAAATTAAAGCCGTTTGTGGGAAGGTGAGAGAGGCGCGACACTCAGTCGTAACTGTAGAGCCCTCACGGCGAGTAATAACGTTGTCAAGATGGGGTGGAAAATTGGCAGCGTTACATTATATATAAAAATATATTTTATGTATATTTCATATATTATATAAAATTAATAATTTATATTTTTCATATGTTTTATTAATAGGGTAATATTTATAGATGTAACGCTTAAGAGTAGTTTTGAATTCTTAATTTCTGAAATAAAAGAGTAAATTATTAAGAAAATTACATTAATTATATATTAAGATATATTTATTCTATTTTTTCCGCATCACTTTGGAGGTAAATAGAAAGATGCGTTTTATTTTTAAGTGGTATCCCCAGTAGGCCTAATCCACTGTCTTTGTTACTATAAAATTTCAGAAAACGTTAAAATTGTTACAATAAAAGAATATTTTTTTATAATACAATATATATTTTGTAAAATTAAATTTAATAATTAAATGATTTGAATTACCTGATAATAAGTTAAATTCTTCGAAATGTTTTATTCAATTTTTGAATTGTTTTTTTATTTTTTTTTTTTATATTTAATATTTCCTGATATGCTATTTAAAATTTTCCAACGTTATTTGTATATTCCATTGACCTAAATGAAAGAAAAAATATTGTTGTTTTAATTAACTAAAAATTATTTCAAAAAATTAATTAATAATTGTATAAAAATTTACCTAAAAAACAAAATTCAATTGTGTAAAGAAAGATTTTTAAATTCTTCTAAAATTTTGTCAACTTTAAGTTTTCCAATTTTGAGTTTTGTATTTTTATTGTTTTGTTGCTTTCTTGTTTTTTTTTTGACTGATGATTTAGTTTTTATAATTTATATTTTTCAATAATTTTATCTGATTCTAAATTAATCATGTATTATATATAATTTTGTTCATATTCTAATTAGTCTAAAACTAATAATTTATTATGTATTTATTATTATTATTGAATAACGAATACATATATTGTTGTTTTTTATAATTTACTTTCGTTCTGTGTAGTCGACATATTCTAAAAAGAAAAATATTTGAAAATTAATTGTCTAAAATTTCTTTCCAAACGATATTTATAATTTCTTCTTTATTTTCTGAATTATTTTCAATAAAAATTTTATCTGGGTTTTTACATCTTGATAATGCTACATATAATTGACCATGAGAAAAAAATGGTCTTCTAATATATATTCCAACAGTATCAAAACTTTGATCTTGTGATTTATCAATAGTCATAGTAAACGCTAATATTAAAGGAAATTATTTTCTATACAAAATAAATGGTAATGATGAAGAATTGCCAGTGTTTAATGTAAACTATGTTTCCAGAGTTTTCACCTGTTATTATTTCTGCTTCTATGTTGTTTTTAAATAATTTAGTAAATTTTAATCGTGTTCCATTACATAATCCATCGTTAATATTTAAATTTCTTATTAACATTACAATAGTATTTATTTTAAGTTTTAATTTATGTGGTGGTAGTCCTGCACGTATATTGTTTAAAGTTTCAATCGAGTAATTAATATGGATGTTATCATCAGATAAATCTATATCTTTATGAGTAACATAATCTAAACTATAATACGTATTGTAACGGGATGGCTAGTGGGGGAAAATCCCAACAAGCCACAGGCCAGCGATGCCCTAGAACACGGTGCCGCGGGTGTCAGACTAAAATGACTTGCCCGGGGATCTGCTCCTGGAATCCCGAAAACAATGCGAAGCTCTCACGCGAACTTCGCTTTCCAACTATTTGGATCGCTGAGTGAAAAGCGCGCGCTGGAAGAGTAAAGCGCGCGGCCGCTATGCTCAGATATGAAAACGACCGGCGGAGTCGTTTTCCCGCGGAGGTGGCGGTATCCGGGAGAAGGACAGGTTGTAATGAACAACGCGACGAGTAACTAGATATCACAATATATTAAAACCAAATAAACATTTACATACACAACGCACGTGCTTATTAGACAAATTGTTAGTTCGCGCGCGACTGTTAATATTCAAACGCGCGAACGCTACAGAGCGCGGCGAAGCTGCTAATATCGCGCGCGGTGTTAAAGTACGGCGGGCTGACATACACCCGCACGTACAAGGTACAGAAAGCTTGCACGGGGCGATTTCCGTGCGAGCCTTTACATTAATTACGCGAGAGATGAGAGTATAAGACTTACTTTAAGGAGCAGTCGGTGCACACGACTCTCTCTTGCTCACGCTCGCTAGCACAGTATTTGTGCGCTGTGTCTCTCTCTCTCTCTCTCCTACTCGCTGTACGGGGTCGGCAGGCGGCTGGCAGCCGGCTCCTCTCTCGCTGTCTCGTGTTCGCTCTCTCTCTCTGTTCCTCTTATACGCGTATGCACTCCGCTCGGCACCAACACTATACACGCGGCGTTTACAAAAAACGATAGGAGGGCGCGGACGAAGTCACTCACGAAGACACGGAGGAGCTGCTACTTGCGCGACGGCAGACACGAAGATGGCTCCCTTTTCTCGCGGGAACAGGTTAGCAGCTTCGCGACGGATGACGGGCATTTTACGCGTCGCGAGACCGATTCGCTACGCGCGGCGCGCCTCGATTCGGCTGCGCAGGAGTTGCGCGCGCGCGCTCACTACCTTCGCGCGGTAGATTAGAATCGCGGCTAGATACGCGTTACACCCCCCCGCCAGACGCTGCTTAGGGGACCGTGAGCAGCTCTGCTAATCATGGCCGTCGTCGTACCTACTAATATTGTAGTAATGATTAGGAGAAGGAGGTTCGAAAAGGAATATTGAAGAATCGGAGTCACCGGTTTTTCTTTTTAATTTTTATTAAAAAAAAATATAAAAAAAACTTCAGAGCCTCGCCCCTCTTCAACTGGCCCGGGAATACGATCGGCGCCCCTTGTGACGAGCTTGGTTGGGGCAATGTTTAGACTTTTTCACCCCAAGCTCGCCATACATGAAGCACCGGGGGATCGCGTTACTGTCGAGCGCATCCCGGGCCGCTCGCCCTTCTTCGAGCGCCCTCCTAAGGCGCTCTTCTTCTTCTTGGAGACGGCGCTGGGCCTCTTCCTTGACCCGGCGCGCCGTCTCCTCCGCCTTTTCCCTGGCTCGCCTGGCCTCTTCCATGCGCTCCTGCGCACGAGCCAGGCGAGCCTCCTCCGCCTTTTGGAAGGCTGTGCGGCGCATCCTGGCGGCCCTGGCCTCTGCGGCGGCCGCGAGCTCTTCGCGCCGGCCTTGGGCCATTCCGACCCATTTGCCGGCTTGCCGCTCGCCGGCCTTACCGTCGCACTGGAGAAAGACCTCCAGTGCGGCCAGGGCAGCGTCCTCCGTAGCGCGCGAGGACTTGCTGAGGCGCCGCGCTTCCTCGAGGGCCTTCTCCACTGGGACCCAGGCCGCACCGACTTCATCACTCGGTGCCCACTTGGGGGCCTGGGTCGGAGAACTCTCTTTACTTTCCTCGTCGGCTCGAGCCGCGCCGGCGTTTCCTTCCGGCGCCATCTCTGAGGCTCGGACCGACGCCTCTTGCGAAAGCCGTTCTTCTCGGCTTTCCTGCTGCTCCTTCGGGGGACGAGGTCGCCGAAGCGGGCTGGGACCGGCCTCTGCCCAGGCCGGCTCCGAAGGTCCCTTTCTTGGCTTCGGCGCCTCTATCTCCTCGATCATGACGGTGGAGGGCTCTTCCACTGGCTGGGGTGCCAGTGTCACCGCGTCGATGCTCTCCACGACCTGCTCCAAAAAATCGATGACGGCGGGGTGAGGATTGCACTGGATTAATCCAGCGATCACCTTCTTCGCCGTCTCCGCTATTTCGGGAGTCAGGCCTTGCATGTCCTGAAACAGGTAAATCGATCCCGGGGAGGAGTGAGATTGAGGATTGGAAAATTAAGACGAACACAGGTTAGTACGTACGACACAAGTTGGATGGCACAATTATTGCTTTTTATACGCTTGGGTTCTACGAGGACTAATTAGTCCGGCATCAGCAGGTACGGGCTTTTTCTTCGAACCCTTTGGCCTCCCTGGGCCTCGCTTGGGTTCTGTTGGACCGGCCACACGCATAAGCCGGCCATCGCTCGCACGCCTTCCTGGCCTACTAATAGCGCGGTCTTACGAGGTGGACCGCGCCTCTTAGCCGTCGCCCGAGGCTGTACATTCCCCTGGCTAACTCTGTGGCCCTCTGACGTGTTACGTTCGGCTGAAGAGTCCCTCGCTGGTAGCGACTGGGCTACTTCTTGACTACTTTTGTCCAAGTAGTTCTTGGGCTCTCCTGCGCAGACGTATCTCTTGAGTTGCTGTGCATGGACGGGACGTATCGTTCGACCATCCTCACCTTGGATATCATAGGTGTTTTCGCCTAGAATATTCACAATCGTGTAGGGCCCCACGTACTTCGGGGCTAATTTGGCAGAAATCCCCTCAGCTGCTGAGGATAGTACCTTATTCTCTCTCCATACACGATCGCCTAGACAGAATTCTGGAGGTCGGCGATGAGCGTCAGAATATTTGGCTTGTCTCGCCTGCTCCGCTTGCGCGTCGGCCACCGCCCGAACGTGCAATTCGCGAAGCTTGTCCATACGTACCACCCAATTGTTTATCGCCTCTTGCTGCCCTTGCTCTTCGGCTAACCTGTCTTCCTCCCGCTTTAGTGTCTTCGGTGGGTCAGGTTGTCGGCCGTAAATGAGCATGGCAGGACTTATCTTTGTGGAGCTGTGTTCGGCAGTATTGTACGCGAACGCCAGCTCATTCAGTTTCTCATCCCAGGACCGGTGATTTTCCTCTGCGTAAGACATAATCATTGTCTTCACCGTTCGATTCACACGCTCGACAGGATTGGCCTGAGGGTGATACGGAGGTGTAAACGTGTGATGCACGTTTCTCTCCTTTAAGAATGCCTCTAATGGTGCATTTTTAAATTCAGTCCCATTGTCTGAGAGAAACACCTCCGGGACTCCGAATCGCAGACATACTCGCTCGTTGAGTCCCTTAATTACCGATTTACCATCTGCCCTTTTTATCGGAATTACTTCAATCCAGCGTGTGACCAAGTCCTGGAATATGAGAATGTATTCGTGGCCGTGCGTGGTTTTTAGGAGGGGCCCCATAATGTCGCTGGCCACGATTTGCCATGGACGCTCTGTAATTCGGCGTCCCATAAATCCTGTTGGAGCGCGCTGTTCGACTTTGCACTGCTGGCAAATTTGGCACTGGCTCACGTATTTGGCTACATCACGAGACATGTGTGGCCAATAATACTTCCGCTTTACTCTTTCTAGCGTTTTCTCGCGGCCCAAGTGCCCAGCAGTTGGAAAGTCATGGCATTCTCTCAGTACTTCGCGTCGCTGTTCGTGAGGGACTGCTAACTTCCATGCATCATCGTCGCCGAGAGACTCGTCTATGACTTCATTTGGTTCGTACTTGTACAGTCTCCCCCCCGCCAGCTTGAACGTGGGGAAGTCTCGCGGCCGCTGTTGAACCTCTTTCACAATTTCGAGGTACCATTGGTCGTTTGTATCGCGTTCGAGCTCTAACACGGTGACCGCTGGCTCCTCTTCCTCGAACATCCGCGAAAGGGCATCTGGGGCATTGTTCAAAGAGCCCTTTCGGTGTTCGACTGTGAAACTGTGGTTTTGTAGTTCCAAAGCCCATCTTGCTAACCTGCCTGATGGGTTTCGGAGATCACGGAGCTACTTCAAGCTGCTATGATCCGTGATGACCTTGAAGTCATAGGCCTCTATATACGGACGGAACTTTTTGATTGCCCAGAGAATTGCTAGACACTCTCGTTCCGTCACGCTATAATTCCTCTCGGCCGCGCTCAGACTTCGACTAGCGAACTCTAGGACTCTTTCGTCGCCGTCTATTATCTGGTATAGCACCGCTCCAAGTCCTGTATCGCTCGCATCAGTTTGCACCACGAACTGTGCGTTAGATACCGGTCTGTGAAGAATCGGTGCAGAAGCAACTAGCGCTTTTAGCTTTTGGAAGGCCTCTTCTTGTGCCGTTGACCACTCGTATTTCCGATCCTTTTTCGTTAGTTCGGTCAGTGGTTCAGCAATTGTGGCGAAGTTTGATAAAAACTTTCTATACCACGAGGCCATTCCTAGGAAGCGTCTCAGCTGATGGAGGTTTTTCGGCACCGGATATTCCATAATGGGCTTTATTTTCTCGGGGTCTGGTTTAAAACCATCCCTATTTACTATGACCCCGAGATATTGGATCTCATCGCGACAGAAGACACTCTTCTCGCGATTTATTGTGAGGCCCGCGTCCTTTATCCTATCTAGAACTCTTTTTAGAACCTCTTTATGCTCCTCGAATGTTTCTGTGACTACTATTATGTCATCGAGATACGAGTAAGCAAAAGGTTCGAGTTCGGGGCCGATGACTTTGTCAATCAGCCTCTGGAAGGACGCTCCGGCATACGAAAGACCGTAGGGCATTCTTGTAAATTGAAATAACCCTTTGCCTGGCACGGTGAAGGCCGTAGTCTCTTTGGACTCCGGATTTAGTGGTATTTGGTGGTACGCACTACTTAAATCCAACGTGGATATGTATCGCGCTTTCTGCAGTTTGCGTAAGATACTCTCTATGTATGGTAACGGATATGCGTCTGGCCTTGACGTTGCGTTCACTTTTCTGAAGTCCACACAGAAACGGAACTTCCCGTTGGACTTGCGTACCATTACCACGGGGCTTGACCAGCCGCTTGCCGAAGGTTCTATTATACCCGCGAGTAGCATTTCCTCCACCTGTTTGTGCATCTCTTCCTCAAGTTTTCGAGATACTGGGTAGTACTTCGGTTTTATGGGTCTTGTGGAGCCGACGTCTACTGCATGCTCAACCCACGAAGTACACCCTAATGGTGCCAGGCCGTTTCCCATCAGCTCAGCTACTAAAGCTTCCGCTTCTTTGCGCTGCTCTTCTGTTGGGTCCGCCAACCCTATAGCTGATACGGACACGGTATTATTGGCGGTTATGGAGGCTACTTCTAACTTTACGCTTGCATCATCATCTTTGAGATGCAGCGTATTGTCAGTGGGGTCTAAGACGGCGCTAAACTTCTTAATGAAGTTCACCCCCAAGTAGCACTCCGTGTCTAGGTCTGGCATGATTGCGACGCGCACATCCTTGCACACGCCTGCCACGACCATGGGTAGATACACATAGCCAACCACTGCTATGCTCTGCCCATTAGCTACCCGTGCCGTTAGGCCGCTGGCCGGGATTAATTCTTTTCCACAGGCTGTAGCGAGCTGTAAGCCGATGGAATTCATCCCAGTCCAGGAAGCTCCAGTATCGAAGAGTGCCCGTAGCCTGTAGCCGGCTACACCTACTTGAAGCCACCATCGCGAGCATGTTTCCTGGTTAGCTTCGTTCTGCCGAGTCGCGGGCACTTCTTCGCTCTCTCTTTCAGGCAATTGGACCGAGTTACCCTCGGTCGCTGATGTGAGAGCTGGGGGCGGGCGTGTGGCCGTGTTTACCTGCCCCCTTGGCCGTTTCCCTGCTGGTTTCCGGCAGCATTGGGGTTGCGGTCGCTTCCCCTTTGCTCGTTGCCGTAACCCCTTCGGTACTCTGGCCTTTGTGGAGGTCCATTACTTCTTGGACTTGGCGGCCTAGCCTGGTGGGACGAGCTACTACCCCCACTAGGCTGATTATTACTTTGCCCGCCTTCCCGCTGCCTGTTCTCCCAATTATTCTTTTTCTAGGGCTTCTTGAACGACTGTGGGTTTGGCGTTTGCCCACTATTTCCGTCGGTGCCTTTCTTTGTCAAGCTTGACAAACACTCGGCCATCACCCGACGGAACATAGCCTCGAGGCTTTCTCGAGGCTCCTGCTGTTGGTGCCCCATCGCCGGCACTCCTGGATTCTGCTTTTTCCGCTGATCCGTGGTTGGCTCTGTAGGTACGTAGGCAAACTCTGGCAAGTAAGTGCGCTCTGGTGGTGGTGGCGAGTGATACACCTTATCTGCCGCGAGCGCTAATTCGGCCTCCCGGGCTAAATCCAGGAGCCCTCGGTAATCCGTAATTTGATTACGCATCACCATTTTTTGCAGTTCTGGCCGCATGTTCCGGTGCAACATGTCCAATTGTTGGGGCATGCTAGGCACCGGAACTAACTTGAGAATCAAGGCTTGCAGATTCACTACGTAATCTCTCGTGAGTTCGTTTCTGCCTTGAGTCCTCGCTTTTATCTCCGCTAGGATTCGCTGTTGATGGCCCCTGTCACCGCCATACATGTGTATTATGGCCTCTTGGAAGTCTTGCCAAGATCGCCACGTATGACAGTTACTCCTATACCAGGTGGCCGCTACTCCACTCAGGAGCTCTGACAATGACGAGAGTACTTCGTCGTACGTCAGATTTGCTAGAGCTCGACATTCCTCTACTCTCGTGAGGAATAACTCGACGCTCTGCTCCTTCAAGGACCCAGAGAACTTGATGTGCCATTTCCTTACGATTTGGCCAACATCACGGTTCGTCTGTTGAGGCACGTACGTCTGCCTCGTAGACTGGTCCAGTGTAGCGCTCACCCCCGCCTGACGCTGTGTAGGATTTCTTCCGCTATTCCTCCTAGCGTCCCTTGGCTATTCAGTATTGGGGCTGCTGCTGTCAAAATTCACATATGTGAACGTGTTCTGAAAGTTCACATGTGGTGATCCTCGTCCCCTGCCCGCACTCGGTAGTTGGACTCCCTCCAAGCGCTTGCTTGAGGGGGGGTGTCGAGCTTCTTGGAGTATTCGCACACTCTCTTTGAGCTCTTCCACCTCTTTGACGAGTCTATGGATCACCGACAGCAGCTGTTCTGAGACTACGTTGTCTCCCACAGCAATCCCTGCGGTACGCTGTTCCCCCGCACTTGGCCACTCAAAACTCTGTGGCTGCGGTGGACTTCGCGTTTGCTGCCAGAACGCGTGCTGCCCATTTCGTGCCGACAACGACTCTTGTTCTTGACTCCGCCGAAATTGTCGTTGCCTGCGCTGATCTTCTAGCAACGCCTGCTGTCGCTGCTGCTCTTGATGCTTTTGCTGTTGCTGCCGCTGCTGCTCCTGCTGTTGTTGCTGTTGCTGCCATCGCTGCTGCTCCATCTGCTGCTGCTGCTGAATTTGTTGCTGCTGCATTTGCTGCTGCTGCATTTGCTGCTGCTGCATTTGCTGCTGCTGCAGTTGTTGCTGTTGAAGCTGTTGCTGTTGGAGCTGTCCCTCGGCTTCGGCTGGAGATGTCCCGGTGGGTGCTGCAGAGCTCAATATCTCTGTCCCGGAACCCTCCTGGCCGTTTGTCTCATCCGCTGGCTCCACCACTGCATTATGTGCTTGTTGTGGAGCGTTCATCCTCCGAGACTCCGAGAGTTTTTGCATCACTATCGGGTCATCAATGAGCGTAATGAACGGGTGCGGTTGGTCTGGATCAGTATTGGGATCCACAATAGTCGACCCAGACTTGTTCATCAACGTTAAGTCGATGAACGCCCTTCGGGACTGCTCGCGTTTAGCAAACGCTTGCTTCTTCGACAGTTCCGGCTCTGGCAAGAAATCGGCGGCACTGTAATCGCCCATAAGCCGCTTGATCGCTGTCAGCATATTCACTGATTGCAGATCTGACTGCTGCAGACCAAGGGCTTGCATGGCCTCGATAATTTCCTCTTCGGGCTGTGTATACGCCCAATTGAGTATCGCAGATTCCGCAAACTGCGATGATCGGGCCATGGTGTCAATTGGCTGTGCGCTTCCCCACGAACTTATTTTACTAGCGCGAGTAGTATCCGGATTGATGGCAGAGAGAGTTTGCCTTTTCAACCGGTGAGCTAGCTTTTTCAATGCGAACCCGGGTTACTTTCTAAGAGCTACGGCGGTTGCTCTTAACCTCGATAATGCACGAGGATTTCCCGTATGCGGCTCTAAAAAAAAATAAAAGCTATTTCTGTAAGTAATTACGATTTGTAATTAATTACGCTCCACTACTCGCACTTGTAATTTTAAAATAAATATATGTGAAAAAAAATATATATATATATGTGTCAAAACGGACAATATCACCAAAAACACAAAAAAATAAATACAATTTTCACCTAAAAAAAAAAAATAAAAACAATTTTTAAGTTCGAGGGGATTTTTGTGCTCGAGTTTTTACTCGGGCGCACAGTCAACTTTTTGTTCCGAGAGTGCTTGCCGACTTTCTCTCGATTTTCTTCTAACTGCACGATAAAAGAAAAACAAAAAAATTTTATTTTTCGTCCAAAAAAAATAATTCGTATCGGAAATACGAGAGGACGACAAGAAAAAAAAATTTTCGAGACGAGAAAAAAAATTAATTAAAAAAAATTAATTATCGCTTAAAAAAAAAATTTTGTCGTTAAAAAATTAATTGTTATTAAAAAAACTTTAATTGTTAACAATAATTCCTCAACGCGCCAAAAATTCCGCGATCAATATCTCTCCTCGTCGGCACACTAGGTCGAGGGTTATTGGCTATCGCACGCCTAACCTCTCGACCGCACTCTCGCAACAGCACGGCTGTGTCACGCACACGCACACACGCGCCTACGAGCTGCGGCACGAAGAGCCTTTGTGTGCAGCTTACGCTCAGCTACGCTGCTGATCTTCTTCGCGCCAAGCTTCGCCGCGAATCACGTACGCTCCGCAGGTCCTTTCTCCACCCCCAAAACGTTGTGGCGCCAGTTGTAACGGGATGGCTAGTGGGGGAAAATCCCAACAAGCCACAGGCCAGCGATGCCCTAGAACACGGTGCCGCGGGTGTCAGACTAAAATGACTTGCCCGGGGATCTGCTCCTGGAATCCCGAAAACAACGCGAAGCTCTCACGCGAACTTCGCTTTCCAACTAATTGGATCGCTGAGTGAAAAACGCGCGCTGGAAGAGTAAAGCGCGCGGCCGCTATGCTCAGATATGAAAATGACCGGCGGAGTCGTTTTCCCGCGGAGGCGGCGGTATCCGGGAGAAGGACAGGTTGTAATGAACAACGCGACGAGTAACTAGATATCACAATATATTAAAACCAAATAAACATTTACATACACAACGCACGTGCTTATTAGACAAATTGTTAGTTCGCGCGCGACCGTTAATATTCAAACGCGCGAACGTTACAGAGCGCGGCGAAGCTGCTAATATCGCGCGCGGTGTTAAAGTACGGCGGGCTGACATACACCCGCACGTACACGGTACAGAAAGCTTGCACGGGGCGATTTCCGTGCGAGCCTTTACATTAATTACGCGAGAGATGAGAGTATAAGACTTACTTTAAGGAGCAGTCGGTGAACACGACTCTCTCTCGCTCACGCTCGCTAGCACAGTATTTGTGCGCTGTGTCTCTCTCTCTCTCTCCTACTCGCTGTACCGGGTCGGCAGGCGGCTGGCTGCCGGCTCCTCTCTCGCTGTCTCGTGTTCGCTCTCTCTCTCTCTCTGTTCCTCTTATACGCGTATGCACTCCGCTCGGCACCAACACTATACACGCGGCGTTTACAAAAAACGATAGGAGGGCGCGGACGAAGTCACTCACGAAGACACGGAGGTGATGCTACTTGCGCGATGGCAGACACGAAGATGGCTCCCTTTTCTCGCGGGAACAGGTTAGCAGCTTCGCGACGGATGACGGGCATTTTACGCGTCGCGAGACCGATTCGCTACGCACGGCGCGCCTCGAGTCGGCTGCGCAGGAGTTGCGCGCGCGCGCTCACTACCTTCGCGCGGTAGATTAGAATCGCGGCTAGACACGCGTTACAGTATTTTCTTCAGTATTTAATAGTTTTAAAATTTTATTACTTAAAATATTTGCATCTTCATTATGTGATGTTAATATAACTCTCTTTATTGATATACTACAATTTATATTTTCATATATTTTAAAACAAACATCGTTTGTTTTAAAACTATCAGGTATAACAAATGAATTAATTTTACCTTCTCCAATATCTAATAAAAATGAAGCAAACATGATATCTTTTGAGCGGATATTTGTTTTCAAATACATTATATTAAATAATGACCAAAGATTTGAATATTTTGTTGTTTCTTGAATTATTGTGCTTCTACAACCATTTTTAACAACACGGAGAATTTGTCTAAAATCACCTCCTAAAATTAATAATTTTCCTCCGAATGGTAGATTATTATTACAAACATCTTGTAAAGTTTTATCAACAATTTCTAAAGCTTTACGTGGAATCATTGACGCTTCATCCCAAATAATCGTAAAAACTTCACGAAATTTCTTTTTATCTGATTCAAATTTTAGAAATGCACTTTCAATATTGTTTAAATCTAAAGGTAATCTAAAAGTTTTATGACTGGTAATATCTTCTGGTAATAGTATAGATGCTATACCTGTCCAAGCCATTGATATAATTTTTTGTTCTATTGACAAAAAATAATAAATTAAAGTTTTATATAAAAACGTTTTACCTGAACCTCCAGGACCATCAATAAAGTTAATTTAATGTTCATTATTTAATATTTGTGTAAAAATTGTTTTTTGATCTGTGATTAATTGACTATAGTAATTATTAAACATTTGTTTACAGAATAAAATATTTTCTTTATTATTTTCATTATTTGTATCGAAAATTTGATCAGGTTCAGGTAATCCAAAATCTTTACAAGACATTTCTTCAACTTTTAAAATTTCGTTTATATGATGAAGAGCTCGGTTATTTTTATTATTGTCAAAATCTTCTGTAAAATATTTATTAAATTATGTCCAAATAGTATTACCATTAATGTTATCTGTTATTAAAAACCAAGTAAAAGATTTACGCAATTGAACAGGTAACATTATATTACAAGTTTCTTCAAAAATTTTGTCAATCTGTAAATCATCTCCGATTAGACCCATTTGTATTGCTGTTTCTTTGTAAGTATTATATGTTTTATTTTCAAATGTACGTAATTCTTCAAAACATGTTGCGCCTTTAACACGATTTAAAATTAATTTTAAATGAAATCTTTCAATATCTCTTGGAGATACTACATTTAAACGTCCTATAGCAACATGTTTTAGTTCTCGTTGACGTTTTATACAAGTTTTATTCTTAAAAATATAATATTTTGGTATATTAACGTATTTAATATTTTTTGCATTTTTATCTTTTTTATTTAATTCAAACCACGAAGTTAATGTAGTTTTCCAGTTATATAAAGCTTTTTCCTCTTTATTTTCTTCGAAAATTATATTTTTTTTATTTTCGGTGTGAATTGCTAAACGTATTACGGTGTGACTTCTACCACATAAAGGAAATTCTTCTAATCTCCATGCTGCTTCCATAGGACTCAAGTGGATATCATCTTATTATGTTTGAGATCGCCAACTTCTTCGTAAGCTTCACATATCTGTGGTTGCATCCTTTTTATGACCCCGAAAACCTCTGAGTAACAATTTTCATCGACATACTTAAAGATTTAAATCTTGGATAAAATTCATTATGGATTAGGCCTACTGGGGATACCACTTAAAAATGAAACGCATCTTTCTATTACCTCCAAGGTGAAGTGGAAAAAATAGAATAAAATATATCTTATTATATAATTAATGTAATTTTCTTAATAACTTACTCTTTTATTTCAGAAATTAAGAATTCAAAACTACTCTTAAGCGTTACATCTATAAATATTACCCTATTAATAAAACATATGAAAAATATAAATTATTACTTTTATATAATATATGAAATATACATAAAATATATGTTTTTATTGTAATTGCAATGTAATTTTCTCAATAATTTACTTTTTTATTTCAGAAATTAAGAATTCAAAATTACTCTTAAATGTTACATCTGTATATACTACCTTATTAATAAAACATATGAAAAATACATGAAAAAAATAAACTTTTAAGTGAACATTTAAATGAGGGTGGTCTGTGGTGGGTCTGAGGGGTGTGCGAGGGGGGCTCTACCATACTCAAAATAACGTAGAAAAAAATCACAATTTTACGTTATTTTGAGGAGGGGCTGAGGGGTGCTGAAGGGGGAGAGGGGGCGAGGGGGGTCTGTGTGACACAAATAACGCTTACGACTATATAATATAGAGAGATATATACTGTAACGGGATGGCTAGTGGAGGAAAATCCCAACAAGCCACAGGCCAGCGATGCCCTAGAACACGGTGCCGCGGGTGTCAGACTAAAATGACTTGCCCGGGGATCTGCTCCTGGAATCCCGAAAACAACGCGAAGATCACACGCGAACTTCGCTTTCCAACTAATTGGACCGCTGAGTGAAAAGCGCGCGCTCGGAGAGTAAAGCGCGCGACCGCTACGCTCAGATATGGAAGAGACCGGCGGAGTCGTTTTCCCGCGGAGGCGGCGGTATCCGGGAGAAGGACAGGTTGTAATGAACAACGCGACAAGTAACTAGATATCACATATATTAAAACCAATAATGATTACATACACAACGCACGTGCTTATTAAAATAATTATGAGTTAGTTCGCGCGCGACCGTTAATATTCAAACGCGCGAACGATACGGCGCGCGGTGAAGCTGCTAATCTCGCGCGCGGTGTTAAAGTACGGCGGGCTGACACACACCCGCACGTGCACGGCACAGAAAGCTTGCACGGGGCGATTTCCATGCGAGCCTTTACAATAAACCCGCGAGAGGAGAGTAGAAAACTTACGTTAGGAAGGAGCAGTCGGTGCACTCGGCTCTCTCTCGCTCGCTGTCGCTCGCACAGCAGTTGCGCTCTCTTTCTCTCTCTCTCTTACTCGCAGTATTGGGTCGGCAGGCGGGCTGGCTGCCGGCTCCTCGCTCGCTCTCTCGTGTGGCTCACGCAGCTCGGGATCGCTCTCTCTCTCTGTCTCTCTTTCACACGCATACTCTGCTCGGCGCCTCCACTACACTTGCGGTAACTAAGGACAGATTGGATAGGGGTGACATTAACAACGTGGTATACAAAATAGACTGTAAAGATTGCGACTCCACTTATGTAGGTATGACATCTAGGCCTTTAAAAAAACGACAATACGAACACCAGTATTGTATAAAAAACAAAGATGAACGTTCTCCTCTATTCTTACACAAAGAAGAGACAGGACATGATTTCAATTTTGAAAATATAAAAATAATTGACAATGTTAAAAACAATTGTACAAGAAGATTTTCAGAAATGCTACACATACATTATTTCGACAATACGTTAAATAGAACAGAAGACACTAATTTTTTAAAACAATCCTATAAAGACTCAATCAATCTACTAAAACCTCCCAAGGGAAAAACTCATTCCATATCGATCAGTTAATTTTCTAGCAATAATATTCTACCAATCTTGTATAGTCACATAAGTGTGTCCCCTCCCTGTTCATTACACATTTACTATCCCACCTTGATGGCTTTTGCTCTTTCGTCGCTTCTGTCTTTCCCGATATCCGCTAGGCCTTCCCCCTCCTCCATAAGTTCGAGACACACATACATACATCGTTAGGGTATTATTCTCGGCTTCGCGACAATTTTGAAATTTAGTCACATCCACCTGACATTAGAGTGAGGACGCATTAACACTCCACGTTCCTCCTCTTACATCCGAAGAGAGGGGACTCTTGTAGTACCAGTAAGTTATTCTTTTTTAGCAAGTGTTTGTAAAGAAATAAAATTTTAACTTATTGTTGTATAATAATTTTTTAGTGTGGACATTAGTTAGCTTCCTCGGGTTACGTTCTTTTTTTGTTCTTGTCACAACTTGTAAGTAAAAGTAATAGTTTTATTGTTATTAACATGTAAATAATTTTAATAGTTTTGTAAATAATTGTAAATTTCTGTACGGGTTTTAGAGTCCTTGAATAAGGGAAACTTGACCTTTCCGAAACGTAGGACAATAAAGTTCTATAAGAAAAATGACTCGTTGAGATGACCAAATTCATTATTGTATTTAGAAATTCCATGCACGAGTATTAAAGTCTTCTATTTTAATACATTATATTTAACAAAATAATGCAGAATATATATGTAGTTCATTACGTCAGCTCTGATTTTATTTGTAACTTATTGATTATAAAATCCAGTAATATTTCAATTTTTGGCCGACATTTTAAATTTACAAAATCTGAGTTCAGATTCCTAATCAGCGAATCCGGAATCTCACTATATACAATTTTTAACAAACTCGAGTAAAATTTCAATTTTTGTTAGTCATCTTAGGTCCACCAGTTTGAATTAAAATTTTCAGCAAAATCCAATAATATTTCAATATGTGTCCAACATCTTAGATCCGTCATTTTGAATTCTGAAAATCGGAGTTGAGATTCGTAATCTACAAATCCCCTACATAAAATTATTAGCAAAATCCTGTATTATTTAAATATTTTGCAGCCATTTTCAATTTTTAAAATCTGAGTTCAGATTCGTAATAATCGAATCCAGAAATTCCGTATATACAATTTTCAGCAAAATCCAGTAAAATTTCAATTTTTGGCCGTCATCTTGGGTCTTCTATTTTGAATTTTCAATATCTGAGTTCAGATTCATAATCAGCGGATCCAGATACGCCTATATACAATGTTCAGCAAAATCCAATAATATTTGCATATTTGGCCTCCATCTTCGATCAGCCATTTTGAATTCTGAAAATCTGATTTGCGATTCGTAATCAGCGAATCCAGATACCCGTTATATACAATTTTCAGCAAAATCCAGTAATAATTCAATTTTTGGCATCCATCTTGTGTCCTGTATTTTCAATTTTCAAAATCTGAGTTACGATTCCTAATTGGCGAAACCGGAAACCCACTTTATACAATTTTTAGCAAAATCAAGTAAAATTTAAATTTTTGTTAGCGATCTTGGGTCCACAAGTCTGAATTTTCACAATATATGTTCAGATTCGTAATCAGCGAAACCAAAAATTCCGTGTATACAATTTTCAGCAAAATCCAATAATATTTCAATATTTGACCACCATTTTCGAATCCCCCAGTTTGAATTTTCAAAATCTGAGCTCAGATTCGTAATCAGCGAATCCAGAAATCCCTTTTATACAATTTTCAGCAAATCCAGTAGTATTTGAATATTTCGCCTCCATCTTCGATCAGCCATTTTGAATTCTGGAAATCTGAGTTCGAATTCATAATCAGTGAACCAAATACCCAACATACAGTTTTCAGCAAAATCCAGTAATATTTCAATTTTTGGCAGCCATTTTGTATTTACACGTAATCAGCGAATCCACATACTCCTTTATATACAATTTTCAGCAAATTCCAGTAGTTTTTGAATATTTCGCCTCCATCTTCGATCAGCCATTTTGATTTCTGAAAATCTGATTTGGGATTCGTAATCAGCGAATCCAGATACCCCTTATATCAGAGATTAGTAGAGAGATCGCCAGTGCCCCGGAAAAAAGTGAGGCAGCTTGTGCGCACGGCGCGCTGCTGCCTCCCGCGGCAAGTACCTGAACCGTGCACACATTTTTGATTGGCTGTTGAAACATGTGCATGGGGCGGGGTGAGGGAAGCGGATAAAGACGCGCACGAGGCTCTCCTGCGTGTACGTGAACGTAATGTGGAATCCGACTATAGCTCGCCGCTTCACCGAATCGACGAGCGGCCGCAGGCCGCTGGCAATTGTCGTTCGGAGCTTTACTGAGCGGCCTTATGATAAATTGTATTTCGGCCGAGCCGAATGCTTTTATAAACATCAAAATAATGATTGTATAATAATAATAATAATAAATAGTAAATTCTTATTTTTTGTCCTTATTATTATCAATTAATGAATGAGAGATGAGCGATTTAAATAGCTATAATAACAAATATAACTAGTATTAAAAGTTTCCTATATTTATGGAAAAATTGAATTATTTGTACAGGTTTGAATAAAAATCCTTATCCTTTTTTCGCTTCTTTTGAACTAATTAATGGAATGATTTGTATGACTCTTTATATATGAGTAATTCCGCGATACTTTTAAAACTCGAGTTACTGTTTGATATCTTTAGATACATATAACCTTCAAAGTTTTTCGCAAAATTCCTACAAAATAATTTAAAACCGGCTGTGTCACATGTTGAAAATGGTTTAACATTAAGAGAAAAAATTAATGACATTGTTACCCGTCTGATTTTGATATTATTAGTCTGGATGTAGTCAGTCTCTTTACGAATGTACCCGATACTTTGGTTGTTCAATCTATTGAAAAAAGATGGACCCAGTTGTATAACAAAATCAATATGTCTTGCACGGAAGTACTTATTGTGGCACCATGAGGCAGACAAACAAACCCCCCACCACCACACCCTGGTGGAGGGGGTATTATACATCCCCTCCCCACCCACCAGTATGTGGTGGTGGGGGTTTGTGTGTCTGCCCCATGGTGCCACAATATTCAAAATTCAAAATTATGATTTAAACTTAACTCTATGATTTCAAAATTTAAAATTATGATTTAAATTTAACTCTATGATTTCAAATTTTAAAATATAACTTGAACTTTTAAAATTTATATAATATTGAACTCTATGATTT
Source organism: Torymus aiolomorphi (assembly GCA_036365515.1). Classification (NCBI taxonomy): domain Eukaryota; kingdom Metazoa; phylum Arthropoda; class Insecta; order Hymenoptera; family Torymidae; genus Torymus; species Torymus aiolomorphi. The sequence goes on along the minus strand of CM070877.1, from coordinate 94,953,204 downwards.
AAAATTTAACTTTACAATTTAACTCTATAATATTAAACTCTATCTGTAAGAAACTAAGTGGTATTTTAGGATAGGAGTATGAAAGGTAAGTAAACACAAGTTTGATACATTTAAATCTTTTTATTCATTAAAAATATAATATTTTCTAAATGTAAAGATACAAGCTCATATATTAAAGACATAACGTCATGAATGGGTATTGATATCGGTATATCATTTTTTTTAATCATTATTTCATCGTAAACTTTATCAGAATCAGGTATGCCGAATTTTTCCACATAAGTTAATAAATCATCCTTAGAAAAATGTGTATATTGTGATGATTGCGATTCTTGCAATTTTTCTTTAAAATAATGACAAAGTGTATTAACAATATATTCTATGTTAAATGTTACATCTAATAAAAATCTCACTCTCACACGTATACAATGTTTTAATATTTTTAATCTATCAAAAGAAACTTTTTTAAATACTAAACTACGCCGGTACTGTTTCTTTGGTGTTTGATCACCTGACGTCTGTGAATCTTCTTCTTCTACAAGTTCAATTGCCTTGTCGCCATAACTCATAATAAGCCTTATGCTAAAACGGCTAAAGGGCATCTGTTTATCCAGCATATCACCATCTTCAGTTTCAAAGAACTTATCAATAACTGGAAAAATTTCTTCAAATAAACGCCAGTCAGACACAGTAAATGATATACCAACAAAGTCGTCACCACTAAGACGGATGATAGGTAGAAATTCACCACCAATTTCCTTATTTTCTAGGCCAATTGTAATTTTCTTAGTATAAGATTTGTTTAGTCCGTACACCATTGGCAACAGTTGATGACGACAATGATATTTGGAAACACTTTCTTGACCTGCCATTGTCTTGTATTTACGCTTGCCTTGACCAGCCATTCTTGTGTATTATTTTCAGCAGGAGTGATCGTGTGAACTAATGAATAGGTTGTGGTAGACGCTCCTTTTTATACTATTCATTCGGATGGTGGAGGGGTTTTCTATTGGAAGGGTAGGATAGTAGCGGGATGTGTTAGTAGTGGAGGGGGAGGGGTTGGTAATGGTAGTGGGGAAATGTGCCCCTATACAATTTTGAAACATAATTTCTAACAATTTGATCATTTTTGTGTAAGTTACAAGAAAAGTTTTCGAGAAAATGTCCAATTCCAAGGCCCGCAGACATGTAATGTAAAAACATGAGACAAAAATAACCACATGTATCTGAAGTTTCACTTTGTAGTTGTCGTGAATTCCATCGAAATTTTCTAACATTTCTCCGAATACGGTTTATATGATCGGGTATGTAAGGAGGTACACCAAAACTATCAAAGTACCAGGCATCACCGTTTTTATTGACGTAAATTGCCACCCAATGCAAGCCAGATTTATCGTGCCTTTGGGTGTTGAAAATAAAAGCTGTCGGTCTCGTCCAAACCAGGGGAATTTGATCTGCCGCAAAGACCCCCACAGCGTGAGTAGGAATTCGAGATAAAATCCGTTGAATTTGTATATTGTTCATCACAGAGGTTAATAGGTGGTTCAAAGATAAACTCTTCACCAATAGCTTCAGTTTTACCACGTGTTTTCAGCCACGTTTTTAACCTAGAGGCGTTATTCGAAGCACAACTAAACTTTGAAAAACCGTATTTTAAAGAATGTTACATGCAGTAATTACCAGATGCTGTAAGTTTGTGAAATGGTGGACAATCTTCCTCAAACTCTAAATTTATAATGTGTCGTGTAGTGATTTTTCGTAAAATCGCCACTTTCATGCCACCACGAACATAAATATTGTTTGCTATCTTGCAAATTTCTTCTAGGTTTTTGAACAAGACTTTTTCGGAAACACCTTGATCAAGCCAGTCCAAGCCGTGATGGTTTCGTGATAACCAATCGTTTTCTTTTCTAGCCTCTTGACATAGTGTAGTTATTTGTCTATTCGGAGAAACAAACCAATGTCCTGTTAAATTTTGATTTAATGAAAGAACTGCCACTTCTTTTGGTACCGGACGGTTTTTATAATCTTTGACACACTGTATATCTACGACGATATCCATCTTCATAGTTTTGAACAAATCAACGTCCAATCAACGACTGACATATCAGAAGCATTTCCAAACCATTAACCTTTACCCCCCACTACTACTACTTTCCCCCACCATCTCACCCACTATAGTCCACGATAACTTGACGTGACGAATCAATCTCAAGTATATTTTCATATTCAGCATAAATTATACAATTTACTGTACTGCTTAACGGATCATCAAAACGAACATCAATTCTCACACTACCATGTTTTACTAGATTCCAATGTGTGTCTTGATTTGCTGATAAATCAGGTGTTAAATCGAAAGCGAAAAGGCAATATCCATTGGCATAAGCTTCGCGTGAAATAGAATTACCCTCATTTAAATAATGTATACCTGTACCAGAAAATAAAGTATGATATGCATCAACATACATATTATTCGTTAACGAATAATATTTTAAAATTTTAAAATCAGGTTGTAATGGTTTAGACGGTACCTGTACACCATCAATGTAGAGACACAAATAATTTATATTGTAATTTTTAAAATTAAATGGATTGAGACCCTTATCACCGTTAAAAGCTTTATTTTCTACAAAACCAACAATAATTCTTTTTGGTAATTGACCTAAAATGACATTATCCAATGTTTCTCCATGAATACCACTATGCATTGTAATAGCTTTTACTTCTACACGTGTGAGGGGATATTTAGTTGTTGTTTTCGAAAGTGCTTTTTCGTGAGCCAATATAATACTTGGACTAAGTCTGACACGACGTACAAAGAGAGCAGCTTCGGTGATTCGAGCGGTGTAGAGTCCTGTCGGGTCCATAAGACAAAAACTATCTCCTAATCGTACGAGCCGCCCACGTACTTCGACACCATTAATTAATAATTTGTCTTGATTGAAAACATCACAATGTAAATACCCAATCATATCTATGTTTTTCTCATCGCCTATAAGGATTCGGCGGTTTGTAAGACCCTCGTTTTCGTCATCTGTAGCATCCATTTTTCCAGGAGTGTCGGTGTACCATAGTGCACTGATGAGATGAGATTTTTTAGCTGCAGACCCATAGTTTAATAAAGTTTCAATGTATGATCGATAAGCGTAGGCTTTATTGGGCGGGGAAACAGGTTTTTGATTAAAAAACACATCAACTTGATTAAATATCGAGTGCATAAAATTATTTACAGGACCAACATTTTTCAAGGTATTTTTATCTATGGTTTCAGGAGGTGTTACTGTTTGTGCGATAGTTACACGAACACTAAGCAGAGTATGTGCAAGGTCGATATATTCACTAGTTCCCGGTATAGAAAACTCTATTGGCGACCCTTCAGTTAACGAAGATATTGGCTTATATTGAACATAATTTGAATTTTCAATCGTTGTTTTAGTAGGGGGTACACTAAATAAATTCACTTCAGATTGAAGACATGCACACGAACCACTATGCAGAAAAGCCATTATTCTTCAAAAATATCTCGTGCAGTACGTTTTTCTTTCAAAGTTTTCCTTTTATTTTTACAGTGTTTTTTTTTAATACCAAATTTTTTATTTGGTTTAACTTTGGAACGTTTTCTACTTTTGGTGTTAACGGCATCAGAGTTCTTAGTCAACTGTTGTTTCTGGGCCCGACGCTTAGTTTTATATCCTGAGCCACTTATCAGATTATCCAATTTTTCTTCGGCTTTTCTTTTGAGATTCTTTCCTGATTCTCGAATATTATTGCGAAAAGATTCTTTAAAAGGTTTTTCATGTGTAACGTCATCTAAAATATTTACACCTGTTCGTAAAGCCTCTTTACCAACAGCTTTTCCTAGAGCCTTACCACCTTTTTTTACAAACGGTAAAACACTACGATAGACAACTTTTAAAAAGCTTCCAACACCTTTTCCTTTTTGCATAGATGTATCTATTGTAATATAATTATTGAATGGATCGTGGGCACTTTGGTTATCATAAATTGTTTCAAAATAACCCATCTTATGCTGTTCTCTTAAAATGAAGTGTTACTGTCAACGTACCGTAATCGAATGCTATAGGGTTTCCATCTTGGTCCTTTATATCTATTGTGATCGATTGAAATGACGTAGATAACAATGGAATATACATTGGCGTGATAAAGTTTTTAATCTCAATGCTACCATATTTATACTCGTTCATATTAAGAGGAACTATGCGTAAAAGAGGTGTGTGTACATCACCTGTAATGTAAGGTTCACAAATAACACTATACACTCTTATTATTGATGGTAAACCGCTAATAAGATCGGCAGGTCTTTGACCGGTAACTGTATCTCTAATTTTTTCAAGATTATGATTTTCAAAGCCAATAATTCTCAAGAGTTTTTCAGACAAAATTAAACTATGAAAACTCGTGTCACAAGTATCCTGGCAAGTTCGTTCAATTTCTATACACCCTCCACGTTGTGCTTTGAATTGTAAGTGATTTTTTATGTTAGGTAAATTATTTATTTCTTGTAAAAGATTTTCCATATCTGTGTAAATTCCTGGAGATAAGTGTGCAATAACATCATTTTCTATTGATTCGTGTCTCAAATCATTTGGTGAAAACGACACAGTTGTTTTTACACAGACCATACCCTCATAGTTATCGAGCGAAATATGTTGAAATGTGTGGGGTATCTGAATCTCACATAGAGCTACAGACCACTCACCGTGTAAATAAATATTGAGGTAGCTGTGTGGTAAAATGTGTTGTTTTATTTTCAGGAAACACATACATGCTGTTGTTACTAGATAATACTATGTAAAATTGTTCTCTCATTATATCTTTTTTAAATTGTTTGCTGAAACCCAGGAATTAAATTTATCGGGATAACCTTTCCAAGTTACAAAATATTTTTTGTTTTTCCCTTTACCTTTAGTTTTAAGAATCTTATCTATTTGAAATGATTCTGTATTCAAATCTTTTTGTACTCTAGAAAGTTCTTCTTCGTAGAAAAAACCTTCGATTGGTTCACCGTCAAGATCTTCCAAAGTATAAACAGGCGGTTGGCGTTTAGTAGATATACGTATAATTCGGAATAATTCCAAAGTCCATCCGCTTTCATATACTTTCTTGAACACTAGTTTGGCGCGATTGACAAGTACTAAGTCACCCACCTTATATTTAGGGTATCGAATACGGGTCGTGTTGTATCGTTGGGCTAGATTTTGGTATGCTTTTACGGCATTGTACAAATTAACTTTAGCAGGAGTCATTTTAGTACCAGAATGCCAAGAATTATTGTAAGCATCAACAATTTTTTTAAAATATCAATATATCTGAACGTATTTGTATGAGTAAAATATCGCCATAATCGACCCTTCAATGTTCTGTTAAACCTTTCAACCACAGCTGCTTTAATATCAGGATTTCTAGCTACACGATAGTTTATACTGTTCTTTTTCAAAACTTGTTGCATCTCTTTGCCGAGAAATTCTTTACCTTTATCAGTTTGAAAGAGCATGGGGTGTTGTCCTTTACAACGTGTTAAAATACGTTCAAATGCTGTAGCGACACTTTTCGATGTTTTGTTACGAATAGGTTCAACCCATGCAAATTTTGATAAAACGTCTATAACCACAAGTAGATATGTGTTGTCATTGTTATAGGTTTCTAATGATCGTAAATCAGCGAGATCTCCTTCCAACACATCAAAAGGGTTACGAACGTCATAAGACCGATGCGGAAAATGACGGCGCACAGATTTATGTAGAGTATAAGTATCCTGACTTTCAAGCCATTTGATAATTTTTTTGCGATCGTGTTTTTTACCAATTGTTTTTAAAAGGTTGTACGCACCAGCATAGGCTGGTGATTTCGGCGGTCGATAGAAAAAATTATTTAACGTTTTTTCCATTCATCTTATTCTTAAACTTTTTTAGTTTCTTTTTTAAGTTTCTTTTCATTATTTTTTTAATGTACAAAGAAAACTTGTCAAAAGTTATTTTACTTATCATACAACAAGTTGTGACTAAAGCCACACCTCTCTCGTTAGTTGTAGCTGTTTCAGACAATAAACGTGCAAAGGCACGTTTAGCCAGCAAACAATCAGCTTTGCTACGATCGCTACTGTTTGCATATGCTATATCATGTTCACGACAATAATCGTCAAGTGGGTTGATACCTTTCTCACCTTTCTCTAACCTCTCGTTTAGACGTGTACCAGGTCCACAAAAATGGTATCCTGGAGCATGTATTTCAAAAGGTAAAGAATTGATTAAATTATCTACAAGACTTGATTCTGCGTGTGTGATCAAATCATCTTCAATGTTTACTCTAGGCGATGCCATGGAAGAATACGAACTTTTGTAACGTGTCTAGGTGTTTCTTGGGGGTGTAATCTTTTTTTCAACTTTCTTCGTGTTGCTCTATTGGCTGGTTTTTCATTTGTTTCTTCACTATTAGATTGTTGAGTTTCTTTGTCGTCGTCGTCACTATCAGGTTGTGGTGAAGAAACAAGTTCCCAAATTTTATTGTTACCAATAAATTCTCGTGGTATATTTGCTCTGCGAAGCGCATCGGTAAACTGCCTATAACCACTTGACAACGGCTGTTTTCTATTTCTCAGAGCATCGTTAATAAAATCTACTATATTTCCACCTTTGACGACACTGCCATCTATGGTAATCTTACCAAGATCATCCCATGTGACATCACCAGAAGCAGACAATCGCAGTAATAACTGTTTTGCTTTAAATCGACGCGTTGATGGTACACTGTTTATTATGTTATCATCTACTTTTCTGCTATCTTCAGTGGTATCTTCGTTATTATTTACTCTGCTTACTTTATCGATATCTCCAGGGGTGTTTACGTCGCTCACGTGAAACTTTTTTGCACCATCATTTGATTTATAATACATAAAACGGTCTAATGCTTGTTGGTACATCGCATATTTTTCACGATCATCTTGAATTGATGTCGAATTTATAATTTCGCTCATTTCTTTGTCTAGTCGCGACGAAGGTGTACCCGGTGTTTGCATAGTAACCAATTTTTCACCTGATAAACGATGGTGTAAATTGTTTATACTTTCTTCAGGTATCAAAATCATTTTTCTTGCATGCTCCATAGTTTTATCACAGGTACCAAGATTAGTGGTAAACAAGTCTGGTATTTGATAATCAACTTTTTTTTATTTTTCAAACTTTGCGAAGAATCAGTTAATTTTCTTATGATTAAACGTACTTTTTCAATTTATTTTTATAGTTTTTGTTCAAAGGCACGTTACCACGTAAAATATTTAAGCCACATTCGCAAATGAGAATAACAAGTTTTTTATCTGCTTCGCGTAATAAAACACGTCGTTGACTTTTATCGAAATGAAGCAGAGATTTTAAAGTATTTAAATTTTTTTGTCCAAGACGCTTGCGTCTACTCGAACCCATTACAATCGTATGACTGGTATATTATTCCCAAGTTCGCTACCTTTTATAGATTTCTTGGGAACATAAACATAGTGATATTTATCAAACGGAAATATATTACTACGAAAACGACAATTATCAGGTGTATTTTGGCGTAAGTCAAGTAATAAATAGGAGTGTGCTTGTTTAGTTGCATCAAGATAAGTCTCTTGTAGAAATTGTGGATTTTCAGGACACACTTGGCGAGCTAGATACTGTATCTGAGATTTATCTCTAGGGTTTTTGAAAATCACTATATAATTAGAATTTAACGATATTTCACGCTGGCCTTTATGGAAAAGGTTTTGTGTGATGAATATTACGCTTAAATTATTATGATGACTACCCTTGATAAAAAGATTGGCAATAACGCCACCACCACCACCCGAAGACTTCCTCATCAAGTCGTCTATAATTATCAATTTTGGTCTAGGATCGTCGACAAAGTCTGAATTTTTTGGTAAACCCTCGTGAAATTAGACATCATCACTCAGTTCTTTATACGTTGATTGCCATTCGGAATAGTAAACTATTATTCGGTCAAAGTGTACGTTACTCATACTATCTATATGTTTTAAAATGTTTTTAACAAACTCGGTTTTCCCACATGATGTGGGACCACAAATCATAGATGTCCAAGGATGTTTCCACCGTGGATCCATGACAAAAACTGTTTTTATCAAAGCAAATAATATTTTTATAAGTCTCGAGGTTTGCGGCGGCGGCGGGGGCGGCGCGCGTGCCACAAGCTGCTCGAGAAATCAGATTGCTGACGAAGTGACAAGCTATTTTCAAGCTATAAAACTTGTGATAAACGCTATCAACGTGTACCAAAAAGCTTAATGTGAATTGAAAAGCTCAATGTGAATCGATAAGCTTGATGTGTATCAATAAGCTTAATATGGTATATCAGACTGTTTAATACACTTCTTGAGTCTTTCACCACCACCGCTTTAAAAAAATTAATTTTTTTGTTAGGTTTATTAGATTGAAATAAGATTAATTGAGAAACAAGCAGTTTGGATTGAAGGATAAGCGTTTTATTAAGTATTTACAGATGTTTTGACATATGAATACAATTAATTCACTTATGCTATTTAACAATATGAAATTATTCATAATTCACACAAATATTTTCGAAATAATATTTTCTCATAAGTTTAGCGTTATAAAGTGCACAATTTGTTTTATAAGAACCATTATGGTTAATACAAATAGTTACAATTTTTTTTGATTGTACAACTTGGGAGTAACCTAAATCGTAAATATCGACGACATTAAATTTAAAACGTTTCAACCATTCCTTTCTAATCTGACCTCTGACGAAAACTTTCTTAGCATCATGTAACTCTTCTCGAAGAATCTTGCCTATATTCGCATAAGGAATTTCACCAGACTTCCATGAAAGCCCGTGATAGTATTGTTTCAGCCATGTATTTTCTGTTTTGTGTCTATCCGTAAGTCGACGCCAATTATATGGTTCTTGAAACAAAAGTACTAGAGGTTCAGAGTCTTTTTCCAGCGGTAATATAGCAAGCTCCTTAAGAACATAATCATCTGTAGATTGTTTAAACCCCTGCATGTCAACAATGTACTCCATTCTTTTGGACAGGCTTCTCGACATCTTGGTTGTCACAAATATACTAAACTAAATAACCTTTATTTAAGATGTTTTATACCCATAAGGGTAACTTTTAGATATATTTATAAAACGCCTCTTTGCATACACAGGCTTACATATCTTATTTTCTTCCCGCGTTACGACATCATGAAAGTTTGTACGTCTTATCGAATCGAACGTTAATAATATAGGTGGAATCTCACCGGTAACTAAATCACGTATAGAGTCAAAGTTTATTTTCTCAGCGTTTGAATAATTTAACCGTATACCTTTGACCTTACATATGCAAGATTCAGTGCCGTCAGATTTCTTAACCTTATAAGCATAAAATTTTGGCCCCCGTGATACAAAAGATGTTATATAACTCCCTATACCGTAACATGACAATTCATCTGTCATTTCTCCTAAAAGTGTTCCCGTAGGTGGTTCATACTCCTGTGTATTTGTATTTCTCACATAAATAATTGAATCTGTATCATAATATAAAGCGCGTTCTCCTAGGGGTTCCAAGTAACTGAAAAGTTTCAACCGGGCCTGTGCTGTGGTATAAGCAGCAACAACAACGTTAGTAGTATGTGATGTTTCCATTGCTTCTTCAGTGTATTGCCAGCAGACGTACAGGGTGTAATCATTAACGGGAAAATACGCCATAACTTCGACTTCAGAGTTGGTTAACATTTCTACAAGTCTTTGAGGATCTGTCACTATTTCTGTTTTTGGCATATTCTCTCGTTGTCCAAATTTACCCCATAAAGAATTAAGACAAAGTTTTGCTACAGACCTTTTCCCAGGATTAAGACTTATCTGGTTCTTGTCCAGTTTTATACCCTCCGCTCGTTCAAAGTCTTGAATATACTGTGTTATTGTCTCTGGATCATTGTTACATTCCGCAGGAAATCCAGATGCATGGGTTTTCTGTTTAAAAAATTCATCGAACCTGTAAATAATCCACCTTGACCAGTAGCAGGATCATATTGTGTAATTTTATATTGCCAAATTTCAAAAATTTTTCTAATTCTGTAGCCAATTTCAACAGCATTTTTTACCTCCTCAGATACCCATGTACCAATAAATACTCTGTCTTCTTCATTTTCGTGCATACAATTTTCTTGCACTTTATCTTCTACACACTTTCGACATAGTGGAAAAATTAATTTACCATGCATTTTTACAGGTAAAACCGGGTGATATAAATTGCGTGATGGTAATATGGCACACATAATAAGTCCATCGATTTTATGAATATTATTTATATTACCAATGAATTGAAGACACTCTTCTTCGCCAACATATACTTTTGGATGACCAACAGGGTATTTGCCTCGTTTACATATGTACGGATAAAGTGAAGAAACATTAACCTATTTAATTTTTTGGTTATCCTGTGCGTCATAAATTTTAATTGTATTGCCTGTTCTTCCACCAAAGAAAGCATTTCTAGGATTTAAGGGTTCATACATTTTAAGTTTAGCCTGTTGTACAAACTAACTCATACTTTCATTTTCCAAACACTCTTTCTCATATTCACACTTCCATTTTTCCATAAGATAATAATTATATGATCTAATTTTTTCAGAAATTTTGCAGGTTCTTTCATACCTATCATCCAATGTTTCCTTACCCACTACCAAACGCGTATCTCTGTTAATTCGGTAACATCTTGGACACCCGTGCCAGTAGCACCCGTGAAACTGTAATACTATACCCTTACTATGAGTGTTATTTTGATAAGGTGATAGAAAACCATCAACTATTGGCCCCTCCGGAAGTTGTTTTTCATGAGAACGATCAGCATGTTGTATTTCACAATTCATAACCTTTTCCATCCATTTTAACCATAATAATGCTTTAAGTGATTGATTATTCGCTCGCCTGTATCCACCTTGAGGTATAATACCAATAGTTTTTGGTTTTAAAAAGTTTTTTCTATACACACGAAGACAAGACGATGCAATTGTAGCTGCTTCAGTAAAAGGATCAACTTTAGAACAATTTAAAAAAGTTTCTCGAAAAGCCAAACATGCTAGCCTTAAAATTTTAACATCTTGTTTACAATATTTCAAAATTTCTTTCTGAAAATCGAAGACATAATGCTGTTCTTTCTTATCGTTATACCACTCTAATAAATTCCCTCTCTCAACAACACTCATAGTATCTGGTGAATAGGATGAAAGAGGTGGTAATTCACCAATATAATTTTGATTTTCTGGCGTGTTGAATAAATGTGGAAACGTGCCTTTCTCAATCTGTATTAAACCATAAGCCTTAGGTAAAGCACTAAGAGGCATATGAAGATAATTCAAACTATCTAAAAATTTAACATGCATAAGCACCATTAAAATTATTTTTGTACCGTTTAATATAATAGATGGTTTAACACGAATGTCATCCCGCTCAGCAATATATTTTAGAATAAACTGTCCATCAAAACCTTGTGCATTGTGTGCTATACAAACAATCTGCTTAAACGCTCTTCTTTTCGCAAACACTAAATCTGTAAATTGTTTGACAGGGCCATGATCAAATACATATTCCCGAATACCACAATATGTACACGATGTCGAAATGTCTGTATTTTTATCACAAAAACTACAAACTTGTTGTACAACACACAAGTTTGGTACATGTATTCTAATTTTGTCATCACCATCTACTCTTTCACATTGTTGTGTTTCAAAATCATAAAAGAAAAATAAAGTTTTTAAAATTTTACTTGATTCAATTGGTTTTACGTAACAAAAATGATCTGTAGGTAATATTTCATTACAAACTTTACAAAATGTTTTTCCACACTCATGTTTTTCTTCTTTTACTCTAACTATTTTATTACACATTGTACAAATTCTTATACTCTGGCAGATTGACAGTTTTTTGTCAAAAGATTTTGGTTTTTGATGATTTTTATAACAAATATTACCGAAAAAATCTCTAGCACAAAATCTACAGTTAATTTTAACATTTTCAGTATCACAAGGAGGTTTTTGAAAACACTTGCTACATTTTTGTGAGCATTTATGATTTTCTTCACACGTAAAAATTTTATTACATGGTATGCAGTAACCTCTACTACCGGCAGCAGCAACCAAATTTAATATTAGTTGATAATGATGTGATGCTTCGTAATATATAATCCTTAGAGTATGTTTAATTATATTATTCGTATCGAGAACAAATTTTGAACCGTCATACAATGGTTTGTCACCACGTCCAAATCTTTGAAATGAGTAGATAACGATGGCAATACCTATTCTAGCAAAAAATGTCTGAATTGTGTGAATTTCATCTAATCCACACCCTCCTTCGGGTATAATTACACCAACATCGCGTACAAGATTTTGTGCACATTCAGTTTGATACTTTCGACGACTGTTTCTAATTTTTTCCCACTCTTTTTGAAGTACTCCTGAAAGTATTTATAAATTATCATCGTTTTTTATTTTTAATATAGAACGCTTAAAAACACTTTCATGAGTTAAAGCTACGCGACCACGACCTACAGGGACAGATACAATGCTACAAGATACTAATAACGTATCATCAATTTCAAAATTATCAGCGCTTTGTGCAACGCTTGCTAGCTTATCCCATAAATCGTTAGCAGATAAATCACTCACGCATCTAAATGAAATCCATGCAGGACCGTAAAGAAATCTTTCGGATGAAAGAGTTACGCCAATAAAATCTTCTGGTGTTGCTGTACCACATAATTTTCCATACAATTCCTGCATTGCACTCTCGAGCCACTCATAAATATTGACTCCAGAAGGTGGTGGTCGAATTTTAACACGCATTTCTCTACCTTCAATACCAAAGCGCCGATAATGTCTTGTAGTCTCTTCTGTTATTACGATGTGTGGCTCTTCTACATTTTCTTCTCTATTTTCTTCTTCTTCTACGATATGCTCATTCCCTCTTCCGCTCTACAAATTTTTAACTATATGTACAAATAAAAAATGTTATCAAGTACTCATATATTAAATATATTTACTGTTTTCATCCGAACCAGTATTCATGTCTGATGAATTACACGTACTACTTCTGCTATTAGTACTTCTATTGCTAGTGCTACTGATACTACTGGTGCTACTACTACTACTACTACTGCTTCTGCTACTGGTTCTGCTATTGTTTCTGCTACTGCTTCTGCTACTGCTTCTGTTACTGCTTCTGCTACGGCTTCTGCTGTTGCTTCTGTTGGTACTTCTACTATGAGAATTTGTCTTCAAACTCAATACAGGCTGTTTCTCATAGGTATTCTCTAAACGAAAAATATTATTAAACATTATATAAGTATATGATAATAAATTAGTTTATGCTTAATTATGTGTACCTCTTAATGAACTAGTTGAAGGTCCAGCCTCGGGATCAAATATTACGTCTGTAGCATTATCTGTATTATCTGAAAAACGAATTATTAAATAAGATTAGTATATATGGCGTCAATAGAAAATAAAAAGACATCACTTACCGTACCAGACGTGATATTTTCGAAAAGCGCATCGTCTCCACCATCATCATTATAAAAACTATCAAGTTCTGTAAAATTTTGAATATTTATTTTAAGTAAGTAAATAATATTAATAAGTTCGAAATTTACTTACGTTTAAAGTGGTTGTACTGTCGCATGATATCGGTAGTAAATGGTGAATCGTGTAAATTTCGTGATCTGAAGTGTTCAGCTAGTATAAAGATTGTTTTCTTGTTATTTAAAATACCTCGTTTATAAATGTATAAAATTGTTCGTAACGAACAAAGACTAATAATAAACCGTAGTTTTCTAATCAATGTTTCTTCAGAAAGTGTTTTTAAATTTTTAAGCCATTGATTGTCACTAAATGTTCTAATAATGTTATGCCTTACGATTGCAATATGATAAATAACCCTTATAATTCTTAATAATTCTCCACGTGAATCCATTGTAGTATAAGTGCTAGTGATGTCTGTATCTACGAAAAATTATTTAAATTGTAAGAATATGTAAAAATACTCTAATCATTTCCATGTAATTTTATTAAAATATGAATCGCTTAATAAGATACTTTTCATTTATAATGTAACTTGAAACAATATCAATACTTTAAAAACTTACCTTGGCGTATGTATATGCTGGTATTGAAATATACGAGGCCTCGAATTATATTTTATAAGTATTTTATATGTATCTTACTAGACTACTGATTCAACTAATTTTTGGTCGTTTTCAAAGAGTGCAGACAGAGTGAACTGTTATGTACGTGGTACCATAGGTGCTATTATACCCGCCAAAGAGCTTTGAAACCACGTAAATCGGTGACAGTGGTGGAATGAAAGAATGCACTACAAAATAACATCTTTTGAAGTGATAGACACTTTTTAGTATTTCAAGAGCATACAAGAATAATCACAACTCAGCATTTTATAATGGAACAGCTTCGTAAAATATTTTATGAAACATAGAATTACAAAAACCAAACCAAAATCCATAAATAATATTTTATAAGCAAATTATAAAATACATCTGGTAGAAGAATATATTGTGTAGTAAAAACTATGTTACTCTTGACTAATACGAAAATTGATTGAGTCGATCAATATATCGATAACGAGATCGATCGACCTGTGAGGTTCCAAAATACCTCCAATAAAAAGAGGATATTGTACTTAACAATAAAGTACAATACCGCGAATTAATCTGAATGTAACTTTTCGAGATATCTGTACCAATACCTTACTAATAGCGAATCAATAACAAAATTAATTGGTTAATGAACGTTATAAATATGCGGAACGGTTAGAGGGTAAAGTAGGTAGTAAAAAAGTATAATACCGCGAGCTGATATAATCATCGATTAGACTGATCAATGTATCGATAACGAAATCGATCAAGCAATGAGGTTCCAAAACATTTTCATTTAAAAGAAGATATGGTACCTTATAAAAAAGTCTAATACCGCGAATCGATCTGACTATAATTACCAGTGGAAAATCATAGCAATATCGAGCCAATACGTTGATCAGTTTACTAAACTCTCTCTATTTTCTC
This sequence comes from Torymus aiolomorphi, assembly GCA_036365515.1. Lineage (NCBI taxonomy): Eukaryota > Metazoa > Arthropoda > Insecta > Hymenoptera > Torymidae > Torymus > Torymus aiolomorphi. The sequence continues at coordinate 94,938,101 of CM070877.1, read as the reverse complement.
ATCCTGTATTGAGGTTTACATGAAGGGGTGATTTGTGTGTTTGATAATAACAATAAATTAATTTTTATTGTAGATTTTCGTAGCATGTATCAGGAACATATAAGCTAAGAAGGTGCCACATATGTAATAGTCATAAGTAGGGCATTATACTATCTGATCAGATGAATATTATAACGAACTACTAGTCATACAAGTGATAATGTCTCACCCCTTGTACTTGTCATAAGAAACAAACAGCGAAAAGAGTTTAAGTAGTTGTAATGATTATCGATTGGTTAAATCGATATATCGATAACGAAATCAATCGATCTATGAGGTTCCAAAATACCTCCAATGAAAAGAGAATGTTGCACCTAACAATAAAGCACAATACCGCGTATTAATGTGTATGTAAATTTTCAAGATATCTGTACCAATACCTTACTAATACCGAATCAATAACAAAATTAATTGTTAATGAAAGTTATAAATATGCGGAACGGTTAGAGGGTAAAGTAGGTAGTAAAAAAGTATAATACCGCGAGATGATATAACCATCGATTAGACTGATCAATGTATCGATAACGAAATCGATCAAGCAATGAGGTTCCAAAACATGTTCATTTAAAAGAAGATATGGTACCTTATAAAAAAGTCTAATACCGTGAATCGATCTGACCGTAATTTCCGGTAGTAAATCGGACCAATACCGTACCAATACGCCGATCAGTGTACTAAACTCTCTCTATTTTCTCATTCTGCCTTGAGGTTTATGTAAAGGGGAGTTTGTGTACTTGGAAATCGTAATAAATGAATTTTTATTGCAGTTTTTTCGCAGCATGTTTCAGGAACATATATGTTAAGAAAGTGTCACATGTGTGTAGTCATAAATAGACCATTACGTCGGCTGGTCAGTTCGCCATTATGACGGCCTGCTTGGCATAGAAACGACGACACCTCATTCGTTGCACTTATGATAAGAGTCAATCAACGAAAAAACTTCAAGGCAATGCACATAAAGTAGGTGTAGCTTAATGCGTGCTAGTGGGATAGTCCTAATGCAGTGGCTATCATTCTATTTTTCGTAGCTTTTTAATAAACCTACTCGCTTAGATATTTCTCTGCTAACTTGGGCCGATTTAATTGTGTATTAATATTAACTTTTTATGTATAATTAATAAATAAATACTTCCTCAGCATAATTTTATAATAAATAAACAATAATGAACATAAAATAATAATTTAGAATATTTCTGGGTAAAATGCTGTACAAGCGCTGAAACAGTGCTTATATAAACTTTTCTCAAATTATTTATAAATTATTTAGATAATATAGTAGACAAATGTCTCTGGTATCGGCTGAGATTGAAAGTTTTCGTGAGAAAAAAATTTTAGAGTATTCGCCAGACGTAATAAGAGTAAACCGAGGGTTTTATTCCATCTCTTATTATCGTATGATTTTAGAATTTACTTGAATAATAATTCCTACTTCCTCCGCCATGTGTAATATGAATGCAAAATCCAATTTTCTGCAAGTTTCTACACACTCTCAATGTAATAAGAGTGTAGCTTATCATCAGTTTTCGCTAACTTTTGAAAAAACGATGGCTAGAGCACCCTGCTGTCCACCAGTCTGCTGTAAGATTTTATTGAGGCAACACCTCTCTCTCTCATCATGGACGAAATGGCTAATTCGCCACCACCACCACCATTGCCGCTTGAAGAGTTTCAAGGCATCCCCATCGACGAGTTGATACCTGAGAAGGTCATGCAGGTGTTCCTCCAAAATCAGGACATCCTCCTACGACAACAGCGTGAAGAAGAAGAGCGCCGCATCCAGGTTGAAGAGGAACAGCGCATCCAAATGGAAGAGGAAAGGCGCATTCAAATTCAGGAGGACGCCGCACTTGCTGACCTCCTGCAAGACGCGGAGGAGGAAGAGGTTGTGCAATACGACTTCGAAGATGAAGTTGAATCTGGCTACGAGTCAGATATGTCGAGCGAGCACGGAGAAATAGTGGAACAACAACAACAGCAAGAAATTGTGGACTCCGACATGGAAACGGTCGACAACAATCACGATGGTGGTGGTCATATTGATGGTGACGGTAATCGGGAGTATGTGGCGGAATACCCCGCGCAGATGAAAGAAGTGGCGCTAAGACGCGCCATCAATGTTCGGCGACGCTTTCACAGAAACCTCGGCGCTGTGTTTAGAGAAGCGCGGGACAACGAAATAATGTTGCTGCGTGAGTAACTACGGCTAGTACAGCATGCAGCACGCCGACAACGCCGCCAAGAATTAGCTGATGTGCCGCGTCGGAACTTCGATTTCTGTTTCGGCTGTGCTAAACGATTCTGGTGCCAAAGAAACCGGCAGTGGAGGCGTTGTGATGCGTGCGGGTTCTGGCTCTGCCCAGATTGCAATGAAAATCCTGTTCATTGTCAGAATGAACAGGATCTTTTCTAAAAACATAAAAAACTCTATAAATAGTGTATAGTAGTGTAAAAGTTTGTTGTAAAAGTGTATAGTAGTGTAAAAGTTGTACTGTAGTGTAAAAGTTGTATCGATAGCAGTAGCAGTAGCAGCAGTTGCAGCAATTGTAAGTTTTATATTATTTGTGAATTTTTTAAATTTAAATAAATATTGTTTTGAAATAAATATTGTTTTTAAATAAATTCTCTCTCTCTCTCGTGTGTGTGTGTGTGTGTGTGTGTGCGCGCGTGCGTGCGTGCGTGCGTGTCGACGCAGGGGGAAGCTGCAGCTGCTCCCCACTACCACTACGATGGTGGGGAGTTATAGCTCGTAGCCGTGGCTGACTGCACGATCATGTAGTTTGCCCGGAGCAGCGGGCTGTGTCAGACGGGGAATCCCTGCGCCGTCTGGCACTTGTGTGTATAGTGAGCGCTCTGAAACAGCGAGCGCTCTACGGTAAGATTTTGGAAATCCTACCGATCTCGTCTGCATCTCTCTCTCTCTCTCTCTCTCGCGACGGGTAAGTGTCAACATCTTTGAATTTTGCTCCCGACTTTTTCGTGCATTTCTGAAATATTCTTTCACTCCTTGGAGTGCTTTGTTGACAGAAAAGTGGCTCCACCGGCTCTCAAGCTCCTCGCCTAAGGGCCCATGTTTTACACGGTGTCCTATGAGCCAGGAGTTACTTTTCTATTGAAGACACTTGCCCTAACCTCCAAGGCTGGCAATCATAGCTACCATCAACGAGAAAATCCCGGCTTTCACCATCGGTGAGTGTTAACTCCATCACCAGCACCAACACCACGTATCAGCATTTGCTGGCCACCACTCCTCCACTGCACTGCACCACACTGCAAGTCGGCGCACGGTTCCTACTGCGGCAGCTTTCTAATCATCCCAACGGCGAATTTTGAATTCAGCGGGCCAACCGACAGCAGACGGAAAGCTGTCAACAATCACAGAGGCGATCGTGTGTTATTGTAGTGGAACATGGAGAAGAGGTGTGCTGTATGCGGTGAGTCATCGATGAGAGTGCTGGGATTATGCCCGATATGTGGCCAGCTGTGTCATGCCAAATGCTCCGGCAAGAAAAAGAGTGCCCCGTGTGACCTATGCCGCATTGCGGAGCAGAGACCAACGTCAGCAGAGGCGTCATCCTTCATCAAGCCGAAGAGTGCGCAGGTGAGCAAGCGTGCATCGTTGTCGCAACGACGCACGCCCAATACATCTAATATTGCCGCCTCCCACCATCATACGCCCCTCGGCTCATCGACGCCGGCTGCCAAGCTCTCCGCGCGTAATAGTAGCGCGCATGGGTCGTGCGCGCTACTCGCTACCAGTGTGGCTAAGTCTGCCGGGCAGGTAGCTGGAGCGCAGGGGCCAGGAGCGCCAGAGAGAGGTGCCGAGCGGGCCAACTGCCCACAGGCGCAGTCTGCTCTGAGTGAGAGTACCGGACGGGTCACCGACACTCAGGCGCCAAAAGACGCATCACAAATCTGCGAAGTTACGGGAGATATTTCATCGGCAGTGGCGAGCTCAAGTATTGCGCAATCTTCCGCCACCAACCAGGTACTACCCCCGCCGCTGGGGGATGTAAACCTGGTTGGTGTGACAAATGTTTTAATTCCTGTAAGCACGCTGGAGCTCTTTTTTCAGCGTTTCGACATGCCCGAGAGGCAGTTGGACGAACTCAAGCTCCTTGGCAGCCGGAGCCCCGCGTCGTGCAGCGCCGACACCACTCACTGCGATGAGGGTCAAATCAACAATGCGGAGCTGCCCACGCGGGTCTCTGTTGTCGAGGAGCAGGTGAGCAACCAAAATTGCTTACTTGAGTCCCTTGATTCCAAGTGCCAGCTGCTTCTCGAGGCCAACTCTTCACTAAAAGATAAATTAGACAAAGCGTTTAGCAGCTTCGAAAAGCTCCAGCGTGCTCACATGGAGCCAGCGAATTTAAATAGCTTAATTTTTAATAGTCGTGAAGTAGGTGACATTGGCAGCTCTACTTCCGCTGCCAGTACAAATTCAGTGCTATTATGCCCGTCCTCTCAGCCGGGTCCTGGGGCCTCTTCCGCGTGTTCTGGGATTGATGGTTCTGAGTTCTGCGAGGTGGTACTTAATGGTATTTTAAAGAAGGATTTTGTATATACGGAGGTATTAACCAACCAAATCGCCTTCGCGGTACTCGGAACCATTTATCCACCATTAAACAGCGATAATATTCTTGGGACGCGTGTCTTGGTGGTCCGGAACCCGTCTGAGAGAAATGGAGGTGAGGCGGCGGGAGGCTTGGGGTCGCGAGCAGGCGCATTGCTCTCCTGCATAGTAAGGCTCAGCAGCCCGAGCCTGGTCAGGGATGTGATGCGAGCTAAGCGCTCGCTCGCCAATTCTTACTTTACCACAAGTAACATCGATCCCGAAATGCTTGGCCCGGTTTTAGCTGCTTGTGTGCCACACCATAAAATATTCATAAATGAGATGTTGCCCCATGATAAGTTCCAGGAATTTAAGAGCCTGAGGTCCATCGCCCAGGGGCTGGGCTTTAAATATGTGTGGCACTCGGGTGGTAGATTCCTGGCTAGGCATAAGGGGGGCGAGCGTGCGCATATCTTCGCCACAGCATCCGACCTACAAGTCATTCAAACGACGTGCCAGTCTGCTAAAAGAAAACATCTGCCCAAAAGCAACCCGTCAAATGCTGCAGCCACTAACAACGACATAGTTGTTGCGAGGCAGGGAGCAGAAGAGGTTGTTGGGTCGGCGCCTACATCATGACTGGGATCGACTGCTTGCAAGGGGACGGGGGGTGGATGTCCTCTCAAGGCTGGGTTTCTTAATATTAACTCAATCAGACCTCGTATAAATAAGCTCCGTCTGTACCTGGTTGAAGATCCCTCCTACCACCTCTTTGGCATAGCTGAATCTTGGCTTGGACCTGACGTTGATGACAGTCTCATTCAGATTGATGGCTACTCAGTGCTTAGGCAGGATCTTAATATAAATGGGGGCGGAGTTGCTCTGTATGCACGAAACGACTTCACCATCACGAAACTGGCGTCATCTATGACTCAGGGACTGGGAAAACCCTCAATCCCTGAGTACTTATTCTGTCGTGTGCAGCAGGGTTCCTTTCCTCCCATTTTGGTCGGTGTCATTTATAGACCTCCACACATTGCCATGCAAAAGGACACCGACCTTTTCGATGTTTGGCGTGACCTGAGTAGTGAGTATAGTCACAAGTTTATCATGGGGGATCTGAATGGTGACTTGTCATCGGCGTCCGATGCTGATGCATATTCCATCAGAAACCTTGCCATAGAGTTATCATTACATATTGTGCAGCATGGCCCAACACATCACACGCCCACGTCTCACAAATGGATTGACTTCATCCTCACGGACGAAAACGACGAGGTGCTTGACTATGCGAATGAACACCTGCCCAGTTTCGGTAAGCATGCTATCATTGATGTTACCATCAACTATTTTGTGCCAGCGCGAGTAGGGAAGTCTTTCTCCTACAGAGATTATAAAAACGTATGCCCTTCATCTCTCAATGAATTGCTTGCGCGCTGCGATTGGGTAGGCATGAATTCGATTGAATCCGATTTGGAGGGAGCACTAGATTCCTTAAACGCAAACCTTAACTCTGTCATAAACGATTTAGCGCCTTTAAAAACTGTGAAACCCAGTCGAAATAATGCTCCTTGGATTGGTCCTGAGCTAAGGGAACTAATCAACAAACGTAATGCGGCCCATAGGCGTTACAAACGCACTGGGCGAGCGGCGGTGTTCGATGAGTTTCTTCGGCTCAGCAATGAGGTCGACTCACGCTTTGCTCAAGAGCGTAACTCCTTCCTTCACAAACATCTCTCAGACGCTCTTGATGCTAACAAGGATATATGGAAGGAAATGCGTAAACTCGGCCTTATTCCAAAGCGAAAAGAGGAGGACCTTTGCGGCTTCACGCCGGGAGAGTTAAACGCTCACTTCGCTGGAATCTCCGTGTCCCCCCTTGAAAACATAGAAGAAGCTATGGACACTATTTTACTAACAAGTGAGGAGGGCTTTTCGTTTAAACAGGTTACACTGAGTGATGTAATTCTTGCAATTTCTCACTTCCCTCACAGGCAAAAGGGGTGGACGGAATTCCTCGGGAGGTGGTCGTGAAGGCTCTCCCTGTCATTGGTGACTACTTGGTCAGAATTTTCAACTCCTCCTTCGCTCAGGGAATTTTTCCGGGCTCCTGGAAGCAGGCACAGGTAATTGCACTCAAGAAAATTGCATCGCCGTCTACAGTCTCGGACTTTCGTCCTATAGCACTACTCTGCTTTCTTTCTAAGGTGCTTGAAAAAATTGCCCATAACCAAATCACGGAGTATCTTAATAGCAATAACTTACTTGACCCCCTCCAGGCCGGATTTCGCAAGCACCACAGCACGCAGACGGCACTTCTCAAGCTAACCGACGATATACGTATAGGCATCGACAACAGACAACTGACGTTACTGCTACTGTTCGACTTCAGCAAAGCCTTCGACACCATCTCACCAACAGCGCTTCTGCGTAAGCTCTGTCGGCTGGGGTTCTCCAGGGCAGCTCTCCTGTGGATTCAATCATATCTGAAAGGACGTACCCAGATAGTCACCTCAAATAGCAAAGGTAACTCTGACTGGTTAGAAACCAATCTGGGAGTTCCACAGGGATCTGTCCTGGGTCCACTGCTTTTTTGTCTCTACGTTAACGACTTACGTGACGTACTTGACGGTAATACTATCAGACATATATTTTACGCAGATGACCTTCAAATCTACTTACACACGACAAAAGACGAAATTCTGGAGGGTATTGATCGGCTGTCCCATGCGGCGCAAATGGTGGCTGAATGGGCGGCGAACTCGGGCCTGCACCTCAATGCTGGTAAGACCAAAGCCATTGTATTCGGCTCCAGGGTAGGAGTTAATCATATAAACTCATTAGATCTGCCAGGTATTGGTGTGCGGCCTGGAGTACGCATCCCGTTCAGTAGCGAAGTTGCGAGTCTCGGTGTTACACTGGATAGTAAATTAACATGGAAACCGCACATTGACCAACTCACAAAGAAAGTCAATAAAGCCCTATACAGTTTGCGGTTTATTAGGGCGTGTACCACCGAGATTCTCCGCAAAAGATTAGTCGAGTCCCTAGTTCAACCCCACCTTGACTACTGTACGGTGGTCTACTTGGACGCGTCTGACGAACAGCGAGCGAGAGTGCAAAGATTGAGCAATTCATGTGTGAGGTACGTTACTGGGGCTAGGAGGGATGAGCATATCACCCCCTACTTGAGACGTCTGGGCTGGCTCCGTATGGACTCACGCAGATTCTACTTCGCAGCCCTGCTACTATATAAAATAATTCGGATGCGTGAGCCCAGTTACTTGGCTGCCTTTTTTACGGTGCACAAGCCTAGGCCAACAAGCAGGGGAGTGCAGCCGGAGCTTGCTTTCCCTGCCTTGAACTATAAGACGGGTGATAGAGCGTTTCTGGCTCAGGGTGCCCGCTTTTGGAACTCCCTCCCCCCCTCTCTGCGCTACCTTCCATCACTTTCATCATTCAAGAGGGCTGTGCGCCAACACCTGCTTGATCTCGACGCCTAGCCTCTCTATAAGGATGCTTAGAGCTGCCAGTGCGGGGACCTTTATCTAGTTTAGTATTAGACTGCGGATTAACTTTGATCTGTGATTTTTTGACTAAGCGGCTGTGATACCTTACTGTGATATTTTATGAAATGGTTAATGTATAACTGTAATATTTTCCTTTTAGCGTATAGTACCAGCTGTGATATTTTCTCTAGCTTTATTTATTTATTTTGTCTTAATGAAGGGTCCTCGTGATTTTTAATGATTTTTATGTATTTTATTTTTATTTTATCATATGGTTCCTTTTTATTATTTTTTTATCGTAATTGAAGGTCCTCGTAGACAAACATATTTTTATGTATAATTTATATATTTGTATCAGGTTGTATTACTTTTATTTTTATATATTTTTATTATATCTTATTTTACTGTATTTTATTTTAAGTTATACACTGTATAAATTCTGTATTAATTATTTTGCCGCGAAGGCAAATAAATCGTATCTCTCTCTCTCTCTCTCTCTCTCTCTCTCTCTCTCTCTCTCTCTCTCTCTCTCTCTCTCTCGGGCGCGCGCGCGCGCGCGCGTGTGTGTGTGTGTGTGTGTGTGTGTGTGTGTGTGTGTGTGTGTGTGTGTGTGTGTGTGTGTGTGTGTGTGTGTGTGTGTGTGTGTGTGTGTGTGTGACTTTAATCATAGTTTCAAATTTTGAATGTTTTTACTTACCTTTCATACTCCTATCCTAAAATACCACTTAGTTTAAATCATAATTTAAAATTTTGAAATCATAGAGATAAGTTTAAATCATAATTTTGAATTTTGAATATTGTGGCACCATGGGGCAGCCATAATAAACCCCCCACCACCAGAAAGGGTCAATGACCTCAAAGTCGGGTGGTGGGGGGTTTGTTTGTCTGCCCCATGGTGCCACAATAACTACTCACGGAATTTATAGAAGTTACAAAGTTTATTTTGAACAATAATTTTTTCCAATTTAATAAAAAATTCTATAAACAAACATTTGGTTCGGCATGGGTAATCCATTAAGCCCGATTTTATCTGATATAGTTATGCAAGATCTTGAAACTGAGTTTATAAAAAAATTGAATGTTAAACCTATGTTTTATTTCCGTTACGTTGACGATATTTTGTTATGTGTACCTAGCAATTCAATAGACTACACTCTTAATACCTTTAATACATACAACAAAAACTTACAATTTACGGTTGAAATAGCACAGAATGAAAGCATTAGCTTCTTAGATCTCAAAATTATAATACACAAAAATGGACATATAATTACAAATTGGTACCGCAAACCAACTTTCTCAGGACGCTATTTAAATTATAATTCACACCACCCCCTCAGTAATAAAATAGCTATTATATATTGCTTAGTAGATAGAGCCATAAAATTATCGCATAACAGTTTCCACAACGAAAATATATCATTTATAAAAAAGGTGTTAAGATTGAATGATTATCCGTTAAAAGTTATAGATTTTCACATAAAAAAACGTTTAAGGAAGATAAAATTTACAACAAATTTTAAACAAACAGAACCTGTTAATAATAAAGCCATCATTAGCTTGTCTTATGTTAAGGAACTGGAATTTTTCAATCATAACTTCTTTAAATAATTTAGTACAAGGGTTGTCTATAGAACTACAAATAAGTTAAATAATATTATAAAGTTAGGTAAAGATAAAACAGAAAAAGTGAATCAAGCCAATATCGTATATAAGATCAATTGCCGCGATTGCAACGCTTCTTATGTCGGACAAACGAGTAGACGCCTACAAGTCAGAGCAAAAGAACACGCAAAAAAATATAAAGGTGAAGATCAAAATTCCGGATTATTTATGCACACTAATGAAACAAATCAGACAATAGATTTCGAAAATTTAAAAATATTAGACAATGAAATAAATAATGGAAAAAGGCTTTTTTCAGAGGCGTTTTTTATACACACACAATCAAATTTTATGAATAAACAGTTCGAAATTACAAGGCTACCTAACGAATATAATACGTTTATTAAAAATTTCGATTTCTCATCTCCGAAATAATGTACTTGCCGTTCTATGACTTTGTAAAGGTATCAGGAACGCACACATGTAGGAGGTATGACTACACAGCGTGGAAGTTGGCTTAGTCCGTTTATGAAAACATCGATAGCGCCACCTCCTCCTGTGTGTGTCGCCCTGTTACCTCTCTCCGTCTACGAGCTCTGTCAGCGACGCCTCTCCCACCATTTCTAATTCACGTCACCATTTATATGTATTAGTTATATCTGTGATAAAGTATATTTTCGAACACACATACATTAGGTTAGTATATAAGAGAGAAATTTGTAAAATCTAGTTATTGACGAGCGGATTGTTCTCTGCGTAACTAGATTGACACTGTCTCATTGTAAGTTTTGTTCATATATATTTAATGTGATTTAGTTATTTACGTTTAACATACCTGTAATAATTTATGTAAAAAAAAATTTTTTTGAATACAATCCTAATGAGGGACACAAATAAAAGTGTCCGAAACGTCGAAACACGACAAATGTTGTTTTTTATTTACAACAAAATTACCTGGTAGATAAGCCATTAGGATCACTATATAGTAATATAAAGAAAACTACCATTGGATGCAACTAACAATCTAATAAACATACTTTGAAACGTAAAGTATCACTGACTAATAGCATAAATATACCAAAAAAAAAATTGAAATTTTGTAACGATCATATAAATAATCTATTTTATTTTGGTGAAATGAGCGTAACTTGTAAATTTTGTTCAGCTGTATATTGGTCTCAAGAGCGGATTAAATCAAATTGTTGTCATAATGGGACAATAGCATTGTCTCCTCTAAGTCCATACAACCAAAATCTTAAAAACCTTTTATTAGATGATAACCATTTTAGACTTTTAATAAGATATTACAATAATTTATTTTGTTCTGCAACATTTTGTGCCAAAGTAAAAAACGTAAATCAACAAGCTATTTACAATTTAAAAATTCAAGGTCAAGTTTGTCATGTTACTCCTAATACTTTATTACCATCAAAAAATGAGGAACCTATTTGTGGTCAGTTGTATATTTATGATGATATAAGTTCAATCGAAAGAAGACTTAAAACCAATGAAAAATTAACTAAGGAACATTTAGAAATATTAACAAATATACTAAATAAAAATCCTTATGCTATTAATTTTAAATGTTTATATCAATTATCAAATATACAGAATTTACCAAACTATAAATTATATTTCGTTCGTAAAATAGATAAACAAAAACATCGTTATAACAAACCTCTTACAGCTGAATGTGGAACAATAATTGTGTCAAAATTAACTATTCCTGATGATTATGATCTTTGCATTTATCCCAAAAATAGTTTAAATTATGAAATTAAAAAAGTATACATGAATAAATTATCCCATCATGTTGATCCTATAGTTTTTCCAATATTATTTCCATCTGGTGATTTAGGATGGAGTGTTGGATATAATAAAAAACCAAAGGTCAATTTGATAAAAATTGATAATACAGAAAGTTCTATTGATATGTTAAAATCTAACAGAAAAATTTGTAATACAGAAAATTTGCTATATACTTCAAATTCTGCTGAAAAATCAGAAATTCTTACTACTTTACAGTATTATTCTTATAGATTAGCGTATAGACCATATTCTAAAAATTTTTCTCCTTTGTTATTTGCTGGAAGATTAACTCATCAATATTTTTTACAAGCTCTTATCATGGTAGAAAATAATAGAATGAGCTTTTTTAGACATAATCAACCAAAACTTCATATTGAATGTTATCAAGGATTATATGATCATGTTTTCAATTCAGCTTGAAACATTACACAAAATTTTGAAAAAAAAAGAAAGATTAGGAAATCTTTTTATTTTACCAGCAACTTATATTGGTAGTCCGAGGTATATGCAACAACATTACCAGGATGCCATGGCAATAGTGAGGGCGACAACAAGACCAGATCTATTAATTACTATTACATGCAATCCAAAATGGAAAGAACTAAAATTAGTCTTACAAAAATTTCCAAAAGGAACGTTACCTAATGACATTCCAAATATTAGTTCGACTATTTTATGCAAAATTTAAATGTATTTTAGATGATATTGTAAAAAACAAACTTTTTGGACACGTGATTGCTTATGTTTATACTATCGAGTTTCAAAAAAGAGGTTTACCACATGCTCATCTTATAGTGACGTTACATCCTAATAATAAAATTATGATTCCTAGCATGATTGATAAATACATTTCTGCAGAAATTCCAAATAATGATAATAAAGATTTACAAAAATTGGTAATTAAGCATATGCTGCATGGACCTCATACAAGTAAATCACCATGTATTATTAAGATCAATTTTTATGCAAAAAGAAATTTCCTAAACAATTTCGTGATTCTACAATTTTAAAAGAAAATGGTTATCCAGAATATCAACGTCAAGATAATTCTGCAGATAATCATATATATAGAACGAAAGGTGGTCCAATTATTACTGTTGATAATACAATGTTAGTTCCTTATAATAAATTTTTGCTTATGAAATATAAATGTCATATTAACGTTGAGTATTGTGCATCAATTCATAGTATTATATTATATTATATTATATTATATTATATTAAATACATGTTTGATTATATACATAAAGGAGGTGACAGAGCATTATGTAAAATTCAGAAAATAAATAAATTAGATGAAGAGAATTCTATAGTTTTCGATGAAATTTCACAATATCTTGACGGCAGGTACTTAAGCCCAATGGAAGATGCTTGGCGTTTAGAATCATTTCCTTTGTATGGCAGAAGCCATACTGTCATTCATTTGACTGTACATACGGAGAATCAACAAAAAATTGTTTTTGAAGAAACAAAGAATTTGAAGCTCTGCGTAATAAGGAAACTACTTTAACAGCGTGGTTTAAATTCAATAAAATTGATCAGTTAGCAAAAAATATAAAATATGTTGAAGTTCCTCGATATTATGCATATACGAAATTTAAATTATGGAAACGAAGGGAACGCAATCAACAATTTGATGCGATTGAGCGACTGAATATTGTTTCACCAAAAGATAATGAATGATTTTTTCTCAAATTACTATTAAACCGTATAAAAGGTGCAACTTCTTTTAAAGATTTACGAACATTTAATAACATCTTATATGAAACATACGTATAAAGAAACAGCACTTGCTATGGGTTTAATCGAAGACGATTTTGAAATTTATGTTATTTTTGATGAAGCAAGTAATATCATGCTTCCTTTTCAATTCCGCAAATTCTTTGCATGGTTTCTTTTAGCTGAACATATTCAAGGTAATTTAATTTGGAATAAATTAAAAAAATTTTTTACTGAAGATTTCAATCAAAATAAAGAAAATAATGTTTTAAAACATGGTTACAGAGATAGTATAGTAGAACACAATCAAATATTCTCCTTTATGGCCTCTTTTTAAAGTTTTAAAATTAACTCAAAATATTCGCTCAAATAATATGCACTTTGTTTCATTTTTGTTAGATCTAGGTGAAGGTAAAATGAATCCATTTATAATTCCAAATGAGTGGAAGACCGAAAATGTTTACAACAAAATTTATGATGATATTAATCTTGTAAATTCCATAGATCGTGTAATATTAGCTCCACATAATGACGACACAAAACTGATAAATAATAAAGTTTTAAGCTTATTACATGGTAATACGCATATATATTATAGCTTAGATTATGCAACTCACAAAGGAGTTGATCAAACCGATGAAAATATTCATTTAAATTATCCAGTAGAAATGCTTAATAATATTAGAGAATGTTTACCACCACACGAATGGAAATTAAAAATAAATGCAATTGTAATGTTAATCAGAAACATAAGTATAACAGAAAGAATGTGTAATGGTACACGGTTGAAAATCATGGGTTTATTTAAACATAATATTAAAGCTAAAATTATTACGGGTGAACGAATCGGTGAAGAAGTTTTTATACCACGAATAACATTAAATACCAGTGATTCTTCTTCATTCCCGTTTATACTTTTTAAAAAACAATTTCCAATCGTTTTAGCTTTTGCTATAACAATAAATAAATCACAAGGTCAAAGTTTTAATTCTTTAGGCATTTTCATTAGACGACCATTATTTTCACATGGTCAATTATATGTTGCTTTGTCCCGATGTAAAAATCCTAACAATATATTTATTGAAAATCTTTTAGAAAATTCTTCAACACTTGAAAACATTGTATGGAAAGAAATTTTTAATATTTAATCTGTACTTTTAAATATATTTTTACGGTTTAACTTATTAAAATTTATTAAAATAAAAAAAAAATAAAATCTAAAAGTTACAATATAAATTAATGTTGTATTTTTATTTGTCAATATACTTTTTTTTCACGATAATCTAAATATTTTCATAGAGGGATGACTTCCATAGTTTTTAGGGCTATTGGCGATGAATTCCATAGTTGTGTTTAGGTTCAGTATATATCAAATAATTATCAATAATTTTATAGGATTTTATAGAATGTCCCAAACTCTTATATAATTATTATTATTTGTTATATATAAAATCTAAGCATAATAAAATAAAAAATTCAACGCGCTCATAACAGTACCCCAGTTATGGTGCGAAAAGCTGTTCGAAAAGTATGACTTGAAAAAAAATTTCACATGGAATATACAAAGAATAAATAAGGCGAAGTGGTGGGTAGGTGGAGGGGTAGGTGGAGAAGATGTGGAGGGGACGTGGAGGGAGCATGGAGGGGGGTGGAGGGGGAGTGGAGGGAGTGGAGTGGGGTGGAGGGGCACATTTCCTTTAAAATAACGTAGGAAATGAAATAATTTAACGATAAAAAGTGGAGGGGAAGTGGAGGGGAACTCAGCACCCATTTTAACGCTTATGCCTTTATACTATAGGGAGATATATATATTTATATATATGTGTGTGTGTGTGTGTGTGTGTGTGTGTGTGTGTGTGTGTGTGTGTGTGTGTGTGTGTGTAAATATACATTTGCCCCATTTCGGGGACAAAAACGTATACATTCACCATACTTCGGGGACAACCCAATAGTATGGGGATTATCCCCATAATATAGACAATGATCAACTTTTATATATATATATATATATATATATATATATATAATTATCCCCCCATCCGTTTATGGAGCCCATCCCTGTATATTAGTACCTACAGCCCAGAGATCCCTATGGCAAGTGACTAAAGAAATAATGGACCCTGGGGTTATAGACTCTAGATCGGGCTTCATAAACGCCCGAGAAAAATATTTTATGGGACCCGGGCTCCATAAAAGAAAACGGGCTTCATAAATCTGTTAAAACAAATGTGTGTGTGTGTGTGTGTATATATATATATATATATATATATATATATATATATATATATATATATATATATATATATATATATACGAGGGTCATTTGACAAGTACCTAGCCTCACCGCCAGATGGTGCCACTATCGCACCAGAAATACACTACAGTGCAGTATCTTCCTGTAAACGGTTACAGACGAAATTTCAGCCGGATCAGAGTTGTAGTTTATTTTTGAGAGCGTGTGAAAGCAAATGTGTCCGTTGATTTTTGAAAAAATGGAGAAAGAACAATATCGGTCGGTGATTCGATTCTTGTTTTTGGAAGGGAAATCGCGCAGTGAAATTAAAGAACGCTTGGATGCAGTGTATGGGGATGCTTCTCCTTCGATGGCGACCGTTAAATTTTGGTATAACGAGTTTCAACGTGGTCGTACGTCGGTTTTTGATGATCCACGCCCAGGTGCTCCGAAAACAGCCACTACGGAGGAGAACGTGACAAAAATACACGATATCGTTTTGTCAGACCGCCGATTAAAGGTGCACGAGATAGCTGCGATAGTAGGCATCTCAGAAGAACGCGTGTGGCATATCCTACATGAGATTTTAGGCATGAGGAAGCTGTCAGCAAGGTGGGTGCCGCGTTTGCTGACTGCAGACAACAAGCGCATCCGTGTGACCAGTTCAGAGCAGTGTTTGGAGCTGTTTAATCGCAATCCAAAAGAGTTTTTGCGTCGTTACGTGACCGTCGACGAAACATGGATTCACTACTACACTCCAGAGACCAAGGAGCAGTCAAAACAGTGGACCTTACTCGGTGAACCTGCTCCGAAGAAGGCGAAGACGGTCCCGTCGGCCGGGAAGGTGATGGCCACTGTTTTCTGGGATTCTCAAGGTGTGATTTTTATTGACTATCTGGAGAAGGGCAAAACGGTCACAGGACAGTACTACGCCGAACTATTGAGCCGATTTGACGCCGTGTTAGAAGAAAAACGGCCCCATTTGTCTAAAAAGAAAGTGCTTTTCCACCACGATAATGCACCGGCTCACACTTCTGCACTCGCCACGGCTAAATTGGTCGAATTACGCTACGAACTGCTGCCCCATCCACCGTATTCTCCAGATTTGGCTCCGTACGACCTTTTTTTGTTTCCGAACCTAAAAAATTCGCTCGCCGGGAAGAGATTCCACTCCAATAACGAAATAATCGCCGCCATGGAGGCCTATTTTGCAAACCAAGAGAAAACATTTTTTTCAACGGGGTTAAAAAAATTGGAACACCGCTGGATCAAGTGTATTCAACTAAAAGGAGACTACATTGAAAAATAAATTTTATTTTTTGTAAAATTTTGGTGTTTCCATTTGTAGGCTAGGTACTTATCAAATGACCCTCGTATATATATATATATATTCTTATAGTATATATATTCTTATAGTATATAGTTGTAAGAGGCTTGTAGGGTACCCAGCCTCTCCTCCCCCCTCCTCCCCCTCCTCATCCCTCCTTACAGCCCCTCCTCAACCCCTCCTCAAAATAACGGAAAAATGAGATTAGAAATAGGAGTTTTTAGTATTAAATTTGCTCCTCAAAACCCATTCTCCCCCTCCCCCCTCCTCAAAATACCTCCTCCCCCCTCCTCCTCCTCTTAATATTGTATTGTTTTTCTCATTTTTTTATACATTCCATATATATTACGAATGATTTGATATTGTTAATATTATTGATGTTGTTTCTATATTATTAAATAATTATAATATCAAATGTTATCAATTATAAGGTCAAGTTTAAAAAATTTGTATTAGTTTCCCGTTCCTTTTTGCATGTAAGAAGCCTTAATCACATCAGGGTATCGCTTTAATAACGTTACTAATGATTATAGTTTAATCTAATAATAATACATTAATACTATAAATATAGTGTATTTAACATGACTAAAATAATTTTTTTTAACAAAATGTCGATATTTTAGAAATAGCACAAACAATTATTGATAATAAATCCCTACCTTTTCGGTTTCTTAACAATTTTTAATTATCAAGGTCTCATTTTATTCTTTCACGGGGACTTGCCCAAGGAAAAATTCAAAATTATTCAAGACCCAAAAAGTTATAGTCAATTGAAGATAATTATTTTTATAACCTAATTCGTGATTTTATAAACAATTATAGCTACCTTAAATGTTATCAAATGTATTGGAGGGTGTACGTAAGCTCTGTGCGGTACTGTGGTGTGCGATGCTGCGTGATGCCCGTGTTATTGGTGCTTTGGCTACTTACGGAACTACTTTTCTGATTAGTCCGTATTTAAACATCAACCAATCAGCGGCGTAGTTCTACAAGTAGTCAATGCACCAACAGCACCGGCATCGGAAACGCACCGCACAGCACAGCGCTTATATACACTCTTCCTAAGGTCACGTTTAAAAATTTGTATAAGTTCGCCTTTCCTTTTTACGTGTAGTCTTAATGTAAGCCTTAGTCATATTAGGGTATGCCTTTAATAACGTGACACATAATGTAGGACACAAAATAGAACACACCCTCATATGATTGTGATATTATGGATTTACCAAATCTAAAGTATGGAAACATAGAGAACGCAATAAACAATTTGATGCGATTGGGCGGTTAAATATTGTTTCACCTAAAGATAATAAAAGATTTTTTCTTAAATTACTGTTGAACCGCATGAAAGGTGCTACTTCTTTTAAAGATTTACGAACATTTAATAACGTCTCATATGAAACATATAAAGAAGCAGCACTTGCTATGAGTTTAATAGAAGATGATTCCCAAATTTATATTATTTTTGATGAAGCAAGTAATATCATGCTTCGTTTTCAATTACGTAAATTCTTTGCATGGTTTATCTTAGCTGAAAATATTCAAGGTAATTTAATTTGGAATAAATTCAAAAAATTTTTACTGAAGATTTTAAAGAAAATAAAGAAAATAATGCTTTGTCACACATTCAAAATATATTACAAACTGAAGATAAAAGTTGTAAAGATTATAGTTTACCTGAACCAATAATAAATAATATCGAAGAAAGTCCTGAAAATTTAGCAAACAGTAAAAATCTTTTTGAAATTTTGTTTAATCAATTTACTAATCAAAGATTAATTTTTAATGAAATTATAACTCACAAAAATAAAATTTATTTTATTGATGGACCACCTGGAGGTTCAGGAAAAACTTTCATATACAAGACTTTAATATCACTTTTTATCTTTGAATAAAAAAATTTTATCTATGGCTTGGACAGAAATCGTATCTATTTTATTACCTAGAGGAATGACAAGTCATCGTACTTTTAGACTTCATTTAGATTTAAACAGTATTGAAAGTGCTTTTCTAAAATTAGAATCAGATAAAAAAAAATTACGGGAAGTAGATATTATAATTTGGGATAAAGCATCAATGATCCCAAAAAAGCTTTGGAAATTGTTGATCAAACACTCAAAGATATATGTTACAGTGATGTTCCATTTGGTGGTAAATTGATAGTTTTAGGAGGCGATTTTAGACAAATTCTGCCAGTCCTAAAACATGGTTACCGAGACAGTATAGTACAGGACACAATCAAATTTTCTCATTTATGGCCTCTCTCTAAAGTTTTAAAATTAACTGAAAATATTCGCTTACTTAATAATATTAGAGAAGGTCTACCAGCACATGAATTAAAATTAACAATAAATGCAATTGTAATGTTAATTAGAAATATAAGTATATCAGAAGTAATGAGTAATGGTACACGCTTGAAAATTACAGGTTTATTTAATCACAATATTAAAGCTGAAATAATTACGGGGGAAAGAATTGGTGAAGAAGTTTTTATACCACGAATAACATTAAATACTGGAGATTCTTCTTCATTTCCGTTTACACTTTTTAGAAAACCATTTTCAGTTGCATTAGCTTTTGCTATAACAATAAATAATTCTCAAGGTCAAAGCTTTAATTCTCTAGGTATTTACATTAGACGACCTTTATTTTCACATGGCCAATTATATGTTGCTTTATCCCGATGTAAAAATCCTAACAATATATTTATTGAAAATCTTTTAGAAAATTCATCAATAATTAATAACATTGTTTGGAAAGAAATTTTTGACATTTAATCTACACTTTTTAATAAACTTTTTCAAAAATTATTTTTTTTACATATATTTTTATCTAAATTTATATAGATCAAAATAAACCCAACTAAATTTATATCAGTAATCATTTTATTTATAATATTATTCTTTTACGAAAGTATAAGACATGTTGTAATTTCTTATAAGCATAATATCATATAAATAATCTGATTATTTTATTACATATAATAAAAAAATTTCAATATAAATATATTTATATGAAATATTTTTTTATTAAATGTAATAAAGATGGGAATCAATTTTCATTACCTTAATTAAAAATTATTAATACAAATTGTTTAAAATTAATTAAAATTGATAAAATTTATTAACGAAAATTGATTCACATCTTCCATGGTGGAGGAAGGATGGGATAGGTTGGAGTCAAGGAGGACGGAGGGACGACTCCTATGGTTTTTAGGGTTATTGACGATGAATTCCATGGTTGTGCTTAGGCTTATTATATAAAAAATGATTAACAATAATCAAGAAGCGCGGGAGCGCTCCGAAGGCAAGTATCTGTCCAATGTAGAAAAAGCCTGAGGGACGACCGTGCTTCATATACATTGAAATGAGTACGCGAGAATTTTACTAATTTTTTACGCCTTTCAATTATGTTTTTTTAATATACATGAATACATCAACGGATAGCAGCTTTGATATACTACATGTATAAAAAATTTCAATTAAAAATATGCCGCCGTTTTCAAGTTATATTGATATTAAAAAATTCGAGGGCTTCGAGGGCCGATTTATTTTCCTTCGCGCTTTCTTTCAGACCTACTCGATCAGCTGTTTTGTTCCGACCACATATATAGCTATACTTCTCCACAGTTCACAGCTCTGTGAGATAAAGTAAACGCACGCACGCGCGCACGCACGCAGAGAACCATCAAAAGTGAAGGAGTGTGATGATTATAATATATAGTAGAAAAAGACACGAGAGAGAGAGAGAGAGAGAGAGATATGTTACAGTATATGTTTTTATTACAACATAACCTCTACTTTATCTATCTAGTTTCTGTTAAAGTTTTATGCAGATATATAGAGAGAATCATTTTCATTTTGTTTGAGTAGGTTGTAGCTAGAATATATCTCAACAAATTGGAAGGGATTCAGATAAGTAGCAAACTTTTATTAGAAATAATCTTATTAATATTAAATCTAAAAGTTCTTGTTACTTTGTGAAATCTTTTTTTATATTAAAGAGTATTAGCACTACAATTAGCATTTACAAGTTCTTGGTTTAAAAATGTTTCCGTAAGTAAAAATCATCATCTTCTAAAAAAATTGGTGAAGCATTTGTGACAGCTGACGACATTTAAAATAAGGAGAATATTCACTTATTAAAACCCGGAAATAGCGAGTTTGATATTTTACATATATACTAAGAGTATAATAATATATGCATACATGTGAATACATGTGTAAATTTTTCTTGTTGGAGGGTGTTATAAAATCATTATGCATTACAGCCATCAAAAGATTACGTTCAAGTCTGTCAAAGCACGCAACCTCCTGTAGTAGAGGCAGAAATACTATGGCAGATATCCCACTAGCAGAGCCTCGTTCTACTTTATAGTATTTCAATTATCAATGCTTTACTGACCCTATGACTTCTAAAGGTAAACTAGCAATTCTTTCAAAAGCAACTCGTCCAAAATTGGCCCAGGACCTGTGACTTTAGTTATGAAGGCGATTATATCCATCTGTCGGATCTAGAAGTGCAAGAATCTTAGAATATTACAATGTAATAGTGAGCCAGAACCTGGTTATAATAATTTATAATTACTGAATGTCAGTGTTATTGTATCTGTGTAAAATTCAGAAGAACGATGTAATAATTAATAACCATATTTTCTCAAGATCCAAAGGAATAGAAGCGAAAACTTGCATGAACAAACAGCGGATATGATTCAAATAATTAAGATAATATAAAAGAATGTCAAGAAAGCTTTAAATAGCACAGTTTGAAGGATTACCATTTGTGATGTGACTCGTTTTTGACTATGATGCCTCCAAGTGAAATAATATCTGTGGACTTTTCTGTAAGTGGAATATTATCTGCAGATTATCTTATTGGCAAAAAGTGTGATTTTATAATCGTATAAGTATATTCAACCACCAAAAAATCAAGTAACAATGCTTGCTTGTAAATACTTTACAGATGGGACTTAATCCGACAACATACCTATAAGTATTAAGAACTTTTCAAATTTGGCAAGGTACAAGAATAAGTGAGTGGAAATGAGTATTTTGTGAAAAATGTATAAGTTGCTTTTATGGAAATTGTAGTCAACTTTGAGCTTCAAGTTTTGTAAAAACTAGAGGATCATCAGTTAATACATAGATTTGAATGTAAATTCTAAACAGTGAACTACTATGTAGTAAAAGCAGCATTGGCAGCTGATCTTATTTACATAGATAACTTTAATTATTGTGGTTAAAAGTTATGTTATTGTGATACTAAAACCCGGAAATAGTGAGATGTAAGATTTTCCCAGATTATTGGAGGTGCATCAAGCCCAAGTATTTTATACTTTCAGACTCACATTTCACTCGTTGAAGAAAATATTAACATAAATAAAAACAAATACTACAAATTGATAAAGTTTATTGCATATCAATGCGTTAAAGAATGGATTACCAAGTATTTTTTAATAGTGTCAGTAATTTGAAAAAACAACGCGCAAACATTAGTAAATTGTTTAGACTATCTTATTTTCATAGACAACTTTAATTATTGTGGTTAAAAGTTAGGTTGTTGTGATAAGTATTCAATATATTATTATTATTATTTTTTATTTTACAACAGAAGTGGATAAATAAGTGAATTTAAAAAGTGCATTTAAAAATATGTTTATTTATGTGAAATAACTTTTTTTTTGTAATATAAAAACATGGTGCTTCCCAGTGAAATACATTTGTGGGTTCTTATGTCAGTGAAGTGTACGTTATTTTGTGTATTTTGATAAAAGTGTTGTAAAGTGAAAAGCATAAATGATTAAAATGAGAGGAGTGAATATTTTATAATATAAAAAATTTGAATATTTCGAATATTGAATATTTTAATATTTAATATTAAAATATTATTTTTAATATTTTTTGAATATTTTATTGTATAATATAAAAACATGACATTTTCGATTGAAATACATTTGTGGGTTTTTATGTCAGTGAAATATACATTATTTTGTGTATTTTGATAAAAGTTTTGTAATGTGAAAAGGACAAATGATTAAAATAGGAGGGGCATAAACAAGTGAACTTAAAAAATGCATTTAAAAATATGTTTATTATGTTAGGTAATCTATGGATTTAAGGTCTTATGTCAGTGAACCTTGGAACACGAGTTTGTTAAACGTGTGTGCGTGCGTGCGTGCGTGCGTACGTGTGTGCGTGCGTGCTTGTGTGTGTGGGAAAAAACTATTTGAAATAAACAATAAAAATTAGTAAAGAGAAATAAACATTTAGCATTTGTGAAATAACTTGTTTTTTGTAATATAAAAACATGGTGCTTCTCAGTGAAATACATTTGTGGGTTCCTATGTCAGTGAAATGTACGTTATTTTGATAAAAGTTTTGTAAAAGCATAAATAATTAAAATAGAAGGAGTGAATAAATAAGTCAATAAAAAAATGCATTTGGAAATATGTTTACTGTGTGATCTGTATCGATGTAGGGTCTAAATGCAATTAAACCTAGGACACGAATTTATTATATATTAGCAGACTGTCTAGGCTGTATCTTCTATTCATACATAACTAACTTATTGTGCTTAAAGTTAGATTGTTATAATAAAATGCTGAACATATAGTACATATGAATTCGTTACAAATGTTTCTTGTTGGCTGGTGTGAATCAAATCATGCATTAAGGCCACCAAAAGATTATGTTCAAGTCTGTCAAAGTAAACAACTTCCTGTAGTAGAGACAAAGAGAAATACTGTTGTAGATATTCCATTAAAAGTAAGCTAAAGCGACTATACCAAAGAAAGTTGGCCCCGGACCTGTAAGTTTAGTTATGAAGGACGTTTTATCAATCTATCGAATAATATAGAGGTGCAAGAATCTTAATAAAAATATTACAATGTAATACTAACCCAGACCCACTCAGGTGGAAATAAATTCTGCACACAAATGTTAGTAATTAAATATAATTTTTATTTGCAGTTTATAAATGCATGATTTGGAACGCCAATAACACTAAATAATAGTTTTTAAGAATTATTTGCTGTTAGTAACAGTTCTTTACAGTTATTTGTAGTTGTTTGCATTTATTTGGCTTCTTTTATTCATCAAATGAAAGTCATGACAAAAAATGTTAATACCAGTGATTTGCATTTTTATTGAAAAAAAAAAAATTATAACAGATATGAATGATTATTATTTATAATTAAATATTAATATTGTTGTATAATTTATCAACATCCGTCAAACTGAGTACTAAAAACTTTAATGAGAGCTTAAATATTTTTTTAAAACAATCAACATGTTTTTTAAAAGCTAATTTTTTAAGTACGTTTTAACAACACAATTTGTCTAGTCCTTTTAATTCATCTAGTCTCATCTATTCAATAAGCACTCTCTGCAAATGATAATAATTTTCATGACTGTACCATTAATAATATTGTTAATATAAAACTTTCTACGAAAGTACAAAATAAGACAAGTATAGACGTTTTTTCTGTATAATCTATTATTTTCCCTTAAAAAGTTGTGAAATCTAGCTAAAAAGACATTTTAAAAACGTTTAAACTAAGGCAAGTATTAGTTCCTCTCTCCTTCCCTTTCTCTTCCTCTCCCACCCTCTTTTTCCCGCCCCTCTCTCTCCCTCTCTCCCTCTCAACGTCCGTCAAACTGAGTACCAAAAACTTTAATGAGACCTTAAATATTTTTTTAAAACAATCAACACGTTTCTTAAAAGCTAATTTTCTAAGTACGTTCTAACAACACAATTTGTCTAGTCCTTTTAATTCTTCTAGTCTCATCTATTCAATAAGCTCTCTCTACAAATGGTAATAATTTTTTTCATGACTATAGAAATAAATATAAAACTTTCTACGAAAGTATAAAATAAGGCAAGTATAGACGTTTTTTCTGCATAATCTATAAAAAAAGAGTACAATTTGCCTAGTCGTTTTATTTCTTCGAATATCGAAATGTATTAAATTTGTTCATCTTTCTGTACAAATTAAACACAAGAAAGTACTGAAATCAATTTATTGCAGTCAAGTACCCATAAGTTAACTTGACTGACATAATACAACTTTTCATACCTACTTATCAAACATATTCAGCCAGCGGGCATAAAGTACTACTTAATGCCCAAGAGACATAATAGCTCATATACAGCTCTTACAAAACTTTATAGAACCTATACGCACTTTACGCCCGTGTGGGCAAAAATTATTTCAATTATATAATATTATATAAGTACATTCAAATTTTTCATTGTAAATCAAACAAACGAAAGTTGTGAAATCAATTACCGATAGTCAAGTAATGCAAACAACTCTCCGAAATAACTGTACGACTGTTCTCAGAACT
This sequence comes from Torymus aiolomorphi, assembly GCA_036365515.1. Classification (NCBI taxonomy): domain Eukaryota; kingdom Metazoa; phylum Arthropoda; class Insecta; order Hymenoptera; family Torymidae; genus Torymus; species Torymus aiolomorphi. The sequence continues at coordinate 94,912,969 of CM070877.1, read as the reverse complement.
GTATTCATATTTGTTCATTCTTCTATACAAATTAAACACAAGGAAGTACTGAAATCAATTTATTGTAGTCAAGTACCCATAAGTTAACTTGACTGACATAATAGAACTTTTAGTACCTCGCGTGTAAAATACATTTTACGCCCACGTTGTATATTCAAAAATATTCAGCCAGCGGGGATAAAGTACTACTTATCGCCTAACAGGCACAATAGCTCTCATACTCCTACAAAACTTTATAGAACCTACGCACTTTACGCCCGTGTGGGCGAATATTATTTTAATTATATAACTATTATCCCTTCTTTTTATTTCTAAAATTCATAAGAATTTTTTCAGATATTTACGAAAAGTCAAAGCTTATATAAAAAAATTACATAGTTACCACCATATCACAATTTTTCATTAGTCTTTCTCAATTTTGAAATTTCTATAATATTACGCATCTTGGGAGGACGATAGAAGTCTATAGAGCTGCTCTAGCAGGGGTGGTCCTCGAATCTCCCATACGTACTTGGCGGGCCCGACGGTTTGCAGTTTAAGGTGTAGACATGGTCATTTTCATATAAATATTTTCATATGTTTACAGATCAGATAAAATGAATAAATAGCTTGCTTCAACATATTATATACTAATACGTATTGAATGTATTACTCCGTTTTTAAATAGAAAGTGCAAACCCGCATGAAAATATCGTATGAGATTTCATATGAGATATCATGACATCCCATAATTTATAAAATTGCAGATGACATCACATATATCATATCTCAAATGAGACCTGATATCTGAAATACTCATATGAAATCTCATATGATATTTACACGCGGGAAAAGGATAAAGAATCGGTGGCTTATAAAATGGTTAGTAAAAAGCACTTTTGAGTAGACTCTAAATTTATATGCATTTTTTACCCCATTCCCGCTTAAAAAAGACGGACACAAGGAAAAACATTTTGGGTAATGGAAGCAAATCATGAGATTTTGCACATGTAGGGATATTATATTTAAACTGTATGAATTAAAAATTAGTGCCAATGTAATTATTTATAGTGGACTTTGTGCACAAATTTAGTATTCTTCATTTACAAAGCCCACCGGTAAACTGCAAACCGTCGAGCCCGCCAAGTACGTATGGGAGATTGGAGGACCACCCCTGCTAGAGCAGCTCTATAGACTTCTATTGTCCTCCCAAGATGCGTAATATTATAGAAATTTCACAATTGAGAAAGAATAATGAAAAATGGTGATGTGGTGGTAACTATGTAATTTTTTTATATAGGCTTTGGCTTTTCGTAAATATCTGAAAAAATTCTTATGAATTTTAGAAATAAAAAGAAGGGATAATAGTTATATAATTAAAATAATATTCGCCCACACAGGCGTAAAGTGCGTAGGTTCTATAAAGTTTTGTAGGAGTATGAGAGCTATTGCGCCTGTGAGGCGTTAAGTAGTACTTTATCCCCGCTGGCTGAATATTTTTGAATATACAACGTGGGCGTAAAATGTAATTTTACACGCGAGGTACTAAAAGTTCTATTATGTCAGTCAAGTTAACTTATGGGTACTTGACTACAATAAATTTATTTCAGTACTTTCTTGTGTTTAATTTGTATAGAAAAATGAACAAATTTGATTACAGTTCTGAGAACAGTCATACAGTTGTTCCGGAGAGTTGTTTGCATTACTTGACTATCGGTAATTGATTTCACAACTTTCGTTTGTTTGATTTACAATGAAAAATTTGAATGTACTTATATAATATTATATAATTGAAATAATTTTTGCCCACACGGGCGTAAAGTGCGTATAGGTTCTATAAAGTTTTGTAAGAGCTGTATATGAGCTATTATGTTTCTTGGGCGTTAAGTAGTACTTTATGCCCGCTGGCTGAATATGTTTGATAAGTAGGTATGAGAAGTTGTATTATGTCAGTCAAGTTAACTTATGGGTACTTGAGTACAATAAATTGATTTCAGTACTTTCTTGTGTTTAATTTGTACAGAAAGATGAAAAAATTTAATACATTTCGATATTCGAAGAAATAAAACGTCTAGGCAAATTGTGCAGTTTTTTTATAGATTATGCAGAAAAAACGTCTATACTTGCCTTATTTTATACTTTCGTAGAAAGTTTTATATTTATTTCTATAGTCATGAAAAAAATTATTACCATTTGTAGGAGGGAGAGAGAGAGGAGGGAAAATGTCTTATATTATTTTGGCATGTCCCATTATCCTATCTAATTATTAATATTTGTTATATAAAACACCTAAGCACAATAAAATCAAAAATTCAAAGCGCCTATAACAGTACCTCAGTGGCGGTGTGAAAAACTTCTAACTTTAGTAAATAACACGCTAAAAAACTGACTACACATTAAAACATATATAATAATATGAGCATGACCTTACACTATTAGGCGTAATAATCAGCGCTACCGTTTTTATAAATTTTTTGCACACATAAGTAAAACAGTAAATATATATGTACGGTACACATATGTATACGAGGTCATGGTGAAAAACCGGCACTTAAAATGCTCAGAGAATCGATCTACAATATAGGCACGCAAATTTAGAAAAGAATTTTTTCCAAATAGAAAAGAACATCGTAGTATTTCTAGATTTAAACAACAAAATTGAGTTTCCAGTTGTATTAAATTTTACTATATTTTTTTTAACAATTCACGCTAAAAATGGGGGTTGGCGAGTGGAGCGAGAAGGGGGCGGAGCCCCCCTCCTCTATATATATATATACAACATGAATCTGAAAATAAAATAGAAGTTGTAACGGCCTGCGCGTGTACGTGCGCGAGTGTGCATGTATCGGTGTGCGTGAACGAGACATGAGGCGAGTCTCAGCACACCGCGTCGGCACGTACTAATTCCCAAAATGTAAACATCTCTCAACCTTACGCGAAGGACAAGGCCGAGAGATGCTTGCGCGTGCCGACGAAGTAGCAGGCAGGCAGTATTGTTTCGGCCATCGCCGCGAGCAATAGCCCTCACAGAGAGAGAGAGAAAAGTGCGAACGAGTGAACGCGAGAGTGCCGAGAGTGAGCGGAAGCGAGCCGCAGCAGCGTAGCTGAGAGGCAGAGAGAGAGAGAGAGAGAGAGACGCCGGCCGCTACTCTGCTGCCGCCGGATTGCCAGCTAAGGAGAAGAGAGAGAGAGAGAGAGAGAGAGAGATACGACGAACGAGGCGTCCAGCACCGCTCGGCCTGACTCCCTGCATCAGCCGAGTCTTCGCGAGGCTCACCGACGCGCGCGCGTGTGTCGATCGCGCGCGGCGATCGACCAACGTCGGCGCGGGCCGCTTTGACGAGTGCGTGTGGGCGACCGCGCGCACACGTAACTAGAGCGCGGGCGCACCACCCGTATCGGTGCGTATAAAGGATACGCGCCGCTTGTGTATTATTCCTTACGCCCGAAGGGGCAATAAACTTCTTTCATCTTTCTCACGCGTTCGTGCATTATTTGACGCGTAGTCCCGGATCCTTTTTCCTAGTCGGTGGCGCGGCGGTATAGAATACCACCGGCCTCCGCGGGCGCGAGTACACGGTGCTCGCGCATTTCTGAGCAGCCGAGTAAGCACGCACGAGAGAGAGAGCGCGACAGCGAAGTCGCGCGTTGTAACGCCGGCAGGTACGGCTGCCGAGGAAGGCAGCCGACGGCAAGCGACGGCGCACAGGCGAGAAGGAGGAGATTTCGCTGAGGGTTGGCACAAGCAAGTGCTCGCGCCCCACTGCATTGTTGCGCCGTCCATCGGCAAATCCGCTTAGAAGAAGCGAATAATTGTGCGACGCCTGCCCCGTTACAAAGTAACAAATATTGTTTGGAAAGAAATATTAGATAATTAATTTAAATAATAAGATTATAATATAATAAACTAATAATGGTATAAATAAAATAATACCATTTTAAAATTTAATAAATATACAATAAAATATTCATATGATATTTTAATATTATGATCTTCTTTACTATATTAGAATAATAACATAATATAACTGATCAAAATAATTTAAGAAAAAATATAAAACAATAATTAATTACAGAATATAATTAAAATTTACTTTAATTATACATTTAATGTAAATTACTTTTCTTAATATAATTAACTATTATGTAGTAAAATATAAGATGGCTGAACAAGGTGATTCAAAACCTAGTTCATTAAGATGGGATCCTGTGCAAAATATGTATATTGAATTGTGTACAACACGCAAGAGAATTAGATGAATTAAAGGAACAGTTACAGAATCATATAAATGAACAAAACGAATATGAAATACATTTAAATAATTATATCAATGAATATAATAACAATATGACTATGATACAAACACCGTTAATTTGGGATCAAACAGAAAATAAATACGTAGAAGTATATAATTTAAAAGGTGCTACAAAGTTAGCCAAATTAGATGAAATAATAGAAACCCATAAAAAAAAAGAAAACAAGTATAATGACTATTGTAATAATTTACTTATAGAATATGATTTAAATTATTTACAAAATTTAATTAAAAAATATGAAAAATAAAATAAATCAAAAGCAAACATAATATTTTCAATATACAATTTAAACACAATTTTTTAGTACAAAATATTTGAAATTTCACAAAAATAGTATTAAGTTATATTAATTTTTAATTCTATTATTTTACATTAACTTATTTCACGTATCCAATATAATGTTTATAAGCAAAAATATATATAACATAAAAAATAAAAATATATAATTCCATATTATAAATAGCTTACAAAAACGTCACAGGATATGTTAAAGAAAATTTAATTAAAAATTTTAAAATTATTTTTTTATAAATATTTTTGTAAATTTTAAATAGAAGTAATAAATATAAAAATTCAATGAAATAAAAGAAAATTATTATTAAGTAAATTATTATTAAGTATGAAAATGGAATATTTGAAATTTAAGGAAAATAAAATTATATTAATTTTAAAATCATTTACAATAAATTATATTAAATTCTTCATGTATCCAATATAATGTTTAAAAGCAAAAATATATATAAAAGGAACAAATAAATATATATGGTTCTAAATAATAAAAAGCTTATAAAAACATTCAAGGGTATATTAAAGATAATATAAATCATACAATTTATTTTTAATTTATTATTTTCCTAAATTTCAAAATGTAATATAAATGATATAAAAATATATTTAATAAAATTTCATAAAATTTTAGGTATTGTGGTAATGTAGGGCTATTGGCGAAGGATGCCACTTAAAATAACAATCCAACGGTCCATGAACAGTACCCCCAGGGTAACGTGGAAAACTGTTCGTCTCTTCAACCAATCTTTATAGTTAATAAAGTTTATATAAAATGAATTAACGCAACACAGTTATTGCTTAAATTTAAAATATTGTTCAATATTTATAAAGTAAGTAATAAAGTAAGTAATAATTTATAAGTAATAAAATAAGTGTAATAATTTAAAATAATGAAGATCAGGGTGATTTGTTCTCATATTCCAAAATATAAAATTTTTAAATTTATTTTATATAGGGGTTGACGAGGGGAGCGAGTAGGGGGTACCCCCTAGTATATATATATATATATATATATATATATATATATATATATATATATATATATATATATATATATATATATATATACATCAAATGCAGCTTTTGAGGATCTATGTCAGCACGGATTCGATACTTTGAGGATTTTTCGGACTTTTGAGGACATCCTCAAAATTCCTTCGGTATGAAATGGTACTTTTGAGGATTTATATTAATACCTTCAACGCAGAGAGGGAGTTATTTCTTTAGTCAAGCATATACGAACTCTGGAGAAAAAAACTATAGATCCGCAAAAGTACCGGTTTCCGTAATGTATATATAATACATCTCGTTAACTACTTTTATGGAGCCCTTTTTTAAAGATAGATAGCTTTATGGAGCCCGAATCCTTTTATGGAGCCGGGCTCCATAAACATTCAATACATCCCGGTTTATGGAGCCCGACCTAGAGTTTCTATACCCAGAGAGGGATTAGTTCCTTAGTCACTTGTATACGGGAACTCTGGGCGTAGGTACTAATATACAGGGATGGGCTCTATAACGGGGTTAGTTGAAACATATACATATATATATATATATATATATATATATATATATATATATATATGTACACTATTTTTGCTATTAGTTTATTATGGGGTTGGTTAACTATTCGAATCAACAGGTAAGCAGCACCTTTTAACATACCCGCTTTCTTTAGTGTCACTCCTATGATGCATTCTACGAAAAAGTGTCACTCCTATGACAGATTCTACGAAAAAGTGTCACACCAACGATGCATTCTACGAAAAAGTGTTACGCCTATGACACATTCTATGCAAAATTGTTATTCCTCCTATGAAAAAGTGTCACTCATCCTATGAAAAAGTGTCACTCATCCTATGAAAAAGTGTCACTCCTCCTATTAAAAGTGTCACTCCACCTATGGAAAAGTGTCACTCCTATTACACATTCTATGACAATGTGTTACTCCTCCTATGAGAAAGTGCCACTCCTCCTATGAAAAAGTGTCACTTCTCCTATGGAAAAGTCACTCCTATCACACATGCTACGAAAATGTGTCAATGACGCACTCTACGAAAAAGTGCCACGCCTATGACACTTTCTACAAAAAAGTGTTATTCCTCCTATGAAAAAGTGTCATAGCTATGACACAATTTGAGAAGAAGCATTCCTTCTCTTACGAAAAAGTGTCACTCCTACGACACATTCTACGAAAAAGTGTCACACCTATGACGCATTCTACGAAAAAGTGCTACTCCTATGACACATTCTATAAAATAGTGTTACTCCTATGAAAAAGTGCAACTCCTATGACAGACTATACGAAAAAGGGTCACACCTATTCTAGGAAAAAGTATTACTCCTATGACACATTTTAAGAAAAAATGTTACGCCTTCAATGATAAAGTATCACTCCTCCTATGAAAAAGTGTCACTCGTCCTATGAAAAAGTGTCATTCCTATGACAAATTTTGGGAAAAAGCGCTACTCCTCCTATGAAAAATTGTCACTTTTATGACACATCTTACGAAAAAGTGGCACACCTATGACGCATTCTATGGAAAAGTGGTACTCCTATGACACATTCTACGAAAAGTGTCACTCCTATGACACATTCTATGAAAAAGTGTCACTTCTCCTATGAAAAAGGGTTACTTCTACTATCAAAAAGTGTCACTCCTATGAAAAAGCCTCACTCCTCCTATGGAAAAGTGTCACTCCTATGACACATTTTGCGCAAAAGTATCACACATATGACGCACTCAACGAAAAAGTATTACTCCTATTACACATCTTGGGAAAAAGCGTTACTCCTCCTATGAAAAAGTGTCACTCGTTAGACACATTTTGGGAAAGTGTCACTCTTATAACATATTCTACGAAAAAGTGTTGCTCCTCCTACTAAAAAGGGTCACTACGAAAAAGGGTCACTCCATCTATGGAAAACTCCCACACCTATGGCATATACTACGAAAAAGAGTCACACCTATGACGCATTCTACGAAAAAGTGTGACACTTATGACGCATTCCTACGAAAAATTGTCACACCTATGATGCATACTACGAAAAAGTGTTACTTCTATGACAGATTTTGAGAAAAAGCGGTTCTCCCCCTATGGAAAAGTGTCACTCCTGCGACACATCCTATGAAAAAGTGTCACTCCTCCTATGCTAAAATGTTATTCCTATGACACATTCTACGAAAAAGTGTCGCACATACAACAAATTTTGCGAAAAAGTGTTTCCCGAGACACATTATATGAAAAAATGTTACTACTCCAATGAAAGAGTGTCACACCACTTATGGAAAAGTGTCACTCCTATGAAACATTCTTCGAAAAATTGTCACACCTATGACGCATTCTACGAAAAAGTGTTACTCCTGACACATTCTATGAAAAAGCATCACTCCTTTGACAAATTCTATGAAAAAGTGTTACTCCTCCTATGAAAAAATGTCCCTCCTATGACATATTTTGAGAAATGTGACACTTTTTCATTGGAGGAGTAACACTTTTTGCTAAAATGTGTCATAGCAGTAACACTTCTTCGTAGAATGCGTCATAGGTGTGACACTTTTTCGTATAATGTGTCATAGGAGTGACACTTTTCCATAGGAGGGGTGAAACTTTTTCATAGGAGTGTTACTTTTTCATGGGAGGAATAAGACTTTTTCACTGCAGGAGTGAAACTTTTTCATAGAATGTGTAATAGTAGTAGACACTTTTCCACATGTGGTGTGACACTTTTCATATGAGGAGTGACGCTTTTTCATAGGAAGAGTGACATTTTGTTATAAGAGGATTATCACTTTTTCATAGAATGTGTCATAAGAGTAACACTTATTTGCAGATTGCATCATAGGTGTGACACTTTGTCGTAGAATGTGTCATAGGAGTGACACTTTTCCATAGGAGGAGTGATACATTTGCATAGGAGTAGTGTCACTTTTTCGTAGAAGGGGAACGCTTTTTCTCAAAATGTGTCATAGGAGTTACACTTTTGCATAGAATGTGTCATAGAAGTGACACTTTTTTGTAGAATGTGTTACAGGAGTAACGCTTTTTCACTAAATGTGGATGGTTTGGCACTAAAGTTTTGCATTATCATAAGTATTGATTCGGAAAGTGAGTATGTTAAAAAGTTCTGGTCGTCTGTGGATTCGAATAGACTGCCAACCCCATATCAAGCTAATAGCAATAGATATATATATATATATATATATATATATATACATACACTAGGGGGGCTACGCCCCCTGCTCGCTCCGCTCGCCAACCCCCATTTTTAGAGGTGAAGGAGTTGATCAAACTGACGAAAATATTCATTTACAGTATTCAATAGAAATGCTTAATAATATTAGAGAAGGCCTACCACCACATGAATTTAAATTAAAAATGAATGCAGTTGTAATATTAATCAGAAACATAAGTATAACGGAAGGAATGTGTAATGGTACGCGATTAAAAATTACAGGTTTATTTAATCATAATATTAAAGCTAAAATAATAACAGATGAAAGAATAGGTGAAGAAGTTTTTATACCGCGAATAACATTAAATACCGGCGATTCTTCTTTATTTCCGTTTACACTTTTTAGGAAACAACTTCCAATTGTATTAGCTTTTGCTATAACAATAAATAAATCGCAAGGTCAAAGTTTTAATTCCTTAGGTATTTTTATTAGACGACCACTATTTTCGCATGGCCAATTATATGTTGCTTTCTCCCGATGTAGGAATCCTAACAATATATTTATTGAAAATCTTTTAGAAAATTCTTCAATAATTGATAACATTGTATGGAAAGAAATTTTTGACATTTGATCTATATTGTCAATGATATATTTTTATTGTAATTCAAATTATTAAAATTTACATATGAACATGAATCGAAATTAGTAATGACATCACATATAAATTAATATCATAACAAATTCAACATTTTTTATGTATCCCTTTTCATAATATACTTTTTTTAATATCATAAACATTTAAATAGATTTATAAGCCCAATATGTTTATAACAATAATCATTTTAATTATAATATTATTCTTTTGTGAACGTATAAGACATGTTGTATCTTCTCATAAGCTTAATATAGTATAAGTAATCTGATTATTGTATTACATTTAATAAAAAAAATTTCCATATAAATAAATATATTTATATCAAATAGTTTTTTATTAAATGTAATAATGTGAATCAATTTTCATTGTATTTTATACTTTGTACATTTAGTACAATTTATTTAAATATTAATAAAAATGAATTATAATTGATTAATGAAAATTGATTCACATCTTATATGGTGGAGGAAGGAAGGGCCAGGTTGGAGTCAAGGAGGTTTAAGGAGGGATGACTCCCATGGTTTTTAGAGCTACTGGCGATGAATTCCATGGTTGTGTTTAGGCTCATTATATAAAAAATTATTGTGTAATTTTATATAATTTCGGCATGTCCCAAAATCATATATAATTATTATTATTTCTTATATATAAAACCTAAGCACAATAAAATTAAAAATTCAACGCACTCATAACAGTACCCCAGTGGTGGTGTGGAAAGTTGTTTGAAATATTGCAAGACTTAAAAATCTATTTATATTTTTTATAAATCTTAATTTTTTTTAGAATAAAATACTATTTATTTTCCTTATAATTGCGTCAGAGATATCGTTGTCTGAATTTAATAAATGATGTAGAAAGCTGTTCTGAATGTAATATGACAAAATACTAAGAAAATATGAAGAATGTATTAAGTCATATTCTGTGAAGAATATACCACTTCACGTATATCTGTGAGAGGTAAGTGGTGGGGAAGTAGAGGGGCAAGTGGAGGGGCGGTTGAGGGGGGTGGAGGGGCTGTGGAGGGGTGGTTGAGCGGCTGTGGAAGGGGTTGGAGGGGCAGTGGAGGGGCGGTGGAGGGGCACGATCCTTCAAAATAACGTAAAAATTGAAGGAATTTAACGGTAAAAAGTGGAGGGGTGGGTGGAGGGGTAGGTGGAGGGGTAAGTGGGGGGGTAAGTGGAGGGGTAAGTGGAGGGTAAGTGGAGGGGTACGTGGAGGGGTAAGTGTAGGGGATGGAGAAGGTGTGGAGGGGGTGGAGGAGGATGGAGGGGCAGTGGAGGGGCAGTGGAGGGGAAGTGGACGGAAAGTGGAGCGGAAGTGAAGGGGAAGTAGAGGGGGTAGGTACCCATTTTTATGCTTACAACTATATAATATAGGGATATATATATATATATATATAGATATATATAGTATAATAGGGGCGGTACCACCCTACTCGCTCCGCTCGTCAACCCCCACTTTAAGTAACAACCCATTTGTTCTATTTTTACCACATCACCCAAGATGTAAATAGATGAAAGCATTTTTTTTACAGGAGTGATACTTTTTCATAGGAGAAGTGACACTTTTTTTTAGAATGTGTTATAGGAGTAACGCTTTTTCACTAAATGTGGATGGTTTGGCACTAAAGTTTTGCATTATTATAAGTATTGATTCGGAAAGTGAGTATGTTAAACAGTTCTGGTCGTCTGTCGATTCGAATAGACTGCCAACCATATATCAAGCCAATAGCAACAGTAATAAATATATGAAACGCTAGTAATGCAGACACTTTCCGGAATTGAAATAGACTTATGCAGACAGAGACCGACTTATGCAGACGTCAGCATAAATAGAGAGATTATTTCTTTAGTCACGCAAGACTTATGCAGACACTTGTATAAACGGTATTACACTTATCCAGACGGGTCACGTGGTCTTATACATTGCTGTCAGTATAAGTTCATGTTCATATAATTATATATATATATATAATTATCCCCCCATCCGTTTATGGAGCCCATCCCTGTATATTAGTACCTACAGCCCAGAGATCCCTATGGCAAGTGACTAAAGAAATAAAGGACCCTGGGGCTATAGACTCTAGATCGGGCTCCATAAATGCCCGAGAAAAATATTTTATGGGACCCGGGCTCCATAAAAGAAAACGGGCTCCATAAATCTGTTAAAACAAATATATATATATATATATATATATATAATAGCGGCGGTGCCCCCCTACTCGCTCCGCTCGTCAACCCCTAATTTAAGTAACAACCCATTGGTTCTATTTTTACCACATCACCCAAGATGTAAATAGATGAATGCGTTTCTTTTAGTGGGATCCCCAGTAGACCTAATCCACATTTGAATAAATATCATATATAATTGATATTGAATAAGATATTTTAAAACATCATTTAAATACTTCTATTATACATATATTTTCTTTTATTTAATTTTTTTTTAATATATAAGAGTATTTCTTACGATAAAAATTTTGATTTGATCGATACTTAAATAAATTTCATATACAATTTTCATTTAGTCGTTGATTAAGATCTTATAACATCATTTGAAAAATTTCTCCTTTATTTTATACTGCTATTGTGTATATTTTATATTGGGAAATTTGGTTTTTGGATATATAAGAGTATATTTACGTTATCAAGTTTGATTTAAAAATGTTTTGTTCTATTTTCTTTTTATTATTTTATGTATTGTAACGAAGTTCGAAAACCGCGGGCGAACTACCGCGCGCGCGTTCCTTTTCGGAGCGAAGCGATGATGCGCAGGCGCGAGAAGGGCGGATCGGCAACGGCGCGCGCGAGTACAGCAGTCCGATTTTCACCGGTGAAGTGCGCGCACGAGTTTTTTTTCCGCCACCTCGATAAGCTCCCCGAGACAGCTTCGGCCCCGCAGCACGTGAGAGAGAGAGAAAGAGAGAGCAAGAGGATCACACTGCTCCATCGAGCACGAGCTCCCCGGGGACGACCCCCGACTTCTCGACCCACGACCAGAGAGAGAGAAAGAGAGAGAGAGGATCCGGAGGCGCAGCTCAGCGTGTTACACCTCGCCCGAGAACGAGGTGAGTGCCTGCAGGCTCCCACGTGCGTGCGAAACTCTACCTCGACGCGCGGGGTAGAGAGCGACGGAGACGAGTGGTGCACCTCGTCTCCGGGTGTGTGTGTGCGTGTGTGATCGTGACACCCGCGACGCGGCGACTCGCGAGGCATTGCGGCCTTACGAGAAATCGACATAGCTGCGCACCCATCTCATTTAACTTTATGTTAGCGTCATTTCCTCGACTTGAATAAATCCGTCTTTTGTGTCATATTTCGGAGTTCGCAAGTTATTATTTCGCTCCCCCCCCTTTCCGCCCGTCATTCCTACGAGTACCTCGGATACCGCCGCCGCCGCGGGATCGCCGACTTCCTCGGCGATCATCTGAGTTCCGGGTACTTCCGCGTTTCCCCCCTTATATAGAAGCGCGTAGTCACACACAATATTAAATTCTCGGGTAACTTCTGAGTTACCCGGTTGTTCACAGCAAGTGAACGGCATTGCACCGAGCGGGCGCAGAACCGGCAATTCTGCCAGGGCGCCGCTCGGACGAGCAGCGCCGAGGAAGACTTCATCTTTGCGGAGCATAGTGAGCGAGAGAGAGAGAAAGCGTACAGGTAAGCTTTTGGCATTCCTGAAAACTCTCTCGCTCCGAAAAACATTCGCCCTGTTACAGTATTAAACTAAAACTTAAATAAATTTCGTATACCGATTTCATTTAACTATTGAGTTAAATCTCTTATAACATCGTTTAAACAATTACTCATTTATTTTATACTATTATTGCGTACGTTTTATATTGTGAAATTTGAATATATAAGAGCATATTCACGTTAAAACTTTTGATTCAAAAATCGTTTCTTTGATTTTATTTGTATTTTTATATGAATCAAATCGAAACTTATTTAAATTTTATATACAATTTTCATTTAGCTAGTCTTCAAAATCTCTTATCATCATTCAAATAATTTGTCCTTTAATTTATACTGTTATTCCGTATTTTTATATTGAGAAATTTGGTTTTTGAATATATATGAACATATTTAATAAACATATGCAATGTACATACATATTTGCATATATGACTAAATTTTTTTTTTAATTATCAAGAATTTCTTCCGAAACAATATTTTCAATTTCTAATAAATTTTCTAAATTATTTTGTATATATATGTTATCTGGATTTCTACACCTTGATAAAGCAACATATAATTGACCGTATGAGAATAATTGCCTTTTCTTGTATAACCCTACATAATCAAAACTGTGTCCCTGAGATTTATTAGTGGTCATCCAAAATGTTAATGTTAATGGAAACTGTTTTCTATAAAGAATAAAAGGTAATGAAGAAGATTCTCCTGTATTTAATGTTATTCTAGGAATAAAAATTATATATTATTATATTATAATAATTTGGTTATTTTATGTCTAGTACCGTTACACAAACCTTCGTGTATATTTAAATTTCTAATTAACATAACAATAGCATTAACTTTTAAATCTAATTTATGAGGTGGTAAACCTTCATAAATATTGTTTAATGTTTCTGTTGGAAAAAGTAAATGAATGTTGTCATCACTTTGATCAACACCTTTATGAGTCGCATAATCTCTACTATAATAAGACTTTTAATCACCTGTAACGGGATGGCTTCTGGAGGAAGATCCCCAAAAGCCACAGGCCAGCGATGCCCTAGAACACGGTGCCGCGGGTATCAGACTAAAATGACTTGCCCGGGGATCTGCTCCTGGAATCCGGAAAACAACGCGAAGATCGCACGCGAACTTCGCTTTCCAACTAATTGGATCGCTGAGTTAAAAGCGCGCCCTCAAAAAGTAAAGCGCGCGGCCGCTATGCTCAGATATGAAACCGACCAGCGGAGTCGTTTTCCCGCGGAGGCGGCGGTATCCGGGAGAAGGTTATGTTATGGTCGATACATGAAGAATAGCCTCAATTATTTCACAGCACAAAAACAAGGTCTATTCCAAATAATCATTTACATCAAAAACGCGTCACGTTGCGCGCCGACACAAAGACGCCGCTCGGCGCGGGTGGATCTAGTTATCTATTTTCGCTGGGCCGGTGAACGCACCACCGGCCACTTGCCGCTGCGAGTCGAAAATACACAAATAAATCGCTGCGCGGGAAGTACAAATAGGCTTATCGGGAGAGGAGTGCACTCCTCTCGTCGCTCGCTCACGAATCCGCTCCTGCGTCAGGCCTTATTCTCCGGTCGACTTCGGAGCGTTCAGATCGAATCCTAACGTCCAGCGTTCACCTACAGACGCTTCAGACCCCCGGAGTGGCTCGGATTGCTAACGTGCGCTGCTCTTCGTGGACGGTACGTGTATGGGCGCTGCTCTACACCGGTGAGGATGCACGATACCGTTTTCTTCGCGGACGATCAAATTAACTCGCGTACGCGCGGGTTGACAGCCCGAGAGAATCTGATTCAGAAATGAATCGAGCGCGACATTGCAACCGCCAAAGTCGCGCAGTCCCCCGCGCAGATCGCGAATACATCGTTCGCGCGATGTCAACAAACGCTCGTGATGCACGAATTCGCGGGAACGAGAGCCAAACGAGTTCGATAGAATACGGAGAACCGAGATTCTTATTCTCTCCGTATTTTATCTTGGAACTTCGTTATACACCATTTAATAACATTAAAATTTTTTCATTCAAAAATTTAATATCTTCATTATGAGGTGCTAAAATAACACGATCATAATCATTTATTTTATTAATATTTTTATAAATTTGTAAACAAACATCGTTAGTTCTCCAGTTATTAGGTATTATGAAAGGATTTATATTACCGTCTCCAATTTGTAATAATAATTTCGAGAATTCATTATTCTGAGAACAAATATTATGTTTTAATTTGAAAATTTCAAATAAAGGCCAAAGTTCAGAATATTTAATAGTGTCTTCAATTATAGCGCTTCTAAATCCGTGTTTCATTACTGGAAGTATTTGTCGAAAATCACCTCCTAAAATTATTAATTTTACCCAAAAAGGTAAATCGTTTGTACATATATCTCTTAAAGTTCTGTCAATAATTTCTAAAGCTTTCTTGCGTATCATAGATGCTTGATCCCAGATTATGACTTCTGTTTCTCTTAATTTCTTTTTATCTGATTCTAATTTTAAAAAAGAATTTTCAATACTATTTACATCTAATGGCAATCTAAAGTTTCTATGAGTAGTCATTCCTTTGGTTAAGAGAGTAGACGCTATACCAGTCCAAGCCATTGATATAATATTTTTTCCTTTGGATAGAAAATAATAAATTAAAGTTTTATATAAAAATGATTTACCCGAACCTCCAGGACCATCTATAAAATTAATTTTATATATATTTTTTTAAATTGTTTGAAAATAAATTTTTGATCTTCATTTAATTTTGTAAACATATCTTCGAATGTTTCCTTACTAATTGAAATTATTTTACTATTGTATTTTATATCATTTATAATGGGATCAGGTACAGGTAATTCAAAATCTATGCAAGATAAATCTCCCAACAATAATAACTTATTTATATGATTTAAAGCTAAGTTACCTTTATTTTCATGAATCTTCACTAAAATATTTTTTTAAATTTTCCCAAATAACATTGGCTTGAATATTTTCTATTAACAAAAACGAAGTAAAACATTTACGTAATTGAAAAGGTAACATGATACGACATGCTTCTTCAAAAATTTTTTAAATTTGTAAATCGATTTCTATTAAATCCATTGCAATCGCAGCTTCTTTATGAGTATTATACGTTACAGTTTCATATATACGTAAATCTTTAAAGGAAGTAGCGCCTTTTATACGACTTAATATTAATTTTAAAACGAATCTTTCAGAATATTTTGGAGATACTATATTTAAACGTTCAATGGCATAATGTTTTTGTTCGCGTTCACGTTTTACCCAAACTTATTTTGCGTTAAATATATAATAATGAGGTATATTAAAGTATTTTATATTATTTGCATATTTATCATTTTTATTCAAGTCAAACCACGCTGTTAAAGTTGTTTTCCAATTATCAAGAGCATCTATTTTATTATTTTCTTCATAAACAATTTTTTGTTGACTTTCTGTGTGAACTGCTAAACGGATAACAGTATGACTCCTTCCACATAAAGGAAATTTTTGTAACCGCCATGCTGCTTCCATTCGGCTCAAGTATCGGCCATCAATATATACAATAATTTCATTATATATTCCATCTTTTTTTCATCCTTTTTTTTAATGTATAAAAAGCTCTATGACTACCTTTATGTATATAATCAAAAATGTATTTGATGCTTTGAATCGAAGCAAAATATACAACACTAATATGACATTTATATTTTTCTAATAAAAATTTATTGTAAGGAACTACCATTGAATTATTTACTGGAATAATTTTTGTACTTGTTTTAAGTCGATATGTGTGATTATAAGAAGAATTATTAGTTCGTTTATATTGAGGATAACCATTTTTTTTAATGTTGTTGACGATTTAAAAGGTTTAGGGAATTTTTTTCTACAAACGTCTTTATGTTTATTGTAACACGAAGAATTTTCACTATGTGGTCCATGTAACATATGTTTTATAACTAATTTTTGTAATTTTTTATCATTATTAGAAGGTATCTCAGCAGAAATATGTTTATTAAAGCTTCTGGTGTCATTAATTTATTGTTATAATCTAATATTACTACAAGATGTGCACTCGGTAATCCTCTTTTCTGAAATACACATAAGCTAAAGCATTTTCAAAAATTTGATGGTTTTCTATATCATCAAGTAAACACTTAAATTTTGTATAAAATAATCTAACTGTAATATTTGGTATATCATTGGGCGTAGTTCCGATAGAAAATGTTGTGAATACCTTTTCTAACTCTTTCCACTTAGGATTACACGTCATTGTTATAAATAAATCAGGTCGATCAATATTTCTTACTATTGCGATTGCATCTTGATAATGTTGTTGCATATATCTAGGACTACCTATGTAAGTCGCTGGTAGTACAAAAATATTTCCTAGTCTTCCTTTTTTTTTCAATATTTTCTGATATATTTAATGCACTATTCATAACATGATCCCTCAAACCTTCATAACATTCAGTACGTATTTTTTTTTGTTTCTGCCTAAAATAATTCATTCTACTGTTTTCTATCATAATATACGTATGTAAAAAGAATTGTTGGGCTAGTCTCCCTCCAAATAAAAGTGGATTGAAATTTTCTGAATTTGGTCAGTAAGCTAATCTATAAGAATAGAGCTGTAATATTGTTAGAAGATTACCTTCTGAATCATGTGGTTTTTTAGTATAACTAATACTCCAGCCTAAATCTCCTGAAGAAAAAAATAATGGAAATACCATTAGGTCAACATGATGTGATAGTTTACTTAAATATGTGTATTCTTTTATTTACCTACTATCGAGCTCGCTGTTCATTTGTATTGTAAGATATTGCGTATCTTTTAGTGTAAATTCGAAAGAGATTCGCAATAAATGTCTTTACATTAGCCAATCATTGCATTTCATACTCCAGTAAGAAATCAGCGAGTTGGACACTACTTACCCACAGATAAAAATACACCCCCTTTTTCTTTCTTTTGCCTCAATTATTATTATTATTAATTCTTTTTTTTTATTGAAACTTTTCAATAGACGTTGTAAAAAAAATTTTATAACTAAGATATGATATACAATATATTAATTATTACAGTAAACATGGTCAGGAAACAAGACTGGAACCCAGTTAAAAGGAAATTTGAAATTATGCAGTAGAAAGAAGATATAGAAAAAATACAAAAACTGAATTTTGAAATTGAAGAATATTTAAAATGGGAGAAAAAATATGAAATTTACATTAAATCTTTAATGGAATCAATTACTAAAAAGGACAAATTAATATGAAAATATTAATTTTTGTGAAAAGTTTTGTGTAAAAATTTTGTGTATTGAGCAGACGACGGAGCGACGCAAATTTCGTCGGTAGAAGTATTATCTTTAAACGTTGCAAGTGAAAATGTTCACTACTTAATGAAAAATAAAAAAAATAATATGAAAAAATACAATGCTTTTTTTCAATCAAGTTTTATTTAAGTCACAGGGACGCGAAAGAATTTTGCGGAGGGACAACGCAGAGAGTCGATGCTGAGAGATGCAGAGAATCGCGGGGGGATAGTTTTCATTTTGCAGTTTTCAATACGAAGGGACAATGCGGAGGGACGCGAAGGGACGCGGAGGGACACGGTGGGACACGGAGGGACAGGACCCTTTATGCGGAGGGACACGGAGGGACGCGGAGGGATGCGGAGGGTTAGCATCTTAATTGAGCTTACAACTATACAGTATAGTAAGATACTGGAAAGCAAATGAATGTATCATTAATCAGTGTTTGTTTAGTTCATAGTAAAGTTCAGCAGAAGTGTTGATACATAAACACTTCAGATTTTATGATATGTATGCCGCTTGGATTTGACTATAAATAGCAGCTGCAGCTTTAATATACGTTTAGTTCGAGCTGATCTCTGAAAACATAAACATGACAGATCCTGAGCGGAAATTGGATAGTTTTCGTATATTCAAAGATGCTATCAAGCAAAAATCTATGTCTTTGAAGAACAGTATCCACAATTCTCTTGATAATGTGAGAAATAATGTCTTTTATTTAAAGATAACCGCGGATCTAGATAGTACTGACAGTGTTCCATATACCAGTGCTTTTGACGCTGATAAGAAAATGGTTTCACTTATCAAGAAACATTCAACCAAGCTCAAACGGAATTCGAAGAGGTATTCTGATAATATATACGGTGTTTACAAAAAAGCAAATATTCTTATGGTTGGTAATTTGCCAATAGAGTTTGAAGGTAACATTGTGAAAGTATGCTGTGCAACTTTTCAACCGACTGAGGGCTTATTACAGTTGCTGTTTAAATAAAAAGTCCTGATGGAAATGGCATCAATTCATCTGATTTGAAAAATTATAGAATGATCATAGTAAACTCCAGTGCTCATAAAAAGCTATGCTGAGCAAATGAGTTGATTCAGAAACCAAAGAGAAACAAATTTTATAATTTTATTTCACCAATGTTCGAAGAATCGTCAGGTGTATTTCCACGATTGAAATATGCTCTTTCTGAAGTTAGAAATGCTAGTAATGCAATGGGAGAGAAATATAAGACTGTCGAGCGAAAAGAATCTGCAGTGGTAGCCAAATTGAAGGTCAATCCTCTAAATCTCACAACTGTCGATCAAGAAAAGTCACAAATTGACTCTCATTTTCTAGGGCAAACTACCAATAACGTGGATAATTATTACAAAGCTTATCATTTTAATAAAGGTACACCTAATTTCTCAACCGTTAAAATTTATCGAGAAAAGTTCAGGAAAAAAAATATGACAAATGTAACATAAAATATAAGGATTTGATTAACTGGAGATGTAAATCGAAAAAAAACTTTGGCCTATTGATGAGAAGGAGAAAGAAGTTGTTTCGTCATTGCTAGGCAATATTGCCACTGCATATGATCTCAATGTCTGGGATGACCCTAACAAATTAGTTGACCGCCTTCGAGTACTTATTGTTGAGCAAAATATGGTGAATAACTATGCAGATATCTATTTCACTGTTAATGAACTTCGCGAGGCAAGACTCGTATATTAAATGGTAAAGAAATGTTGATTGATTGGGAGGTAATTGTATGTGGTTGTACCTTGCAGGTGGGAGCGATTGTTGGGGCTCTCACCACGTAAAAAATACAAATTTTTTTTAGGTTAGCGTACACAGATGTCTGGGAAAGCCAGCATAGTAGTTGCTCAGCTGACCGCTAGGTTGCTTTAAAATGAAAGTTCTCTCGCAAGCGGTTAGGCGAGGCTTCGATTATATTAGCCTGCTGAGGTCTTCATTATATAATAATGGGTTAAACTTTCCAATAATTAATTATCAGCTCACAACCTGCGAAAAGCCTTCCGATAGGTTGAAGTAGCATACAGCGCGATCATTCAGAATGGAGTACGTTGTGGACATGCAGGGCTTCAATCAACCAGTGAACGATTTCATTCTCAATGAACTCGCCATGCTTCCTCTAGACGACAAATCAGAACCTCTGGTGCTCATGTTTCGAGAGCCGCATCCGTGGGGTCGACTCACGGACAAATACGGACGCGAGAATACATGGTTGGAGCATTGCTATCTCGATCTTGCCTGGAAATCTGGAGACTTTCTCTACACGGACGCGGACAAAATCATTCGACATAGTCTGTATGATGCGACGAAGGTATTTGTCCATGGTGAAATCAGGAAAGTGTGGTTAAGACGCTTCAAGATCAGCGCTATTGACGTCATTGAGTACTGCTGTCCAGGCTTCGACGTGCCTAACAAGACGGTGACTATTTGCACCAATCACAATGAAGCATACAAAGCTGTGTGTGCACTTCACAACGTCAAGCTGATGAAAAATTTTTACTTCAAATACATACATATGGATTATGAATAAACTCTATTAATAAATGATGGAGAGGTAATGTACCTCATAGATGAAAGCGATAGTTGGGGCTCTCATCATGAAAAAAAATTTACAACTCGATGCTCCACGAATTTCTGTCGGAATGGCGAAAATTTTTTTCAGCCTCTTAAGGCCATGTGAAACCGTGAATTTCAATATTTTTTAAATCAACATTTAAACGTTTATTTGGAGAAAGACGAACGTCAAGCGCTCCGTACACGTAAACACTATATTCAGATTTTTTTTTGGATGATTTTATTCGTATTTTCATGAGATATCCATGTTTGAAAAGTAGCTTAATTGCAGATTTCTACTTACCGACAGTACGGGTTTTTTTTAATTAAATAAATTCTCATCATTTTCTTGGAAAAACATGAACGTCAAGCGCTCCGTATATGTTAATACTATACTCAGATTTTTTTTGGACGATTCTATTGGTATTTTCATGAGATATCCATGTTTGGAAATTATGTCGGTATTTCACATCACCTTAAAGGCTATAGTGGGATAAAAGGGTCAAAATGGCACTCTCCTGGATTTTTATTTGGGATTGACCATTCGAAAGTACATTATTAAAAACCTCTTCAGCCCAATTTTCAGCTCCCTAGATTATGACTTCAGTCTCCTAAACTAAAAAACGTGTTTCTTCGAAAACTTTTCTTTCCGCTCGACCTTTTCTTTAAAAAAATCTGAAAAAATTCACGAACGTGTGTTTTTAAGTAAGAAAACAGCCTGATTTTTTTCAGATTTTTTAAATAAAAATTGAGCTCAGGAAAAATTTTTTAATTTTTCAATGATTTTTTAGGTTATGTAGGTAATTTTTGGCTAACTTGTAAATAATGATTTTTTGTGTATTTTTTCTCCGTTCCTTCAAATGGTGGTGTCGGAATTTGCGTTTTCCGCCGGAACATACTCAAAATTCGAGAAAACCGATTTTTTAAGCATTTTTCCCATGTTTTTGGCACATAACCTCAAAACCAATAGCTAAATAAGTGTCTATAAACAATTTTTTTTCAATTTCTTACTATATCTTTATATCCTACTGTCAGAACTACCGTTTTGCATCAGATAATGCTCTAGAATTAAATTATAAACATTTTTTTTGTGTTTTTAACATGTTTTTGGAACATAACCTCAAAGAAGATCGTTCAATACGTATTAGAACATACAAAATTATTCTAAAAATTTTTTTTAATGAAACAATTTTTTAGTACCGAGTATTATTTCGTCAGTAGCTTCAAAGAGCCTGATATAGCCTTTTTCAGGCGCAGGGAAACTGCATATTACAGAATTATTCGTGAAAAATGTGAACATATGTATGTATTTGTAACTATGCATCAATATTAATTATTATGAGTTGATATGTCAAGTGCCGCATAGAAGTATATGGGAGCGTCCAGCAGAAACGGGCCACCGAGCGCGCGCGGTGCCTTTTTTCGCATAAAAGGCGCTCTGTTTAACTCGCTCATAATCGTACGCTGCGTCTTTGAAAAAAAAACCAAGCACCTATATCGATAGATTTTTTCTGCTCTTTCCAATTGCGCCATTGTTTTTATTGCGAAACGCGTTCTTCCGGACAAAAACTCGAGTTGAATATTGAAAGCCATTTTTCTCAAAGTATATCATGTTTTTTTTCAAAATAAACTACACCATTGGAAAGTACAACTCTTAAGCTTCAAAACCCTATCTTGGAGAAGTTGGAGAAATAAAGCGTTTAAAAGTAACAACATCAAAAAGACAGCGCCGAGGGTCCGCGCGAGCCCCTCGCGCCCGTGCGTACGGCACGTTTAAGTGCAGGCTCTATTCAATTCGCTAATAATCGTGTACCAAGTCTCTGAAAAAAGAATTAAGGACATATATCGATAGATTTTTTCCTGCTCTTTCCAATGGTGCTATTATTTTTATTCCGAAATGCTTCCTTCTAGTTGAAAATTCCATTTGAATGTTTAAACTCTATTTTTTCAATAAAATATCAGTTTTTTCTTCAAAATGAATTATATTCTTCAAAAGTACAAGTCTTAAACTATAAAATATTATATTTTTAAGTTGAAACATGAAAAGTTCAAAAATAGTAAGATCAAAAAGACAGCGGCTAAAACACAATATTTAGGACGACATTCGGCAAATTTACTGAATCCTATTTTCGGTCCAGGATACTGTTGCTTATATTTTAAATATAGTTCTCGAAGATTGTATAAAACAAGCCGTTTCTGGATGTAACTTTTTGTGCCATCATCATTTTTTATACATTTGTTATCTTTATAGCCTGGCATAATTCTACTATTCTCATCACTTTCATAGAAGAGCTTTGCTTGATCTAAAGTATCACTTGATATTTTTTATTTCCTCTGTTGTCATTTAATTGGGCTGGGTTATCAAATAATTTACATTTCGATGAAAGTCGACGAGACAAGTTCGAAAATCTAGCTACTTTGCGAGTACTCCAGTTTTTAGGAAGTAATTTCAAAAGTAATATCTTTTCCATTTTTGTCAAATTTTGGTCATTCAACAATTTTTTCAAATTAAAAATAATTTCTTTAGAATCTTCTATTGAAATCTCACTCTCTTCTTCAATCTGAGCATTAGATTTTATTCGACATGAATCGCATATTTTGTCTCTATCAGTTAAATGCGGATAACAAGCTTTAAGTTTATCGGAAACAAACGTAAGTTTCGATGAATGCTTTATTTCATCGAATGGATTACCGCAACGATTTAAAATGTCAGACATTTTATTAAGCTTTTTTTTTATTAAGAAAATAATAAATATTGAGAAAGAAAAATTATTAAAAATATAATATTTTATAGTTTAAGACTTGTACTTTTGAAGAATATAATTCATTTTGAAGAAAAAACTGATATTTTATTGAAAAAATCGAGTTTAAACATTCAAATGGAATTTTTAACTAGAAAGAAGCATTTCGGAATAAAAATAATAGCAACATTGGAAAGAGCAGGAAAAAATCTATCGATATATGTCCTTAGTTCTTTTTTCAGAGACTTGGTACACGATTATTAGCGAATTGAATAGAGCGTGCACTTAAACGTGCCGTACGCACGTGCGCGAGGGGCTCGCGCTGACCCTCGGCGCTGTCTTTTTGATGTTGTTACTTTTAAACTCTTTATTTCTCCAACTTCTCCAAGATAGGGTTTTGAAGCTTAAGAGTTGTACTTTCCAATGGTGTAGTTTATTTTGAAAAAAAATATGATATACTTTGAGAAAAATGGCTTTCAATATTCAACTCGAGTTTTCGTCCGGAAGAAAGCGTTTCGCAATAAAAACAATGGCACCATTGGGAAGAGCAGGAAAAAATCTATCGATATAGGTCTTTGGTTTTTTTTTTCAAAGACGCAGCATACGATTATGAACGAGTTAAACAGAGCACCTTTTACGCGAAAAAAGGCACCGCGCGCGCTCGGTGGCCCGTTTCTGCTGGACGCTCCCATATATATATTCAGCCTTAAACAATATAAAGCTTAGTATATGTAACAGTATTGCCCGTTAGGCCCGTTACACTAAAAACTTATATTTTTTTTATTGTAACGGGCCTATTAAAACGAGTTTGAGTGAGTATATTGTTTATCTAAAATGAAGAACGATACTTTCTTAAATATTTGCTACTAAAAAAGTACATCACAATTTCTTGCTAGTTGCAAGTCTATTTAAAAGGATAATCGAAAACTTATTAATTTTTTCTCAAATATTTAAGTACAATTTTTGTTACGAAGCCAGCTAGTTTTTGCCTGTTTTGTATGTTGTAAGTTTTTTCCAGATATATGTATGAAGAATATTATTATTCTTTTTTTTCTTATTTAATTTTGTCAAAGGAAAGTATCGGTTATTTTGCATCATAACACAAAACTATATATTTAATTAGCCAGGTTATACATTTTTAAAGTATGTTTTGAAAAACCATTCTGCAAGCCACTGTTTATTGCAAAATTGTATTTGATAAATACGCGAACATACTATTGATAGAGATTGGTGAATATCAAAATATATGAAATCTACTAGCATCGAGTTTATTAAATATTTTATTTCTGTAAACTTTTAATGCTTTCTAAGTGAAACGATCAAAATTGTTTTTTAAATTTTATCTCATTTACCATGTTGTATAACCTAAACAAATCTTGAACCGTTTATTAATTTTTTTGAATACGTTGTGAAATAACATTGTGTAATGCAGTCATAAATTCAGCTTTTTTGTCTGGAAAGTTTTTGAGAATATTAGATGTGGGATTTAAAAATTCGTATCACTTTACTTAATATCATCTCCTCATAAATAAAATGGGTTTTTCCAGTGAGTAGAGGTTTTTATTAAATTGAGAAATTCACCCATTGTGCAACATATTTGGTAACTTAATTAATGATTAAGTACAATATTGTACAGATTCAATTAACTTTTAAAAAACTAATAAAAAAAGATAAAATCTTTTCATTGAAAACATATATTTTATTTATAAGAACTTGCTATCAAGCATTGGCATGCACATTTTTAAACCTACATATAATGAAATATTGCACTATGTAATTTCACAACATGTTATTAGTATTGTAATAGTATTTTAATAGTGGTTAATATTAAAGAAAATTGATAACAATGATGGTCCAGGTTTTAAACAATATTATAAATAATTAAGAACACAGCTTATTTAATTTTACACATCTAATGAAAACTATTTTATTTCTTTTCTTATATATGATACCTTCGCACTGGTCAGGTTAATAATGAAAATACATGCTAACGCTTAAGGAGGTTGGCTACAACTCGCGCGGGGTAGAAGGAAGGAGTCCCCTCGCACCGCGCAGCCCCTCCCGCAGCCAACGAACTCGATCGTTTGTTTACGTTTTGCCACAGTACTCAGAATCGGTGTTGAATATCGTTTTCAGATTTCGTACATACATTCTCCTATATATTTTCTATATTGCCAGTAGTTTTTTGGTTCGTTCTTACCTTTTTTAAAGAATAGCATTCTAAGTGTCTTGTGTTTTTAGTAAGGTTATGGTTTTACTTCCATATGAACCCATGTATAAGAATTAAACTTTGAAGTTGAATTATTCCATAACCGAGTTGTCAAACGATCTGCTAGGAAATGAATCGAAGAACAACAATATCAAGTTTTTGGAATGATGTCATGTAACCATTTTCATTTCAGTAGCCAACCTCCTTAACATATAAATAAAATAATTTTTCTTCATTTGCTGTATGATCTCAGTTGCCGCTTCCAATAAATATACTTACATGTGACACTCGAAGCCATAGCCATGCGGCTTACACTCCCTTCTTTTGAGGGTCGCTTTCTTAGCAATTTTTATGATTATAAATATAATATAAAATAAAAATAAAAATTGAATTATGTGACTTATACATAAAAAAATACACACAAATGTGAATTTAAAAAAAATAAATACTAAGATTTTAAAAATAAAGAATAAGTATTCTTAAAAAAAATAAGTTGTTCTTTTAAATACTTTATAACGGTAAGTAATAACTATCAATTCATTGGGATTCTTTTCCTGTTGAGATATTTATCTAACATAATTTGACCAAAGATGTTATGTTCGGGATTGTAGTATCCGAGTCAGCCGCTAGATGGCAAGCACCGACCTTCTATGAAAAATACACCTAAGAGTATACATATAGAGGCCTGCGGCGCCCACTCGCCGGGTATTTTGGATAATTTGGGAGGTGCTTTATACACATACTTCATACACATTACTTTGTCTACACCATGCCTATCATATTTGCGTATACGTTGCCTACATTTATTGCCTACACTTTACGTTGCCTATAACTACTTCATCTTACTTGCGAATAAGACAATTTCTTACTTTTTTTGCTTTCCAATCTATTCTTTCGAGATAAGTTGGAGGCATAGATTCTTGGAGTCTAACTTCTCAATTCATTTCTTCTCGGTGACGAACCCTGTCAATATAAAACCCTAGTATACGTTCATTCGTATACATGTTATTGTTATTGTAATTTATTTATTTATTTTATTTATTGTTATTATTTAAAAAGGTTTCAGAAATAAAATATTCAAAATATATATCACAGCATTAGGTAGTACACTCTCGATGATACAAATGACTTCACATTTTATGATAATTACTAATTTCCATCAATGCATATTAAAAAAAAGATTTTGTATTTCATTTTGATAAATATGTTCGAGATTCGAACATCCCTTTTTTTTAGTGATTGTATGGGATTGTAATCACTAGATGTTGCTTAGCTTTCCGCAAGCAAGTTGCCAAAAAAGTATTTATATATAGATAATCTCATTCTTACAAAGGTGTGCGTTAAAAGGAGTGTATTAAAAGCTCTCTCTTCGTAAAAGTTTCGTTTTGCTTAAATTGTCTATGTCTATACTTGTACTTTCGAGTCAATTAAAATAGATCGTCACCTCAATTTCGAACAATACCTAACAAAAAACAGAATACAGTCGGCATTTCAAGAAATATTTAATTTTTTACCATTCATTAATTATTATCAAAATAGTTTTAAGTGCATTATATTTCTTGGTGAAAAAAATCATTTTAATATTAAATAATAATCAAATTCATTAATTTTGTGATAATTACATAATGGCTTAATGACTTTAAAAAAGATTGATTATTACGCAAGTAACTGTTTAAAAATCACCGATATTTTTTGTAATTACATCCATGATCCCATAATATATCTTAAATATTTTCCATTTTAGTTTTTACATCAAACATGGATGTATTTGATGCAACTGACCAATGTTGCATCTGCTTCAAGCGAAATCTCAGTAAAATATCAGCTCAGATTAAGATCATTAATTGAGCTAGTGAAATCGAAGCCGTTTGTGTGTAGTTAAATGTAGATAATGTTGACATTGGGTTTGAACTTTGCGATAAATGTAGAAGACTTTTTTTTGGCACACGAAAAGTAGAACCTTCAACCAGTCATCAAAGTCAGCCAATGAGTTCTCAGTCAAGCTCGGAAATATCCAGCTCTCAGAGATCAGGGAGCGTTTTTGAGGTAGTATTAAAACCACCTGTAGAAGAAAAACCTTCCGCCGAGTTGCCCCTTAAAAGAACTATCATTTCTCATACAGCATGTTGCGTTTCTAGAAACAAAAATAACTTGATACGTGTACCATTGACTGCAAGACTGCCATGTTTCAAAGAAATGCAAATCTTTATTCCAAATGGCAATCGAGTTTGTACAGAGCATTTAATAAAAAAACGATTTTTTGATGATCACCTGGAACTAATACAGATATACAGTAACACGAGATTATTAACTGCAGATGAAATATGTTTATATTTAAAAAGAAATTCAAATTTAGCATCGGAAACATTTTTTGATAAAATAAAATCATCAGAGCTTAGCGAAAAACAATTATTCTCTTTTACTGGTCTTTCGACTGATCAGTTGCAAGAGCTGAGAAAATTATTAGTTTCCATGAGATCATCCGAGTCTAGAGACGTTACACAAACTCTGGTTATATGTTTACTTAAATTGTGAACTGTATCGTCGAATAATTTTATTTCGTCTATTTTCGAAATAGAAAACGAGATAAGAGTTTCACATTTTTGTCAATCAGTAATTAATTCATTTGAAAAAGATGTCCTACCGAAATATTTTGGAGTACAAAGTATTAAAAGGGAGGATCTCATACATGATCACCCTTCTATTTATGAAAAAAAAACTGTTTAAATTAGCGAATAAGCTTGTTTTGGTTTTTGATGGAACTTTCTTACGTCACCAAAGAAGTAAAAATAATGAATACCAAGGAAAGTTATATTCAGGTCAGAAGAAATATCCTTTGGTCAAGCAATTCACTATTTGCACCACAGATGGATTCGTTGTTGATGTCCCTGGTCCGTTTTTAGCCACAGAAAATGATGCAAGCATCATGAAGAAAGTAATGGATGATCCAGATGGTATAAGAACTATCATGAGAGAAGGTGATGTTTGCGTTGTAGATAGAGGTTTTAGGGATCTGATACCTTATTTAAAAAGTCTTGGCTTTAAGATTTCCATGTCTGCCTTAAAGGTAAATAGACCCAACTTGAGTACGACTGAATCGAATGAATCTCGTTACGTTGCGAAATTGAGATGGGCTGTAGGGGCTGTTCATGGTATTCTTGGTAAAAAATATAATCTTCTTCACCAGCAATTAGATATTAAACTTTTACCAAAAGCTGGTGCATATTGTAGAATTGCATGTTTTCTCAATAACCTTTTTGGTAAGCGTTTAAATAACGATAAAGATGACGGTGGCTTACAAGGTATAATCATCGAAAGAATGTTAAATTCTAATCAAAGTGAAAATACTTTAGCATTAGAAGCTGAGACACCCAGATGGTCTAGACGGCCCACTACTACCACCAAGCTAACATTCCAAGAAATCATTGACTTTCCGGAGATGACTGAAAGAGATCACAAAATATCTTATCAGGTACCTATCAATTAAGGTCAAGCCGTATGTTATTTGGCTGAGTTAATGGATAGTAGTAACAATATCAATTTGGAATATGTTAAGATCAAACCTAATATCATTAAAGTATTAATAAGGTCCGGGCTATTAACAGTAAGACTTACAAATGCTACATTGAATACAAACCTAACTCAATTGGATACAGCGGTATCCTACACCATGCGTGTGACTGTACCAATGGATTACGAACTGTAGGATCCTGTTCTCACATTGCTGCAGTCATATATTATCTCAGTAATGCAAGATATAAGTCAAAAATTATTAGACCATCGAAAGTTCTTTCGGAATTATTTACTCCTTCAGATATTGATCCTGCAATAGACGAAAATAGTGACGAGGATTAAAAATATTATTATAATTCAATATTCAAAATTTTTACTTATGTAATTTTGTCAAATAGTACTTCTAAAAACAATTCTCGCAAGAATAAACGTCAAATATAAAATGGTACATAATTATTGTATTGTTTTAATAAAAGCACAAAAATATTCATAACATTTTTATAATAATTAACTTCTATTAGAAATATTTATTCATTTATATTTATCTACAAATGAATTTGAATAAAAATAGTTAGTTTAAGAGTTTTCAATGATATAAAGTTTCCCTGCACCTGAAAAAGGCTATATCAGGCCCTTTGTAGCTACCAACGAAATAATACTCGATTCTAAAAATTTTTTTTCATTAAAAAAAATTTTTAGAATATTTTTGTATGTCCTAACACGTATTGAACAATATTCTTTGAGGTTATGTTCCAAAAACATGGTAAATTTAATTTTAGACCATTATCTGATGCAAAAATGGTAGTTCTGACAATGGGATATAAAGATATAGAAAGAAATTGAAAAAAAATTGTTTATAAACAATTATTTAGCTGTTGGTTTTGATGTTATGTGCCAAAAACGTGGGAAAAATGCTTAAAAAATCGGTTTTTTCGAATTTTGAGTACGTTCCGGCTCGAAAACGGAAATTCGGATACCGCCATTTAAAAGAACGGGAGAAAATACATAAAAAATCATTATTTATAAGTTAGCCAAAAATTACCGACATAAAATAAAAAATCATTGAAAATTAAAAAATTTTTCCTGAGCTCAATTTTTATTTAAAAATTTGAAAAAATCAGGCTGTTTTCTTCCTTAAAAATACACGTCCGTGAATTTTTTCAGATTTTTTGAAAGAAAGGGTCGAGAGCAAAAAAATTTTTGAGAAAACACGTTTTTTTAGGTTAGAAGACTTAATCATAACCTAGGGAGCTGAAAATTGGGCTAAAGCGGTTTTTAATAATGTACTTTGGAATGGTCAATCCCAAATAAAAATCCAGGTGAGTGCCATTTTGATTCTATAGCCTTTCCTGCCCTTTCAAATTACCCGCCATTTTTTAATTTCCGACCATTTTGTATTTCCCACCCACTCTGTCGCTAAAGTAGACTCCTACCTTATCAATGGTTGATAATGATATCACGGTGGGGAGAGCACGGTGGTGGGGGTAGAGCTATCGATGTAGAGTTCTAGTATGCATAATATATGTAGTACACATAGTATATGCAGTACACATATATATGTAGTACACATAATATATGCAGTATATATAGCATCTATAGTACACATGGTATATACAGTATATATAATATATACAGTATACATAGTATATGTAGTTCACATATTATATACTGCATTCTTTGTATGTAAAAGTTAATGTATTACGATTCTTACAATTACCAATGGAGGTAATCAGCTCTATCAGTAAGGTAGAAATAGCGTAGGTTCCGTATTTAAGATAGAGAGCTGAGACGTGAAGAACCTTGTCTAAATTTCCAAGCATTTCGTACCTCGTCTGTATAGTGATGGCGACGCTCGACCAATTAGAGAGCTCCAAGATATGCATGCTTCGTGTGTTATCTATATATGGAGTGGGAGTAAATGTTTGTGTCCCTAACATCATATGAATAAAAACTCAAGGGCTTATGATCCTCTTGTTGAACAGGAGAAAAAAGAGGTGAAAAAAGAAAAAAATTAAAAAAATTGAAATAACTGAAAAAAAGAAATAATTAATTAATTAATTATTTAAAAAACGACCACCCACCCTCACATGATGTGTGAGTGTAAGTGGTGGTTGTTGATGGTTTATACAACCTGACTTATAGCCGGCAGTGCGCCCACTCAGCAGTGGGCAGCGCGACGACTCCGACTCGCCGCCTAGTCGAGCGCGCAGTATATATACTGCATGTCGTGTATATCATCTAACAAGTATCAGAATTATCGGTGAGTTTGGAGCTATCTCATACAGCTCTGTTTGTAAAGTTGGATAGCCTATATGTTGTTGCATACTGCTCTGTTGGTAAGGTAGATATGGCTGATTCATCTGCAGATCGCGCTACGGAAGAGTGGGTATCAATGGAAACATAACTTCAAAATGTTTACAAGGCAGAGTTGGGTATCAATGGAAACATCACCTCAAAATAACAATTGCAACATAACCTCAAACGTACATCAATTTTCAGAAGTCATAACGTAAACGGAAAAATTGAACTGCGAAACGGACAATATTTTATGAATTATGGTATGACTTTATTAGAAAAAAATGTAAAAAATGATAAAAATAAAGAAAAAATGAAAGAAAGGAAAAAAATAATTAAAACAAAGAAATAAAAAAATAAAAATAATAATTAACTAATGAATTATTTATCAAAATATCACCTCCCCTCACACGATGTGGTGAAATTCAAATTTTTTAAATTAGGTTGACAGCCTATATAATATTCTGCTCTATTGGTAAGGTAGATTTGGGTTATCGCGGAACTACACTCTCGGCGGAGCGGCGCTTTCGGCGCAAAATTCAAATTTTTTAAATTGGGTTAACAGCCTATATAATATTCTGCTTTGTTGGTAAGATAGATTTGGGTTATCGACTGCTGGTAATGTTTTGATATCAACCACCCTGCAATTACCGGTCGCCGGCCAGATAGCGCTCTACCTTACCTACCAAGCGCCAGCTCAGAGGGTAAGTGGGCCCGGAGTGACAGCTCCTCTACTATTGTCGAAGAATTTAAACAGCATGAGCAATTTTAAAACCACTGTCATTGAATGTTAATGCTAGCTCGGCGGAATTGTTACTGGTGAGTCTAAAATATTCGTTAAATAAGATCTTATGGATAACAGGTATTTCTAATTTATTGAAATAAATCAATTGTCTGTTTAGAAGAATTGTTCTACCAGAATCGCGTTAAAATGGATCAAATATGCAATTCAGTTACTGATATTACGTTACATGGTACGTGTCTTTTATGTTCATACTATATTGGTACATTTGAATTTAATACTCTTGTTCGTTGTACAAATTTGAACGGAGAGGTAGATGTGACGTGTCCGTCAAACAGATGTTTTTTTATAATGATTGATCCATCAGTTGCCATAAGTTAGTATTTAGAGGCTCACGAAAATTATTATTCTTATGTAGTCAATGAAAGAAAACATGACAAAAATTGTATAAAAGATATTTATGATGGAAAATTATATAGAAATTTTGTTCAAAACCTAAGTAGTCATGATCGATATTCTTATGCAACGGTAATTTTTAATACAGATGATGCACCAATTTTGGAATCTTCTACTTTTTTAATATGGCCTATTTACATCATACTTAATGAAATATCTCTACAAGATCGGTTCAAGAGCGCAATAACTGTTGGCTTGTTGTTTGGAAGAACTGAACCAGAAATGTCGATTTTTCTAGATATGTTTGTGAAATCAATGAATTATCTATCTACGACAGGTATTTTATGCACAATAAAAAATTTAGAACATCGAATAAAAATGTATGCCCTTTTATCATGTGTAGATATTGTTGCTCGTGTACCAATGAATGGTACGTCCGAATTTAATGCTTATTATAGCTGTGATTGGTTTTTACACGAGGGGGAATATTTTGCATGAAGTATGCGATATCCATACAAATATCCATTTCCGAAAGACAGGACTCACTCGGAAACTATTAACATACTACTGAAGCTGTTGAAAGAAATCAACCCGTATTCGGAATTAGAACAGCTTCTCCTCTACTGAATCTATTGCATTTCGATATCATTGAAGGATTTACACCGTACTACATGCACTGTTATGTTTCTGGAGTAGTTAAACAGTTTATTGAAATGACTGTAAAATATTTAACAAGGTCGGATATTCATTATATTAATGAACTGCTAACAAAAGTTAGGTCACCCACACATATAGGTCGTCTATAGAGATCATTCAACGGCAGGAAATTTTGGAAGGCTAAAGAGTACGAAAACTGGGTTCTTTATTACTGTATTCCCGTGTTATGTACAGTGATGAAGAATAAGGTTATATTACAAAATTGGGCACGATTATTTCAGTCCTTGCACATTTGTTTAAGTACGAACATCACTTTTGATGAATTGAATGCTGCAAATGCATTGATATTTTAATTTGTATCAGAGATGGAAGATATAGATTCTTTGAGTGGACTTACATATAATGTTCATGAATTGTTACATTTAAGTAAAAGCATTTATAATTGGGGTCCGTTATATGCGCAATCGACTTATTCTTTTGAAGCCGCAAATCATGAGTTACTGCAAGCTGTTCATTGTGCTAAAGGAGTTAGTTCACAGATTGTAAGGTACAGAAATATTCAGCGTACAATAAAAATTCTGGAAAGTTAAGTCTATCCGAACTGCTCTGGATCTGTACTAGAATACTGTGAAGGTCTTGTAAACAAATTATCAAGAAGAAGTTTCAAAATATCATCAATTACGTATTTCGGAAAAGATAAATGTTTACGTACAGATCTAATGGATAAATATAATATATCAAATAATGTAAAAACTTATGAGAGGATGGTTTTAAATGGTTGCTTGTTTATGACTTGTCAAAAACAGAACAAGAGATTATGTAATTATTACGCATAACTAGTCGACCGAGAACTCGTGAAGCTCGGGCATTTTATAGTAGATGAAAATAACAAAAAAGATCTAATTACGTGTGAAGTAATTAAAACAAAAGCTCACATATATCAAAGTCTTTTACGAGAATTTGTCGAAATAGACAAAGAAATTTGTATAAAAACAAGTACAATATTGAAAGTTTGTACTGCTATTGAAATAGGACATAGAATATATTTGATACCTGTACCAAATCTGTTATTTATTTATCCAGAGTAAAATACATTACATTACAAAGTAATCCTGTAGAGGATAATAAATTTCCTATTCACAGATCTGGTGAAAATCTTAAAACTAACTAAAAACTAAAATAATAAATTTCCATTCTTTTTAACATCTTATAGTGGCTTTGACAACAGTAATGTGTTATTGCAACTAAAATGTACCTAAAAAGAATTAAAAAATACTTATAACCAATTGATGTAAAGTTGACAAAATATTTCTCACAAATTTTAGCAGATTTTTACGTAGTATAGTGACAGAATATTTCTTAACGGTTTGTGAAAATTTTTTGTATAATATAATTTTTAATATATTACTTATAGTTGATTTATTCTGTTTTCAGAATAATTCAACTATAAGTAACGATTTAACATCATATAAAGATTTGTATAATATAATAAACAAAATCATTTAACTATAAGTAACGTTTTACATTTCATAAAGATTTTAATAATATTAATAACAGGATTGTTTTATTAATGTTTCAAAAGTTTTCAATTTTTTCTCGTTTATATTTATATATACGAACAACAGTATTTTATTTGATGACAATCTAAATTTACTAATATATCTATAGTTAATTTTCATGAATAAATTTTTCTAGTTTTTTCTTAATACTAGTTTTACTAAGATTTAAACCCTTTAACTCATTTGGCAATGTGTTAAAAAGTTTAATCGCTACAATATAACTGTTTTTATTGCTTATGGCTTTTTTCGTTTTTGGCAGTATTATGTACTTTTTCCTTGAGTTCTTTATAATGATACATTATTGATTCTAATATAAATAATTGTTTAAGGTTCATAGGTACATTTCTACCCGGAAAAAGGTTATTATATTATATATGATTTTCAAAATTTTTGTTTGGACCTTTTGTATTAGATTTAAGTTATTTTGATATGCCCCACCCCGAGCTATGATGCCATAATTAATTACACTATGAAAGAAGGCATAGTTGATTTTAAATAAAGTTACTGTATCTATGGATTTTCTTACCTTAGCAAAAATATATATTAAATATTTTGTTTTATTCACTGTGCACTCAATATGTTTATTCCACTTCATATTATAATCAATATATATTCCCAGATATTTGAAGCTCTCTACCCTTTCGATTCTTTGATTATGTATCTTCATGGTTGACTCATTTGGAACACTATCGCAATAGTTGCCAAAAGTAATATAAACAGTCTTTTCTGCATTCAGCGACAACTTATTTAATGCTAATCAGTTAGCTACTTTATCTAAGTAATCGTTCATCTTGTGCGGTGTTGCAGACCACGTGTCTTCACTCACAATGATGACAGTGTCGTCAGCATACGACAAAAAGGAATCCCTTTGCATATCGAATAATAGTTCATTTTCTTATATAATAAAGAAAAGTGGGCCTAAGATTGTTCCTTGTAGAATACCCGTATCTACTACGCTTGTATCACTATGATTTTCACCAATTCTCAATTTTTGCTGTCTATTCGTCAGATAGCTTTTGATTAGGTTTAGCATGTTACCTCTTATTCCATATCTTTATAATTTTTCTAATAGTAGTGTATGATCAACAGTATCAAAGGCTTTTGCAAGTTTAATAAATGCTGCTATTGTTGGTATACTTTTATCCAGATTGTTTTAAATTATCTCTACTATTTTATTTAGTGCATCCTTTGTGCCTCTTTTCTTTATAAAGCCGAATTGATATTCAGAAAGTATATTGCAGTCTTCAAAAAATGAGCACAACCTATCATAAATGATTTTTCAAAAATTTTAGCTATATTAGATATTAGTGAGATTGGTCTATAATTCGATATATCTGCTTTATCTCCTTGCTTATGTATCGGAATTATTTCTGCACTTTTTAATGCATTCGGCCACTCCGATTTCTCAATAGATAGACTAATTATATGTACTAATGGTTGTACGACAAAAATGTCAATTTCTTTAAGGGTTTTGGCGTTAATTTTGTCTTCTCCTCCCGCTTTGTCCTTAAGTTCTTTTAT
The DNA here is from genome assembly GCA_036365515.1 of Torymus aiolomorphi. Lineage (NCBI taxonomy): Eukaryota > Metazoa > Arthropoda > Insecta > Hymenoptera > Torymidae > Torymus > Torymus aiolomorphi. Next base: position 94,876,351 of record CM070877.1, on the reverse strand, counting down.
TTTTCTTATAACTTCATCCGAATTTGTTGGATTTATGAAAATAGACTTAAGATTTCTCTCATATTTACGTTTTTCATTTTTTTGATTAGTTTTTTTTCCTATTTCATCGAAATACTTGTTCATAAAATTTGCAATTTTAGATTTATCTTCTACTTTGCAACCATTATTATTATTTATATAATTAATTATATTATCATCACGTTTTTTACTTTTCCCTACTTTTTTTATTAATTTATTATTAGTTACACTATTAATTCTAATTTAAACTTTGTATTACGTTTATACATTTCAGTATTAATGAATTTATTATTCTTTTTCAACGCTGAAAAACAAATAAAATAAAAATGATTAATTTTCTAAATCCTAATCCTTAATTCATGCACACGCACACACACGGTTTGCATTCACATGCATTTACACGTACACGGAAAAAATGTTGGTAAACGGATCGCCAAAATCGAAGCAGACGGATAGCTCACGCTTTTGGTAAGCCGAGTTCCAACATTGGTCATCGGATGACCTTCTGAGAGACATCCGTTTACCTGTGGTGCTGTTTGCCGGCCGTTAGGTCAACCGATATCTCTCAGAAGGTCATTCGATGACCATAAGTTAGAACTCGGCTTACCAAAAGCGTGAGCTATCCGTCTGCTTCGTTTTCGGCGATTCGCTTACCAAAATTTCTCTTCGTGTACATAGCTACGTACGGTACCTTGGTTCTGTATAAAATTACCTTTGGCGTTGTGTGGGGATTCGCAACGATACAGCGTTTTGGTACGAAACCAAAAACTTGTCACGTAACATTTAACATAAAAATTCAAAGTTCTGGAGAAATATTTATATACGTAGTCAACGTTTGCTCTACGTATTTTCGGTGTGATCCACATTTTTTAATTTATCCTATGTCGAGAAAAGCTCTGTCTGCTACCTCCTGACGAGGCCACTAGGGAATGTTAAGGGCGAAAAACAGAATTTAATTCTAATAATTTATTTTTGAAAACCATTTTAATTTAATCTGTTTTTCTACATTTTTTGTATACAATTTCAACATCTTCTTCCGAAGACGCTTTAAACCTCTGAGGATTTGACTAAACAGCACGGGACAGAGGATGAAAACTTTCACGTTTTTGAACTAACCTTCAAACGCAGTAGCAGCAGTGCCGCTATTCAGTGTAGTGTGCGCGCCGACTACGCGCAGCTATTGTACTTTTTACACGGTTTCTGCGAGGTTAGGTGGCGCGCCAACAGGCTGGCGCTGTGGCTATACCGAATAAGAGTAGCTCCTACTCTTACAAGAGTACAGCTACTCTTTTAGGAGTAGCAGTTACTCCGATGGAAAGTACAGCCACTACCCCCTAAAATTGGCGCTGCACGTACACCTGAAGAGTAGGTCGCGCGCCAAATTTTTTTCAGTGTAGTTACTTCATATTAATATATAAGTACATTTATCTTTCATATTTAAAAAATAAAAATTTTTGATTTCGAATCTACATATTACCATTTCGTAATGTATGTATATTAAAAAATAAATCTAAATTTCAATTATACTTTTTTAATTTCTTTTATTGTTAAATTACACATTTAGAAAACATACTTTTTATGTAGAATGAAATTTGCATGGAATCCATACGCGTTGATCAGAATGCTGTAAAATACTATTCTTTACTTTTTCATAAATATCTTGATAATTGTCGCCAACAATTACACCTAGAAAATATCATATTGTAAAAAATTGTGTTTTAATGCTAACGCATAGTTTAGCTAGTTATGACGATTATAATGAATATTATGTTTTAAAAATGGATTAACATAAAACAACGGTTATTACGTTCCTAATATTTAAAATAACGAGTAGGGCAGCCAACTGGATTCGGATTTTCAAGTATTTTTAAGGTTCTCTTCCCAAAACCAGGATGGAACCGTATGTCAGACTCGTTCCATCTGGATACTCTAGATCCGGATAGGATCCTACATATGCATGATCCGGATCTTATTGATCCAACACCTGGATCCTACTAAGATTCAGATCTTCCGAATCTAAGATCCTGATCAATGACAAAGCTATTTCTGATAGACTCAGAGGAGAAAGAAGAATTACGTAAATTCGCTCATAATCACTCATTTTTTCATTTTTTTCGATTTTCAAATGTACGTAACTTTGCACAGGATCATCCGATTTCAACGATTATTAGCTTAAATTAAAGCTCTCAACTTTAACTCTTTTCTTGGGGCAAATTTGTTAGTAGCTTTGAGGAGATGTTGTATTGTACTTTACTACACTAACACTGTTGTATCGGAGGAACATATAATAGTAATTAATAAAAAAAAAAGATTTACACTTTGAACAAATTCAGTTGCGCTGCGTAATCCTGTAATACATCGTTCTACAAACTTTTGTAGTTTCGTTTAGTTTCATGCTATTTATGACCGAGTTAAGAGAAACTTTTTGTAGAATTACACACGCACATGTATGTAGAAACACGGTGATTCCGAATAAGTTGTAAAATATATATACCACAAGATTCGTCGCAACAAGCTGATTATGGAATAATTGGTAAACACTTCTTTTGTAATTAGCTTAATTGAGGGCCTGTTAACAGAAAGGTTGTACAAATATTTTTCGCCGATTAAGTATTGGCCGATGACTGAATTTTCAAAATCCCTCAAAAAGAATACTCTAGATATATGTATTTTTAAAATTGAGTTTTGAGCCATTTTGAAAATTCAGTTATTGGTCAATACTTAATCATCGAAGGAACTTTTAAAATCGGTAATAGATAGATTTTTTAAAAGAGTAACAACTAATTACTCTTTAAACGGAGAAACCAATACTATGTCGAACAGCGATAAAACAGTACTAGCGATAGTTACCTCGCTCGCTAATGCTCGCTCGGTTAAGAGTTCTGTTTTTACTATCCATTTTATGAAGGAATCGTTAAAATAGTAAAAAATATTTTGAGCTTTATTATTAAAATTTGTGTATTGGTGAATAAGTATATTTACTTATTTGTTTATAGTAATGCTGTTTATTTAATAAGTTATATAAATACATGAGTATTTGTATTAAATGTAATAGTTCAGACGGGTAACAAAATCGATAAAGTTACAATTTTTTGCTTCCTCCTAGAGGAAGCTTTGTGATAGTAAAAAGAAATTTTTTTAGAAAATGTGTTAGAAATGTTGTTAAGTACATTTGGAATCGAAATACACTATTTTTAGAAAATGTCCGTGTGTGCGCGTGCGTGCGTGCGTGCGTGTGTGTCCACACGGAGAGAAGCGCTCTCCGCGCTGTGCTGGCGTACACGTCGCTGGACGGTGGCGATCACCCCGTTTTACCGTGATCGCGGCCGGGCGGTCGGGCCGCACGCGCGGCGGCCGGCGGCGCAGGCTCGCTCATGCGACCTGGCTGCATAGCGCGCGGGGCTAATAATATATGAAGCTAACTTGTAATATTATTATTATAACATATTCAATAAAATTTTCAAAAACGTTGAAAAATGTTTCAAAACACGTTTTAAAAATGGTTAGGTGCTATTAGGGTCTATACTTTTAACTAGAAAAATTGACTTAAAGTTTAAAAAATAAGAGAAAAATAAAATACATACGTGTAAAGGCCAAATCTTCCTATAAATATTACTATAGTGAATGCGGGAATGTGAGCTGGATAGATGGTCATGAACTCCAGACGGGATAACGGTTTCCCTGGGCTAATTATATTTACACTTTCCACACGGCGAGATATACCTTAAGATAGCGATTAATAGGTCAGTATTCCAAAAATAGAAGTACAACAGTTCATTCTCCACCAAGACGGTTGTAGATTGGTAATTAAGGTTTATTATACATCTTAAAAATTCTGGAATTCAGTTATAGGTAATAAAAACTATAAAGCGAAGGACGCTTGTAAAAAATATGAAGTTATTTATGTTTACCTATAATAGACAATAAGAAAATAAAATTTTTAAAATTGGAACACACACACACACACGCACACATCCATTACACATTTTCTAAAATTAAGTGATTGAAACTTCAAACACCTCTACTTAATCGTAATTCTAGAGCGATTTACCGAAACTTAAAAGTTTACTTTTACAAAGCCTGCTCTAAGAGGAAGCTAAAAGGATAAAAAAACTTTTGGAATGAATAAAGTAGTGAAATATAATAAAGGATTACGAAATATGATAAACGATATAAATTGAAAAACTATATGTTAGTTTTAATTAGTTTAAGCCTTACAGCTTTGAACGACTTCCAGTTTTACATAAACATTTTACACATCTTAGTTACATAGTAAAAACATATAAAATACAAAATATAAAACATTTCTCTTTATATATCTATATATCTTTGTACTTCGAATATCGTTATCACCCTTTAATATAATAAAGGATTACGAAATATGATTAACGATATTAATTGAAAAAGTACTTGTTAGTCTTAATTAGTTTAAGCCTTACAGCTTTGAACGTCTTCCAGTTTTATATTTCACACATCTCAGTTAGTATATAAATATAACAAAATATAAAATACATTTTTCTTTATATATCTCTATACATGGGAGCGTCCAGCAGAAACGGGCCACCGAGCGCACGCGGTGCCTTTTTTCGCGTAAAAGGCGCTCTGTTTAACTCGCTCATAATCGTATGCTGCGTCTTTGAAAAAAAAAACCAAGGATCTATATCGATAGATTGTTTTCTGCTCTTTCCAATTGCGCCATTGTTTTTATTGCGAAACGCGTTCTTCCGGACGAAAACTCGAGTTGAATATTGAAAGCCATTTTTCTCAAAGTATATCATGTTTTTTTTTCAATATAAACTACACCATTGGAAAGTACAACTCTTAAGTTTCAAAACCCTATCTTGGACAAGTTGGAGAAATAAAGGGTCTAAAAGTAACAACATGAAAAAGACAGCGCCGTGGGTCCGCGCGAGCCCCTCGCGCCCGTGCGTACGGCACGTTTAAGTGCACGCTCTATTCAATTCGCTAATAATCGTGTACCAAGTCTCTGAAAAAAGAACTAAGGACATATATCGATAGATTTTTTCCTGCTCTTTCCAATGGTGCTATTATTTTTATTCCGAAATGCTTCCTTCTAGTTGAACATTCCATTTGAATGTTTAAACTCTATTTTTTCAATAAAATATCAGTCTTTTCTTCAAAATGAATTATATTCTTCAAAAGTACAAGCCTTAAACTATAAAATATTATATTTTTAAGTTGAAACATGAAAAGTTCAAAAATAGTAAGATCAAAAAGGCAGCGGCTGTCCGAACTTTTTACGCTATGCTCAAGGGCGGATTAATACACGCGATGTGCTATTTCGCCCTTTCTTTTTTGTAAATATAAAATGTTTTGTAACTTACAATGCCAATGTGTGGACATAATTTTGTGGATCTAGTTGTAACAGTTAGTATAATATTACAATGAACTTTGTTCATTTATATAACAAAATTTGAAAAACAATATATTAAACCAACTAACAGAAGTTTAACATTTTGATGATAAACGCAAACACACACTGAATGTGTCCCACTCCTACCAGCTAAAACACAATATTTAGGACGACATTCGGCAAATTTACTGATCCAGGATACTGTTGCTTATGTTTTAAATATAGTTCTTGAAGATTGTATAAAACAAGCCGTTCCTGGATGTAACTTTTTGTGCCATCATCATTTTTTATACATTTCTTATCTTTATAGCCTGGCATAATTCTACTATTCTCATCACTTTCATAGAAGAGCTTTGCTTGATCTAAAGTATCACTTGATATTTTTTTATTTCCTCTGTTGTCATTTAATTGGGCTGGGTTATCAAATAATTTACATTTCGATAAAAGTCGACGAGACAAGTTCGAAAATCTAGCTACTTTGCGAGTGCTCCAGTTTTTAGGAAGTAATTTCAAAAGTAATATCTTTTCCATTTTTGTCAAATTTGGTCATTCAACAATTTTTTCAAATTAAAAATAATTTCTTTAGAATCTTCTATTGAAATCTCACTCTCTTCTTCAATCTGAGTATTAGATTTTATTCGACAAGAATCGCATATTTTGTCTCTATCAGTTAAATGCGGATAACAAGCTCTAAGTTTATCGGAAACAAACCTAAGTTTCGATGAATGCTTTATTTTATCAAATGGATTACAGCAACGATTAAGACATTTTATTAAGCTTTTTTTAATTAAGGCAATAAGATAAAGGGGCAAAGTAATAAGGCATGTGCATAAAGCACCTGGCTAGTGGGCGACGCAGGCCTCTATTTAAGCCCGCGTGGTGATGTTTTTCATTGAAGGTAGCACGCTTGGTGCTTGCCATCTAGCGGGCACTTCGGGTATTAATCCCGAACAGAAGCATTTCGGAATAAAAATAATAGCACCATTGGAAAGAGCAGGAAAAAATCTATCGATATATGTCCTTAGTTCTTTTTTCAGACACTTGGTACACGATTATTAGCGAATTGAATAGAGCGTGCACTTAAACGTGCCGTACGCACGGGCGCGAGGGGCTCGCGCGGACCCTCGGCGCTGTCTTTTTCATGTTGTTACTTTTAAACTCTTTATTTCTCCAACTTCTCCAAGATAGGGTTTTGAAGCTTAAGAGTTGTACTTTCCAATGGTGTAGTTTATTTTGAAAAAAAATATGATATACTTTGAGAAAAATGGCTTTCAATATTCAACTCGAGTTTTCGTCCGGAAGAAAGCGTTTAGCAATAAAAACAATGGCACCATTGGATAGAGCAGGAAAAAATCTATCGGTATAGGTCCTTGGTTCTTTTTTTCAAAGACGCAGCATACGATTATGAACGAGTTAAACAGAGCGCCTTTTACGCGAAAAAAGGCACCGCGCGCGCTCGGTGGCCCGTTTCTGTTGGACGCTCCCATATATATATATATATATGCTTTAAATTTCTTTATCACCCTTTAATTCATTAGGCACTAGTACTGCTTCTCTTGATCCTCTTGATCTTCTATCCTTCATTATCATCTTTGTTCTTAAATAGCTACATATTTCCTATTAGAGCAACTACTTCATTAATTTGCTTATTGCCTATAATTCTCCTCTCTTTGTTGATGTGGTAAATGTATTTTTGAATAAACGACCACACGTGTGGACATGCAATCGGATACTCAAAGTTGCAAACGAAAAATAATTTATATAAAAAATCTACAGCGAAAGTCACTTTTTTAAAATGATATAGTACTCTATTGACTACTACGTGGCAGCATTGCAAGTTACTTAATGGGCTACAAAAGGCAATATATAGCTGATCATTTAAATTTAGATGACGATGTTTGGCATCAACTTCTTCGATGAGTGAATCGAGTTGATTATGATTCTGGAAAGTGAAAAAATTGCTTATTGTTTTGTGGCTATTTTTCGTTCGGTAAAAAGATATAATTTACGATAAATTTTAAGTTTAAATATTTCAATGAATTTCTATGACAACATCTTTCTAACATGTTATCTTGAAAACTTTTTTCTCAGCGTCACAAAGCTTCCTCTATGAGAAAGCAAAATGATACCAGACTTTCGTCTTATTATATATATATATATATATATATATATATATATATATATATATATATATATATATATATATACGTGATGGTTCTATTTTGAGGAAGATTCGTTAAAAAATATAGAAATGTAAGCAAAAATAAAATTGAAAAAATATCGATTTTAAAGCGAAATGTATCAAAAATAAATTCTCAGTATAAATCTGAGTATAAAACTGATTAAAACACATCTTTTTTACATTAAACATTTTTTTATATAAACAATATTTTTTTTAAAGTAATAATGAGATAATCGACAAAGTAGACGATTTTCCGTTATTACTTTACAGGATTTGATTTTACAAAAAAATGTTAAATACAAACGTTAAAAATGTAAGGATCTCCATTGCAGTAGCGGTCGATTATTATGTAAAAACAAAGTTTTTATATAGACAGTGAGGAGTTGGCGCAACGGGCGAAGTGAAGTGCCTCTATAGTTATAGATAGAATCTTATGAAATTTACATACCTCAATATGCCGGATGAATGATGGTACAATATCACTCCTCTGAGGTTTTCACGCAACAGGTGACAATTTTGTTTTAAAAGCGTACTTTCTCAAGAGCGCTGGAATGAGCAAAAACCACAAAGCATTTGCATGTTCTATAAAAATAACATATACATTAAATATTTTCAAAAAAAATGATAGAAAGAGTAGAAATTTATCCTATGTATTTATCTTAATTCAGTAAAAATTTAACTTCTTAGAAATGAATTTTCAACGTTTTAAAAAATGATTAAAATTCGAGTTTTTCTCTTTTTCAAATAATTTTGTATAGCTAAACTTACCATCATTCATCATATTGTCATTCTTGTCAAAAACCTCATCTAAATCTAAATAGTTTGGAATGATACTTTAAGAAGTTTCATTTTTATTTCCAATCGTAACTTTCTTCTTTTTCGATTTATTCAGATTTATATTACTTCTTGCGATATCTATAATTTTTTTGGAAACTGCAGGCCAACATAAAATTTGGTTAGGATTTTGAGAAACTATATTACTAAATATATTTTCAAAATCAAAATTTATCTAAAAAATATATTTTTTTTAATAATGTTATAATTAATAATTTAGGTAAATGTCATATAAAACAATATTAATACATAGTAATATAATTAACAGTGTCTGTTGATTAGTGAAATAGAAAAGGGGTAAAAAGACCGTGATGCGTGGGCGGAAAAGAAAAAAATGGCTTAAAGTAAAATAAATATACATACCAATGTGGGTGCAAGCTCGGTCTGTAATATTTGGAAATGATTAATTATATGAAATCCTTTATTATTGTTATATGAACTATTGATCCTGTGTTCAAAAGTATCATTCCATCTATTTGTGGCTTCCTTCATTTTTTCAGCGTCGGCGTTCTCAACTTTTTCGTTTAAAATGGTAATATCAATAATTACTTCTTTAATTTTTAAATATGTAATTAAAGTATAATAAATTTAGAAAATCATTACATAATATAAAAATTCGAAATATAAAACTCCAAAAATATTTTTACTTATTACCTTTTTCTTTAGTAACTTTCTTATCCATTGTCATTATATTCGCTGTACGAACATGTTCTCTGCATTTTAAATATTCATTATACAAAAGACCAGTTGAATTTAGTTTTGTGGGTTTTCTATTGCAATTTGGGTCTGTACCATTATTGTGGATAATATAAGATGGTTCATAATATAAAATACGTGGTTCTGTTGGAAAAATCTCTATTATACATGTGACCAGTTTTTGAAAAGCAGCAGCATTTATTCTGTAATAAAATTGTTGTTTTTATTTAAAAACAATCATCATAAGATAAATATGTACTAATAGATAATCACTTAAGGTTGTAAGTATTTGCAATAATTTATTAAAAACATTGTTAATTGTTAAACAATATAATAAATGTCCAAATGTATAATAAATAATCAAAAATAAATCTTACGTGTAAGAATTTGTTGAGTTTATACTTTTTGCTAAGTAATTGTCAATTAGAATTTTAGCCAATTCCCTCCGAAAATCCGTAATATCCTTATCCAGCGCATATTTATAAAGGATTAAGTGTCCCATTAGATGGTCACCAGCACTAAGGAGTTTCAATAATGGCTTATTTTTTTTAACTAAAAACGTATAACGTACAAAATTAAAATTCTAATAAAAACTAATAAATTGGTTCAGCAAACCAATGAGACATGTATTGCGTTGATATGCGAAAATCTCCCGACCGAATACTTACTTGCAGTATATTGCTGGTCGTAATTCTGCATTGTGCTATCAGTGCTTTGGTCCATGTTTTTTAATAACAAAAATTAAACGAAAAAAAACTAAAATAAAAAAACTTCACAAAAATATTGTATACACCGATAACCGCCAATAAATCTAGAAAATTCGTTTTAAATTCTAATCGACAATCTAGTAGCTACCAGTTAGAACAACTACGGCCAACGAACTGACGTTTGTTTACTCGGAATTCAAATCTGTGGGTATTGCCTATACTTATACTATACAGTATACTTTATATTTATAGTATACTAATCTTGATTTCTAAATAAGTGTGTATTTTTAGTTCCAACCTTTATACCACTGGGTGGCTACGATTTTATCGAATCCACAAGTAATACATAGTTATTTGATCAGTTATACTGAGTCTGTCTGTGTCCAAATCCGCCGCTATTCAATTTTCAAAACTATACCTCAATCAAAATTATTTTCGCTCACTTTTAATTCGCAAACATTCACGATCTTTAGAATACAATCGAACTTTATACAAAATTTCGTTTAAGCTCGAGTTCTAAGTCTACGCTGTTTCCATTCTATTTTTGTATTAATATTTTGTGCGCTTTTAAATTTAATAAGTACTTTCGTAATAAATTTCATCATTTCCTTACATCATTTTTTTAAAAATGAATATTGACAATGATATTTTAGTGCTTACCAGTAAATTATATAAAAATTTGTATCTTTCGCGAACTAATATACAGTTTATAATAGAGTTAATCCAAACATTTATTAAACATTCATACAATCCGTTTTTATTAGAGAAATTAGAATTATCTTTACAAAACGCTGTTAGTGATGAAGTTGCCAAAGAAATAAAAACAGTCTTTTAGGATAATAATGATCCATTTTTTGCTTTTTGTACTGAGGATAAGCGGTTACGGTTATATAAACATCTAAATTTATTTGTTGAACCGGAATTACATTCAATTAAAACAATAACAATAACAAAAACTAAGACAGATGGAACAACAGTTGCTTTTTCAGCTAAGAAGGTCCCTCTGCTGCATATAGACATGAAACGTTCTCTTACAACATTATTAAAATTGCCAGGATTATTTGACGCAATCTAATCTTACATGGAATATTTAAAGAGAGGAAAACGTACTTTTAAATTTTACTCAAGGAGAATTATGGCAAGATCAATTAAAAAAATTCCATGAAGATGGCATACCTTTACCTCTGGTAATATATTTCGATGACGTAGAAACAGGTAATGCCTTAGGAAGTCATGCAGGTAATAATCAATTGGGTGCAGTTTATGCAACAATTCCTTGTTTACCACCGAGTTTTGCAGCTAAACTAGAAAGTATAATTATATGCAGTTTATTTTATAGTAATGACAGGAAAAAATATGGTAACGAATTAATTTTTCGAAAATTAGTCGACGAATTACATGATTTAAGGCAAAATGGCATCACATTAGTTTTGAATAATAAATCGTACAAACTGTATTTTATAACAAGTTTAATCATAGGAGATAATATGAGACTCAACTCAATTTTTGGTTTTACGGAATCTTTTTCGTCTTCAGTGTATTGCCGCATATGTTACGTTGAATCGCAAATCGCAGAAAAACAAACAAAAGAAGATAAATCTCGTATAAGAACGATAGCTAATTATAACGAAGATATAACCCATTTTAATCGAATCGTAACAGGAATAAAAGATAAATGCATTTTTAATGAATTAAGAGATTTTCACATAATTGAAAACTCAACAGTAGATATTATGCATGATTTTTTTGAAGGAGTTTGTAACTATGTTATATCTAAAATATTATTGACTTTAATTGGCGAAAATTGTTTTTCTATTGATTTTTTGAATTATCAATTAACTACACTTAATTTTGATTTTGAAACGGATAATAAACCTCCACCAATATGTTTAGATTATTTAAAAAAAAAATAAAGAAGTGAAAATGTCCGCTAGTGAAAGCTTATTTTTCACTCGATATTTTGGAATTTTGGTAGGCGACCAGGTTTCTACAGACTCGAAAATTTGGGAATTGTACAAGAAACTTCGCGAGATTTTACATATTATGACAGCACCTGCTATAATAAAATCACATTTACTACAACTAAAAATGCTCATAACTGAGCACCATCAACTATATGTTGAGTTGTTTGGTGATCTTACTCCAAAATTTCATTTCTTAACCCACTACGTAAGATTAATGTCACGAAACGGACCACTGACTAAGGTATCTTGTATGCGCCCTGAATCAAAACATAGAAAGTGTATATTACAAAATTCTTCTTCGAATAAAAATATTTTAAAAAGTATAGGAATTAGATATGAGTTAAGCATGATGGATTTCAATTTTAGGAAGTACAAAGACACGTACATTACATATGGCTCAGAAATTGTCAGTCAATCAAATTATATTTTTCTCCAGAACCCGAAAAGAAACTATTTACGTAACGTAAAAATAAATGATGTATTGTACAAAATTGGCACAGTTGTTGTGATTGACATATGCGATGATGGACCTGTGTTTGGAAGAATTGAAAACATTAACGTTATAAACGAGAACAGTATGTCTGAATGCACGATAATTAAAATTATTTCATTTAACTGAAATTATTTTGCGTATAGTGCATTTATTGACTGTGAAAAGAAGACTACAATAGATTATAAGTCTTTAGTTATAAGAAAGAACCCCATGCTTACTATTTCAAAAAAATAACGATTGTTTTATTGCGACTCGTCATATATTGTAAAATATTATGTATAAATATTTGTTAATAAAATGTGTTTTAATTATAATTATACTAGCGTTAATTTGGCGCGCTACGCGCGCTCTCTCTTCGCTGTTTCTCGATTTCTTTCGAGTTTCGAGATCGATTCGAGATACCTCGCAAAAACGCTCGAAAACCGAACGAATATCGATCGCTCAATTTATATTAACGATCTTTGTACTTTTTTCTTTTACTAACTAGTACCGTTTATGTTAGTAATTTTGAGGTAGCCGGGAAATAAAATCTACTACTAGTTTATTAAGATTAAACACACCTCTTTATTATGTTTATTACAAGATATACTCGCGCCCGTATACTAATCAAGTCCGTGAAGGAATGAGACGCGCCGGCGCCTGGCACGCGATCCGCTCTCCTATATGTTCAGCCAAAGGAGTGGGGGAAGGGAGCGCGGTCAAGACGCCCTTAACCATTCTGACACTCCCTCCCGTTTTGACTGCGTCTCTCCGTATGTCTCACCAACTTCACTCCTTCCTGTATTATTCCCACTGAATTAATTCTCTGAAACAAAAGGGGTAAATTATGTAGAATAGTATAAGTAATTTGTATTCGTATTTAGTAATCTCGCCATAAGTCTTTCATGCACATCCAGTGACAATGGTTTAGTAAAAATGTCGGCTATCTGATCCCTAGTTCCTATACATTTCACTTCCACTCGCCTTAACTTAACGCACTCCTTGACATAGTGTGCTTTAGTTTCTGTCATGTGTCTAAGTTTGTTTCCACCACTGGTTTCAGCATTTATTTTTGCTGCCTTATTATCGCATCATAGAGTCATGGGAAAAAAGCATTCTTCAAGGATCAGATTTACAGAATTATATAGAGACATCAACTCTTGGCTAGCCTCGCTCATGGCCATATATTCAGCCTGACAAGTAGACAAGGCTACACAAGTCTGTTTCCTTGTGCGCCATGAGACAGTATCTCCGAATATTTTTATGGCATAACCACAAGTAGTTAATGAACCTTTGCAATCGGAGAAACTCGCATCAGAGTATGCTTGAATGCCATCTGTCTCACCTGTATATCTTAGTTTGAAGTGTTTCGTTCCTTTGAAGTATCTCATTATACGTTTTGCCATTTTCCACTCGTTTTCGGTGAGATTTTCTTGATGCCTGCTTAGGATGTTAACTGCGTAGTTGATGTCAGGTCTAGCCACACCCGGCAAGTATAATAAACATCCTACTATTTCTCTGTATGGAGCATCAATTTCATTTACTACATTTTCATATATCTCACCTTCTGTGTCGTTTTCACGTATTTTTCTTTCCCTGTTCGCCACTTGACTAGTTACCATTGGAGACTTGCATGGATGGCAGTCTTCGAATCCATATCTTTCTAGCAAGCAATTTATGTATTTTTCTTGAAATAGCTCTAGTACTTGTTTTGTTCTTTCTCTTCTTATTGAGATTCCCAAAAATTCTTTTGGCTCTCCTATTATGTTCATGTCAAATTCTTCGCTGAGTTGTGTCTTCACTCCATGTAATTTGACTGAACCATTGCTTGCAATTATTATATCGTCTACGTATAATAATAAAATTAAGAATCTCTCCTTTTTGCACCAGGTAAATAGGCATGGTTCTAATTCTGAATTTTTGAGATTGAGTTTGACCACTGCTTCTGTAAATCTGTCATTCCAACGTTTTGGACTTATGCGTAGGCCGTATAAAGCCCTCTCGACTTTACATACCTTTGTTTTTCTTTCCTTTTCAGAGTATTGGGCATCTTCTGGAATTAACATATACATTTCCTCATCTATCTTTCCGTTGAGAAAAGCTGTTTTTACATCTAACTGGCATGCTTCCAAATTATATTTATTTATTATGGCAAACACTGTTCGCACTAAAGGTAATCTTGATACAGGGGCATATGTTTCACTTACAAGGAGTGTATCTCAGATTCGGGTCATGGATTCTCACCAGCTCGCAGGATCTTTCTTCTTTTACCGAAAAATGAAAGCCTATGTGATACTAGACCCTAACGCTTCGAGGATTCTGAGATACAAGCCCTTGAATTATTTAAAAATTGAATGGTATTTTGCACTCAAATTATATTTTTGGTGGATGAACCTGCTTTAATACCTATAAACAAGCATACAGACATGATTACTTGCTTAATTATTGTATCACATGGTAAAATGTATAAAAATCTCTAATGAAAGAATTCTTAATTAATTTATATTACCTTATTTGATGACGTAAAAGCCCTTAAATTGCTTATTTGACGATAAGACCTTGATTTAGATCTATAAATAAGCATTCAGACATTATTATCACTTAAGTAATGGTTTTATATGGTAAAATATATTATACTTTTTCTCAAAAATACTATTATGAAATGTGCATTACCTTGTTTGAAGTCATAAATGCCTTTTTTTCCAATATTTCTCATTTAAATTACAATATAAGCAATTGTCACCTTAGGGCATGGCTTTACATTTTCAATCCATCCTTAGTTTTCTAACTCAAAGAATAATTAATGTATTCATGTTCCAATCAGTCCTTTTTATCCATAGATCACTGAAAAATAGTTTTGACAATATTCTAATGTCTACAATCCAAAAAGTTTTGATGTGCCGTGTTGCAGTATAAAAGCTGTCTCCTGAAGATAACCTGTAACAGAGTAAAAAAAACAAACACAAAGTACCAAATTTTTTTAAAAGAATTATTTAATATAAATAAAAAAGTTATACGTATCTAATATAAGCATAATTGAAGTCATTGGACGTTCTATTGATGGTGTAGTTTACCTCTTGTTCCTTGCATCATCTTTGAAAACGTCTTCTTGCCTTCGTGGGCCTGCGTTTCCCGTCTTCTCTTTTCTTCTTTTCTTCTTTTCACTTGTTCACTAAGTACACTCGTATAAGAACAATGACAGAGAAACAAGAGTTGATACCAAATAAGATAGACCACACCATTGCTGTCTGCTCCATGTATTTTGATAGCCCATGGCTCATTGCGTGTACGTTGAACCGAATAATCGATTACACGGCACTACACCAGTGTCACCAATATCAAGTCAATATAAAAAGCAATATTTATGAAGTCTGTATAAGGTGGCAAATTATTAATGTAATATTTTTTAAAATAAGAATTAAATTAATTACCACAATTAAAATTAAAAAATGATTTAATGATAAAAAGATTATACATTAATTTTAAAAAAAAGTTTTAAATTACTTTATACGCAAATAATATTTTTTAATTGTGGTAATTAATTTAATTCTTATTTTAAAAAATATTACATTAATAATTTGCCACGTTATACAGACTTCATAAATATTGCTTTTTATATTGACTTGATATTGGTGACACTGGTGTAGTGCCGTGTAATCGATTATTCGGTTCAACGTACACGCAACGAGCCATGGGCTGTCAAAATACATGGAGCAGACAGCAATGGTGTGGTCTATCTTATTTGGTATCAACTCTTGTTTCTTTGTCATTGTTTTTATACGAGTGTACTTTCAGGTATTGGAGTTTAGGGTAAAGATGTAGTGAACAAGTGAAAAGAAGAAAAGAAGAAAAGAGAAGACGGGAAACGCAGGCCCACGAAGGCAAGAAAACGTTTTCAAAGATGATGCAAGGAACAAGAGGTAAACTACACCATCAATAGAACGTCCAATGACTTCAATTATGCTTATATTAGATACGTATAACTTTTTTATTTATATTAAATAATTCTTTTAAAAAAATTTGATACTTTGTGTTTGTTTTTTTTACTCTGTTACAGGTTATCTTCAGGAGAGGAGCTTTTATACTGCAACACGGCACATCAAAACTTTTGGGATTGTAGACATTAGAATATTGTCAAAACTATTTTTCAGTGATCTATGGATAAAAAGGACTGATTGGAACATGAATACATTAATTATTCTTTGAGTTAGAAAACTAAGGATGGATTGAAAATGTAAAGCCATGCTTCTAAGGTGACAATTGCTTATATTGTAATTTAAATGAGAAATATTGGGAAAAAAGACATGTATGACTTCAAACAAGGTAATGTACATTTCATAATAGTATTTTTGAGAAAAAGTATAACATATTTTACCATATAAAACCATTACTTAAGTGATAATAATGTCTGAATGCTTATTTATAGATCTAAATCAAGGTCTTATCGTCAAATAAGCAATTTAAGGGCTTTTACGTCATCAAATAAGGTAATATAAATTAATTAAGAATTCTTTCATTAGAGATTTTTATACATTTTATCATGTGATACAATAATCAAGCAAGTAATCATGTCTGTATGCTTGTTTATAGGTATTAAAGCAGGTTCATCCACCAAAAATATAATTTGAGTGCAAAATACCATTCAATTTTTAAATAATTCAAGGGCTTGTATCTCAGAATCCTCAAAGCGTTAGGGTCTAGTATCACGTAGGCTTTCATTTTTCGGTAAAAGAAGAAAGATCCTGCGAGCTGGTGAGAATCCATGACCCGGATCTGAGATACACTCCTTGTTAGTTGATACTCATTCGTATCCTTGAAACCCCTGATCACGAGTCGCGCCTTGTATTTTATGTTACCATTTGGTTCTGTTTTTCTTTTGAAAATCCACCTGGAGTCCAGCAAATTTAGTTTCTCACCATTTTTCAGTTTCTCTGGTTTTTCTATAATCTTCCATACTTCATTCTTTTTCATAGATTCCAACTCATCATTTATAGCCTTTTGCCATTTGTCCTTTTCTCGAGACAGCATGGCTTGCTTGTATGTGGAAGGATCAGAGTTTATTTTGGCCCACAAGGCATAATGTACTTCGTCGCAAGATGTTCTGAAAAACTTGTTTGTAGCTCTGTCAAGATTAATACACATTGCTTGAGCTATTACTTGTTTGTCTATATCCAGATTCTCAAAGCTATTATCTTTTATTTTCGCACCTTCTATTATCTCGCCTTTTTCAATAATATTTTCATTGCCTTTTGGTCTGCCACTTTTTCGCTTTGCCTCTCCCTCCGGTTTTGAATAATCATTTCTCACTTCTTCTTCTTTTTCAAATTTAGTGAACCACACCTTTTTATCTGTCTGACTTGTGTCGTTTGGATGGTTTTTGATACTGTCCTTTCCATATATATCAGCATAGATAATTCTTTCATTAAACCTTACGTCTCTGCTTTCATAATATTTTCCTTCTTCTGGTCTTAGAAGTTGAAATCCTGTAGGTGTATATCCGACCAAAATGACTCGTCTTCCTTCTGAGCGGAATTATGGACCAGTTTTTCTTTGTGTTTTGATGTACACCACACATCCAAATCTTTTAATTTGATTTATGTTTATTTTGTGATGGGGCGCGAAAGCTTCAAGAGGGGCTACCATGTTTTTTGACTTGTGTGGTGTCCTATTATATGCATACACAGCCGCATATAATGCCATGTCCCACAAGTTCTCTGGTAGTTTTGCATCATACATGTATGCTCTCACCTTATTTTGTATTGTCTGATTAAAACGTTCTAAGATACCATTGTGTTTGGGAGTATCCGGGCAGGCTAATTGCAGTTCCACACCCAATTCATTAAGAACTTCTATTGTGTAGCCTCCGGTGAACTCCGTTCCTTGATCAGTTCTTAGATAGCACACCTTGGCGTCGTAGCCTAGCAATTTTCTAGAGCTTCTTACGAAGGCTTTCAGGCAATTTCCTGTCTGTGTTTTATTTTTCATCGGATATGCCATCGCTAGCCTTGTTTTGTCGTCGATGAATACAGATATGAACTTATAGCTAGCAGGGAACGTCATCGGGCTTATTAGTCCCATCAAATCCGAGTGAATTATCTGAAGTGGCTCCGTAGCTCGCCCTCGCACCGTATTGTATGGCAATCTTTTTATTTTAGCCACGTTACAGACTTCACAATTCAATAGATTTTCATCAAATATTGCTTTTGCCAATTCTTTGTTTTCCGGATATTTACTTTGCAACGCCCTTAAATAAGCTATTGATGAATGTTCAAACCGAGCATGCCACAGTAAAGCTTTGTTGTTTTCAGCATAGCGTTTGTTTTAGCAGTCAAACTGTGAAATAGTTACTTGTTCACTATCTGTTGGTATTTCATTTAAGTCGTAGAACTTTCTATCGCACATTGTTATATCAAAGCTAGATAATTCACACCTCTGTACTATATTTTCATCCCCTGTGTTCATGCTTTCATTCGGTTCTTGTTTCTCACCGATGCTTTTTTCCTCGTTGAATTGTGCTGTTGTTGTTTCCGGGTTTGACTGCTTAGTTTTTTATTTCTTCATCTTGCTTCTCTTCGCTTATTTCTCCTTGCCTGGCTTTGCTTCTGGTAAAGTATCTATTCTCACCTGTCTCTCCCTGGGCTAAGTTCGCAAAAATCTGTCTCTTTGTTTTAATCTGATTGCTACAGTTGTTTTCATTGACTTCTAGTTCTATCACCCAATAGGGTTCTTTGTACACACCAGTTATGAAAGACTCTCGGGATAAGGGATTGAATATGTCTATCTTTTTGTCATCTAAGTAAATACTTAGGCCCATTTCCGCAAATTTTCGCAAGGATAAAAGATTTGCTGATAAAGACTTCGCGTATACAACATTTTCCAATTCAATAATTTTCCCCTTTTTTGAAATAATTTCAATCTTACCGCTGCCGTCCGAGATTAAATCAGGTGATTTATTTTTGTTTGCATATCTTATTGTGTGTTTATCTACGTTATCGAAGGTCTTAAAGATTAATTTCGAATTGTACAAATGTTCTGTGGCACCTAAATCAGCGAGAAATCTAGATAACATCATATCCTCACCCTCATCGCTTTCATCAGTGCTTATTACCTCTGGTCATACAGACGTATTTTGATTATTTACATTAGGTTTTATTTGATTCTCACCTTTGTTGTTACCTGATCCTGGATTTCCCTTCTGCGTGTCTTGTTCCAGGGAAGCTTGTTGTCTCCTATTTCCACCGTTTTTGTATGCTCTACCCCTTCTACCTCTGCCTCTACCTCCCCCTCTCCCCCTGACAGCAAATCTACCTCTTTTCGCACCATTATTGTTTCCATTGTTGGGAAACGAACCTTGTTTTCTTTTCATTCCTGGTTTACTTTGTAAATTATTCGTACCTTCATTTTCTCCTTGTCGTTCGCCTCTGCTCACTTTCTCTTTCCATACCGGGCAATCCCGCTTTTTGTGGGAAGCAACCCGGCCGCACCCGTAACACACCTTAGCACCTGGAGGATGGGGGCAGTTTCGGGCCATGTGATCATTTCCGCCGCAGTTAAAGCAGTAACTGCTTTCCTTCCTCTGTGGGTTTGTGAACTGAGCAGCTACTGGCCTGTTGTTTGTTGTGGGGTTGCTTCCTCCTGCCTGGTTTCGAAGCGCCTCATCCTCCAACAACAAGTGCTTCAATTGATCATATGTTAGACTTTTTCCGGTTATAGATTTATTTGAGAATTCATATGATTGTATATTCGGTACGGAAACTAAGGCAGCAATGAAGAATGCATCTCTTTTCTCGCTTTCAGACAGTGGAGTGGCATCCGGGGCATTTTCATAACTTCTTATCTGATCCTCAAACTTTTCAATAAATTCAGCTGCTTTATTTTTGCCAACAATATATGTGAGGTTATATAATTGTTTGCGCACCGTATGTGAAGTTACATTATGTTCGCTCCTTTTGATTTCTTCTATTGTATTTAAAATTTCTACAGGATCTTTAATTTGCGTTATTTTAGAAAAATAGTAGGAGTCAATCCTATTTATCAGGATGTCTCTCACTTTGTATTTTTGTTCTGTTAATGTTTTCTCATCTGGTTTATCTTTATTTTGTCCTTTTTAAACTATATGTAATAGATTGCATGATCTGAGTTCTGAGGTAAAGAAGTCATAAAAATGTTCGAATTTCATGTTGTTGTTTAATTTATATTCGCGCCTTTTATTCACCCCTTTCTTTAAATCTGTGTTTTTAAAACTTAACATTTCGTTTATTACCAGATTTTTAACTTCAGAACTCAGGTCGGTTTCTACGCGTCCCGGCGCCAGTTCCATGTGTTTTTTTCGCTTTACCTTTATCCACTTTTTTATTCACCTGTTGACTTTAAGAGTTTTCATCTCGGTTATCTTTCTGGGCTTTCTCACTCAGTAAGCGCTCCATCGCCTCTTGCGCTTCTTTTAAGCTCTCCCTTAAATTTTCATTTGCTTCTCGGAGCTTGTTGTTGTCAGAGTCGACTTTTTTATCAAGAATTTTTTGATTGGCGGTCATGTGGCTCACCCCTTGCATCATCTTTTCCATCATTTTGAGCATTGAGGTGTGCATTTCAGAATGCTTGTTGACTACCTTGATCAGATGGCTCACCTTTTCTTCTTGTCCTTTCACATGCGTCAACACTAATGTTAGCAACTCTGTTACCGACTGTTCCTTACTCTGTGCCTCTTCTTTCTTGTCGACTTCATCTTTGTCCTCTCCTTGGTCCTCTCCTTTGTCCTCGCCTTTTTCCTCACCTTGTTCCTCACCTTGTCCCGAACTCTCCTCAAGTAGTTCCCTTTCCATATTCTCTCCTATTTCTTCCTCCTCGGTAACAGGTGCTTCCGAGTGGCTTTCGAACAACGGCATTATCGGCATGAGGTCGTTTTCTGCCTGTCTTGTATTCCACGCCAGTAGCTCTTCCCACTGGTCAGGATTCAGCATCCTCTTTTCTGTGGAAAGATGATTTATTAGTAAAGTTGTTCAGTGATTTGGTTGCTTGCTTAGCCGTGTTCTGTATTATTCTTACCAGTTTTCCCGAACACACGTACAACTGATAACAATGAGTATGTATGACAGTGCACCTACTGGATGCAGTTTTCATACATCTCTAGTCTACTCAGTTAAAAGAGCAAAAAACGCATTGCTTTGTAACTGAGATGACCCACTCTGTCGTGCAGAAACAATAATGCAAGTTAAATGTTAAATTGTTTAGGCGATTTCATGTGAGATTTTATTTTTGTATAGAATTTATTCATTTACACTTTATTCCTGCTTTTATTTGTTTCAATTACTCGATTTATTTATATGCCCCCTTTGAGTAATTGGACTTGCAAATGGCACCGCACCTTATCATTTAACCACTCCTTCTCATTTTTTTATTTTAAGCTCTCTTATAACTATACACATATATATATGTATATATATATATATATATATATATATATATATATATATATATATATATATATATATATATATATATATATATATATATATATATATATATATATATATATATATATATATATATATATATATATATATATATATATATATATATATATATATTTACACACCTGATACATATCCTGCGCCTTTTTCTGGTAATACGTGTATTACTTCGCCTTTGATTTCAATTTTAATGATCTCTCCTAGATGCATCTCCTCTAGCCGGAAGGCTTTTCGAAAGTATTTCCATACTTCCTGTAGAAGTTTTTCACCTGTGAAACATTCGATATATTTTAAGTATACTTATTATTATTTTATTTTAGCATATGCGTGTAATTTATATTAGTATACACGTTTTATTTTTCCCGCCTATATGTTCATACAATCGCGCCTAAAGCTCTCCATGTAGTTTTATATTATCGGTGACTGTGTTATTTTGACCGTCCCAACACTTTGTTTTTCCGCGCCGGACTTTGTGCCTCCGCGCTGGTCGACTGTGTGTAAGATACGCGTCCGCACTTACACACTGTTGTCACCAGCGCCACAAGCGCACCCGGCTCTCCTCGCGGCATCAGGCTCCCTCCCCTCTTCCTGGAATTTCGAGCGCGCGTGCCGGTCGCTGCGCGCTCGGTTCCCGAAATCCGCGGAGCCCGTGAACGCGTTTTCTCACTCCCGTACGTTTGTTCGCACATTTTCGGATTTCGCGTTCCTTTTGTGTTGCATGCACACTCCCGAATGATTTTCTCCTTTTTCCACGAATTCTAATTTCATTGCGATCGGCCAGGAGAAAGCCCGCGAACTAAAACGCACTATAGTTTGCACTGAGAGTATCGTGATTTTTGTTTACTTACTCTCGTTTTCGTATTCTAGACTTTTACTTTGTCCATTTTCCTTCTTTTCGTAGCTGGCCATCTCTCACCTTTCTTTCTGACGCTACGTTTTTCCGAAAAGCTCTGACCTCTCTATCGCTCCTTGTCTGACTCGCCTTTCTGCTTCCCACCCGGCTGAAAAAGGTCTTGCACTATTTCACTCACTCACGCGCGCGCAATGGAAGCGTATTTCTAGCAGTGAAATGCTGGGCTCATAACCTGTTAGTAATTTTGAGGTAGCCGGGAAATAAAATCTACTACTAGTTTATTAAGATTAAACACGCCTCTTTATTATGTTTATTACAAGATATACTCGCGTTCGTATACTAATCAAGTCCGTGAAGGAATGAGACGCGCCGGCGCCTGGCGCGCGATCCGCTCTCCTATATGTTCAGCCAAAGGAGTGGGGGAAGGGAGCGCGGTCAAGACGCCCTTAACCATTCTGACAGTTTATTTTCTAGTAAATTTTATTGCATATGTTATAATAATAATATTACAAATAAGCTTCATATAGAATTATAAAGTTCAGTCTACAGTATTGTCAAAACTTTGAAAAAGTTATTTCATAAATGTAAGTAAAGTAAGTTCGATAAAAGCGTCTTTGAGCTCTATTAGCCCCACGCGCTATGCAGCCAGGCCGCATGAGCGAGCCCGCGCCGCCGCACAGTGGTGCCGATCGATGTAAAAGTGATGAAAATTCGTGCTTTAGTACAATAAGGATCAAAAAATTTTTATAAAATACGTTTTGGATTCGTGAAGTAATTTCCTACGATAAATCGTTTCCCTCATGGCTATAGCATTGCTCTTTTTTTTTTAATAAGGAATACGTTAAATGCCGTTTTTTTGGAGTTTATTTATTTTCTTTTTTTGTTTTTAAGTAGGATTAATTTTTTTTTGTTTTATAATAAGCCCATTTTATAAATATAATTTTTTTCAAACAACTGCATAAGTCCTAGAATTTTGAAAAAAATTATATTTATAAAAATGGGCGCTTATTATAAAACAAAAAAAAAAATTAATCCTACTTAAAAACAAAAAGAAAAAAAGTAAACTCCTAGAAACGGCATTTAACGTATTCATTACTAAAAAAAATGAGCAATGCTACAGCTATGACGGAAACGATTTATCGTAGGAAATTACTTCAGGAGTCCCAAACGTATTTAATAAAAATTTTTTGAGCCTTATTGTGCTAAAGTACGAATTTTCATCACTTTTGAGTAGATAGGCATCACTGTGCGCCGGCCGCTGCGCGCGTGGCCCGACCGCCCGGCCGCGATCACGGTAAAACGGGGTGATCGCCACCGTCCAGCGACGTGTGCGCCAGCACAGCGCGGAGCGCTGACAGCCACCGCGCGGGCCAGTGTCGACACGCTCTCGCGCGGTGAAGGGGTCCACAGATGGCGCGTCTGACTGCGGGCACGGCGCACTATGGGCTAAATTGACAATTCTTTTTTCAAAATCATATAACTCGTCACAGATAAGAGCTTTTTTAGTGAGACTTGCACTATTTTATAGCTACTGTTATTTCAAAAGTTGGAAAAATACACATTTAACTCTATTAAAAAAATTTGACCTTCACAATGATCTTCAAAATAGAATTTTCTGAAATTTATTAATTTTATTCAAATATATAATGTTTTTTTAGTAGGTTGATTAAAAACATTGTACAAACATCTTATATATATAAAAAAAAAACAGATACATTAATGTGTATTTTAAATATTTATTGTATTCAAATTGTCAAATCATATATCAGTACTACTATAACTATCATCGCTGTCACTACTGTTATCTTCTGTAATCTCCATAGAACTTTCAAAATCACTGAAACATATATAATCATAATGAAAATTATTCAATGAAAAACTTCATGCAAGCATTATTATGACAAATAATCTTTTCTTATACCATTACCTTATATCGGTCTTGTCAATAAATTGTTGAACATCCGATGTAAGTTTTAGAATTTTAGAAGATTTTAAACGCTTCTCTATCAATATAAGTGAGATTTTAGGATCGCTATAATATATACCACGATTAAACATATCTAATATTCTATTTTGTCTACTATTTTGTCGTGCATGATGTATCATATTTGAACGAAAAAGTTTATGGCAAGATTCACTACCATCTTCGGAAAAATAAGCGAGTGGTAAGGGAAATTCTCGAGCAATCTCGCAACCGTGTTTTAGCATTTTGTGTAAAGTAGGATTCATCCTAGTCCAAGGATACAATTCATAGTGCAACCGATAGGTTTTCCAACAAAATTGTTCAAGTAAATTTAGTTTTAACGGTTTCTTAGATTTAAACGCTATCAGAATAATAGCAATATTTTTTACCAATCGAATATCTAATTCCAGAGCTTCTGCGAATTCCTCATATTTCTGGAAACATTTCCTTGCAATGTTTCCCGTATTCGTTGTCCCATGTCCTTGGAGAACTTGGTCAACTCTTACATTAAGTTTTTCATATATTCTTTTTTGAATTCGCATTTTACGAAGATTGAATTCATCTAAGAAACATTAAAGAATTTATAATAAATTTTATAAAAAAGGAACGCTACCAATTTATTGACATGTAGCGTCCTACAAAATAATTTATCGTTCCCATAGTATAGAGGTCAAATATAAAATATGCTTATTCATTTTACTTTTTCTTTAATGATCGAAAACTTCATTTATATTTTGAAAAATTACACTTTTTTATTCTTCTAATTTGTTACACGTGGATACACGTATACGAATACGAAAGAATGAAATGAAGGGATGTCTGACCTCTTCAAGGGGACAGATATTCCTTAAATTATTACAAAATGAAAGATCGAAAAATTCTACTCAAGTTAAATAATAAATATATATATAATATAATAAAACTTTTCACTGACAATTCGTAAAACTGGTGTAAATTAATATAAATTTATTTTCTCGGTATGAATGTTTCTCCTATTATCTTATTTTTATTATACTTATATAAATAAAACTTCATTAAGTATATAAAATATTGTAAATGTAGTTCTGCCTTTAACCCTCCATCATCATGCAATGATTTATTTTTATAAAAATGGAGAAGTAGTATGTATATATATTCACCTTTAACATTTTTCCGAACATCCCATGTTCTCAAATCTTTTCGGTAAGATATATGGAGTAAATGTTCGAATGCTTTTATTTCACTATGTAAAAGAGGTAACCCATGCTTTAACGATTCTTTGTTTGGCAAAAACTTATCGTCTAGATTTCCAAAATCATGTCAACTTTTTAAACATATCGAACATCTACTTGATGCAGGGTTTCCAACAATCGAGTTGACACATTTGCCATCAAATAACGTTTGATATACATCAAAACTTATATTAACAATTTTTCCACTAGACATTTTAAATGTGTAAGGTAGGAGGTTATAAATTTCTTGAGTTAATCGACTGTGCTCTCGAATAATTGCTTCAGTGTCTTCCTTCTCGAAAGAAATTCTCAAAGACCGACAAAAACGAACGCTTTGCGGTGTCGTATTCGTCCAAAAATTATTCGTTGAACAACTTTATAAATGGATGAGTATCATGTTTGTAACAAAGAGAGACTGTAAAGCATTTTTGTTTTCATTATTTGAACTTTCATATCTTTGGTGCGGATTTGCATATCCTGCCGAGCTATCAAAGCCCAATGATACAATCCTTTTCAAATCAATTAAACTTTGTTCTTCCCATTGTTCAGCGACAGACTCGCATAAACGGTGAGCGGTTCATTTCAACATATCCTGTAATGGAACAACAACTTCTGTTTCAGTTACTTGGTATCGGCTTGGTTGGCATTCAACTTTTGATTTTTGAATAAATTCATATGCTGGATAGATTGAGAAATTTCTAAATTTACTGTCACTGACTAGTGCCTTGTAACTACTTTTGCTGAAATTATGTTCCAAGAAAAAAGCAAATGCCGTTGCATTTGAGTGCCTAATTTTCGTTTTTTCTGGCTTTACTTCAGTACTTGAAGATCCTGATCGTTTTTTTGGAAATCGAAACAGCTGTCTCAAGTAAAGCAGTATTATTCTCAGCGTAGTTCAAAATATTATCTGCTCTTCTATACATAGTACTTGTTGAAGCTTCTTCAATATTTATTGGTTTTCTACCACTATTTTCAATTTTTCTACTCTTCTTACGCGGACGACCGCGTCCTTTATTTACATTCTTCTTTCGCTTTGACTCGTTGTTACCAGTTATATTGTAAGAATTTTGAAGCTTATAATCTAATTATATGAGTTAAACTTACCCAAAATCCGTTGAGCTCTTGCAGTTTTGGCCGTTACTCCAAATTTTATTAATTGACTGATGATTATTTGAACACATGCAGCAGTGAAATAAAGTTTGTAAATCTATACCTCAATACCATACAGTAAGTCAGCATGCTACAGTATTTATGTTTATAATTTAAAGGTCGCTTGAATGTTCTTTACATTCGCTAGAACCATTATCACGTGTAAACCTTTTTTTCAAAGAATTGTTTTCCCTGGTGGAAATCGATTCCATGATTCACCTAATAAAGCGAGTTTCCTCAATAATCGTCAAAATAGAGACTTTACTTGGCCATTTCTGTCTATTGATGAAACGATTTTTCCGATCATATTCGCCAGTTAATAGACAAAATAATAGAATAAGTTTTCTCACAAATTTACATTAGCTTATTTATGAGTATTTAAAAGATATGAGTTGGCCAGTTTTGCTTCCACCTAGAGGAAGCTTTGTCATAATAAAAAAAGTTTTAAAAAAAGTGTGTTAGGAATTTTTTTTAGAAAATTTGGAATCGAAATACACTATTTTTAGAAAATGTTCGTATGAATGTGTGTGTGTGTGTGTGTGTGTGTGTGTGTGTGTGTGTGCGTGTGTGCGTGCGTGCGTGCGTGCGTGTGTGTATCCGCATAAGCTGATATCTCATAATCTATCATTTTTTTAGATTTTACTTATACAGTTGAGGTTAATATTCTATTTTTGTTCTACTACTTAATATTCAATT
The DNA here is from genome assembly GCA_036365515.1 of Torymus aiolomorphi. Lineage (NCBI taxonomy): Eukaryota > Metazoa > Arthropoda > Insecta > Hymenoptera > Torymidae > Torymus > Torymus aiolomorphi. Next base: position 94,848,762 of record CM070877.1, on the reverse strand, counting down.
GTTTTAATATGTAGGAATAATATAATTTATATATTATGAATTCACTGTATGCAGGATAAAATTCTCTACACTTTAAAAAAGACGATAGCTATATTTAGTCATACGTAATTGATGAAAACGTATTTTTTGTAAATAGATTATATTTCGTAATGCAAAATATATAGCGATTAATATTTTATGGTTAAAAAGAATAATACTATAATTTGAAAAAAAAAATTATTATAAAAATTGATTTTCTTTGTGCTATCAGAACTTAAGTAAAATTCTCTTAATCTCTTTGAAATTTGTTTTGGAGGTAGATTTTGAATACCTTTTGGATGAGTTCTTTGGGCAAAATAAGTAATCCATAAATTTCAGAGGTATTTGAGGTTAAAATGTTTTAAACATTTTTTTTTTTTTTTAAATCGTAATTTCTCGAGAATGGTTTGGTGGATCAGCCTTGAATTTTTAAACAATTTTGTATGTTAAATAGGCAATAGTGTGAAAAATTTGGTCAAGATCAATTTATTATTTTTCGAGCTATTTAAGATTGAACATTGTTATATTTTTAAAAGTGATTATCTTTGTCGCACAATGAATGGATTATGAACTACTCTACTGATTTTTAATATTTAGAACTAATATTGTTTATATATTATAAATCGAGTTTATGTAGGATAAAATTATCTACAATTTAAAGAAAAAATAATGACGAGACCTATACTTAGTCATAAGTTATTGATAGAACGAAAGACCAATACAATTTAATAGAGAAAATCATGAGAAATCATCGTAAAATAAGAAATAAATACAAACAGACCCACATACAGTCAAGTCTTTGAAGTTTATAAATCAATACCTTTGCACAAAGAATTCATATAAATATACATCGGAAATTGAAATGGGTTAAGTTAGATTGCCTTCATAAAATATACGAGAAAAACGAGAAAGCAAGGAAGATTAAACGATATAAATACGAAATATTGAACCTATGCGAATGTCCTTACGTTAGTAGGAACGATGAAAATTATAGGACGAAATAATGATTCGCAAAATATTAAAATTGTAATTAATTAAATGTATCAGCATATTAAGTTTGAAGAAGCAACTTGCCAATGGATTGGCAGCTGTTTTTTAGTTAGGAAAACAGTACTATAAACGAATTAAATACCAATAATACATGTTTACATTTTCGTTAGCTATCTTTTTTTTATATTTGTTTTGAAATACATTATCAAATTACAGAGGAAATTTAATAAAAACATTTTAAGGTTCTGTTGTCTCCATTAAATAGACAATATGATCGGAAAAACCGTTTCATCACTATTCAGAAATTAGCTATTTTTAATAGCTATTTATTATTTTCGTGAAAATATTAAATGTGAGAAAATCAGTATTAAAATAAAATATTGTCGTATATAACCTAATATAACATCATTATTAAAATAAAATATTGTAGTATATAAGCCATAAACCCCAAAACATATAAAGCCCGAAAGCCCGTAACAATTAATGAGTTTCAGGGTTTATGCGTTTCAGTGGTCATGATTTTCAGGATTCATTTTTAGGCACGACCGCTTCTCGGGAGAGCCTTATATTTTCACTAGAGCGAAAATTGTAACACTTCGAAAACGAACAATTTGTTGCATAAAAACTATTTTTCACCCAGAATTAGTTCATTTTAGGCGTTTTTTATGGTGTATGTGTGTATGTCCGTTCGTATGTAGTCAAGTTTATGGAATATCTCAGCGAATTTCCAATAGATCTTAACGACTTTTGGCCCAGATACTCATCTAATTATAGGTAAGCTCCAGTCTTATACCGAGCCGAATCGATCAACAAATAAAAAAACGCCAGAACAAATAAAAATTTGAAAAAATCGATTTTTTAACATAATGTGAACAAAATTAATTTTACGTCAAAAAACAACAAATGCATCTGCTAAAACTAATTAAAACACGTCTTTTTTACATGGAAAATTGTTTTCTATGAACAATATTTAACAATGTAATAGCGAAAAAACCGCTAAAATCATCAAAAATAGTCGTTTTTTTGCTATTTCTTTACAGGATTTGATTTTACACAATAATGTTAAATATAAAAGTTACAGATAATATTAAAACAAAACTTTTTTCTGTTAAACATTTTTTTGTACAATCAATTCCTGACGAGTTGAACTCATAAAAACGATTTTTAACGCCTAAATATACATAAAATGGACGATTTTCGGCTATAACTTGACAGGATTTGATTTTACACAAAAATGTTGAATGTAAAAGTTATAGATAATTAAAATAAAACTTTTTCCTATTAAACATTTTTTTGTACAATCAATTCCCGACGAGTTAAATCCAAACAAACAATTTTTAACGCCAAAACATACATAAAATGGACGATTTTCGCTTATTTCAACGATTAGACTTTACACAAAAATATTAAATGCAAAAGATATAAGTATGGATAACATCTAAACAAAACTTTTCCCCAATTAATATTTTAATGTACAATCAATCCTGATTATCTAAACCTATAAATACGACACTTTACATATTCAATTTTCGCTTATTTAACATGATTCGATTTGACAAAGAATTATTCAATGCAATAGCTTTAAATAATATCGCAAAAATCAATATAACATTCGAAAGATCATATAATTATAAAAATATAATCACAAGATATAAAATTACATTTAATTACAATGTTAAAATAGTACATTAAGATGTTGCCACTGAAGCCACATGTATCGTACGATTTTTTATAGCACGTTTACCTAAGTCCGCTGTCACGCCTATCCGTAACTTAATCAGTCCACTCGCTACGCTCGCGCGCTAACCTCACGGTGCAATAATCAACTACTTAAGTCACGGGTAGGCGTGACTTAAGTGTGGACTTAGGTCACACTGTGCTATAAAATGAGATAAACACATTGAAAACATAATTAAAAAAAAAGAAATATCTATTGTTTACAAACTGCCAAATATTATGCAAACTAAAACACTATTAAAAATATATAATAAGAAATATAAATTGATATTGAAGTAACAAAAATTAAAAGATTAAATCCCTAAATGTTTTTTTACTTAAAATCATTCTAAATTGGCCCAAGAAACAAATTATTTTTTTCTAAAACTTGGTCGTAGACAGGCAGCTAATATTGTATATAATCTAATCTTCTATTACCAATGTGATTAATAGAAGTTCTTCAAGTTTAAACCTTAAAAATAAAATTAAAAGCAAAGATTAAATTTTTGATTAAATATAAAATTGAGCTAAAGAATACGCAAATATAATATTCCATCCTCACGACTCGTAACCATATTCCTGATATCACACATTAAATGATATTCGATGACGAATGAATCTACGAAATGATTTTGTGACCATGAATGAAAATCCTTGAGGATATAGTTATTATGTTGAAATGTCCCATCTAAATAAAACAAAATAAAAGAAACAATAAAGTTTGTTGTTGGTAAGTAATGAGGTATGGCGGGTTTGATGTGGGGCGCAGGGCGGGGTCCAGGGGCAGAGCCCCTGGTGGGGGTGTAGGGGGCGAAGCCCCCACTCAGGGGTGTGTGGGGGCGAAGTCCCCCCACCTGAAATAAAATTACTGATATATATATATATATGAAACAGGACTTATGTTGACATCGCGTGTTAATACTTATGTAAAATTAACACGTAAAAATTATGCGGACGTCCGCATAAGTACCGCAAAGTCAGCATAAGTCTCGCACCAGTTCAGAAATTGTCTGCATAAGTCACGTTCCATACAAATATTAAAATATATATATATATATATATATATATATATCAACAGCGATATATATAAACTTCTTTCTGAAATACGACCTTACTAAAGAAGTTAATTATTTTATTTTAATTTATTTACACTTTATTTAATCCAACTAAAAAAAAAATTTTACTTTAATAAAATTGTAGCTATAAAATAGATAGAAAAAAAAATCGAGGTATCAGTCTTGGTACAGAAATTGACAATTTGTTGGTATGGACTTCCTTAATATATATAATTTTACAACAATTATTATAATAAGAAAGGTTTGACCCTGCTTGCTACTAAAGTAGACAATTCGAATTCAAAAACGAATTCATAGATTTCATTTATTTCTCAATTAAACATTTTGCTTCCTCCTAGAGGAAGCTTTGTAACATTAAATTTTTGAGTTGTTGTAAAAACATGTTATAATTGTGTTCCGAGATGTTAGGAATCAAAATACATGGTTTTTGAAAAATGTGTGTGTGTGTGTGTGTGTGTTTGTGTGTGTGTGTGTGTGTGTGTGTGTGTGTGTGTGTGTGTGTGTGTGTGTGTGTGTGTGCGGGGTTGTGTGGGTGTGTGTGTGTTTTTTTTTTTTTTTCGAGGAGGTGGAGAATGCTTTTTACGCACCATGTCAAGAGCTGCTCGGAGCTCCCCGTGTGTGGGGCTCGCCAAGTTGATGGACTAACTTGTCTGATCAGATGGATGGACCAGATCCCGCTGTGCAGGACCCTCTTTGTCTTTCGTACGCCTAAACGAAACCCCCGCGGAACTGCCCCTAGGTATTACTTCGCGGGGGAGGCATTAGCTAATTTGTTCTTCCTTCTTGCTGTCATTCCCTACATCCCCCAACTGATGTTAGTTGGTTGGAGGTTCAGGATAGGTTGCCTTCTTCTCTTCCTTTTGGTTATCGTCTTCTTCTTGCTGCATCGTCCAGTCGTCTTCTTCTTACTGCATCGTCCGGTCACCTGCATGAAGAAAGAAAGCCTACTATTCTATAGCCTGGCGCCCCGCATCTATCATTCGCTGTTCTCTTTTCTTCTTCTCTTCTTTCCGTAGCTCTTCGATGACTTCCCTGTCGAAGTCCGTTGCGGCAATCCATGCCTTCTCTGATGCAAGCATCTGTCGAACCAGATTCTCTGGCGTGATCGCCGTCACAAGTGTTCTTTCGAGCTTTCGTCTTTGTATGTTAAATCTGGGACATGAGAAAAACACATGCCTTGCGTCCTCTAGTCCGTAACATGTTGGGCATTCTGGGGAGTCCTCGTGCTTATACTTGTGCAAGCATTCTCGAAAACATCCATGTCCAGTCAGCATCTGCATCAGGTAGTAGCTTGGATCGCCATGTTTCCGGCTTAGCCATTCCGCTATCCGCGGGACGAGCTCGTGGGTCATCTACCCTTTTCGGAGCTGTCCCACTGTGCCTGCCAGCGTTGAAGACTTTTCTGTCTTTCTCTTTTTCTACAGTCATCTGCATCTGACTGCCTTTGGCTTCTGTGCTGATATATCCTCCTCTGCTCCTCAGCCAGGATCTCGATTGGTAGTAGCCCTGAGATTACGTGTGCAGCGTCTCTGGAAATGGCCTAAACGCACTGGAAACTCTCAGCGCCATTTGCCGGCCTACTGGGTATATCCTTCTTTGGCACTCCTGCAGCTGTAACGCACTTGCCCAAATGGCAATACCATAGGTCAGTATTGATGTAACCACTGACGCTAGGAGAGCTCGTCTTCTTGGTTTGGGCCCACCGACATTTGGCATGAGGCGGGAGAGCGCTCCTCCAACTGCTGCGGCTTTAGAGCTGGCATTCTCGACTTGATCCTTGAAGTTGAGACGCGCATCTATCATTACCCCTAGGTAGCTGATAGATGGTTTTGACTCAATTTCATGCTCACCGATTTGTAGTGTGATTGTTTCGCATGTCTTCCTGCTTGTTATAAGCGTAATTTCTGTCTTATGCTTAGCCATCTTGAGTCCTGATTCGTTCATCCATCCAGCATACTTGCTGAATGTCACGTTGAACAGATTTTTAATATCCTCGAGGGGCTTACCTACAATTACAAGAGCAACATCATCTGCAAATGCAACGGGCGTTACCATCCTTGGGATCGTCAGCTTAAGTAGACCATTGTACATGATGATCCATAAAAGCGGCCCCAGTACCGAGCCTTGTGGCACTCCTCCAGTGACTCTATATACCTTAAGTCCATCGTCTATGTCATACTGCAGGATTCTGTCCGTGAAGTAGCTAGTTATTAATTTTTGAAGGTACTTTGGAGTACCGAACTGGTCGACTGCTTCCATGATTCGGTCCCACCTCGCAGAGTTGAAATCGTTCTGCATGTCCAGCGTCACTACTGCGCAGTATTGCTTCTCACCATTTTTCCATCTAGTCCCTGAGATCGCATCCTTCGCGATGTTAACTACTAGGTTAATCGCGTCTACGGTTGGCTTCCTTTTCGAAATCCATACTGTCTGTCTGACAGGTGCTTTTCGGCTATAGCTTCAATTCTCGTGTACATGATCTGTTCGAGGATCTTCCCCGCCGAGTCGAGCATGCAGAGGGGACGATATGCTGATGGTTCGTCGGGCGGCTTGTTTCCTTTTAGGAGAAGGACCAACCTCTGCGTTTTCCATTTGGCAGGAAAGTAACCTTCTTGTAGGCATCTGTTGTACATGTGAAGAAACATATCCGGTGCTATACTTATTGCCTTTTGTAAGGCAATGTTCGGGATGCCATCCGGTCCAGGGGCCTTCTTTTTTCCCAGTCTAGAGCACGTAATCTTCAGCTCTTCCAGTGTTATCGGTGGTATTGGTTCCTCCGTGTTAACGTCACCGATCTGCAGGTCCGGTTGCTGTGGGAAGAGGTTTGTGACAATCTTCTCCAGCAGGACCGGGCATGTGGCTGAAGACAGTAGCTGTGGTTTCACTCTTTTCATCACCACTTTGTATGGTCTACCCCATGGGTCGCTTTCTACTTCATCAACCAGCTCTTTCCAGCAATTTGCCTTGCTACTTTTGATTGATTTGACCAGTTAAATGTGTGTGCCTGCGTGCGTGCGTGCGTGCGTGTGTGTGTGTGTGTGTGTGTGTGTGTGTGTGTGTGTGTGTGTGTGTGTGTGTGTGTGTGTGTGTGTGTGTGTGTGTGTGTGTGTGTGTGTGTGTGTGTGTGTGTGTGTGTGTGTGTGTGTGTGTGTGGTGTGTGTGTGTGTGTGTACGCCTAGATCTCAATTTCTACTCGGTCAATTTTGACCGAGCAGGTCTCATTTTCCGGTCAAAATCCGTTTTTTTTTATTGGGGCGATGTGTTTTTGTTTTTTTTTTTTCAAATATTCGATTTTTCTCAAAACTGCTTTTTGATTTTTTTTTTAACGATAGGATCGAGTTATTCGAATCGGATGGGTAGCGTTCGAAAGAGAATTAAAATACCTATATTTTCTAAAAAAAATTATTAACAATAACGTGTTTTTTTTTCAGATGCTTATAACTCCCAAACTAAACGGTCAATTTTTTTTTGAGAAAAATCATGATAATTGATAATATAAATAAATATAATCTGTAATGTTTTAATTCATTTTGTTGGTTAGTTTTTTAGAAAAAAATTGAAAAATGAAAATTGATTTTTGTATATCCAACGATTACAGGAGTAACAATGACTTAAACGCTTCAAAATTCTTTGTAGTCGTAGATTTATAAATTGCGTTATTAAATATTAATTACAAGAATCAACATATTAAGGTAGAGGAAACTACGGGCCAATGAAGTGAAAGAGGTTTTTTTAATTAACGAATAAATATCGATAAAAAAATTATCGTACTAATACATTACGATACAAGTGCGATAAGTGGCCCATTATTTCATGGCGTGAAGTTAAGGCCCGAGCGTAGCGAGGATCCTTTCACGGCGTGTAATGTAACTTAACGCATTAGTATCGTACAATTTTTTATAACACTGTCTGCCTTAAGTCCGCTGTCACGTCTATCCGTGCGCTAAGCAGTTAATTATCGCACCGTGAGGTTAGCGCACGAGCGTAGCAAGTGCGATAAACACGGTGAAATAATGGACTACATATCGCACGGATATTTTTTTTTATTAAATTATACCTACTTCTAGAAAGATGAAATTTGCTTAAAAAATATACGATGCCTGAAATACATTATAGAAGCAGAGTTCTATTATTTTTATACTTAAGCACATTTACGCCAACACTGAATGATGAGTACACCTGCTAAATCTGACTAGTGGCTTTTATAATATTACAGGAGCAGGATTAATTTATCTTTTCATGTTGTAAATTTCAGCCTAATTAATTAAATAGGTTTTCTCTTATGAAATCTGAAGGGCCATGTAGTGTGAGCCTATCCGAAAGATTTATAGAGTATGCTTAAATAAATATTCTGGAAACCTGTCAGAATTATGAAAAGTTCACTATAACCTCTAAAAGTCAATTAATACTGGTAGATAATGGATAAGCTCCTTGTTCATTAACTACTACAATTCGACTGAATTTTACAGATTATTATAACTTTTTTCACAATTTTTACACGTATTCAGATTTATTGTTATAGCCGGGCAAGCTATAGATGTATAGAAGTTTCAGACACACTCACAGTACACTACACTACAGTATACGGAACAAAATTAAAAACTTAATAAGAAAATTCATCCGGCTCCTACAATATAAAAGCCACTTGTCAGATTTAGCAGGTGTATTGAGCATTCAATGTTATCGATATTTACTTTGAGGTGATGTGTCCGTACTTAATCCAAAAGACTAAGAATGATAGAAACCGGCTTCAGTAATGCATCTCAGACATTCCATGTATTTTTGAGTTGACTCTATCTTTTTGAAAGTACATGTAATTTAATAAAAAAAATAAAAATACAGTTCTATAAAAAATACACAAGCAGTGCCTGAATTAAATCTGAGAAATTGCATGACTTATTTTTCTTTTTATTAAATTATACCTACAAAAAAAAGATAAAATCAGCTTAAAAATACATAAGATGCCTGAAATGCATTATAAAAGCAGATTTCTATCATTCCTATGTTCTTCTAAATGAAGTTTGAAAAGACATCCTCAAAGTAAATATCAACCACATCAATGAATGAGGAATAGATCTGTTAAATTTGACCGGTCGCCTCTTATAGTTGCTGCTTTTTCTGAAAGGATAATAAAAACCCTGAAACAAAAAATGAAGCTGTAGTAATGGTTGAAAGCAGTAGATTACTGAAATAATAATTATTCAAAGAAGAGACCACAAAGTAGTCACAGTGAATTAAAATAAATACAGACTCGATCAACTTCCATTGATAATCTATAGAAAGATGAAGCTGCCAAGATGTGTGCATCAGGAAGCCCTTCACTCAAGGTTACCCACTGTAATGCCATTGTTGAGTTTCTCAAAGTTGCCGTTCCCAATTTAGTCCTATTTTTTTGAAAGTCTCCTGATTTATGATGGTCATATAATAACGCTCTCAAGTAAAGAACAATTATATGAAGACGTGTTGTCTTCTGCAGGAGCTCTTCGCCCTAGGCCAAAAACATAATTACAACAAGAATAACTTAGCAAGGGAGGGAGTACAGAGAAGCCACACTCCTGTCAAAGGGGTAGGAAATTATTGCAGGATAGATACTAGCTGAAAGTATAAACCAATAAACTTTCTTACAGTAAGCTACTTACCAGATAATTTTTTCAACGAGTTCAGAGGTTGTCAATGGCCACATAAAATATGTCAATCAATCCAACATATAGTCCCAATAAGAAACGCTAGCTGCAGGTGTTAAGGACGCCTTGATGTAGTCTGCACGAGCTCTTCGCCCTAGGCCGAAAACATAATTACAACAAGAATAACTTGGCAACGGAAGGAGTACAGAGAAGCCATACTCCTGTCAAAGGGGTCAAAAATTATTGCAGGATAGATGCTGGCCGTAAAGTAAACGAGAAAACATTCTCACAGCAAACTACTCACAATATAGTGTTACCGTGTCGATAAGATCATTCATAGCACTATATATTTACCAAGATATGTTGAGAGAATTGAAAGGGATCTTTGCACTCAAAAGTCGAGAAAGCGCATGTGTATTCTCAACTAAGATCTCCTCACCCTCACTTAAAGTTTACCAGAATGTTCACACACAATACAATACATACAGAGGGATTGTGTATGCAATTTCAGATCGACTCAATCAGCCGGTACGGAGAAAATGACATTTTTCTCAAAAATTTCTTGAAAAAGACACAGAAATTGCAATATCTCCAGACTTGCTGATTATGCATATCTAAATCTTGATATACTGTCCCTCAGCATGTATTCCATCATGTATAGAAAGTTGAAGATACTTGTAGGGAATGCAAAAGGGATCTTTGCACTCAAAAGTCGAGAAAGCGCATGTGTATTCTCAACTAAGACCTCCTCACCCTCACTTAAAGTTTACCAGAATGTTCACACACAATACAATACATACAGAGGGATTGTGTATGCAATTTCAGATCGACTCAATCAGCCGGTACGGAGAAAATGACATTTTTCTCAAAAATTTCTTCAAAAAAACACAGAAATTGCAATATCTCCAGACTTGCTGATTATGCATATCTAAATCTTGATATACTGTCCCTCAGCATGAATTCCATCATGTATGGAAAGTTGAAGATACTTGTAGGGAATGGAAAGGGATCTTTGCACTCAAAAGTCGAGAAAGCGCATGTGTATTCTCAACTAAGATCTCCTCACCCTCACTTAAAGTTTACCAGAATGTTCGCACACAATACAATACATACAGAGGGATTGTGTATGCAATTTCAGATCGACTCAATCAGCCGGTACGGAGAAAATGACATTTTTCTCAAAAATTTCTTGAAAAAGACACAGAAATTGCAATATCTTCAGACTTGCTGATTATGCATATCTAAATCTTGATATACTGTCCCTCAGCATGTATTCCATCATCTATAGAAAGTTGAAGATACTTGTAGAGAATGGAAAGGGATCTTTGCACTGAAAAGTCGAGAAAGCGGATATGTATTCTCAACTAAAACCTCCTCACCCTTTCTCAAGGTTTACAAGAATGTTCATACACAGTGCAATGCATGCTGAGGCATTGTACATTAAGTTTCAGATATACTCAATCAGCCAAATTGGAGGAAATTACTTTTCTTTCTTAATAATTTCCTCAAAAAGCACACAGAAAATGCTGTAACTCCACACTTGCTGATTATTTAGATCTGAAACATGGTATATAATCACTCAGCATGCATGATATGGTGACGTGTGTAAAGCTGAAGATATTTTCAGAGAAAGGAAAGGTATTTGTATACTTGAAAGTCGAAAAAGCTCATGTGCACTTCCAACTAAGACTACCTTGACCCTTGCTCAAAATTTAACAAAATGTCCTTGTAAAAAAAAGATGAAAACCCTGCAAGATTAGAAAGGAGCTAGTAGTATTGAAATAATACTTACTCAAGGATAAGACCACAACTCAATTAGCAGAGAACTCGACCAACATCAATATCGATCCATACAGCAATTTAGGAAACACAGTGAATGCAGGCATTGATGACTGCCGTCTGCCGGACTGCCGTGAACACATGGTTGACATGGTGCGGGTGAGAGCCAGATAGGAAGCGAAGCACTGTAGCGATAATACGTACGTAGTAGGCAGCGTTCTTGTGTTCACTCCGCACTGAAACTTTTTCACTAGAAGTTCGGCCCGGCCTTTTTCTCATCATCCGCGGCGCCGTATCGCTTACGCAAAGAAGCTACGAGTTTTAAATGGTAATGGCAAGTTTCCAATGGTAATGGTAAGTTTTCAATGTTCGCAATAAGTTTTCAACGTTCGTGGTAAATTCTCAATGTTCGTGTATACCTGATGCGGTGTACACTTGTAGCTGAAAAAAAAGAATTATTAAACATTTAATAAAACAATTAAAAGGCCTGACTCACAGGCATCCTACCTCCCATAGCGCCCGACTCCATCTAAGCAGATCTGCTCTGTGGTCGGCCTTTTACACCCACGGAAACCTGGCTACGGTGCTCCTGCACATCTCTCTCTCCTCTCTCTCTCTCTATCTATCTCTCTGTCTCTCTCTCTCTCTCTCTCTCCCTCCCTCCCGCCCTGACCCAGAGGCATCTTACTTCTTCGAGCGCCCGGCTCCATCTGAGCGGAGCTGCTTTGCGGCCGGCCTTTTATACCCACCGAAACCTGGCTACCATGCTCCTGCGCATCTCTCTCTCTCTCTCTCTCTCTCTCTCTCTCTCTCTCTCTCTCTCTCTCTCTCTCTCTCTCTCTCTCTCCCCCTCCTTTCCCTTTGCTTCTAGTATAGCATTACAAAATTTGCGTTACACGTTATGCGTTATGTGTTATGCGTTATGCGTTATGCATTATGCGTTATGCGTTACATGTCGATTTATATAATGGATAATTGTGGTTACTCATAATAATTTTTGCAAAGTTGTGAAAGGTGCACATTTTATTGAACATGATATGTTGTAAATACGTACGTATTTACTCCAATGATTATTAAAATTATTTGCAATAATTATTATAACGTTGTTATTATCTAATGTTAGAAGTCCGTCTGCTTATGAATATTTGTTAGTTATTTACAATGATAATAATAATATAAGAAAAACATTATTACAATAAGAGAAAAAGGGTTAGTGCGAATTCAAGTAATGTGATCCTTGGGGAAGGTTGTATTCAAATATTCATTTATGCATATCCACGTGCTTACGTGAATACATGCATTGGTGCATAATATAATCTTTCACGCCCGATATCTCACAAACTAATCACTTTGGCGTGACGAGCCGTAAGCGCTTTTATCTTCGTCATAAAAAGAGCTATGCAGCGCTATGAACATATTCATAGTTTGAAATATTTAAATTCTACATGTGTAAATATGTGAATGAGTTCGATCTCGAGTTGCGAATAACCGTTCATATCGTCGATTCTATGTATGTATGCATACTGCGCATGGTAAGAGGTTGGCATAGTATAAAGTGGTTTTTACCTGTTGAGGATAAGAGACTGTCGGTCGATAACTTTCCAAGGTTCGAGAAGGAGGAAAAATTTTTTGGCAGAAACTTTGTAGGAAAGGAAATTGAAAATTCCTTGTACGTTACACTTTAGACGACCCTTTGCCTCTAGTTTTCAAAATTTTATCAATTTCAAAAACGTCTGTGGTTAAATTTTTACGCACTCTGCACAATTCCTTGCCGTAGAAAAAACCTTCAATTTCCTCGCCTACCAAGTCTTCTAAATAATAAACTGCAGGCGGACGAGTCCATAAGATTCTTGTAATTTTAAAAATCTCTAGTGTACAACCACTCTCATGTTCTTTAGTGGAAACGTTCCTTGCACGATTGACGCGCAGCAAGTCACCGACGCAATATTTAAGGGTTTTGAGAACACGATTGTTATATCGACGTTGTAAATTTAAACGAGCTTTGGTTGCATTGTACAGTGTTACGACTGCTGGCACAATTTTTGTGGCCGAATGTTTGGTATTATTGTACGACTCTACGATCTTCTGCAAAACATCAACATACCTTCGAATATTTTTATGAGTAAAATACCGCCATGTTCTTGCTTTTATAGTACTTATGAATCTTTCCACAATGGCAGCTTTTACATCTGGACTCTTCTTGAGAATTTACTAGCGCAGCCCAAACGTCTTGCTCATCCGCGCCATGACAGTAATATATTTTTTGTACAGCAAGTACGATTTTCGCGTTTTTCGAACCTATTAATAGAGCCGAAAGCGACTGCTTGTCGCCAGCGGGCGGTAAAAACTGAAAAGCGCCCGCTGCCTGCCGTAGCGGGAGGTAAAAAATCAGAACCGCCTGCTGCTCGCCGTAGCGGGCGGTAAAAAATGAAAAGCGCCCGCTGCTCGCCATAGCGGGCGGTAAAAATCGAAAAGCGCCCGCTGCTAGCGGGCGGTAAAAACTGAAAAACGCCCGCTGCTCGCCGTAGCGGGTGGTAAAAAATCAAAATCGCCCGCTGTCGATTTTAGTACATTAGAACAAAAAAAGCAAAAATTTATACTTGCGGTACAAAAAATATGGTGTGTACCAAGGGCTAAGTGGGTTTTTTGACCTTGTGTGGTTGCAGTACTCGTCTTCGGTACGCAAACGCACTCGCCTTCGGCTCGTGCTAGCTCACCTTCGACTCGTACTGCAACCCCACACTCGGTCTAAAAAACCCACTTTACGCCCTTGGTACACAATATGCTATTTCGTCATACTAGACGTAAAGTAGGCGAATATGTGGGTGTAAAGTGAAAATATAAAAATATTTCTTTACTTTACGCACATTAAGCGTAAAATTTAACTTTTCGTCCGCAACCCATACACATATTCGCGTTTTACTTTATGCCTAATATAACGAAAAATAATGTTCGCAACACGAGTGTAAAGTTCGTGTTGCGAACATTAAGCTTCGCCTGCCCGAGTGCACCACGCTCACGCGCGGGCGTAAAGTTCAACTTTACGCTCTTGTAACGAAAACTACTATTTGATTTTCCTGAAATTTTCTGAATGAAATTGTTTGTGAGAAAGTAGGATCGCATGGTCGGTTAAGTTAAAAATAACGTTTCTTTTTTGCTGGATTGGATGTGTTGAGATTTGTGTAGGTCTCAACCTACATTTTTTTCTCAAAAAAAATAAGACAGTTTATTTGCAACAAGACAATACAATAATTGTATATTCCTACTGTTCAATTATATGAGGCGTTTCTTGTCAACTGCCCCAGCGCGGCGCGCGAGCGCCAAATCGTGCTGTTTCCAGCTCATGTTTAAGATACTGAAATGTACTTGAAAAAATTGTATTATAAGCATATCCAATGTATTTTTTCCTCAGCTTTCCAATGATGTAGGCAGTTTTCCCGAAATGTTCCATTTTCACCCTCAAAAAGTACAAAACGTGTTAGATCTCGAAAACGATATTTTTAATATTTTTTTTGACCCTCTAGATCGAAAGCTGAGCATTTTCTACGTAGGAAAGGATATTTTCCAAAGAGTGTCCAAGATGTTTTCTGCGAGATATAGAACGCAAAAGAGTAAACGCACCGCCTTTCCTGCGCGCGGTACTACGCGGTACAGCGCGCGGACTGCACCCGCCTCGTTGCCTTTTATGATCTTTAATTCTATACCTATTATTCTGGATTCTTAATAATGCATGGAGTAATATTTTATTAATTATTTTATAAAATAATAAAATTTCAAAATTAACAGCAATATAGTAACTCTTGTACTAACGTTTCTTTTTCAGTGTAGATAAAATTTTTTTTTGTTTTCGCAGTTTTTTTCGGGAAGATTTTATACTCTGAACTCAGGGAGGTTTTTTTGAGCTTCAATGTACTTTCATCTATCGGAATAATAGCATGGTATTGTAACGTGCCTGGTATAGATTTAGCCTTGTCCAGTCTTGGTTTTAGTTTCAAAACTGTTTCTTCATACGATGCTTTACTGCTATAAAAACTTTGGTTTGTTTGCAGTAATCGTTACCCCAGTTGTACAGCTCTTTTGGCGTTAAAATGTGATTACTAGAAGAAACTTGTAGACTAGCTCGTTTTGCACCTCGTTTTAGGTTCGCACCTATACCATCGCACGCACCTTTGCCATGTGCTGTGGCATAAAAATGCTACTCAGCAGTAACTCCAAAATCTTTCTCGTGAAAAAGGACAGTTTGAAAATTTGATTTATTCTTAAAATGCTGACCTGCTCCATCAATTAAATAATAAACTTTCTTGACTGTAAAATTAGTTTTAAGGTAAGATATTACAATTTTTTGATATTCATAAACGGTTATGTTATCATGATTTAAATTGTCGAAAATTACAGCAATGCTCACATGTTTGAGTTCATTATTTTGTTTATAGTACACTACAATTGTAAAAACTGTTGCCTGGTTATTATTCCAGTGGAAGAACTGTGTAGAATTTTGTATAACGAAAGCATAATTTTCTGCAAAATCGCAACACATGAGAAAATCTTCTTCTTGAAGATTGCTTTTTAAGTTATTTATAAAAAGTGATTGTTTCTTAGTGAAAAAATCGTGAGTTTTTAATTTTATTAATTTTTCCCCCAGTATGTCCATAAATTTGTGCACATTTACAGTTTTGGAAGCTATTGTACATCTATCTGTTTGAAACCATGATTGATACTCGATTTGAAAAATATCATTTTCATCAAAACATTCCAGCAAATGTTTTCGTAACATAGAAATATTGGGGCAATCCAAACAGTAACCCAAATAGCATCTATCGTGTACATCATGACACACAATTGTTTGGATGCAATCGTGGTAGTTTTTAAGAGGCAATTGAGTGTCTTTAGTTAAATTTTCTATGTCCATAGCACTTAGCATGAGCTTCACATTTTCGTGATGCACACACACGCATACATTGTATGTACCACTACTCCCAGCTAAAACACAATGTGGTGGCCTCAATTCTGTAAATTTACTAAAACCAATATTAACGCATTCATTTTCTTTTTTATATAAATTATACAGCTCATTTAAATTACCAAGCAGTGATCTTTTTTGAACATGTTCTCTTTCGCCATTGCTCTGTTTAATAGATACATAATCTTTTAAACCTGGCATGATTCGGCTTATATCATCTCTCTCATAAAAACTTTTTACAGAATTTACAGTATCATCTGGAAGTAATTTACCACGTTTCTTTGCAGGTATTGAAAATACTCCACTCTTCGCTACCAAATCTTTCGCTTCGCGAACTTCCCGTTCACTGTTATCGAATTCTCGCATCAAGTCCCTACGAGACCAAAACTTCGGCGCGAGAGTTAATTGCTGAATTCTCTCTTGCTTATTTGTTGACTCAGAAAATCTTTTCTTTAGTTGTTCGAGAACTGCAATACCAGCTTTGTGATACCCATATAGGATGAAAGCTTACTAGAAACTTCCTGGAAGCTTTCATGAAAGTTTCGTATGCTTCAGGAAAGCTTCCACGAAAGCTTCCTGAAAGTACCTAAAGTCTGGGTCAAATTCATGACAAAAAGCTTCCTCGGAAGATTGCAGGAACTTTTTCAGACACTTTTCAGGAAGCTTTCGGAAACGTTCTAGGAACTTTCCAGAAAAATTCAAAAAGTTCCTGGAAGCTTCATGTAGGCTGTGGGAATCTTCCAGTAGTCTTCCTCGAAAGATTACAGAAAGCTTTAAAAAATACTTCCTACAAGACTTCAGAATCGATTTATGTCAGTATGAGAATGGAAGCTTCTAGAAAGGTTCCATGAAAGCTTCCCGGCAGTACATAATGTCTAGGTCAAATTCATGACGAGAAGCTTCCTTGGAAGATTTCAGGAACTGTGTAAGAATCCTTTCAGGAACCTTTCAGGAACTTAAGGGAGCCTCCGAAAAAATTACTGTACGTTTCATGTAGGATGTAGGAATCTTCCAGGAAACTTTCAGGAATCTTTCGAAAAAGTTACTGACAGTTTCAAGTAGACTATCGGAATCTTCCAGTAAGCTTTCAGTTAGCTTTCAAATAAGTTACTGGAAGCTTCAGGTAGTCTGTGGGAACCTTCCAGGAAACTTTCAGGAATCTTTCGAAAAAGTTACCGAAAGTTTCAAGTAGACTTTATGAACTTTCCAGTAAGCTTTGAGTTAGCTTTCAAATATGGTTCTGGAAGTTTCAGGTAGTCTGTGGGAACATTCCAGTAAGCTTTTAGGACGCTTTTTCCAAGTTCTTGAAAGAGTAACTTAAAGCTATAAATATTAGAAATTCTCTATAGGTATTAACAATTGGCACATATTCTTTAGAACTTATTTCTACCTATATTAATCACCATTTTATAATTGCAGAAAAAATTTCACATAAAATTTTTTGACCTGACCGGGAATCGAACCCACGATCCTTGGGTTACTACGCACGCATGCTATCCGTTACGCTATCGCTCGCTTAAAGGAGTTCGGACATTTTCATCTAAATAAGTTACACTTTTCACGATTATTTCATTGTTATTATTTTGATTATTTTATTTAAAATATTAATGCATTTCAAAAATTATACATTTAATGCGTTAAATTAAAAAATTGTAGTGTTGGAATTATTAATCTGAATAAACATGTTTTTGTATTTGGCATTTCATTATGTTGATTAAATTATTTTGAAAATTCGAATTGAATGGTTTAAAAAAATTCTTAGTATAGTATTTATATATACGGTGGGCCTAATAATTGTCTTTTTCAAAAAAATTGTTTAAAAATTTTTTAATTAAAAAAAAATTGTAATGTCGATAAGTAGGAATCTGCTTTTTGTCATTTTGATGCAATTTTTCAACGAGTATATCTTAACTGAGGCACGTACCTATTAGTCTCCCTCCCACCCTATCTCTCCCTCCCTCTCTTTCCGACCTCTCTCTCTCTCGCTCTCTCTCTCTCCGGCTCTCTCTCTCTATCTCTTCCTCTCTCTCAACATCCGGCAAACTGAGTACCAAAAACTTTAATGAGTGCTTAAATATTTTTTTAGAAGAATCAACACGTTCTTTAAAAGCTAATTTTTTAATAAAACTTTCTACGAAAGTATAAAATAAGGCAATTATAGACGTTTTTTCTGGATAATCTATAAAAAACAACACAATTTATCTAGTTCTTTTATTTCTTCGAATCTCATCTATTCAATAAACACTCTCTACAAATGGTAATAATTTTTTTCATGACTGTACAAATAATCTATAAAATAATAATATTTATGATTTTGTATAGAAATCAAATAAATACGAATGAAAAAGTCTTTTAATTCTTTGATTCATTGTATGCTGAACAAATTATATGTAAGTACATTCAAAAAATTGTTCACTGCAAACCAAACAAACGAAAGTTGTGAAATCAATTATCGATAGTCAAGTAATGCAAACAACTCTCGGAAACTACTGTATGACTGTTCTCAGAAATATATTCAAATTTGTTCATCTTTCTGAGCTATAGAAATTAAACACAAGAAAGTACTGAAATCAATTTATTGTAGTCAAGTACCGGCCATAAGTTAATTTGACTGACATAATAGAACTTTTCGTATCTAGCGTGTAAAATTACATTTTACGCCCACATTGTAACTTCAAAATTATTCAGCCAGTGGGCATAAAATACTACTTAGCGCCCAAGAGACCCAATAGCTCACATACTCTTACAAAACTTTATAGAACCTACGCACTTTACGCCCGTGTGGGCGAAAATTATTTTAATTATATAACTATAATGCCTTCTCTTTATTTCTAAAATTCATAAGAATTTTTTTAGATATTTACGAAAAGTCAAAGCCTATATAAAAAAATTACATAGTTACCAACACATCACTATTTTTCATGATTCTTTCTCAATTTTGAACTTTCTATAATATTACGCACCTTGGGAGGAAAAGAGAAGTCTAGAGCTGCTCTAGCAGGGATGGTCTTCCGATCTCCCATACATACTTGGCGGGCCCGACGATTTGCAGTTTACCGGTGGGCTACTTAAATATAGAATACAAAATTTTTGCATAAATTCATTAACAATATTTATACCTATAAGTCTACTATAAATAATTACATTGACTTTAATTTTTAATTGATACCGTTAAGTGCAACATCCCTATATGTGCAGAATCATGATTTACTTTTATTACCCACAATATTTTTCATTGTGTCCGTCCTTTTTAAACGAGAATAAAATAAAAAATTCATATAAATTTATAGTCTATTTAAAAGTGCTTTACATTTTACTAACCGTTTTATAAGCAACCTATTGTGTATCCTTTTCCCGCGTGTAAATATCATATAAGATCTCATATGAGAATTTCAGGCATCGCATATCTCGTATCAGATCTCATATGCGATGTCATCTGTAATTTTATATATTATGGGATTACATATGAGATCTCATATGATACTTTCAGGCGGGTTTGCTCTTTCTATTTAAAAACAGAGTGATAGATTCACGGATCAGTAGTTAATATCTAGAAACAACCCATTTATACATTTTATCTGATCTTTAAACATATGAATAGTTATATGAAAATGACCATGTCTTACACCTTGAACTGTAAATCGTCGGGCCCGCCAAGTATGTATGGGAGATCGGAAGACCATCCCTGCTAGAGCAGCTCTAGACTTCTCTTTTCCTCCCAAGGTGCGTAATATTATAGAAAGTTCAAAATTGAGAAAGAATCATGAAAAATAGTGATGTGTTGGTAACTATGTAATTTTTTTATATAGGCTTTGACTTTTCGTAAATATCTAAAAAAATTCTTATGAATTTTAGAAATAAAGAGAAGGCATTATAGTTATATAATTAAAATAATTTTCGCCCACACGGGCGTAAAGTGCGTAGGTTCTATAAAGTTTTGTAAGAGTATGTGAGCTATTGGGTCTCTTGGGCGCTAAGTAGTATTTTATGCCCACTGGCTGAATAATTTTGAAGTTACAATGTGGGCGTAAGTAATGTAATTTTACACGCTAGATACGAAAAGTTCTATTATGTCAGTCAAATTAACTTATGGCCGGTACTTGACTACAATAAATTGATTTCAGTACTTTCTTGTGTTTAATTTCTATAGCTCAGAAAGATGAACAAATTTGAATATATTTCTGAGAACAGTCATACAGTAGTTTCCGAGAGTTGTTTGCATTACTTGACTATCGATAATTGATTTCACAACTTTCGTTTGTTTGGTTTGCAGTGAACAATTTTTTGAATGTACTTACATATAATTTGTTCAGCATACAATGAATCAAAGAATTAAAAGACTTTTTCATTCGTATTTATTTGATTTCTATACAAAATCATAAATATTATTATTTTATAGATTATTTGTACAGTCATGAAAAAATTATTACCATTTGTAGAGAGTGTTTATTGAATAGATGAGATTCGAAGAAATAAAAGAACTAGATAAATTGTGTTGTTTTTTATAGATTATCCAGAAAAAACGTCTATAATTGCCTTATTTTATACTTTCGTAGAAAGTTTTATTAAAAAATTAGCTTTTAAAGAACGTGTTGATTCTTCTAAAAAATATTTAAGCACTCATTAAAGTTTTTGGTACTCAGTTTGCGGGATGTTGAGAGAGAGGAAGAGATAGAGAGAGAGAGCCGGAGAGAGAGAGAGAGAGAGAGAGAGAGGTCGGAAAGAGAGGGAGGGAGAGATAGGGTGGGAGGGAGACTAATAGGTACGTGCCTCAGTTTAAACTTTTGTAATATGTTTTTTAGATAGATTTCACAACTTTTTAAGAGAAAATAATAATTACATAATGTGATAACGTTATGAGAGTTTATTATAGTATATTTTTAATATCATTATTAAATGGCTGTATTGTTATTCATAAAAGTTTTAAATTTGAAGAAACAGTCAAATTTTTCTTCAAGGAGCTCTATAAAATGATTATATTAGTTAAATTTTTTGAAATAATTTAATCAAACATGTATTTTCTTAGGTATGATGATAAATTAACAATATTATTAATTGTAAAATCATATGAAAAAAACATAATTCTTTTTATTTTTATAGAAAGTTTTTATTTGTACAGTCATGAAAAAAATTATTATCATTTATAGAGAGTGCTTATCAAATAGATGAGATTAGAAGAAATTAAAGGACTAGATAAATTGTGTTGTTAAAACGTAAATAAACTTTTTTTTTTAAAAACGTGTTGATTATTTAAAAAAAAATTTTTAAACTCTTATTAAAGTTTTTGGTACAGAGTTTGACGGATGTTGAGAGAGAAAGAAAGAGGGAAGAGAGCGGGAGAAATAGAGGGCGAGAGAGAGGGGAGAAGAAACGGAGGGAGAGTAGATTATACAGAAAAAATGTCTGTACTTGCCTTATTTTATAACTTCGCAGAAAGTTTTATATCAACAATATTATTATTTGTACAGTTAATAATTACATAATGTGATAACGTTATGACAGTTTATTACAGTATATTTTTAATATCATTATTAAATAGTAGTATTGGTATTAACAAAAGTTTTAAATTCGAATGTTCTTTTAAGCTGCTTTTTCTATAGAATGTCTTGTGGGTTCTTTAAATTTGACAGACGTGTAATTTATGTATTTGTTAACAGTTCTACTTATAAACTGTTCAATCAAGATCTTCTTATCCATATGATTCATAAGTTCTGATACTCTGTAAAAATAAAAACAAAATTTCACAAAGTAACAATACTTATTATTATATTAATAACAGTTTTCTACTATATAAAAGTTTGCTACTTATCTGAATATTTATATTTTCATTTCAAAGTACAAATATACTTCTGATCTTGCATGTAATAACCACTGTCGAAGAAAATGAATCTACTATGGAGCGCACCACCTAGACCTCGTCAAAGGCTACCTCGAACACCTGGACCTACTATTACATGCGCCCTGACATCTAAATGCAAAAAACTACGGAGCGCAACACCTAGACATCGTCATCGGCTACCTCGAACACCTGGACCTCCTATTACATTCGCCCTGACATCTAAATGCAAAAAACTACGGAGCGCACCACCTAGACATCGTCATAGGCTACCTGGAACACCTGGAATTCCTGTAAAATACGTCCTGACATATAAATGCAAAAAGCTACGGTGCGCACCTCATCGACTACCCCGAACACCTGGACCATGTATTAGATGCACCCTGAGATCTAATCGCAAAAAATTACGGAGCGCACAACCTAGACTCCATTATTGGCCACCCAAAGACCTAGACCACGCATTCGATGCGTTCCAATACCTAGAGGTAAAAAACTACGAAGCGCACCACCTAGACATCGTCATCGGCTATCTCGAACACCTAGAATTCCTGTACAATGCGCACTGACATATAAATGCAAAAAACTACGGTGCGCACCACCTAGACATCATCCTCGGCTACTCCGAACACCTGGACTTCCTGTAAAATGCGCGCTGACATATAAATGCAAAAAACTACGGTACGCACCACCTAGACATCATCATCGGCTACCCCAAAGACCTAGACCACGGATTCGATGAGTTCCAATACCTAGAGGTAAAAAACTACGAAGCGCACCACCTAGACATCGTCATCGGCTACCTCGAACACCTAGACTTCCTGTAAAATGCGCGCTGACATATAAATGCAAAAAACTACGGTGTTCACCACCTAGACATCATCCTCGGCTACCCCGAACACCTGGACCTCCTATTAGATGCGCCGTGAGATCTAAATGCAAAAAACTACGGAGCGTACCACCTAGACATCGTCATGGGCTACCTCGAATACCTGGACCTCCTATTACATTCGCCCTGACATCTAAATGCAAGAAACTACGGAGCGCACCACCTAGACATCGTCATCGGCTACCTCGAACACCTGGACTTCCTGTAAAATGCGCGCTGACATATAAATGCAAAAAACTACGGTGCGCACCACCTAGACATCATCCTCGGCTACCCCGAACACCTGGACCGCCTATTAGATGCGCCGTGACATCTAAATGCAAAAAACTACGGAGCGCACCACCTAGACATCATCATCGGCTACCCCGAACACCTGGACCACGTATTAGATGCACCCTGAGATCTAATCGCAAAAACCTACGGAGCGCACAACTTAGACTCCATCATCGGCCACCTCAAAGACCTAGACCACGCATTCGATGCGTTCCAATACCTAGAGGTAAAACGCTACGGAGCGCACCACCTAGACATCATCTTCGGCTACCCCGAAGGCTTTACCTCGAGTTCCTCGGGTACAGTTCGGATGAGCCTCGAATTCGCCTGAAGCTAACCGCGGGTGTGCCTCGGATTAGCCTCGGCAGCACCTCGGCTGTACCTCGGCTCGAGCCGCGGCAAATCCGGGGCTGGAGCCGAGGTCCGAGCCGAGGTCCCAGCCGAGGTAAAGCCGAGGTCCGAGCCGAGGTAAAGCCGAGGTCCGAGCCGAGTTCTAGCCGAGGCTCGACCGAGGTCCAACCGAGGCTCGACCGAGGTCCGAGCCGAGTACTCTATACCTTTGTAAAAGTCTACATTGTTATGACTCATCTCGCGCAATTCGATCTTACATGTGAAGTGTCATGACAGAAATTTTAAAACGTCGATTTCTCGAAAACACGTACAAGTGGGTTAGGTCGTTATTCCGAGAAGCCACAGATATTATGTTCATAATATATGTAAATACATATATAGAGATATATACATAGAGAGAGGTTATGTACTAATAAACATATATACTGTATATAATAAAAAATATACATATGTTTAGGTCTCTTCTTCTCTCCCTCTCTCTCTATCTATATTTTTATCTTTCTCTTTCTTTTGTCTTTCTTTATTATTATACGGCCATTATCACTGCTTAACTCTTCATGGCCATTAATTCCTGGTGATTGTATGTGTGTATATATATATATATATATACATAACATATATGACGTCACAGGAAGTCGGGAAAAACCGGATGCGAGGCTGAATACCATGGAGAAAGTTAAGAAATCGGAAAGCCGACAAAAAAAAAATTCAGTCCCTTATATCTTTTGAATGAGATAATCTTTTTAAATAAAATCTTTTGATTTGAGTAGAGCAATGACATGGCTTTCGATTAAGAGGGATATGTTATATAGTTAAAACTAGCGCAATAGGTGTATAAGCTCATAGAATTTCTCGTACATCCATTTCAATGTATATCATCACGCGGTCGTCCTAAGGCTCTTCTATACTTGCCTTCGGAACGCTCCCGCGTTCCTTGATGATAGTACGAATAGAATCGCTCAAAAAATTCTGAGTATAGTATTTATATATAGGAAGGACGTCAAAATTGTGTTTTTCTAAATGAATGTTTGAAAGTTAATTTATCAAATAATGAAATTGTGTTGATTTTAAACTCCAGGTAGACCATTCAAGTTGAAGATTTGGTAAGATATAATAAAAAAAATGTTACTGTATATTTTTCATTATATTCCTTTTTTGGCCATGTGGAGTTCAAAATTAACCCAATTTAATTATTTAATAATTTAACTTTCAAACATTCCTTTCGAAGAACACAATTTTCACGTCCTCTCTATACATAAATACTATATTCAGAATTTTCTTAGCGATTCTATTAGTACTATCATGAGATGTGGGGATATCTCCAGAACTTTTAATGTTCACGTTACGGCAACTTTTTAGATCTTTTTAATAAGAAATATATACTTTCAGCAAAGTAAATAGGTAAAAATAAATGTTTTTTAAATGTTCCATGTATGAAACAATCGTTCCAGTTACGTATAAAGCATAAGTAGAAAATATTTCAGAGATGTGCCTACAATACATTTGAAATCTAGAATTAAGAAAGTTGTATCAGTCATTTCTCAAAAATAAAAATTTTCATAGTAATTCTATTCCATACCTTTTAACATAAAGAATTTTCTTAATATGGATATCAGATTTCATTCTTTATTAAAAATACAATCATTTGATTTATTGCACGTGGGTATGCCACGCATTGTTTAAAAGTCATGCGTCTACAAAAAATTACTTCTCAAGCGTTAACTCATTAAGAAAAAAAAAATAGATTTTTGATAAGCACACGCTGAATTTTGAAATTTATATTTCAAAAGTCATTGTAATCACTAACTTAATATTTTAGAAAAACGTAGTTAAATTGTCAAAATGATATATTTAAAATTTAATACAGTTTTGATAGGATTAAGCCAAATAAGTTCGTCATTTATATTATAAAAAAAAATTTTTCGATATACTCGTAAAATGGAATTGTGTTGCTTTCATTTAAAAAAAAAAAAACTAAAAAACGAGTAAAGCAAGCTTTGAATAGATAAATAAGTGCTCGAACAAAAAAATTTTTTTTTTTATACACTGAACATCAAAAGTTCTAGAGATATTCTCATATACTCGGCGAAAACTTGCATGAAAATGACAAAAATGAAGATTCCTACTTATCGATATTACAATTCAAGAAACGTTTGTGAAACATTTGTGAAATATTCCGAGAATTGATAAGGCGATACATTACGGAAATATTGCAGAGAAATTTAATTATAATATTTCACTAATAATGACGTAATATTCAACATTATATTGAAGAACTATTTTTCCATAATTTTATAA
The DNA here is from genome assembly GCA_036365515.1 of Torymus aiolomorphi. Taxonomy (NCBI): domain Eukaryota; kingdom Metazoa; phylum Arthropoda; class Insecta; order Hymenoptera; family Torymidae; genus Torymus; species Torymus aiolomorphi. Next base: position 94,822,955 of record CM070877.1, on the reverse strand, counting down.
ATGTTTTTTAATTATTTCGGAAGCATTCCGAGAAATGACAAAAGCGATACATTGCGGAAATCTTAAAGATAAATATTTCATGATATATTTCACTAAAAGCGACGTAAACTTCTCCATCAAATCGAAAAATTATTTATTACTAAATCAAGAAACGTTTTTAAAATATTTCAACAATATTTCCTGAAACGTCAACGCGATACATTGCAGAAATATTACGAAAAAACCTTTCATAAAATATTATACCTCCAAACTTTAATTTTATATTATAACCTCCAAATTTTTGTATTGTAGCAATAAACAAATACAATCCAAGTTTCAATAAAGTTTGCGGTTATTTATTACATAGGCATTGTTCGTAAAAGAATTAATAAAGTCAAAGAATAGTGGATAAATATTTATTTTTTATTATTAGTCAACGTAATATGAACAGATTGAAATACATCCAAACGTATTGAGCTTCAATCATAGAATGAATCTTTTTTGTTCTTTTTTTGTTATGTTTAAAGTCAAACGGTTGCTATGGTAACACTTTAAAAGAATGTCTCAGCCGACCAGAACGTCTACAAGCGCGCCTCTTCGCGCCTATCCCGTGGTCTCTCTTCATCAATTTCAAAAATTGGTTAAGAGACAGCTGTTGCCCCGAATACAAATTCGTGCACGCGGTCGGTAACTCATAATTTGAGACAGAGTTTTGAAGAAATTATTTAAAAGAAAATCTCTAATTATTTATGTATATATATGTGTGTATAAAAGTGAATTTAAATACGAACGGATTTACAAATTGGTTTCGTAACAGGCATAATATAATAAAGACAAAGAAAGAGCGCGCCCAGCGCGCCTGAACTTTCTCGATTTTCAAAATAAGATGATTATCAGATGATCTATGAATCCATGAAGCTTCCAAGTTGGAACCTTCCGCGAAACTTCCAGTACTGATCTTCTGTAAACTTTTATGTAAGCTTTCTAAAAGCTTCCCCGTAAATTTCAAGTGGCATTTTACCGCAGCACTTATGGAAACTTCTTGTCAGCCTTCCCTAAAACTTGCTAATAGCTTCTTAGGAATGTTACTTTGGAACCCTTTTGAAAGCTTTTATTATATCCTTAAGCCAGCTATTTTTTATATTATGTTAGGAACCCTGCTTGAAATACTTCCTGGAGTCTTCCATCAAATTTTCTTCAAGGTTGAATTGGAACTTCCATAGGAAGCTCCCTGGACTGTATTTCAAAAACTTCCCGCAATCTTTACATGTAATTTAACTTTCGATCTTCCTAGAAGCTTTATGTTAGCTTCCAAGAGCCTTCCGCGAACCTTCCAGTGCCGATTTCAGTAACGGTTTATGTAAACACCGTGGAAACATTCTCGTAAGTCTTGAGTAACATTTCACCGTAGCACTTTTGCAACCTTTCTGTTAGTCTTTCCTAACGCTTTCGGTGTGGAGGCTTTCTAAAAACGTTATTCCTGAATCCACTCGGAAGCTTCCGGTATAACTTTAGACCAGTTGCTTTATTGTATGTCAGGTATCTTGCTTGAATACTTCCTAGAATTTTCCCTCAAACCTTTCCTCTAGGTAGAATTGGAACTTCCATGGGAAGCTTCCTGGAATGTATTTCAAAATGTTCCCGCAATCTTCATATGTAATTCAACTTTTGTTCTTTCTAGAACCTTTATGTTAGGTTCCAAGAGCCTTCCGCGAAGCTTCCAGTGCTCATTTCAGTAATCGTTTATGTAAGCTTCGTGGAAGCTTACTCGTAAGTATTGAGTAACATTTTACCGTAGCACTTTTGGAACCTTTCTGTTAGAATTTCCTAACGCTTTCTGGAAGCTCCCTATAAAGGTTACTCCGGAATCTAGCTGAAAGCTTTCGTTATAACTTTAGGCCAGTGGCTTTATTTATATGTCAGGAATCTTGCTTGTATACTTCCTAGAATCTTCCATGAAAGCTTTCCTCAAGTTTTAATTGGAACTTCCAGAGGAAGCTTCCTGGAATATATTTCAAAAGCTTTACGTAATCTTTATATGTAATTTAACTTTTATTCTTCCTAGAAGCTTTATGTTAGCTTCCAAGAGCCTTCCGCGAAGCTTCCAGTGCTCATTTCAGTAATCGTTTATGTAAGCTTCGTGGAAGGTTGCTCGTAAGTGTTGAGTAACATTTCACCGTAGCACTGTTGGAACCTTTCTGTTAGACTTTCCTAACGCATTCTGGAAGCTCCATAAAAAGGTTACTCCGGAATCTAGCCGGAAGCTTCCGTTATAACTTTAGGCCAGTGGCTTTATTTATATATCAGGAACCTTGCTTGAATACTTCCTAGAATCTTCTATGAAAGCCTTTCTCAAGGTTTAATTGGAACTTCCAGAGGAAGCTTCCTGGAATGTATTTAAAAAACTTCCCGTAGTCTTTATATGTAATTTAACTTTTGTTCTTCCTAGAAGCTTTATCTTAGCTTCCAAGAGCCTTCCGCGAAAACTTCCAGTTCTCATTTTCGATAATCTTCTATGTAAGCTTTTCGGAAGTATCCGTAGAGCTTCCATGTAATATTTCATAATTAAGTATTTGAAACTTTTTCTGTTTCCTTCCTGGAATCTTTCTGCAAGCTTACTTAGAAATATTCCAATGTAACCTTCCTGAAAGTTTCAGTTAGCTTCCTTGAAGGTTGCATTAACCTTCCACTGTAAGCTTCCTTGGAACTTTCTTCCGGAAGCTTTCATGCTATGTGGGATTCATCATCACACACTGTTTTAGCTTTTTTAGCATCAGATGGAGATAAACGTAATTTCTGTTCATAAATTTGGCGTCGACAGGTTGAACATATTTTAGCATTTTCAGGTACTAAAGGATATTCACTTCTGAAAAGTGTTGGAAAGTCAGACAAATTTTAAGATGCAGGGTGATCATTTTTATTTAAAGGATTTATACATGTCAAGTTCCAAGATGATTCCAAAAATATTGAAATCAAGAGTCACCAATGATTTAATAATCAAATGCACAAAAGTCGCAAGGAAATCAAATTGTTTAACTGCTTTTGACAAGAAATTCGAAAAAATTCGAAGAGGAAGAAGATAAAAAGTTATGGTAATTATATACCTTCGACGTGATGATTTACATACAGTTTCAAAAGTGTGGACGCCACCTATCGAATGAAAAATGAATGATTCCATGCCGCGCGGTACCGCGCGTAGGAACCGTCTTTTCAGCGCCGTGTATCTACTCTTTCGCTTTCTATTTCTAGCAGAAAACATCTTGGACACTTTTTGGAAAATATCATTTCCTACGTAAAAAATACACAGCTTTCGATCTAAAGGGTAAAAGAAATATTAAAAATATACTTTTCGAGATATAACACGTAAAAACAAAAAAAAAAATATTATCTACACTGAAAAAGAAACGTTAGTACAAGAGTTACTATATTGCTGTTAGTTTTGAAATTTTATTATTTTATAAAATAATTAATAAAGTATTACTCCATGCATTATTAAGAATCCAGAATAATAGGTAAAGAATTAAAGATTATAAAAGGTTATTATATAGGCAACGAGGCGGGCGCGTCTGCGCGCTGTACCGCGTAGTACCGCGCGCAGGAAAGGCGGAGCTTTTACTCTTTCGCGTTCTATATCTCGCAGAAAACATCTTGGGCACTCTTTGGAAAATATCCTTTCCTACATAAAAAATGCTCAGCTTTCGATCTAGAGGGTAAAAAAAAAATATTAAAAATATCGTTTTCGAGATATAACAAGTTTTGTACTTCTTGAGGATGAAAATGGAAAATTTCGGGAAAACTGCCTACACCATTGGAAAGCTGAGGAAAAAATGCATTGGATATGCTTATCATAAAATTTTTTCAAGTACATTTCAGTATCTTAAACATGAGCTGGAAACAGCACGATTTGGCGCTCGCGCGCCGCGCTGGGGCAGTTGACATGAAACGCCTCATATACATGATGAGTGCATCGAGCACACGTGATTCCAAGTCGATTTGGAATATCCAGAAAATTTGCATGATGTACACAAAGATTTACCATTCTGTGCAGAGCATAAAAAAGCACCAGGCTCCTCACGAGCTAAACTGCTTACAACTATTGAACCAAAATTGCGATATGTACTTCATTCTAGCTTTGACGAACGGATTAAAACTAAACAAAATTTACAGAGTATTAAAATTTAATCAAAGACCTTCGTTAAAAGAATATATCAATTTAAATAGTAAAATGAGACAAGCAGCTATAAATGACTTCGAGAAAAATCTTGACAAGCTAATGAATAATGCTGTTTTTGGTAATACTATCGAAAATGTAAGAAAAAGAGTTAATTTTAAATTAGTGAGTAAGTGGGAAGGTCGATATGGAGCAGAAGCTCTTATTGCACTGCCAGAAGTTCATAGCCGTACCATTATCGATGAAAATCTTGTTCTCATAGAATTACAGAAGACAGATGTGTACATGAATAAGCCAATTTATGTAGGTCTTTGTGTATTGGAGTTATCAAGGATTTTGGTGTGTGATTTTCCCTACAATTACCTGAAGAAGCAATTTGGAGATCGTTGCAAATTGCTATATACAGACACTGATAGTTTGATATATGAAATAAGTAATGAAGACATATACGAAATGATGAAACGTGACATCTCAAACTTTGATACTTCTGATTATCCAGCTGATAACATATTTTGAATTCCACAAGCTAACAAAAACGTAGTAGGCTTGATGAAAGATGAATCTAACGGTCAAATCATGACTAAATTCGTTGGGGTACGTAGTAAAATGTATAGTATACGTATAAATTGACAAGATAAGTGAAAAAGTTAAAGGTGTTAAAAGTGGCGTTGTTAATAAATCTATCACTTTTGATGATTATGCTGATAATACAGTCTAAAGCACATGTAGTATGTACGATTGAGCAAATAAAGTTAGCTTGAAGCCCCTGCGATGATAAGAGATAACTAATACCTGGGGAAACAGATACTCTAACTAGGTGGCATTATAAACCTATTGAAATTAATGAAGACTGATAGCAAATGTAGGTTTATATATAAAAGAATTTATCTATGAGATATCAAACCCTAACCATTTAACATAAATCTTATTTCCACTCTTCTTAAGCATCTTCTCTACAAGATAAACATCTGGATATTTAGCTCTAAGCAGTTCTTGTTCATAGAAACCACCAGCGATTGATTGATCTTGATAATCTTTTAGCTTGTAAGTAACTGGATTAATAGTCATCACTTGACTTATTGTAAAAATTTCTGTTGACCAATTAGGTGTATAACTCTTCTCCAATACTTGCTTTATCTTACTCACTCTTACTTTATCTCCAATCTTAAATTTTGGCTTTTTCGCCATTTTCATCTGTCGAGCAAACTTTTCAAGTACTCCTACCTCATTGGTCAATGTTATATCTTTCGGTTTCATTCTAGTGGTGCGATGTTTGCTATTATTATACTCCTTTCGCAAATTGGGCAAGATATCAAGACACTTGTGCTTTCCACGCAAGCTGAATTGCATCCACATCTTCTGCTTGAGTGTTCGATTGAAACGCTCACAAATAGATGCTTTAAGATTACTGTATGTCGAATAGAGATTAATTCCGTATCGTTGCATGAGACTTTAAAATCTTCCTCAATTCGTACTCCATATGTATTGTCAAGTGACTTGGCACGTTTTTGAAAAGTCTGTAAATAAGCTTGTTTAAATGATTCTATTTCGTCTTGTGTAACTGTTTGCGATTGCTCATCATTATCCACGTCACTTTCGGCCGCTTCAAAGGATGTATCTACTGCTCTAGTCTTTACAGTTTCGTCAAGATCACGTTGTTCCTCTTCCTCACTTAAATTTTGCTCTTCAACAGCTGCTTGCTCTTTCGGTTTTATTTTGATTACTTTTTCCTTCTTTGTTTGTGCAGCATCAACGAGTTTTTCAAGCTGACTTATAATACGCTTAAATGTTTCGCCTAACACCTTTTTTACATCTGTTTTATCTTGCCTCGACTGCTCGTACTTTCGCTTAATTGCTTCCCTCGATTTTACAGTTTGATTAAGAACGTTTTCTTCTTGCTTGAGGTTTGCCATATTGTCTGATGAACAGCTAAAATTCTACTACTCAGTTGTGCTTTGGGGCAGCTATATTTATAAGAAATTGATCGAACCCCTTTCTATATCGACCGCTATCAAGTGCCCTCTCTTTCTCGATAACAAAGAATCTATACTTATCGTTATTCCAGCAACTTGAACACACATCTCTAAATTGAGCATATGACATATCTGTGTTTACATGATCATTATATACATGCTTTAAATTCATATCATCTTGTCGAAATAATACTAATAAATTAACATTATCTCGTATTAGATGCTTTGGAATGTGAGCATAAGATTGACATAGATAGAAGCAGTCCACATTCTTATGACGTCCCATACAAAGGAAATTTTTAATTTTTTCTTGTTTTTCACATGCTACATCATCAAATATGATAATTGAATTTCGAAGTACTTCTTCTATTGATATTACTTCATCATGATCCTTGAATGGGAAATACTTAATTCCATTTATAGACTTCAAGAGAAACTTGAGAAATTTGTATTTGGGCTGTTCCAGTAATTTTGAGTAAACATATACATTTTCAAATTTTAATCTACTAGGATGAGTAATGAGTGAGAGTAAAGCGTTTGTTTTTCCACAGTTTGATGTTTGATGGACCACAAAATATAGCACTAATATTATTGGGAAGCAGCTCACCATGACGTATTTTTTATTTTTGTTGCGTCATTAATTTATCAAAATTCACAACAGGGAGTTTAACGTATTGCTCCTCAAACTCCATGCTTTGACGTTACAAAGAAAACTGACACTGAGTGCATATATACAGAATACTTATACATATTTCAAGTTAGTATGTATTTATCCTCCGAGGCGTTGCCATCATGATTGAGCGTAAGCAGCGTAAACACAGTACAGGTAAAGGTTGAGGTTTAGTCAATATACTCATCAATAAGCTTTCATTTGAATTTCATCAACCTGGTTATCAATATTGTGGTCCAGGGACTAAACTTGTAAAGGGTCTTGTTCGAGGTAACCTTGGAATTAATCCTTTAGATCAAGTTTGTAAAGAACACGACATTGCCCTACTCACGGAATCGAGACACCGTTGGAGCTAGAAACGCTAATGATAAAGTATTGGCAGCTAAAGCCTGGAAACGTGTTTTTGCTAAAGACGCAAGTATTGGTGAGAAGACAGCAGCTTATACTATAACAAACGCTATGAAGTTAAAATCAAAATTCGGCATGGGGTTGAAAAAGAAACCAACTACTACACTGGCTAAAGTAGTCGAAGCAGCCTCGAAACCAACCATCTTTAGTAACGATTCGCGCAAGATTTTCCAAGCTGCATTGAAAAGTGCTCGAGATGCTGTGAAGAAAGCTGGTGGTAAAGCCAAAGTACACATACCTCGTATACTACCAGTTCCATGAAAAATCGGAGGATTTCTGCCTTTTCTTATCCTATTATTTGCTGGTCTAAGTGCAACTGGTGCATTGGCAGGTGGCGCTGCTGGTATAGCTAAAGCAGTAAATGATGCAAAAGCTGCTAAACGGGAACTTGAAGAAAGTCAAAGACATAACAGTGCGATGGAAGCTATGCTCTGGGTAAAGGTCTTTACCTTAAACTGCATAAAACAGGCTATGGCATCTATATAAAACCCCATAGTGGTAAAAAAAATCTTCTATGTAAAATTACCTCACAGAGCACTGACTGACGCTGACTTGATAAAGTACGCTCATATTATGCGAATTCCATACTTTCGAGGTATATTCATGCGAAATACATTACCAGAGAGTCCACACTACTACGAGTCAGCGATTGTTAATCTCGATTATGAAAGAGGACCTGGAACACATTGGGTAGTCTATCGGAAACGAGGCAATAACGTTGTGTACTTTCGGTTGTATAATTTCGGGGATCTTCAGCCACCTTTAGAACTTCTGAATTACCTGGACGTTAGCGTCGTAAAGTATAATGATGATAGATATCAAGATTTCAAATCATACAGTTGTGGGCATCTCTGTTTAAAGTTTCTGATTGAGGCTATATAAAACGATGTAAATGTTATTCATAGTCAGTATTAATTATGGTATAGTATACATAGTCAGTATTAATTATAGTATAGTTTATCTGGAGCGTCATCTACCTAGAAGCTTAATACTTTCCACCGATTGAACTTCTGGCAAATAAAAGATACGTTCTAGGATTGATTGAACTTGTAACCTTTGATTCAATACCCAATATTGATATAGGCAATGACAAGTTTTACGTCGGCGAAGAGATAGTGACATTATTGACAGGTAGCTGGGAGATTGAAGACATTGAGCGCCATCTACAGGAAATACTTACATCTAAAGGCATAGTACTCAGTCTGAAACCTAATAATAATACTCTCCGTAGTACTATCAAGTGCAGCCATATAATAAATTTCCAACCACAAGATTCTATTGGAAGATTGTTAGGCTTTACAGGACGTACACTTTCAGCATATATCACTCACGAATCAGATTTACCTGTAGCTATTCTCAAGGTTAACGCTCTGCAAGTTGAGTGGAACATTACAGCTGGAGCTTATATAAACGGACAAAAAGTGCATACGATACATGAATTTTTCCCAGCTGTTCCCCCAGGCTATAAGATCATTGAAATTCCAACACAAGTTATTTATTTACCAATCACAGTTCATATTATCGATAATATACAGTTGCGCATTGTCGATCAAGACGGAAACTTTGTGAATTTTCGTGGAGAAATTATAACAATCAGACTACACATCAAAGCTGCATCATAATTATGGGAATCGTCTATAGCCGCAGAAGCTATATTAAGAACAACCTATGCTATCAGAAGATCAGTCATCATCGAGCAGTGACGATGCTAACACCACAGAACATTCGCTTCCTAAGAAGTATATGCCTCCAGGTCAGAAGAAACGTTGGAAGAAAATAATATGTCTGTTTTTCTGCTGTTTCAAAGATGGAAGACATATTGAACGTACAATCACCTGTGGAATTTGACGTATCTATCGCTCATTATGAAGTACATGCACATCAGCCTTACACTTCATCCGCTTTCAATGACAGCGATGAAATTCGAATCGCCATACAACATCAAGATCTCTGCCTACTACCTTCACTCAGTTTATTACATATTCATGGTCGATTAACTAACGTAGATGGTGCAGCTACTGTCAATACTAAGTTTGTAAACAATGCCCTCTGTCATCTTTTCGAAGAATTTCGATATGAAATTAATGCTATAGAAATTGATAAATGTAAAAATGTTGGTTTGACAAGTCTAATGAAAGGTTTGATATCGTTCAATCCTACACAAAACTTGGAAAACGCAGGCTGGATTGATATTGGAGAAATTCAACAAATCGCCAATAATGCTGGCTACTTTGATGTGTCAATACCACTAAGTATGATTCTCGGCTTTGCGAAAGACTATCGTAAAATTATAGTTAATTGCAAACATGAGCTTGTTTTCACAAAATCGAAAAATGTTGTAAATGCTATTGTGCAAACGCAAGCAGAAGAGTTTAAAATTAATCTAATTAAAATTAAATGGTTAATGCCGTATGTGGTATTATTTGAAAAGCATAAAATACGTCCCCTTCATTACCTACAGATGGAAACATCCATTGCTATGAATTTCCGTAGTTGAGATCTATACGAGTATCCATTACTCCCAACCACATCGAAGCATGTTTGAACTGTAAAGACATCGAATCAGCTGGAAAAACCACGATTCGTCATTCTAGGTTTTCAGACAAATCGTAAAGGACAAAGTGGATCTAACGCTAGCCGCTTTGATCATTGTAATATAAGTAATGCGAAACTATTTCTCAATTCACAATACTATCCTTATGGAAATCTCAATCTTAATATTGATCAAAATCAATTCGCTTTATTATATGATATGTATATAAGCTTTCAAAATGTGTATTATGGAAAAGAGACAGAACCTATGGTCAAGAAAGGAGAGCATATACAGCATGCTCCTTTAGTTGTTATCGATTGTTCAAAGCAGAATGAGTCGTTGAAGCAGGCTCCAGTTGACGTTCGTCTTGAATTCGAGGCTAAAGAAAATTTTCCAGCACAGACATCAACCAACTGCTTGATATTACACGACCGTATTATTGAATATAATCCCATAAGTGGGGATATTAAGAAATTAGTCTAAGGAGGGGATACAGGTATAACCCTGCAAAGCCATTTGAACAGTCAGTCAACATGGAGTACGTGGTGGATGTGAAAGGATTCAAGCAAACGATCAATGTATTTGCTGTCGAAAAATTAGCCATTGTACCTCTGAGTGGAAACGTGAAAGAAACCAGCTATATTTACCTTCAAGCCACGCACACCGCAGTGTAGACTTCCAGCAAAGTACAAAAGTAAAAATTGCTGGTTGGAACATAATTATCACGGCTTATTTTGGAGTTCGGGTGAGCTGCCCTATGAAGAGTTGAAAAATGTGTTACGGAGTAGTCTACATGATGCAAGTGTCGTATATGTGAAGGGCCTTGAGAAAAAGCAGTGGCTTGAACAATACAACCTTAACGTATATGATATGAGCCATATGCGCTTTCCATCACTGCAGAAACTCAAGTTTGATGTATTGAAGCAGCTGTGTCCTTATCATCGACTTGCTTACAAGGCAAACTGTGCACATCGATATATACTGTTGCTAAGAAAATTTTATCATGATAATACTCCATCACTAGAGAGATCTCTCAAGATATTTTTTCACACAGAACATTTAGCCTTTATGAATTCTACGGATATTGCACAGCTACCTAAGGCATCTTTTTTTCTCGCACTCGTTGGCTAGGATTGGCAGGCGGGCTGGCTGTCGGCTCCTTGCTCGCTATCTCCCTCGCTTTCGTGACACACGCGGGGCGGGCTTACTCTCTCGCTATATCTCTCTTACTCGCACGCACACGAGTCGGCGCCTCCACTCCTACCACACACGATTTAGGTACGTGAACGACGCAGACGCGATAAAAAGCTATCGAGAGAGCAATCTCGGTGTGCTCGACACGGTAGAAAGATGGCTGCCGTGACACGCGAAAAGTACTAAGCAGCTTCGCGACGGATGACGGGCATAATACGTGCCCCGAGACGGATTTGATACTCGCGGAGCGTAAGCGCGCTGGCGCGTGGGCCTCATTTCGACTGCGCCGGAGTTGCGCGCTCGCTCGCGCTCACTGCCTTTGCGCGGCAGGTTTAAATCGCGACCGGTGTACGCGTTACAAGTTATTCGAATTTAATTAATTAATATCGTAATACAAGTTACTCATTTTTTAAAAATATTGTATAAATAAGTAATTATTAAAAATCATTGATAGTTTAGGTGAATAATCAAAATTAAATGGCAATTCAAAAAATATGATGCACCTTATGTACATGAAAGTGCCCTATCCCTCTCAAGCGAGTGATGGCGTAGTAGAGAGCGTTCGTGTGTAGTAATTCAAAGTTCATGGGTTCGGTTCTCTGCTAGGTGAAAATTTTAAGTAATGTTTTTTTTGCGATAGTGTAGTTGCGATTTACTTAAGAAACAAGTTTGTTTAACGAATATGCGTTACATAATATTTTGTGTGTGTAATTTTTCCTGCATCTCACGTGAGTACTCACGTGAGAGAATGGTCAAAAATCTTACGTGAGTACTCACGTACTTACTCACGTGATTTTTTTAATAGGGAAGTACTATGTTAAGATATCAAGGAACGCGGGAGCATTCCGAAGGCAAGTATAGAAGAGCCTTTGGACGACTGCGTGATTATATACTTTGAAATGGAGGTACGAGAAATTCAATGCGCTTATATATCTATTGCGTTAGTTTCAACTATATAATATATCCCTCTTAATAGAAAGCCATTTCATTGCTCTACTCAAATCAAAAGATTTTATTTAAAAAGAGTATCTCGTTCAAAAGATATAGACAACTAAATTTTTTTATGTTCCTTCATTATTATATATATATTAGGTACGCAACTAAGGAGGTAAAGAGTTGGCCAGTCCAGAGCACGTGTAAATTGCAATCCGAGCCGAAGGCGATCGAGGGCGACAAACATGTGCTCTAAGGTGGTCCTCTTTATCTCCATGTTGCGTATACGATTTTTCATCATGAAAATATTCATATGTTTAAAGGTCATAGGTAAAAAGTATGAATGGATTGCTTCTAGATATTAAATAGTGATTCGAGAATCGATCACTGTTTTTAAATAGATAGTGCAAAATGATACAAAAAGGTTACTTATAAAATGGTTAGTAAAATATAAAGTCCTTTTCAATATAGACTATAAATTTTTATATGAAATTTTAGAGTTTAAAAAAAGATGAACAATAGGAAAAATTTTTTCGGTAATAAAAGTAAACCAAAGCGCCGTGTGACCTGGAGATGGACCCACCAAAGGCAGACCAGAAAACAAGGGACCCTGCATAGCAACAGATGGAGACCAGGAAAACGAAGAAGAAGAAAGAGAACAAGAAGAAAGAAAAGAAAGATCGCCGTTCAAGGCTGCGAACACGTCCTTGTGCACTCACCATCAAGCAGTCAGAGGGGAAAAGCCACGCATTTATTATACGATATCATTAACGAGATCAACAAAGAGCCAACACTGCAAGAAGTGGGCCTTGCAGTGGCCAGAGTGTGTAAGACACTGGCAGGGGATGTCCTTCTAATACTTAATAAGGATAACCAGGACAAAACCGCGACGTTTAGCGACAAAATCAGGGTAGTGCTCTGTGGGGATGTGACATTCAATGCTCGGGTATAGTTGGCAACCTTGGAGATAACACGCTTGGATGGGATAGCCACGAAAGAAGAAGTCCTAGATGCAGTAGTCTGTGTCAGGAAAACCTATGGCGGCATGCAGAAAGCGACCCGCAGGCTGCCAATACAGACTGCCAGGAAGATTCTTGAGAAGCCCATAATCCGCGTGAATTGGTCGAGCTACCAAATACGTGAACTAACCAAGTGCTTCAAGTGCTGGCAGTATGGCCACATCACGAGAAACTGCAACTCAGAGGTAGACCAATATAACTGCTGCATTAAATGCGGCGCAGAGGGCCACAAAGCCGAAAGCTGTACCAGATAACCGTCCTGTGTTTTCTGTAAGGACCAAGTAGGCACCAAGACAACCCACGTACCTGGGAGCAGAGGATGCCTAGTATATGAGAAGGCACACCAAGTTTATCTCCAAAAATGGCGCTGAAGGTTCTGCAGATCATTCTCAACCACTGTGAAGCAGCACAGGACCTGCTGACCCAGAGGGTGCGCGAGGAAAAAGTAGACGTGGTCATTATTGCTGACCAATACAGGAACTTGGACGGATTTACCTGGAAGACCGATGCGACAGGCTCAGCAGCCATCTGCGCCTGTGGCAAACATTCCTTTCAGGGGGTCATGGAAGACCCTGAGGATATCTTCGTGAGAGTAAAGATAAGCGGAGTATATTTCTACAACTGTTGCATGCCGCCGAGTATGTAGCAGGAAGACTTTGAGAGGGTGCTAGATCGACCCGTCGACGACGCAGAAAACCTCAGCTCAGCGACTATTGCTGGTGATTTTAACGTCTGGGCAGTGGAATAGAGCAGTGGAATAGGGCAGTAAGGAGACGAAGAAGAGAGGGCAGGTACTCTTGGGAGCATTCTCCTTGCTGGACCTCACGCTGCTTAGCTACGGAAAGAAACCAACGTTCTTTAGGGGAGAAGCCAGATCGGTGATCAACCTCACGTTTGTCAGCAGTGGCCTGGCCAAAGGAAATAATTGCTGGGAGGTGTCTGAAATCTACACACAGAGCGATCATCGTGCTATAGCTTGGAGAGTCCGACAGCAGCAAAGCCCCAAGAATCGACAATCACAATCATAGAAGAAGAAGTTGACCGGCTGGAAGGCGAACGCTTTTGATACAGGTGTTATGCCGATAACTATATTAATCATAAGTTATTGGTGAAAATATAATTTTTTATAAAATAGATTATATATTGAAATTCAAAAAGGATATTGACATGAAGAGTTTGTTGGTGTGTGCATATGCGTGTACGAGTGCGTGTGTGCGTGTATTATGTATTTATGAAACAGTACTTTTGGGAACCTAGACTCTCTTTTTCCAGAGTTCTCTAATAGGAGGTAAGGGCAGCGCTGCGCGCCGCCATTGTCTGCAATGCACTCGTCCCTCAGGTTATTGACTTTCGCAGCGACGCCTACGCACAATGGACTGAAAGACCAAAAAAATGCTCGAAAGTCTTAATTTAATTGAATTTTGCATGGAAAAAAAGCTGAACAGACAAGTCTTTTCTTTTTGAACTACTTTTTGAGAAATTTTTCCCCCCGAAAGGTTTACACGTATTTATAAAAAACATTTGGTGTTGGATGGAAATGATCAAGAATAATTTTTATTGCGAATTATTTTATAATTTTTGAAATTTTAAGTACTTTCGGCCGTGAAGCCTTCGAGGTCACACTTATTTTTTCGACCAATTTGAGCCATACTCATTTTTGAACGATTATATTTTTGAAATTATCAATTATATAATTACCAAAAAAATTGTGGATAAGCGTGAATGATCCAAGAAATCATTCACATAATTTTTAAGCACACGTATAATTTCTTTGGTACCCAAAAAAATTCATAAATAAACAAATATTTGAAATAATGTGATATCTTTACAAATTCATAATTTTTTCTTCTTTTAATTTCAAGCTAAAAATTGAGACTTTTATTGTTCAGATACGATATTTCAAGGAAAAAAATATGTGCGCCTATTAATAAACAACTTACATAATGATTTATTTAAGGATTACTAGATTTTTGCAAAGATTGAATTTTGTTCTCTATACGGTTTAAAAAAAATGACTTTACATTGTTTTAAGTCTTTACAATGGAAAAACCTTTGGTTTTGCATAAAGAGTAAAATGGTTTGTTACTCATCAGTGTGACGCTTATAGAATTTATTTGACATTGCTTTGAATGACGTTATTAGAAACGAAACCCGTTCAAAAAACACAATTAATCGCTGGTACACTGACAAAGTCAATGAAAAATAACTTTTTTGTGTCGAGATTGATACATTTTATCCCTCACAAAAGCATATACCACATGCCAAGATAAGCAAGTAAGTAGTTTTTCACTTACTCTACAAAAACAGATGACTTTTAAACAGAAAAGAATATTATGAATTACTAGATGTTCCCATAACTTTCATAGTTACATGAGTTATCCGGTAAAAAAATGGCTTTGAAAATAAATGAGTGACGCTACCACTTTTCCACTATTTGAGGTATAAAAAGGAAGAAAGAAGGTCATACAAAAGTGTTCTCTTAATTACTTTTTTCAATTTCACTCTAGCTCAAATTTGGAAAGTTTGGTTGAATTAGTCATATAAGTAATGTATTTACAAACTTATGAACATATCTTATAAACAAATTTGTTTACACAGAGAAAAACTGTATATTTTTTAGCACATAAAAGTATTATAAAATATAGAACTATATTTTATAGTAATATGTGCAAAGAAAATTATAATGAAGGTAACTATAATAAAAGCTATTAGATACTATATATTTCATAGTAGAAGATATTTGAATAACAAAGTTCACTCAAAAGTAAATATTAAATTATATTGGTAAGTACGGTTTAATTTTCGGCTTAGAAACAATTATTGAAAATATATAACTTATATATACATATGGAATAGCAGATGATTTTATCAGTGTGCTAACACGCAAAGACTCTAATGAGTCTAATATATAATAAAACCAAATTCTTTAACATAGGTTTTTATATCAATGGCTAATTTGTAAATATAATTTAGAATAATATTGAATAATTTCATGTAAATAAAGAAGTTGTTAATATTGTTACGTTCGTGACGTATTCTTAAAACTAAATATTCATTTTCCCATCAGTAATTTTCTGACCCGCAAAAGAGTATTTTGGAATTTTAAAGAACGCAGCATTTCAGCTACGCAACAGCATGACGTAGCGAGGCACCGACTTCGCGAAAGCAAATGAGTATCGAAGCTTGTATGTATACTCAGCACTTGAATTTGAAATCGAACTACATACGGCTTACGCTCATTTAATTATTTTAAAAACATGATCTGGATTCATCGTCATATCATCTTTAACCCAATTTATTTCTGTTATAAAAAAAGTGAGGAGTGCTCGCACGAGTCAGTTATTCGTGCAAAGTGACGCGAGCCCCGTACCATTCCAGTGAACAAAAGGAGTAGTTTTCTAATAAAATCAATAATTCACTAGTACTAGTTTATAGCGCAATCAATGCATATCTTATACTGTAATCGGATGGTTAGTGGGGGAAAATACCAAAAAGCCACAGGCCAGCGATGCCCTAGAACACGGTGCCGCAGGTGTTTGGGATTCAGCCTACATACGCCAGACGCCGAGAGCGATCCTCTTCACCGGCAGTCCACTACATGCGCGACAGAGCCACCAATTAGTGCTTTCTACGCGTCTCTCCTACCGCAGTTCACGCGCGACGGCCAGAGAGACAGCAGCGGACAGTCTGCGCAAAGCGATCACACCTGTACGCCCAGCGGCACAACATGCACCTTCAATAAAGACATAAGTTCTCCACACGAAACGCCTTCTGTTTGTGAACCTCTCCAGTCCACGATCCTCACATTATAACAAAACATTTCGTCCTTCGAGCCGGATTGTGGGAGAAACGTCGCCATGAAGACGCAGAGAAAAAAACCTTCTTTTATCCTCTACGTGTACTTTCGAGTGGCGTAGAAATAAACATTTTTCTTCATATAATTACGCATCAAAGTGTTCGTGGTCGTGAGTGCCGACAAGTCGAATGCTCACGCATGCCGACCTCGCGCGTTCATTGCTGTCTCTCACATTGTCTCGCCGGCGCGTGAAATCGGAAGCTACCTTCTAAGGCTTCCGAGTGGAAATATTACATCTATTGCTATTCTCCCCATCTCTGAAAACGCCTTGGGGTGTGCGTGCCTACCGACTTCAAGACATCGCCAAGAGCGTGCGCTGTAAAGCCAGCTCTAGAATCACCGCGTGTACGGTGATCGGCAGCCATCTTGTTGTAGACAAGAGCAACAAGTGACAAATTCAGTTTCAGAGCGTGCATTGTAAAACCAGCTCTCTAGTCATCATGTATACGGTGACCATCCAATCGTTGCCGACTAGTGCAACGAGTCGAAACGGGGTTCACGTCTCTCCATTCAAAGAGTACCCGCGTGCAGTGAACACGCTACGGGGCCCACACAAGTCAAGCCACGGAGTACCCGCGTGCAGCGTGCACGCTACGGGGATCACACAAGTCAAGTCACGGAGTACCCACGTGCAGCCTATACGTTACGGGGCTCACACTAGACAAGTCAAGAGATACCCGCGTGGTGTCGGCGCTACGGGGGGGTTCACACGAGTACATTCACGGACTAGCCACGTGGAGCCTGCTCGCTGCCACTGCATCCAGCTATGGGGTACTCGCCTTGCATATAGTAGGCTTTCCACGAGGGAAGGAGAGTCGTCTTCGAGAGGATGACCATCAGGATGTGTGACGTCCGGGAAATCGAATACGTCGTCGCTAAGAAGATTAGGAGGCGGGCAAGTCCAACACTCACCACAAGGGGAAGCGCACAAAAGGATCGGAGCAGTACTCGGTCGAGTCCATTTGTTTTGCTTCCACCACCGATCCGATTGCGCTCGGATGCTTCGTCCTAATACTTGGACACACGTATCGTTCCAGTTTTATTTAAATTAAAATTTGCAACTATCGTCTAGTCAATATAGTACATTTATTTCATTTAACGAAAATTTTAATGATCTCTATTTAGTCAAGATTACTTTAATTAAAATTGAGTAAATTTAATTTGCGATTAGAACTATTTTATTTGAGTTAAGTTATTATAAATTCAATTTACGTCTTTCAAGCTAGTTTTGAGAAAATTGAATGCCATTATTTGCCTTAGCAAATACTTATTTTATTGGACCTTGCAGTTTTCCTGCTGTCTGCTGATACATCATCTTGACTGCAACGTCGACTGTTGACCCACACCTGGATGCCTTCTTGATTCAGTTGCTGACTACGCTGCTGGGAGTTGCTGAATTTAATGCCTGCAGTTACTTCTCTTCGAGCAGTCAACACTGTGGAACAACGGCTGATTCCCAGTGGGAACGTTAGCAGACGCATTCAACGTTGCACCTTCCAGCGCATCGTCCCTTTCATACTAGCATAAGTATTATAACCTAGGTTAAGATTTAATTGTAATAACTCTCACTATTTCTTGTTCTACTCGCGAGTGGAACGGATAGTTAACGATCATCCAGCTTAAATAGTCAAGTTTGTTGTTAATTTAATTACTTTTGATCTCAAAGCGTTGCATGCTAAGCAGATGACCCTCCAAGCTAAAATTGCAAATTCTTTTCATAATTTCAAATCTAAGTGTAAAGATAACATGACGGAAGGTTATGCGGAATCATGTCACGCCGGACTCGAAGCAAATTGTACGACTTTTCGGTTAAATCACGAAACAATCCTTCTTATTAAGGATCTTGATAAAAATCTTGTCTATTTTACAACTAACCTCTGTGATCTGGTTGAGGATAGCTTTTATGTCTGCCAAGGAGAATTTCTTGATTACTTAAAGGCTGTTATAGCAAGACATGCCACTCAAGGCTCCTCTAATTCGAATGCTGCCTCAGTTACTACAAGTCCTCCTCAATCAACTAACGTTTCGTTTCAGTCTTTATCTAAGGTAGATTTACCGAAGTTATTACGAAAATTCTGTGATTGGGAGAATTTTAGGGATGTCTTTCGTTCAGTCATACATCGTCGCGAAGACTTAACGCCTGTTTTGAAATTGCATTATCTTCGTACTCACCTTTCGGGTCAAGCACTTGAGAAAATGAAATCTCTTTCCATTTCGGGTGATAATTATGAACGAGCATGGTAACACTAATCGAATATTACGAAAATCAGCATCGTATTGTTAGTTCTCACATCTCAGAAATCTTCTCAGTCAAATCCATGAAGGCAGATACTTCGCCGGAAATTAAGCGTATTTACAGGGAAATCTTCAATCTCATCGCTAGCCTAACATCTCTGAATAGAGCGGCTTCCTTAGGTAGTGATTTAATTGTTCATTTTACGCTAAAACGTCTTGATTTAAATACACATAAAGAATGGGAAAGGCACCTAGGTGATAGTGTCGACCCACACACAATGGAACAACTTCAATTTTTTCTTCGAAGTCAAACCCTCACTCTAGAGCCCATCGATGCAGGAAATAAATGTTCTTTGAACAATAACACTAAAACTCAATCTAACTATACAAAATCTCGGAAGCCAGAACATGACAATGCTCATACGGCTTATTCATATCAAGCTTCGCCTCAAAACTCGAAAACCAATCAGAAAAGGAAATGTTCGCTATGTAATGAACCTCACTACATAAATCAATGTGAACAATTTCTCAATAAGTCAATTCCCGAGCAGAAAAACTTTCTTAAATCTTCTAATCTTTGTTTTAATTATTTTGGGAAGCACCATATAAAAAATTGTACTTCCACGTATCGATGCTTTCTTTGCAAAGCTAAGCGTGACACTTTGGTGCACAGTGACAGCAATCAAGTAATCAGTTCGTCGCAGACTGATCAGATTGACTCACTGTCCAACTCATCTAGCCAAAACTGTGGCAATCTCGTCATTTCAGAAGATGATCAATCTGCTTCTTAAGCAGTCTTCGTTAATAGTGGAGTAAGTACTAAATGTACAGGTGTACTTTTAGCTACCGCTAGGGTTAACGCCCTTGGTCATAACGGAACCAAAATTCAAGTTCGTGCGCTGATCGATCCTGGATCTCAAATCTCACTTGTTACACAAGATTTATGTAATTTGCTTTCTCTAAGTTGTAGAATCAGTCACACGCATATTCATGGTATAGGAGAAAAGACAGCTGCCGTGTCTTCTAAGGTAGCTTGTCTTACTATACGACCCCATTTTGTTTCAACTTATTCTCTAGAAGTTGATACTACAGTCTTGCCAAGATTATCCTCGTATAAGCCTCCCATTGTAGGTGGTATTTCTAACCTCGAATACTTAAGAGGGCTGCAACCAGCAGACCCTGCGTATTTCGGACCTTCACGCATCAATATTCTTCTCGGTGCAAGCGTTTATGCACAATTCATTCAGGGCCAAATCGTTAAGAGTTAAAGTCTTCAACCGATAGCGATAAGCACCAAACTCAGTTGGCTCTTAACAGGCAATATTTCCACTTCACCCCCAGAGATCAGATCAGATCCTTTGTCTCTTCATTGCTCAAACGAATGTGAGCATGAAGCCAAACTTTTGGAGCTCGTACAAGATTTTTAGAAGGCAGAGGAAATAACAGTCGGCAAAAAATCTTACTCGCCTGATGAACAAGCATGCGAGGAGTTTTATCAGAGAACTACTTGTCAAGATTAAACAGGGCAATATATAGTAAGCCTACCCTGGAAAAGTCGAGGCCAGTTGAGTTCTGCTCATCTCAAGAGCTCTCATTCTGCCGCATTACGCGCACTCAATCGTCTCGAAGCAAACTTCGCTAAAGACGAAAAACTGAAAATAGCTTATGATGACTTCATAAAAAAGTGGATTGACTTAGGTCATATGTCACCCTCTTCGAATTTTGATTCATTATCATGGTGTGTGGAAGGAAACTAGTACGACAACCAAATTACGTACGGTGTTCAATGGCTCGAGTAAACCAAGGCAGGAGTCTCGGTTAACAACCTTCTACACGTTGGTCCCAATCTTCTTCAGAATCCCGTCGCTTTGATCTGTACCTGGTGAAGGTACAAGATCGCCCTTTCAGCTGACGTGGAGAAAATGTTCCGGCAAATTGATGACGAACAAGTTGATCAACCCTTTCAATCGATTTTATGGCGTTTTAACAAGAGTGAACCCATTCAGGTTTATCGTTTGACAACAGTGACGTACGGTTTGGCCTGTTCGTCTTTTCTAGCCATACGCACGCTTCTGAAATTAGCCGAAGACTATGGCAACTCTTATCTAACCGCAGCTGAAGCTGTTAGATCTGAAATGTACTCAAATAACGTGCATTCGGGAGCACATTCGGTAGAAGAAGCTTTGCAGAAACAAGAGGAGTAAATTCAACTCTTTAAACAAGGTCACCTCGATCGGCAAAGTGGACTTCAAATAATGCTGAAGTACTCTCTTCTTTACCTTCGAATATGTTAGATGCCGATTCCATTGCTTTATTTGCCTCAGAAACCTCTATACCAATTTTAGGTATAGATTGGCAATCTAACACAGATTACTTTAGTTTTCACATAGAAGATGATCCTTGTGACTGGCCATTTTCCAAACGTTCTGTTCTTTCAAGGATTGCTCGTATCTTCGATCCTATGGGATGGTTGGCTCCGATTGTAGTGACCGCTAAGATTATTATTCAATCTTTGTGGATTCTTAAGGTTAGTTGAGATGAAGAACTTCCTATCGACATCTCCAATCGGTGGTAGACTTGGTTGCAAGATCTTCACTCTATTTGTCTGATTAAGATCCCTCGCTGGATTGGATACACACCAAATTGCGGACTTCTCGAAATCCATGGGTTCGCAGATGCATCCAAATTTGCATATGGTGCAGTAATCTACCTGCGTTTAATTCAAACTCAAGAGGTTTTGGTCACACTGTAAGTGGCAAAAACGAGAGTAGCTCCACTTAAGAGGCTAAGTATACCTCGCTTAGAACTTTGTGCTGCTTTGCTACTTCGACTGACTCACACTTTCATTGAGTCATTCCCATTAAAGGTTGAAAGTATTCATCTTTGGTCTGATTCGGATGATGTGCTTTTCTGGTTAAAAGACCACCCAGCTAGATGGGGTGTTTTTGTAGCTAATAGGTGCTTAGAGATTCACAATTAGACACCTGACGCGTATTGGCATCACGTGCGATCAGCTGATAACCCAGCCGATGTTATATCTAGAGGTATTGAGCCCTCAAAATTAGCTTCACATAACCTATGATGGAAGGGTACCGTCTGGCTTTCTGACAGCCATGAACCATGGTCAAGGTCTCATGATGAGCTCAACTTCACCGTAAATAGTCTGAATCTGCAACATAGTCACACTCTAGTCGCTAGTCAGGCCACGCCAAATTCTATCGAGAATACTCCCGAAACTTGGAGTCTTATTAATAAGTATTCGTCATTAAATAAGTTGTTACCAATGGTTTCGTACTGCTTCCGATTCATCTACAGAATCTGCGCGAAAACTGACCGTGAAGCAACTGCAAGTTCAGTCGCTAGCTTTGTTACTGTTCTTCAATCCCTACTATGCCATCATACTCCGACTTCTGAGGAGATCAGTGCTAATGAGATTGAAAACACCAGACTCTGTCTGACTTATTTAGTGCAAACCGCTTTCTTTAAGCTTGAACTTCAACAGTTAAGTAGGAAAGGTAAACTTTCAACGAAAAGTACTCTTTTACCGTTAAATCCCATGATACACAATCATTTGCTCAGGGTGGGCGGTCGTCTCTCTCATTCTCTTCTTGAAGAGGATCCTAAACATCCTCTTATTATACCTGCTAGTTGTCATTTCACTACGTTGATAATTCAGGATGTTCATCAACGAACGATTCATGGTGATGTTCAACTAACACTTGCCACTCTAAGACGTCAGTATTGTATAGTCAAAGGACGAGCTGAAGTCAAGAGAGTTATCAGAGCATGTATTGCTTGTTCACGTCATGCAGCTCGAGTGCCTACTCAATTAATGGGCGAGCTGCCAAAGGCTCGAGTGTCTCCGTCTTCGCCCTTCGAGCGCTCGGATGTTGACTACGCCGGCCCTATTAACCTTCGTCTTACTAAAACCAGGAGTAAAGGCACAATGAAAGGGTTTTTAGCAATTTTCATCTGCATGGCTACCCGAGCCGTACACATTGAGGTAGTCGAGGACTACACTAGTGAAGCGTTCATCGCTGTCTTCCATCGTTTCACCGCCCGTCGAGGTTTCGGCAAAGAACTGTTTTCTGATCAAGGAACAAACTTTGTAGGTGCAAATACTCTGTTAAATCAGATGGTTAACTCTTCTTCTTCTAACCCAACTCAAATTGTCAAGTCTCTCGCTCAAGAAGGAACCTCGTGGACCTTCAATCCTCCCAGTGCGCCCCATTTGGGTGGCATTTGGGAAGCTGCAGTTAAATCGGCGAAACATCACATGCGCCGAGTTATTGGAGAACAAGTTCTCACCTTTTCCGAACTTGCTACACTGATGTGCCGAATTGAAGCGTGCCTTAACTCCAGACCATTAACTGCTCTCACCGACCATCCTTCAGACACTGAATTTTTATCACCTTCACACCTTCTCATACAACGTTCATCGTTTTTAGTACCAGAGGAAGATGTCACCAACGTCAACGTCCCAGCCGGAAAGCGCTGACTTCTGATCAGCCAGCTGACTCAATATTTCTGGCGCTGATGGTCAATGAACTATCTGACTGCGCTGCAACCCCGCCAAAACTGGAGACAACAGCATCTTCCAGTCGACGTGGGCGATCTAGTGCTCATTCGCAATGAGCTCATGCCTCCAGCCAAGTGGCCCCTTGCTCGAGTCACCGCCGTCCGTCCAGGAACTGATGGCATCACCCACGTGGTCGACCTTCGCACGGCCACCACTACGCTACGTCGCCCCATCGCCAAAGTCGTACGCCTCCCAGCTAAGGATTGAGGTCCGTTCGCCAGTCTGGCGAAGTTAAGCGGAATGTTTGGGATTCAGCGTACATACGCCAGATGCCGAGAGCGTTCCCCTACTCCGGCAGTCCACTACATGTGCGAGAGAGCCACCAATTAGCGCTTCCCACGCGTCTCTACTACAGCCCCTCCAAGTACCAAGCCGACGTCGCCTAGCTGCGCCGGCCGGCAGTTCAGTTCATGCACGACGGCCAGAGAGACAGCAGCAGATAGTCTGCGCAACGCGATCACACCTGTACGCCCAATGGCACAACGTGCACCTTCAATAAAGACACAAATACTCCAGTCCACGATCCTCACATTATAACAAAACACACACATATATATATATATATATATATATATATATATATATATATATATATATATATTCACATCTGGGACGCATTTTGAGGATTATATAGGTCATATATACCGAATTTTGAGGATTTTGTAGGCATTTTGAGGAGTCTCCTCAAAAGTCCAAAGCACTCGAGAGGCATTTTGAGGATTTTTCAGCGGTTTCCACAATAGTGTGTTAATACATCGATTTCGGAAATTCCGTGATATTTTTCCGTAAAAGCGGGCGCCGCAGGCATCGTGGTGTTAGTCAATAACCTTAGGGTCATTATTTCTTTAGTCACGCGCTTGTTTATTGGTTGTTTATAACAATGTTTATATTTGTGTCACCACTATTGTACAAATTCTTTATGAAATCCTCAAAATACCGTCCAATGATATTTATATATATATATATATATAAGCGCTCTACTAATGAATAAAATGAATATTTATTTTTAGAATACGTCACGGACGTAACAATATTAACTACTTCTTTATTTGTATGCAATTATTCAATATTATTCTAAATTATATTTACAAATTATCCATTGATATATACTCTAATGAGTCCAATATATAATAAAGCCAAATTCTTTAACATAGATTTATATATCAATGGATAATTTGTAAATATAATTTAGAATAATATTGAATAATTGCATACAAATAAAGAAGTAGTTAATATTGTTACGTCCGTGACGTATTCTTAAAAATAAATATTCATTTTTCCATAAGTAATTTTCTGACCCACAAAAGATGAAATTTCGAATTTTAACGAACGCAGCATTTTGGCTACGAAACAGCGTGACGTAGCGAGCCACCGACTTCGCGAAAGCAAACGCGTATCGAAGCTCTTATGTATAATCAGCATTTGAATTTGTAATCGAACTACATACGACTTACGCTCATTTAATTATTTTAAAAACTCGACTCATCGTCATATCATCTTTAACCCAATTTATTTCTGTTATAAAAAAAGCGAGGAGTGCTCGCACGAGTCAGGTATTTGTACAAAGTGACGCGAGCCCCGTACCATTTCTGCCAACAAAAGGAGTAGTTTTCTAATAAAATCAATAATTCACTAGTACTAGTTAATAGCGCATTCAATGCATATCTTATACTGTAAGGTGATGGTTAGTGGGGGAAAATACCAAAAAGCCACAGACCAGCGATGCCCTAGAACACGGTGCCGCAGGTGTCAGACTAAATTAACTTGCCCGGGGATCAGCGCCTGAAATGCCGAAAACAACTTGAAGATCGCACGCGAACTTCGCTTTCCAACTTATTGGATCGCTGAGTGAAAAGCATGCGCCCGAAGAGTAAAGTGTGCGGCCGCTATGCTCAGATATGAAAACGACCGGTCGAGTCGTTTTCCCGCGTAGGCGGCGGTATCCGTGAGAAGGACGGGTTGTATAAAGAAGACCGCGACGAGTAACTAGATATCACACTATATTACACTAAAGTATTATATGCATCACGCAAGTGCTCTTAATTACACTAAGTTAGTTCGCGCGAGACGGTCACTGTTTAAACGCGCGAACAATACGGCGCGCGGCGAAGCTGCTACAAAATATGCTAATTACGGCAGGCTGACACACGCCCGCACGTACACGGAACAGGAAGCTTGCACGGGGCAATTTCCGTGCAAGCCTTTCACAATAATTACAAGAAAATGTTGATTGCATCTAATGGCCAAGGTTACTACCAATATTTTGTTGTACGAGATCGTAAAAAATAAAACAACAAAATTATTTCACATTAACAACGTTTCGGACATCTTTTATTAGTGAATGTCCCTCATCAGGTAACTAATAAACAAAAAATAGATACAATTTTATTTTATACAACACGTATGAATAAATAAATTAAGGAACACCTAAGAACAATTAACGAATGACACTTACAACGTCTATTTTTTATGTACTGCGGAGAGCTGTCCGTTTGTCACAGTAAAAATTAAATCAGAAAATCTCGTATATATACTAATAATTTAGAGTGTGTGTACAATATACATATATATACGTGTAACAATGTGTATGTGGCTCAATGCATAGGTAAATGGTTTAGGTGGGGCGCAGCCCACTCCGACGAGTTCGAACGCAAAGGAGAGGTATCAACATATTGATATATAAGTATAGCTTAGAAGCGCGTTGCTCTTAAATGGCTATAAGATGTGACTATATATAACTACGGTATATGTTCTCCTGATATCCGCTCAACCAAATTCTGCCGTTATCATACTAGAAAGGAGATAAAAATTCAAAATTACTTATCATCACACTATATTCTTTAGGAAGTTTATTTATTTCAAATTGTTTATTCATAAAGTTCTTTTGTGTGTGTATGTATAATGCTTCGGAAAATAGTCTTTTATCTTTATTAATTTCCTGGTCTAATATATTAACGTTATCAAAGTTTATAGTATGTAGTAATTCAACAAAAAACAAAAACGCAACTATTATTTTATTTTTTAAAAAACCGAAAAGACTTGAAACTAAACTTTATCATACATCTCTTATTTCAAATTTTCGGCTTTGAGACTAAAAAGAAATTCTACCGTGTAACGAAATTGATGTTTAATAACACTTATTTAAAAGAACAAGTTAAATTCCTGACAAAATGCCGGTTTTGCCGTTTAGTTCCAAAGCACCTAAACTTCATTACGAGAAACATACAAAATAATCAGATGTTTCTAATAACGGTAAGCTAAAACAACAAAAGATCTTAAATTATACCTGGTCTCGCTTATTGATCTTAGAAATTATTGACTTACACACAAAAATTACGTACCAGAAAAAAGAAATCAAAAAAGCTTTCTTACACTTACAAAACGTAGTTGGAAATGACATAGTACATTTATTTATGAATTATTACAATATAAAACTACAATTTAGTACTATAAAATTAAAGAAAAAATTAGAAAATAAGCTCTACACTATTTACTTTAAAAAATATAAACAAGTTTTAGAAAAAGACCGATATACTGAAAATACCCTTACATATAGAGAGTTCAACACCCGGGCAATAACACACAGGTTATCGAACATTATGATTCCAGTAATGAAAATGATAAGTGGTGCGTTAACCTCAGTGGTGTTGAACTCCCAAAATATGTAAATGATACTTTAAAACTTGGCGAAAAGTTTAATTTCAATAATCAATTTGACGATAAACTAGGAAAAACTTATGTTAAAAATTTTGAAGCTTTTGTAATAAAATATCCGACACCGGCTGAAATTCCAAAAATACGAGGAAAATTTTTAAACAATATAAAAAGAATATACATGAGGGAGTTATCTACACATACACAATTTGACAATAGATTCAAAATTGACTTACATAAAACTAAGCAATTCATTAAATCTAATCCGTATATTTCAATTACTAGAGCCGATAAAGGAAATACCACAGTTATTATAAAAAAAGTTAATTATATTCAAAAACCTGAGAGCTTATTTGATGATACTAATTATTATGAAAAAATAAAATATAAGCCTTTACCAAAATTAGAAAGAAAAACAAATGAGATAAACAAGCGGCTTAACAAAATAGACGCCACAGCTACAGGAAAAAAATTTGAACCAATTTTGAATAAATTTAATATCTCAAAGGCGTATGGACTAGTGAAAATTCATAAAGTTGGTTTTCCGGAACGACCTATCATATCAACTATTAATTCTCCTACATATGATTTATCAAAATTTTTTGCAAAGTTTTTACAAAAGAACATAAAAATACCTCCGTCGCATATCGACAACAGCTTCAAACTAAAAGAAAAAATTGATAAATTAGAAATCCCTAATAATCACGAAGTTGTTAGCTTTGACGTTGTAAGCCTATTCACTAATGTCCCAGAATATCTAGTTTTACAAGCTATTGAAAAAAGATGGCACCAATTACACAATAAAACTAATTTGAATCTCTCAGAATTTTGTAAAGTGATCAAGTTCATTCTAAATAACAATTACTTCCAATTTAACAATAAATTTTAACGACAAACTTTTGGGTCTGCCATGGGCAACCCGATAAGCCCTGTCTTATCTGATATCGTTATGGAAAATCTGGAGACATTTTGTATAAATAAGTTAATTAAAAAGCCTCTATTTTATTTTCGATATGTAGACGACGTATTGTTGTGTATACACAAAGATCACATAGAAGAAACATGAAACACGTTTAATAATTATGATAAAAATCTACAATTCACAGTTGAAAAACTACAAAATAACAGTATTAGCTTTTTGGATGTTAAGATCATTATTAACGAAAGAAATATAATTATTACCAATTGGTATAGAAAACCCACTTTTTCCGGTAGATATTTAAATTTTAATTCACACCATCCGATGAGTAATAAAATAGCCATCATTTATTCTCTTATATATCGAGCCATTAAACTTGCACATTCTTCCTTTCACAAAAAGAATATTAAATTTATCAAAAATGTCTTAATAAAAAATGAATATCCAATAGATTTTATTGAATTTTATATCAAAAAACGATTGAAAAAAATTAGAAATTGCACAAATACACAACAAATAATATTATAGTATTAGGCAAAGACAAAAATGTAAAATTAGAGAAATCTAACGTGGTTTATAAAATAAATTGTAACAATTGTAATTCGTCTTACGTTGGTCAAACGTGTAGACGTCTCGGCGTTAGAGTCAAGGTGCACCATAAAAAATACATCGAAGAAGATAAAAATTCATCTTTACACATACACAGGATAGAGAAAAACCATACTATAAACTTTGATAACGTTAATATATTAGACCAAGAAATTAATAAAGATAAAAGACTATTTTCCGAAGCATTATACATACACACACAAAAGAACTTTATGAATAAACAATTTGAAATAAATAAACTTCCTAAAGAATATAGTGTGATGATAAGTAATTTTGAATTTTTATCTCCTTTCTAGTATGATAACGGCAGAATTTGGTTGAGCGGATATCAGGAGAACATATACCGTAGTTATATATAGTCACGTCTCATAGCCATTTAAGAGCAACACGCTTCTAAGCTATACTTATATATCAAAATGTTTTCTTGATACCTGTCCTTTGCGTTCGAACTCGTCGGAGTAGGCTGCGCCCCACCTAAACCATTTACCTATGTCATTGAGCCACATATACATTGTTACACGTATATATACATATATTATACACACACTCTAAATTATTAGTATATATACGAGATTTTTGATTTAATTTTTACTGTGACAAACGGACAGCTCTCGGCACTACATCAAAAATAGACGTTGTAAGTGTCATTCGTTAATTGTTCTTACGTGTTGCTTAATTTATTTATTCATACGTGTTATATAAAATAAAATTGTATCTATTTTTTGTTTATTAGTTACCTGAAGAGGGACATTCATTAATAAAAGATGTCCGAAACGTTGTTAATGTGAAATAATTTTGTTGTTTTATTTTTTACCATCTCGTACAACAAAATATTGGTAGTAACCTTGGCCATTTGATGCAATCAACGTTTACTTATCACTACTACCATTAGCGTCTTCATTAAATAATAATTACAAGAGCAGGGCACAAGACTTTCGATGAAGGAGCAGCCGGTGCTCTCTCTCTCTCTCTCTCTCTCTCTCTGTCTCTCTCTCTCTGTCTCTCTGTCCCTCTCTCTCTCTTTGTCTCTCTGTCTCTCTCTCTGTCTCTCTGTCTCTCTCTGTCTCTCTCTCTGTCTCTCTCTGTCTCTCTCTCTCTGTCTCTCTGTCTCTCTCTCTCTCTCTCTCTCTCTCTCGATTCGATCTTTCTCTATTTTAACATAACTATCATCCATTGTTGAAAGAATGTACGCCCCAATAAAAATGCATTAAATATATCAGATTTCACACTAATTCTATATTTGATATAAGAACACCTAGTTACACGACAATCATGTCACATTGATCATTATTTACAGCACCTGCCTGAACATTGAAGTTACTATTTTTTTTCATTATATTTTTATGCCAACCTTGCGATCCATGAGGATAGAATAATGGGTAGACCATAGGTTCCACATTTGGATCCACCGAACTTATCGATCGCAATACTCGCGTGTCTTTATTCCGAATCGTCACATATGATTCAGGAATATCACCATCACCTGTTGTACTAAACACAGCAGCAACTTCGTTTACTCTTTGCAAATTATATCTATTACGATCATATCCAGATTTTAAACTAAATAATAATTGTAATTCAGGTTCAGTATCATTACCTAATAATTCACGTTGATGGTTAATTTCTTCTTTCATCATTTCGTTTTTACATGATGATTTTCAAATAATAAACGTAATTCTGGAAAATCTGGAATGGGTTCTAATAACTGATCCATGCCCACAACAATCATTAAGTGAATTATCTTCATTAAACACCTTTTCAGCTGCGAAGTGTTTCGCATTACAATGTTTACATAAAACATTCATTTCTCCTAAATAATATTCGACATTATCGCTTTGTAAAATATGTATGTTCTGTTCCAGTAATCTTTGATTATCAATATTTCTTTCGCGTCCTGGACGTTCGAATTCAACTACTTCATCATCATGTTCCGGTTCACGATATCTAACTCTACATTGCGTTACACTCTCAGCTCCTTGAGTACGCCGTCTTTGTGCAATAATCGACCTCTCTTCTGATGTTTGTCTTAAGCGTGATCTACTTCTGCGATTTGATAAATTCGGATTATTTCCACTAAATTCAGACGAATTTTGAGAATTGGGAATATCGACATTTTCAACAGATTGTGAATTCACATCGCGATTAGTACAGATAGGCTCTCTAAACCTTCTAGCTCTCTCAGCTCCTTGAGTATGCCGTCTTTCTGCAATAACCGATCTCTCTTCTGATGTTTGTCTTAAGCGTGATCTACTTCTGCGATTTGATAAATTCAGATTAATTCCACTAAATTCGGATGAATTTTGAGAATTGGGAAAATCCACATTTTCAGCAGATTGTAAATTCACATCGCGATTAGTACAAATACGCTCTCTATACCTTCTAAATCTCTCAGCTGGTTGAGAACGCTGCCGTTGTCTAATAAATGATATCTCCTCTAATCGTCTAATTCTAGACCTTCCATGATTAGCTTGTCTATCATTCGGCTCTCCGTTTAGCTGAAATTCCATCTTTTAGTTCTTTATACAATATCTATTCTATGTTTCACTAACCCTTTCGTATTTATTTAATGAATTAGTGAAAATATGTAGTGAGAGGATTGAAGAAGAACTTCCAATTCCAAATAAATATAGACTAATTTTTAACAGTATATATCCTTAACATAATAATTAACAGATAAAATATTAAACAATGATGTATAATTGTAGTAAATTCAACAAAAATCATGTAATACGTTTAACAATATAGGTTTATATTTAATATTGGTGTTGAACCTTAATGTGTTTCAATGATAATGATAAATTTGAAACGATAATAAAAGTACCAAGATTCAATAATAGTGATAAATACTCAACAGTAATGATATATGTGTTTGATACTGAAATTCAAAATGAAAATGTTAAGATTTGAGTTTTCTATATTAGTAATAAATTCTTAATGTGCGTCATATGTTCTCACTATTCGTGGTAGGTTCTCAATGTTCGTGGTAAGTTTTTGATTGCTATATTAGATGTTCAATGTTCTTAAGTTTTCAATTTTAATGGTAAGTTTTCAATATTAATGGTAAATATTCAATGTTAATGGTAAGTTTTCAATGTTAATGGTAAGTTTTCAATTGTAATGGTAAGTTTTCAGAGGTAATGGTAAGTATTCAGTGGCAACGGTAAGTTTTCAGTGGTAATGGTAAATTTCCAATGGTAATGGTAAGTTTTCAATGGTAATGATAAGTTTTCAATGGTAATGATAAGTTTTCAATGGTAATGGCAAGTTTCCAATAGTAATGGTAAGTGTTCAATGTTCGCACTAAGTCTTCAACGTTCGTGGTAAGTTCTCAATGCTCGTGTATACCTGATGCGGTATACACTTGTAGCTGAAATAAAAGAATTATTAAACATTTAATAAAGCAATTAAAAGACCTGACTCACAGGCATCCAACCTCCCGGAGCGCCCGACTCCATCTAAGCAGATCTGCGGCCGGCCTTGACGCCCACCGAAACCTGGCTACCATTCTCATGCACATCTCTCTCTCTTTCTCTCGCACTCTCTCTTTCTCTGTCTCTGTCTCTCTTCCTCCCGACCGCCCTGACCCAGAGGCATGTTACCACCTCGAGTGCCCGGCTCCATCTGAGCAGAGCTGCGCTGCGGCCGGCCTTTTATACCCACCGAAACCCGGCTACCATGCTCCTGCGCCTCTCTCTCCCTCTCTCGCTCTCTCCCTCCCCCCTCTCCACCTCTCCCCCTCTCCCCCTCACTCCTCCCCTTCCTCGATCCGTCCCTCCCTCCCTCCTGGCCCCACTATCTCCCCCTCGCTCTCTCTCTCTCTCCCTCCCACCCGCCCTGACCCACAGGCATCTTACCTCCTCGAGCGCCCGGCTCCAACTGAGCGGAGCTACTCTGCGGCCGGCCTTCTATACCTATCGAGACCTGGTTACCATGCGTATGTGCATCGCTCTCTCCCTCTCTCTTGCTCGCTCGCTCCCTCTCTCTCATTCCCTCCACCCCCCTCTCACTCTCCAACCCTCTCTCTCTCTCTCTCGGTCTCTCCTCCCTCTCTCTCTCGCGCTCTCCCTCTCTCTCTCTTTCTCTCTCTCTCTCTCTCTTTTTGCTTCTAGTATAGCGTTACAAAATTTTGCGTTACACGTTATGCGTTATGTGTTACGTGTTACACGTTACATGTCGATTTATATAGTGGATAAATAACTTCATAAATAATTTGTATATTAAATGGAATTTAACTTCAATCGTAATGTAACCCTGTTGAAAATATCCATGTAGATTTCATTTTGATTTTCATATGGAATTCACATAGAATCCATATGGAATCAATGTAGATTCCATACGGATTCCATTTAGATTCCATATGGAAATCAGTCTCAAAACGCCCAGTGGATTTCCAGCTTCATGAAGTTAGACCCCATGTATAAAATATCCAAAAACAAAAAATATAGATGGATTGCGCATTCAAAAATATAAAAAAATGTTTCTTAGAACTTTTTTGCGCGAGCTGTCGTTTTTGAGATAAAAAATAAAATTGTTTGGGGGCTAGTGGTTTAGCCCCCATAATTAAATTTTGTATTACTCATAATAGAAAATAATTTTTGCAATTATTTACTACGGTATTCGATTGCGCGACATGTGCGCGTATCGCCCCCAAATTCCAAATTCGGAAAAACCTATTAATAATAATATTAAATTATAAAAAAATAATCAGATCAAATTAAACGTTTTTGGAGCAGCGCGCGCATGCGCAGACGTCTAGTAAACGTCCATCAGACTATCAGAGCCCGCGTCTTTTTCACACTCTCGCAGATTCCAATTCCTAAACCAATAGTATCGGTATCCGCGAAGAGGGTGGGCACCAGGTACCAGGGTGCGACAAACATCTGGTACCTGGTGCCATGATTTAATACACTGGATTCAGTA
Source organism: Torymus aiolomorphi (assembly GCA_036365515.1). Taxonomy (NCBI): domain Eukaryota; kingdom Metazoa; phylum Arthropoda; class Insecta; order Hymenoptera; family Torymidae; genus Torymus; species Torymus aiolomorphi. Next base: position 94,789,303 of record CM070877.1, on the reverse strand, counting down.
ATTCAAGATGATTGAAATATCACTTTAATAAACAAGTAAGTATATAACATCTGATTGCTGCAAAAATTTTACATAACTTATACATGTCTGTTTGCTTTTTTTTGACAAGCTCATTGATATAGGTAGAGATTTCGATAGAAAAATTTTGGTTGTACCTGCTTCTGGTTTTGATTCTACGTTTTTTAGACAATGTTAATTTTAGAAAACCCAGGACTCAGAAAAATAAAGGTAATGTAAAAAAATAGGTTAGGTCTAGATAGAAAATGTAAATTTTATTAATTTCTATATTATATTAGCTTGGGCATTGATAAATATTACTAGTGGAACATCTCAACAAACTCTATGTTGATAATTGCCCTTTTACGTACTATAATAATGGGAATGTACAAGAACAGGCGATATGGGCAACATAGCAGGAAATGTATCAGAATTCAGAGATCATGTTTTGACCAATGTCATCTTATGTGAGTAATTTTTATTAAATAATTCTATATTTTTGGAGTATGAAGCAGATTTTTAGTACATTTTGATACCAGTTTGGGGGAGATTATTCTCCCACGAGTTTATGTAAGACAATCATACTTTTTGTCGATTTATACATTTTATAATTAATGTAACTTCATGAATATCATGCGATATTCCTGCACCTATTTTAGTACATGATAACAAGATGCCCATTGAACCATCTTAGGATTTATACCTGGAGATTGTTGCTGCAAAAACAGTTTCAAAATTAGCATGCTAATACTTACAATATGTAACATTAACATGATGATTGATTTAAGAAATGTCTTAAATCAATCATCATGTTAATGTTACATATTGTAAGTATTAGCATGCTAATTTTGAAACTGTTTTTGCAGCAACAATCTCCAGGTATAAATCCTAAGATGGTTCAATGGGCATCTTGTTATCGAACTTTTCTATATCAATATAGACTATAGCCTTGGGATGTTCTTATGTCAAAGTATCATGTTAGCCAGTTAGAGCATAATTTATTGCAGTGATAACAACAGTGCATTCGATTGTATCTTATGCATATGACAATCTCTGCTTTTTAAATTGGAGAATGATGTAAGTTATCAATGTAGATAGCTCAAATGATCATCTACTTAGGTAATGGAAAGTTTTTTGATTTTACATCTTGCTTCCTTTTTTTTCAGGCCTCATTCGTTGTAGAGAGTGGAGAAAACTGAATAAAGATATCTCATCTCACTTCCAAAACATTATCAGAAACTGTTAAGTAAATACAGAGAACATTGGCAAGAGGTTAAAAAATACATTGAAAACAACGATAATCATAAAATGATAGATAACCGTTCAGAAAGAAAATCAAAAATGATGAGATCGCCAAGAGGGGCTACACTTGTCAAGACAATGAGTTCTCACTCTTCATCCTCTTTGCAGCTCATTTTGTCTTAAATAAGTAAGTATTCTATTAAATGTTTTGTTTAGAAAATAGTCAAAACAACCATTGATTATTTATTATTTATTTATTAGTTGTTAATTGTTGATTGTTTTTAGTAATGCTGGACATTTAAATTTTATTTAAAATTAAATAAGGTATACATACAAAGTTCACCCATGGGTTCATCAGTATGTATGTATGAATAATCTACAGCCAGAACATCAAACTCAAGAAGTATTTTTCCCAGATCTAAATCATAGTGATCTGATCCCAGGAAATGCACAATTTTCTACGGCAGATGAGGATTTTCTTGAGGTGACTACTTAATAACTACTTTTAATATATTTTTATGAAACAAAATATTTTATAATTTTAAAAAATCAATCTAATATGCTTGTTTTGTATAGGTGTATACAGAGGAGAATTATTGGGGCTGTAGAAACAGTATATAAAATACTAAAACCAGGTCCCTTATTGATCAATTTAGGTCCACTTTTTTATGTGATTAAAGGATTTCGATTTCAAATGCTGGTTTGTATTATAATATATATATACACATTATATAATATGATTTATAGTTACAGTAATAATATTAAATGATTATTAAACTATTTCAGAAAGAGAAGACGCACTTCAAAATGCGATAGATATCCTCAAAATGTGAATAGTATGTTGCAGCACGAATATAAAAGGTCATCATCAGAAATTGATACAAATGACTAGCCAATAATATAGAAACTAATGGACTGTATGAGTAAAAAAAATTAATATACGGTTGCTACATTTACTTGGGATTATTAAAGGAGTTACTCGGGTAAGAAAATATTTCTTTAATTATATAATATATTATGTGAAAAGTTAGAGTGCACATTGTAACGGAACAATCTGTAGAATCTAATATTATAATTGAAAATATTTTTTTAATAATAGCATTTACTTATTTATTTCATGCAGGGTAAAGGTGTAGATGGATTTGTATCAGAGTAAACTGTTTATTGCCTCTGGTATTATCAAAACCAACTTTTCATCATCAGTGTCCATTCAAAACTCAATTCTCATTGGCTCGTCTCCTGGATTCATAAAGTTTGCTCGCGATTATCGCGAAAGACCTGCGCACACTGCTCGCGGCTGCTCTCGAGGACGAAGAGCCTGCCACCACCTTAGCCGTTCTCGCAAGTTATAGCCGGCTGTCTGCGCGCAGGCTCCACGCGGTCGATCGTCTTTTCATCTCGCCGACGAGTTCAACTCATTCCCAACGACAGGATGAGCGCAATCACAAGGAACGCCCTACTGAGGTTGCCAAGCCTTAAGAACCTGGTGGGTGCCACGACCGCGGCGCCGGTCAAGTTCGCCGGACGGCTCAACGTGCAGACGGGCAGCAGCAGAACTCTGTGGACCACGTTTCAGCAGCCTATAAGTCTCGCTACCTCTTCGTCGGCGACGAGTCTCAGCAAGGACAACCACAGGAATCCCTGTGGATGCGCCTCCTGCAGATTTGCTCATACCAAGGGTGAGAGTTCTTTTTTCTTAAATTTCATTGAGTCGGCGCGATATTACGTTGCTTTTTCGCGATGACGAAACACGTGATTAGAAGGGACAACTCTATAATGGGATACAACTATAAGTACATAATCAAGTTATTGCATGAGGATTAATATATTATATATTTTAACATTGTAGCCGAGAAGGAACTCGTGGAATTTCTGGCAGAGGAGATCGTTGCTGAAAAGAAAGCACTCAAGTTGAAAACTATCCCCACAGACTTCGAAGGCTTCAAAGTTTCTCTCAATGGAGCTAAAGTCACACTCACCAAAGTCAGCGGCGGTGATGAGAAGTAAGAATCTGAAAGATGATTTGGAAGCTTTATGCAAAATTGACGATCAATAGAGATGTTTTTATTTAAGGATCACGATATCCTTTAATGTTAACCACACAGTTGATTTAGGCGCAGAGCCAGAGCTGGACCAAAGGGATGATAAACCTGACACAGGCGAGATGAAGAGCAAACCAAATTTTGAACTTGAGATTAAGAGGGGAAACCAGACCCTGTCGTTTTCTTGCTTCTTCAATAATGAACCTGGTGCTCCTGGAGATGAGGATGCTCACAGTATGTATCTTATACGTAATGTTTGTATGTGAGTCACAAAGTTTGAGTGCAGAATGATTTGTCGATATTCATTCTGATAATTTACCTTTGTGAAAGTAATACATTTTTATGTAAAGATTTATTTTTCATTGATGGAAAATAAATTTGAATAGAACTGTTACATTCAAGTTTTATACTACTTTATTTTATCTCACACAAACATTATTTTATTAAATATTATTAATTTCTTTTTACAGATGACATTTTTCCCCCACTAGCCATCCCGTTACAACTGGCACCACAACGTTTTGGGGGTGGAGAAGGACCTGCGACGCGTACGTGATTCGCGGCGAAGCTTGGCGCGAAGAAGCTCAGCAGGGTAGCTGAGCGTACGCTGCAAACAAAGGCTCTTCGTGCCGCAGCTCGTAGGCGCATGTGTGCGTGTGCGTGACACAGCCGTGCTGTTGCGAGAGTGCGGTCGAGAAGTTAGGCGTGCGATAGCCAATAACCCTCGACATAGTGTGCCGACGAGGAGAGATATTGATCGCGGAATTTTTGGAGCGTTGAGGAATTATTGTTAACAATTAAAGTTTTTTAATAACAATTAATTTTTTAACGACAAAATTTTTTTTTTAGCGATAATTAATTTTTTTAATTAATTTTTTTCTCGTCTCGAAAATTTTTTTTTCTTCTCGTCCTCTCGTATTTCCGATACGAATTATTTTTTTTTGGACGAAAAATAAAATTTTTTTTTCTTTTATCGTGCAGTTAGAAGAAGATCGAGAGAAAATCGGCAAGCACTCTCGGAACAAAAAGTTGACTGTGCGCCCGAGTAAAAACTCGAGCGCAAAAATCCCCTCGAACTTAAAAATTGTTTTTATTTTTTTTAGGTGAAAATTGTATTTATTTTTTGTGTTTTTGGTGATGTTGTCCGTTTTGACACATATATATATATTTTTTTTTCACATATATTTATTTTAAAATTACAAGTGCGAGTAGTGGAGCGTAATTCATTACAAATCGTAATTACTTACAGAAATAGCTTTTATTTTTTTTTAGAGCCGCATACGGGAAATCCTCGTGCATTATCGAGGTTAAGAGCAACCGCCGTAGCTCTTAGAAAGTAACCCGGGGTCGCATTGAAAAAGCTAGCTCACGGGTTGAAAAGGCAAACTCTCTCTGCCATCAATCCGGATACTACTCGCGCTAGTAAAATAAGTTCGTGGGGAAGCGCACAGCCAAATGACACCATGGCCCGATCGTCGCAATTTGCGGAATCTGCGATACTCAATTGGGCGTATACACAGCCCGAAGAGGAAATTATCGAGGCCATGCAAGCCCTTGGTCTGCAGCAGTCAGATCTGCAATCAGTGAATATGCTGACAACGATCAAGTGGCTTATGGGCGATTACAGTGCCGCCGATTTTGTGCCAGAGCCGGAGCTGTCGGAGAAGCAAGCGTTTGCTAAACGCGAGCAGTTCCGAAGGGCGTTCATCGACTTAACGTTGATGAACAAGTCTGGGTCGACTATTGTGGATCCCAATACTGATCCAGACCAACCGCACCCGTTCATTACACTCCTTGATGACCCGATAGTGATGCAAAAACTCTCGGAGTCTCGGAGGATGAACGCTCCACAACAAGCACATAATGCAGTGGTGGAGCCAGCGGATGAGGCAAACGGCCAGGAGGGTTCCGGGACAGAGATATTGAGCTCTGCAGCACCCACCGGGACATCTCCAGCCGAAGCTGAGGGACAGCTCCAACAGCAACAGCTTCAACAGCAACAACTGCAGCAGCAGCAAATGCAGCAGCAGCAAATGCAGCAGCAGCAACTGCAACAGCAGCAAATGCAGCAGCAGCAAATGCAGCAGCAACAAATGCAACAGCAGCAGCAGATGGAGCAGCAGCGACGGCAGCAACAGCAACAACAGCAGGAGCAGCAGCGGCAGCAACAGCGAAAGCCTCAAGAGCAGCAGCGACAGCAGGCGTTGCTAGAAGAGCAGCGCAGGCAACGACAATTCCGGCGGAGTCAAGAACAAGAGTCGTTGTCGGCACAAAATGGGCAGCACGCGTTCTGGCAGCAAACGCGAAGTCCACCGCAGCCACAGAGTTTTGAGTGGCCAAGTGCGGGGGAACAGCGTACCGCAGGGATTGCTGTGGGAGGTAACGTAGTCTCAGAACAGCTGCTGTCGGTGATCCATAGACTCGTCAAAGAGGTGGAAGAGCTCAAAGAGAGTGTGCGAATACTCCAAGAAGCTCGACACCCACCCTCAAGCACGCGCTTGGAGGGAGTCCAACTACCGAGTGCGGGCAGGGGACGAGGATCACCACATGTGAACTTTCAGGACACGTTCACATATGTGAATTTTGCAGCAGCAGCCCCAATACTGAATCGCCAAGGGACGCTAGGAGGAATAGCGGAAGAAATCCTACACAGCGTCAGGCGGGGGTGAGCGCTACACTGGACCAGTCTACGAGGCAGACGTACGTGCCTCAACAGACGAACCGTGATGTTGGCCAAATCGTAAGGAAATGGCACATCAAGTTCTCTGGGTCCTTGAAGGAGCAGAGCGTCGAGTTATTCCTCACGAGAGTAGAGGAATGTCGAGCTCTAGCAAATCTGACGTACGACGAAGTACTCTCGTCATTGTCAGAGCTCCTGAGTGGAGTAGCGGCCACCTGGTATAGGAGTAACCGTCATACGTGGCGATCTTGGCAAGACTTCCAAGAGGCCATAATACACATGTATGGCGGTGACAGGGGCCATCAACAGCGAATCCTAGCGGAGATAAACGCGAGGACTCAAGGCAGAAACGAACTCACGAGAGATTACGTAGTGAATCTGCAAGCCTTGATTCTCAAGTTAGTTCCGGTGCCTAGCATGCCCCAACAATTGGACATGTTGCACCGGAACATGCGGCCAGAACTACAAAAAATGGTGATGCGTAATCAAATTACGGATTACCGAGGGCTCCTGGATTTAGCCCGGGAGGCCGAATTAGCGCTCGCGGCAGATAAGGTGTATCACTCGCCACCACCGCCAGAGCGCACTTACTTGCCAGAGTTTGCCTACGTACCTACAGAGCCAACCACGGATCAGCGGAAAAAGCAAAATCCAGGAGTGGCGGCGATGGGGCAACAACAGCAGGAGCCTCGAGAAAGCCTCGAGGCTATGTTCCGTCGGGTGATGGCCGAGTGTTTGTCAAGCTTGACAAAGAAAGGCACCGACGGAAATAGTGGGCAAACGCCAAACCCACAGTCGTTCAAGAAGCCCAAGAAAAAGAATATTGGGAGAACAGGCAGCGGGAAGCCGGGCAAAGTAATAATCAGCCTAGTGGGGGTAGTAGCCCGACCCACCAGGCTAGGCCGCCAAGTCCAAGGAGTAATGGACCTCCACAAAGGCCAGAGTACCGAAGGGGTTACGGCAACGAGCAAAGGGAAGCGACCGCAAACCCAATGCTGCCGGAAACCAGCAGGGAAACGGCCAAGGGGGCAGGTAAATACGGCCACACGCCCGCCCCCAGCTCACATCAGCGACCGAGGGTAACTCGGTCCAATTGCCTGAAGGAGAGAGCGAAGAAGTGCCCGCGACTCAGCAGAACGAAGATAACCAGGAAACATGCTCGCGATGGTGGCTTCAAGTAGGTGTAGCCGGCTACAGGCTACGGGCACTCTTCGATACTGGAGCTTCCTGGACTGGGATGAATTCCATCGGCTTACAGCTCGCTACAGCCTGTGGAAAGAAGTAATCCCGGCCAGCGGCCTAACGGCACGGGTAGCTAATGGGCAGAGCATAGCAGTGGTTGGCTATGTGTATCTACCCATGGTCGTGGCAGGCGTGTGCAAGGATGTGCGCGTCGCAATCATGCCAGACCTAGACACGGAGTGCTACTTGGGGTTGAGCTTCATTAAGAAGTATAGCTCCGTCTTAGACCCCACTGACAATACGCTGCATCTCAAAGATGATGATGCAAGCGTAAAGTTAGAAGTAGCCTCCATAACCGCCAATAATACCGTGTCCGTATCAGCTATAGGGTTGGCGGATCCAACAGAAGAGCAGCGCAAAGAAGCGGAAGCTTTAGTAGCTGAGCTGATGGGAAACGGCCTGGCACCCTTAGGGTGTACTTCGTGGGTTGAGCATGCAGTAGACGTCGGCTCCACAAGACCCATAAAACAGAAGTACTACCCAGTATCTCGAAAACTCGAGGAAGAGATGCACAAGCAGGTGGAGGAAATGCTACTCGCGGGTATAATAGAAACTTCGACAAGCGGCTGGTCAAGCCCTGTGGTAATGGTACGCAAATCCAACGGGAAGTTCCGCTTCTGTGTGGACTTCAGAAAAGTGAACGCAGCGTCAAGGCCAGACGCATACACGTTACCATACATGGAGAGTATCTTAAGCAAACTGCAGAAAGCGCGATACATATCCACGTTGGATTTAAGTAGTGCGTACCACCAAATACCACTAAATCCGGAGTCCAAAGAGACTACGGCCTTCACCGTGCCAGGCAAAGGGTTATTTCAATTTACAAGAATGCCCTACGGTCTTTCGTATGCCGGAGCGTCCTTCCAGAGGCTGATTGACAAAGTCATCGGCCCCGAACTCGAACCTTTTGCTTACTCGTATCTCGATGACATAATAATAGTCACAGAAACATTCGAGGAGCATAAAGAGGTTCTAAAAAGAGTTCTAGATAGGATAAAGGACGCGGGCCTCACAATAAATAGCGAGAAGAGTGTCTTCTGTCGCGATGAGGTCCAATATCTCGGGGTCATAGTAAATAGGGATGTTTTTAAACCAGACCCCGAGAAAATAAAGCCCATTATGGAATATCTGGTGCCGAAAAACCTCCGTCAGCTGAGACGCTTCCTAGGAATGGCCTCGTGGTATAGAAAGTTTTTATCAAACTTCGCCACAATTGCTGAACCACTGACCGAACTAACGAAAAAGGATCGGAAATACGAGTGGTCAACGGCACAAGAAGAGGCCTTCCAAAAGCTAAAAGCGCTAGTTGCTTCTGCACCGATTTTCCACAGACCGGTATCTAACGCACAGTTCGTGGTGCAAACTGATGCGAGCGATACAGGACTTGGAGCGGTGCTATACCAGATAATAGACGGCAACGACAGAGTCCTAGAGTTCGCTAGTCGAACTCTGAGCGCGGCCGAGAAGAATTATAGCGTGACGGAACGAGAGTGTCTAGCAATTCTCTGGGCAATCAAAAAGTTCCGTCCGTATATAGAGGCCTATGACTTCAAGGTCATCACGGATCATAGCAGCTTGAAGTGGCTCCGTGATCTCCGAAACCCATCAGGCAGGTTAGCAAGATGGGCTTTGGAACTACAAAATCACAGTTTCACAGTCGAACACCGAAAGGGCTCTTTGAACAATGTTCCAGATGCCCTTTCGCGGATGTGCGAGGAAGAGGAGCCAGCGGTCGCCGCGTTAGAGCTCGAACGCGATACAAACGACCAATGGTACCTCGAAATTGTGAAAGAGGTTCAACAGCGGCCGCGAGACTTCCCCACGTTCAAGCTGGCGGGGGGGAGACTGTACAAGTACGAACCTGATGAAGTCATAGACGAGTCTCTCGGCGACGATGATGCATGGAAGTTAGCAGTCCCTCACGAAAAGCGACGCGAAGTGCTGAGAGAATGCCATGACTTTCCAACTGCTGGGCACTTGGGCCGCGAGAAAACGCTAGAAAGAGTAAAGCGGAAGTATTATTGGCCACACATGTCACGTGATGTAGCCAGATACGTGAGCCAGTGCCAAATTTGCCAGCAGTGCAAAGTCGAACAGCGCGCTCCAACAGCATTCATGGGACGCCGAATTACAGAGCGTCCATGGCAAATCGTGGCCAGCGACATTATGGGGCCCCTCCCAAAAACCACGCACGGCCACGAATACATTCTCATATTGCAGGACTTGTTCACACGCTGGATTGAAGTAATTCCGATAAAAAGGGCAGATGGTAAATCAGTAATTAAGGGACTCAACGAGCGAGTATGTCTGCGATTCGGAGTCCCGGAGGTGTTTCTCTCAGACAATGGGACTGAATTTAAAAATGCACCATTAGAGGCATTCTTAAAGGAGAGAAACGTGCATCACACGTTTACACCTCCGTATCACCCTCAGGCCAATCCTGTCGAGCGTGTGAATCGAACGGTGAAGACAATGATTATGTCTTACGCAGAGGAAAATCACCGGTCCTGGGATGAGAAACTGAATGAGCTGGCGTTCGCGTACAATACTGCCGAACACAGCTCCACAAAGATAAGTCCTGCCATGCTCACTTACGGCCGACAACCCGACCCACCGAAGACACTAAGGCGGGAGGAAGACAGGTTAGCCGAAGAGCAGGGGCAGCAAGAGGCGATAAACAATTGGGTGGTACGTATGGACAAGCTCCGCGAATTGCACGTTCGGGCGGCGGCCGACGCGCAAGCGGAGCAGGCGAGACAAGCCAAATATTATGACGCTCATCGTCGACCTCCAGAATTCTGTCTAGGCGATCGTGTATGGAGAGAGAATAAGGTACTATCCTCAGCAGCTGAGGGGATTTCTGCCAAATTAGCCCCGAAGTACGCGGGGCCCTACACGATTGTGAATATTCTAGGCGAAAACACCTATGAGATCCAAGGTGAGGATGGTCGAACGATACGTCCCGTCCATGCGCAGCAACTCAAGACATACGTCTCAGCAGAAGTAGCCCAGGCGCTACCAGCGAGGGACTCTTCAGCCGAACGGAACACGTCAGAGGGACACAGAGTTAGCCGGGGGAATGTACAGCCCCGGGCGACGGCTAAGAGGCGCGGTCCACCTCGTAAGACCGCGCTATTAGTTAGGCCAGGAAAGCGTGCGAGCGATGGCCGGCCTATGCGTGTGGCCGGTCCAACAGAACCCAAGCGAGGCCCAGGGAGGTCAAAGGGTTCGAAGAAGAAGCCCGTACCTGCTGATGCCGGACTAATTAGTCCTCGTAGAACCCGAGCGTATAAAAAGCAATAATTGTGCTGTCCAACTTGTGTCGTACGTACTAACCTGTGTTCGTCTTAATTCTCCAGTCCTCAATCTCACTCCTCCCTGGGATCGATTTACCTGTTTCAGGACATACAAGGCCTGACTCCCGAAATAGCGGTGACGGCGAAGAAGGTGATCGCTGGATTAATCCAGTGCAATCCTGACCCCGCCGTCATCGATTTTTTGGAGCAGGTCGTGGAGGGCATCGACGCTGTGACACTGGCACCCCAGCCAGTGGAAGAGCCCTCCACCGTCATGATCGAGGAGATAGAGGCGCCGAAGCCAAGAAAGGGACCTTCGGAGCCGGCCTGGGCAGAGGCCGGTCCCAGTCCGCTTCGGCGACCTCGTCCCCCGAAGGAGCAGCAGGAAAGCCGGGAAGAACGGTTTTCACAAGAGGCGTCGGTCCGAGCCTCAGAGATGGCGCCGGAAGGAAACGCCGGCGCGGCTCGGGCCGACGAAGAAAGGAAAGAGAGTTCTCCGACCCAGGCCCCCAAGTGGGCACCGAGTGATGAAGTCGGTGTGGCCTGGGTCCCAGTGGAGAAGGCCCTCGAGGAAGCGCGGTGCCTCAGCAAGTCCTCGCGCGCTGCGGAGGACGCTGCCCTGGCCGCACTGGAGGTCTTTCTCCAGTGCCACGGTAAGGCCGGCGAGCGGCAAGCCGGCAAATGGGTCGGAATGGCCCAAGGCCGGCGCGAAGAGCTCGCGGCCGCCGCAGAGGCCAGGGCCGCCAGGCTGCGCCGCATAGCCTTCCAAAAGGCGGAGGAGGCTCGCCTGGCTCGTGCGCAGGAGTGCATGGAAGAGGCCAAGCGAGCCAGGGAAAAGGCGGAGGAGACGGCGCGCCGGGTCAAGGAAGAGGCCCAGCGCCGTCTCCAAAAAGAAGAAGTGCGCCTTAGGAGGGCGCTCGAAGAAGAGCGAGCGGCCCGGGATGCGCTCGGCAGTAACGCGATCCCCCGGTGCTTCATGTGTGGCGAGCTTGGGGTGTAAAAGTCAAAACATTGCCCCAACCAAGCTCGTCACAAGGGGCGCCGATCGTATTCCCGGGCCAGTTGAAGAAGGGTGAGGCCCTGAAGTTTTTTTTATATATTTTTTTTTTTAATAAAAATTAAAAAGAAAAACCGGTGACTCTGATTCTGCAATGTTCCTTTCCGAACCTCCTTCTCCTAATCATTACTACCATATTAGTAGGTACGACGTCGGCCATGATTAGCAGAACTGCTCTCGGTGCCCTAAGCAGCGTCTGGCGGGGGGGTGTAACGCGTGTCTAGCCGCGATTCTAATCTACCGCGCGAAGGTAGTGAGCGCGCGCGCGCAACTCCTGCGCAGCCGAATCGAGGCGCGCCGCGCGTAGCGAATCGGTCTCGCGACGCGTAAAATGCCCGTCATCCGTCGCGAAGCTGCTAACTGGTTCCCGCGAGAAAAGGAAGCCATCTTCGTGTATACTCTCGTGCTGTGCACATTGTCAGCTTGCCATCTCTCAGATTTTAGTGTCCGCGCCGTGCTTTTTATTTTGATTATCGCGAGTGTAGAGTGGAGGCGCCGACCTGCAAGAGAGCGAGAGAGCAAGAGAGAGTGCAAGTCTGTGCAGCTTGTGCCACGTGCGAGAGACGGCAGCGAGCCAGACTGCCCCCTTGTAAGCGAGAGCGAGAGAGAGAGAGAGAGCGAGCGCGCAACTGCCGAGAGAGCGAGAGAGAGAGTCGAGTGCACCGGCTGCTCCTTAGATCGGTAAGTTATATTCTCCTCTCGCGTATTTCATGTAAAAGGCTTGCACGGAAATCGCCCCGTGCAAGCTTTCTGTGCCGTGTACTTGCGAGTGTGTGTCAGCTCGCCGTACTTAACACTGCGCTCGAGCATAGCAGCTTCGCCGCGCGCCGTGTAGTTCGTGCGTTTGAATGTTAACGGTCGCGCGCGAAATAACTCTTTGTTCTAATCAGCACAGGCGTTGTGCTTGTAGAGATTAGTAATTGTAAATATATTGTGATATCTAGTTACTCGTCGCGTTGTTCATTACAACCTGTCCTTCTCCCGGATACCGCCGCCTCCGCGGGAAAACGACTCCGCCGGTCGTTTTTATATCTGAGCATAGCGGCCGCGCGCTTTACTCTTCGAGCGCGCGCTTTTCACTCAGCGATCCAATTAGTTGGAAAGCGAAGTTCGTGTGCGATCTTCGCGTTGTTTTCGGGATTCCAGGAGCAGATCCCCGGGCAAGTCATTTTAGTCTGACACCCGCGGCACCGTGTTCTAGGGCATCGCTGGCCTGTGGCTTGTTGGGATTTTCCCCCACTAGCCATCCCGTTACAAATAATATGATATTCTTTTGGAATTTGTTACAGTAGACTTTAATTTTACAATACTATCAACAGTTATAAACTTTTTTTTTTAATTATAAAAAAATGATGTATTGTTTTTAATAATTATTTGCAAAGTTTTATTCCCGCCTGGGGAATGTAATTTTCTTACATCTTTGCATAATACTGATAGCTATCTGCTATGCACTGGTCGTAATAGATTCAATAATATCTTATTTTAAATTTTAGAATTGTTCAAAAATGTTAGGGTAAATAAAAAAAATTAAATGGAGAATTTAACATTTTATATTTAATATTGTGATGGAAAGTTTGCATCAAAAATCACATAAGAAACAAATTTCTTTCGTATGCAAAGGGTCTTTTCCTAAGGTATTAACCTTTTTTAAAATGCAAACTACATGCGCCCAGCGTTGACAAATCTTACAAGTACGATAACTATTTATATTACAAGTCCTTCCATGCGTACAGTATAAACATATTTCGTCCATACTTTCGGAGTAAATGAGAATGTCTTCAAGTATTTCGTTCCGATATACATCTTCATCCAAATAAACATCTTTTAAAGATTCATTTCGTGCCATGCGATCCATGTAAAACATCACAAATGCCTCACAATTATAAAAATCCTTCTGAAGAGATCTTTCTTGATTAAATTTTATACTCCGCCAAGGAATTTGACGTAAATTATTGTTGGTGTTATTACATTCTTTTAGATATTTTAAGAAACCTTCCACAGCGAGATCGCCAGTAACGTCGTTATCACTTAGGGGATCTAAGTGCAAAATAGTTTGATTATTTAAATTAAGTATTAAAAGACACCAGTGATTCGAAAAACAATAAGGTAAAAACACTAAATTAGAAAACGTAAAATCTAGATTATACATAATCCAGGTACTTGGTTTCTCTTTTTCCATAGAATATCCCAAGATATAATTTGTATGCGATGAAGGAATAAATGAAACATTTTTCCAGACTCTTATAGTTTTGATTATCATGAAATAATCAATTACGTTTCCTTCAATGAAATGAGGGACTTCCAATGTTTGCATGCTATCACTCCACAGCACAAAATGGTCTTTGATATTTCGATAGCTAAATATATTTTCGGGAATGTTTTTGCAATATAAATGAGCGACGGTGTATTCGATACTTGATTTTTTCATATACTGGTTTTTTATGTATCTTATGTCACATAACACATTTTCCTTTTGAGTAACATCATCAGTTGTCCCAGATTTATATAGAAAATTTCTTTTCCCACTTGCCTGCCTTCTACTAAAAGTTTTGAAATCATTTGAATGGAGATTTTTCAGTATTTTATCATTTTCCTCTAGTTTTATAGTATCATTTACCTTGTCAATTAAATAAGATTCGTCAATGTTATTACTCTTTTTGAGCGAAGGTATTTGATTAATAGTTTTATTGGTTTAGGCTTGAGCTTTTAGTATTTTAATATCTGTTCGACCTAATTTCGTAGCACCATTTATATTGCCAATATGATCCAACAAAAATCTATTTAGAGTAACCGGGCAGCTCATGTTATAGTCTCTTCTCATTATGCGAAAATAACATTCAGATGCTGTACTAGTTGCAACCTCACTAGAAAATTGATAGTATTTGTTCATTACATTACTCCAAGCGGGGAATTGGGAATATAAAGCTAATAAGTTTTGACTAGCACTTGGTAAGTAATAATTATTTGGATCGCTGCAATTTTTTTCTTCGATAGAGCATACTGGCAGACATTCATTATATATATTGTAGATAAAATTTGAAATCGTTTCTACATCAGGTGATTCTAATTCTTGATTCATATAACTATAATCCTTCTGTAATTCTGCTTTTTGATCATGTTCATCTTTATAATGCTTGTCGTAGTCAAAAGTAGCAATAGCATCTATTAACCACATTTTTTTCTTAAAACATTCAGTATTTTTATCACAAAACTTACTTTCTATCACAATAAAAATAGCTGTTACTACTTTTATCAAAAGTTAGATATTGTCTACTTCCAACGAGTATGCTATACAACGTATCAAAAAGTCTTTTTTAATCCAGTTATCTCCTTCAAAACATTTCCACTTACACATTGCTTTAATTAAATGAGCTCGATCTCGTTTTATTAAAGATTGAGGTAATTTGATATTTTTATCATTGAGTATGTCAAAGCATCTTTGTAAATAATCATCATAATACATATGATTAAAAGCCAGTGAAATTGCATTTAACAAGGCACCAGAGCAATCTACAACGACTTGAAGTGGAACAGGGGCTCCGCTTCGTAACCAAGAAAATAACCATAAAAATATAAAGTTTGTGTCGTGAATACCTGATAAGGCTTGCGTTAGTGTATATATTTTTTTGTTAATGCGAATAACGGCATTGTAAAGAAAAATTTCGGAACTTTTGTTGTCACCGAATAGTTTTACAGCTTTGACAAAACATCCTGAGTCATCTATGGATACAGATGACTTTAACACTTCATGTGCCTCTCTCCATAATGTAATCTGATTTTCAGTCCAATACAAGATATAAAACGGATAAGTTGAAATTTTCCTTATGCAAACCATATCTTCTGTCATGGCCATTATAGAAGTGATCGGATCTCCTTGATAACGTTTAACTTCAAGTACTTCATCTTTGGCCTCTTGTCTAGCTGAGCAAAAAACTTGTGTATTATGTAGTAATGGACACGATCCTCCGGAATCATTTAATAACTTATCCGCCTTCTTTTGTTTATATTTTGTTGGCTTTGTAATAAGTAAATCTTTTTTAGCAATCGCTCTGGCGCTTTTAGATAATGGTCTCTTCTTTTTATGTGGAATGCCTGACGTGTCGAAACATTCAATTTCAATACTGACACCATCTGTATTTGGCTGCAAACATTTTCCATAAATTTCATTTATACAGTCATTGCTGTTACATTTACCATAAAAGGTAAAATAAGGGTAATTATCCAACTTGTAAAACTTTTGTCGTTTAAAAACGAATGCACATGGGAGTTTACGTATTTCCCAAATTTTTGAAGTAACAATATTTGTCCAAGGATCTTTCATTCGTAAATCAATCCTATCTTTATCATATTTTCAGTGGGTTGAATCTCCCTACATTCATCTCCATCGATACTTATGCTAAACTTAATGTGTTCTAATCTTCTTTTTTTATTGCTCATGATATCTGAAAAAAGTAATTTTTTAATAATATTTTTATTATTTTAATAATATTGGCATCATTAACCTACCGGAAAATTTCACGTGAGATCTCACGTGAGATTTTTCAGTATAGGGTAGACATTTAGTCGATTGAAAATAAACTAAACCCACTTTTGACTACTTACTTTTAATTAAATTCCATTCATTTGTTTACCAAACATTTCGCAAACTATCTCGATGAAACTTCTTAATCTAAATTAATTACCTATATAACAAAAAAAAAGATTTATTAGTATGAATAGTAACACATTTTTATAATTTTTATTTAAAGTTTACTGAATGATATAGTGGTTATTCTTTCATTAAAATATTTATTAAGAATTAAAAATGAATAAATGCCTTTAATTAATCATCATCACTAACTTTGTCACCTTCTGCGTTTAGTACATAAAAAAATACCATACAATGAAAATATAAAAAGTTTCTGAACAAGACTACTATTATTTAGTAAACGACTTTCATTAGAATGAAAAACAAATGAAGCTCGCAGCATCTGATTTAAAACTTTAGTGTGTGGCGCCACATGTGTGCAGGGTTACCAAATGTAGCTTTAAGAACCGCGAAATATAATAAATTCATATTTCAAACTTAGTAATTTTTAGATTTAATTATATGTGATAATGAAATCTACATTAAATTTACGGCTATTCTAATTTATTTTTTTTTCACAACTACTTAATAAACGGCTAAACGGCATCTGGATTGTTCCGATTTACGTTAAAAATAAACAGAATATTTATATAAATGCAAATCTTACTAAAAGGAAATATATTATTACTATAGGAAAAAGCTTGAACTAACTAAATACTGAAATATAATGATTTACTTACATTTTATTTTGGATTGGACTGAATAAAATGTCTGGATCCAGTTTTATCAGAACCTGACTATGTTGATTGGAAATACCTTTCTCTTCCAAGTAGTTCATGAGGAGATCATACAAATACTGTAAGAAAGTGTATATGGTTAATTATAATAATAGGAACATGAGTGATATAAGTGAGAGAAAAAGTTTTATTAAACTTATCCCATCAATGATTTCACCTCCAACTGCGTACACATTTTCTGTGTGTTCTCCCTCATGGAGCGAAATTTCATCAACACCAAAAATGTCATCTGTAAAAAGAAATTAATAATATTTAATAAAATAATGTTTGTGTGAGATAAAATAAAGTAGTATAAAACTTGAATGTAACAGTTCTATTCAAATTTATTTTCCATCAATGAAAAATAAATCTTTACATAAAAATGTATTACTTTCACAAAGGTAAATTATCAGAATGAATATCGACAAATCATTCTGCACTCAAACTTTGTGACTCACATACAAACATTACGTATAAGATACATACTGTGAGCATCCTCATCTCCAGGAGCACCAGGTTCATTATTGAAGAAGCAAGAAAACGACAGGGTCTGGTTTCCCCTCTTAATCTCAAGTTCAAAATTTGGTTTGCTCTTCATCTCCCTGTGTCAGGTTTATCATCCCTCTGGTCCAGCTCTGGCTCTGCGCCTAAATCAACTGTGTGGTTAACATTAAAGGATATCGTGATTCTTAAATAAAAACATCTCTATTGATCGTCAATTTTGCATAAAGCTTCCAAATCATCATTCAGATTCTTACTTCTCATCACCGCCGCTGACTTTGGTGAGTGTGACTTTAGCTCCATTGAGAGAAACTTTGAAGCCTTCGAAGTCTGTGGGGATAGTCTTCAACTTGAGTGCTTTCTTTTCAGCAACGATCTCCTCTGCCAGAAATTCCACGAGTTCCTTTTCGGCTACAATGTTAAAATATATAATATATTAATCGTCATGCAATAACTTGATTATGTACTTATAGTTGTATCCCATTATAGAGTTGTCCCTTCTAATCACGTGTTTCGTCATCGCGAAAAAGCAACGTAATATCGCGCCGACTCAATGAAATTTAAGAAAAAAGAACTCTCACCCTTGGTATGAGCAAATCTGCAGGAGGCGCATCCACAGGGATTCCTGTGGTTGTCCTTGCTGAGACTCGTCGCCGACGAAGAGGTAGCGAGACTTATAGGCTGCTGAAACGTGGTCCACAGAGTTCTGCTGCTGCCCGTCTACACGTTGAGCCGTCCGGCGAACTTGACCGGCGCCGCGGTCGTGGCACCCACCAGGTTCTTAAGGCTTGGCAACCTCAGTAGGGCGTTCCTTGTGATTGCGCTCATCCTGTCGTTGGGAATGAGTTGAACTCGTCGGCGAGATGAAAAGACGATCGACCGCGTGGAGCCTGCGCGCAGATAGCCGGCTATAACTTGCGAGAACGGCTAAGGTGGTGGCCGGCTCTTCGTCCTCGAGAGCAGCCGCGAGCAGTGTGCGCAGGTCTTTCGCGATAATCGCGAGCAAACTTTATGAATCCAGGAGACGTGCCAATGAGAATTGAGTTTTGAATGGACACTGATGATGAAAAGTTGGTTTTGATAATACCAGAGGCAATAAACAGTTTACTCTGATACAAATCCATCTACACCTTTACCCTGCATGAAATAAATAAGTAAATGCTATTATTAAAAAAATATTTTCATTCATAATATTAGATTCTACAGATTGTTCCGTTACAATGTGCACTCTAACTTTTCACATAATATATTATATAATTAAAGAAATATTTTCTTACCCGAGTAACTCCTTTAATAATCCCAAGTAAATGTAGCAACCGTATATTAATTTTTTTTACTCATACAGTCCATTAGTTTCTATATTATTGGCTAGTCATTTGTATCAATTTCTGATGATGACCTTTTATATTCGTGCTGCAACATACTATTCACATTTTGAGGATATCTATCGCATTTTGAAGTGCGTCTTCTCTTTCTGCAATAGTTTAATAATCATTTAATATTATTACTGTAACTATAAATCATATTATATAATGTGTATATATATATTATAATACAAACCATATATATTATAATGCAAACCAGCATTTGAAATCGAAATCCTTTAATCACATAAAAAAGTGGACCTAAATTGATCAATAAGGGACCTGGTTTTAGTATTTTATATACTGTTTCTACAGCCCCAATAATTCTCCTCTGTATACACCTATACAAAACAAGCATATTAGATTGATTTTTTAAAATTATAAAATATTTTGTTTCATAAAAATATATTAAAAGTAGTTATTAAGTAGTCACCTCAAGAAAATCCTCATCTGCCGTAGAAAATTGTGCATTTCCTGGGATCAGATCACTATGATTTAGATCTGGGAAAAATACTTCTTGAGTTTGATGTTCTGGCTGTAGATTATTCATACATACATACTGATGAACCCATGGGTGAACTTTGTATGTATACCTTATTTAATTTTAAATAAAATTTAAATGTCCAGCATTACTAAAAACAATCAACAATTAACAACTAATAAATGAATAATAAATAATCAATGGTTGTTTTGACTATTTTCTAAACAAAACATTTAATAGAATACTTACTTATTTAAGACAAAATGAGCTGCAAAGAGGATGAAGAGTGAGAACTCATTGTCTTGACAAGTGTAGCCCCTCTTGGCGATCTCATCATTTTTGATTTTCTTTCTGAACGGTTATCTATCATTTTATGATTATCGTTGTTTTCAATGTATTTTTTAACCTCTTGCCAATGTTCTCTGTATTTACTTAACAGTTTCTGATAATGTTTTGGAAGTGAGATGAGATATCTTTATTCAGTTTTCTCCACTCTCTACAACGAATGAGGCCTGAAAAAAAGGAAGCAAGATGTAAAATCAAAAAACTTTCCATACCTAAGTAGATGATCATTTGAGCTATCTACATTGATAACTTACATCATTCTCCAATTTAAAAAGCAGAGATTGTCATATGCATAAGATACAATCGAATGCACTGTTGTTATCACTGCAATAAATTATGCCCTAACTGGCTAACATGATACTTTGACATAATAACATCCCAAGGCTATAGTCTATATTGATATAGAAAAGTTCGATAACAAGATGCCCATTGAACCATCTTAGGATTTATACCTGGAGATTGTTGCTGCAAAAACAGTTTCAAAATTAGCATGCTAATACTTACAATATGTAACATTAACATGATGATTGATTTAAGACATTTCTTAAATCAATCATCATATTAATGTTACATATTGTAAGTATTAGCATGCTAATTTTGAAACTGTTTTTGCAGCAACAATCTCCAGGTATAAATCCTAAGATGGTTCAATGGGCATCTTGTTATCATGTACTAAAATAGGTGCAGGAATATCGCATGATATTCATGAAGTTACATTAATTATAAAATGTATAAATCGACAAAAAGTATGATTGTCTTACATAAACTCGTGGGAGAATAATCTCCCCCAAACTAGTATCAAAATGTACTAAAAATCTGCTTCATACTCCAAAAATATAGAATTATTTAATAAAAATTACTCACATAAGATGACATTGGTCAAAACATGATCTCTGAACTCTGATACATTTCCTGCTATGTTGCCCATATCGCCTGTTCTTGTACATTCCCATTATTATAGTACGTAAAAGGGCAATTATCAACATAGAGTTTGTTGAGATGTTCCACTAGTAATATTTATCAATGCCCAAGCTAATATAATATAGAAATTAATAAAATTTACATTTTCTATCTAGACCTGACCTACTAAAATAGGTGCAGGAATATCGCATGATATTCATGAAGTTACATTAATTATAAAATGTATAAATCGACAGAAAGTATGATTGTCTTACATAAACTCGTGGGAGAATAATCTCCCCCAAACTAGTATCAAAATGTACTAAAAATCTGCTTCATACTCCAAAAATATAGAATTATTTAATAAAAATTACTCACATAAGATGACATTGGTCAAAACATGATCTCTGAACTCTGATACATTTCCTGCTATGTTGCCCATATCGCCTGTTCTTGTACATTCCCATTATTATAGTACGTAAAAGGGCAATTATCAACATAGAGTTTGTTGAGATGTTCCACTAGTAATATTTATCAATGCCCAAGCTAATATAATATAGAAATTAATAAAATTTACATTTTCTATCTAGACCTGACCTATTTTTTTACATTACCTTTATTTTTCTGAGTCCTGGGTTTTCTAAAATTGACATTGTCTAAAAAACGTAGAATCAAAACCAGAAGCAGGTACAACCAAAATTTTTCTATCGAAATCTCTACCTATATCAATGAGCTTGTCAAAAAAAAGCAAACAGACATGTATAAGTTATGTAAAATTTTTGCAGCAATCAGATGTTATATACTTACTTGTTTATTAAAGTGATATTTCAATCATCTTGAATTACTGAATCCAGTGTATTAAATCATGGCACCAGGTACCAGATGTTTGTCGCACCCTGGTACCTGGTGCCCACCCTCTTCGCGGATACCGATACTATTGGTTTAGGAATTGGAATCTGCGAGAGTGTGAAAAAGACGCGGGCTCTGATAGTCTGATAGACGTTTACTAGACGTCTGCGCATGCGCGCGCTGCTCCAAAAACGTTTAATTTGATCTGATTCTTTTTTATAATTTAATATTATTATTAATAGGTTTTTCCGAATTTGGAATTTGGGGGCGATACGCGCACATGTCGCGCAATCGAATACCGTAGTAAATAATTGCAAAAATTATTTTCTATTATGAGTAATACAAAATTTAATTATGGGGGCTAAACCACTAGCCCCCAAACAATTTTATTTTTTATCTCAAAAACGACAGCTCGCGCAAAAAAGTTCTAAGAAACATTTTTTTATATTTTTTAATGCGCAATCGATCTATATTTTTTGTTTTTGGATATTTTATACATGGAGTCTAACTTCATGAAGCTTGGATTTGCAGAGGGAATTCCACGTAGATTCCCACATGGATTTCTATCATAAACACTTACCGAGAAAAAACCGTATGGATTTTCATAAAGATTTCTATGTAGAAATCCAGGTAAAGAGTAGGTGTTCCACATGGATTTCCATATGGATTTTTCTTCCACATGAATTTCCATATGGGTTTTTCTACCAATGCTTGCCAAGTAAAATCCGTATGGATTTTCATAAAGATTTCCATGTAGAAGTCCAGGTAAAGAGTAGGTGTTAAACATGGACTTGCGTATGGATTTTTCTACCAACACTTACCGAGCACAATCCGTATGGATTTTCATAAAGATTTCGATTTAGAAATCCAGGTAAAGAGTAGGTGCTCCACATAGATTCCTGTATGGATATAGCTAATAACATTTGCCGAAGAAAATTCGTATGGATATTCGTGTAGATTTCCATGTAGAAATCCAGGTAAATAATATGTGGTTCACAGAGATTTCCATACGGATTTTCCTTCCACTTGGATTTCCGTATGGATTTTTCTACAAACGCTTGCTGAGCAATATCTGTATGGATTTTCATAAAGATTTTCATAAGAAGTCCTGGTAAAGAGTAGGTGCTCCACATGGATTTATGTATGGATATAGCTAATAACATTTGCCGAAGAAAATTCGTGTGGAGATTCGTAAAGATTTCCATGTATAAATCCAGGTAAAGAGTATGTGGTTCACATTGTTTTCCATATGAATATAGCTTCTAACATTCGCCGAAGAAAAACCGTATGGATTTTCATAAATATTTCCATGTAGAAATCCAGGTAAAGAGGAGGTGTTCCACATGGATTTCCGAATGGATTTTTCTACCAACACTTGCCGAACAAAATCCGTATGGATTTTTATAAAGATTTCCATGTAGAAATCTACGTAAAGAGTACGTATTTTACATAGCTTTCCATCTGGATATAGCTACTAACATTTGCCGAAGAAAATTCGTATGGATATTCGTGATCATTTGCATGTAGAAATCCAGGTAAAGACTATGTGGTTCACATATGGTTCACATAGATTTCCATATAGATTTTTCTTCCGACACTCACCGAAAAAAATACCTATGGATTTTCATAAAGATTTCCATATAGAAATCCAGGTGAAAAGTAGGTGTTCCACATAGATTTCTGTATGGATATAGCTACTAACATTTGCCGAAAAAAATTCGTAAGGATATTCGTGAAGATTTCCATGTAGAAGTCCAGGTAAAGAGTAGGTGGTTCACAGAGATTTCCATATGGATTTTTCTTCCAACCCCTGTTGAAAAAAAATCAGCTAAAAAAATAGCTAAACAGCAGCTAAAAAATATACCTATATCAACCAGAAATACAGCTCCATTTCGTTGGATATTTAGTTATATTATTTATCTGAAAATTAAGTTAAATTTTTAGCTGCAAATCCATGTAAACGATTACGACCTATTAACAACTGAAAATTTAACTAAAATTTTTAGCTGTAAATCCACCTGTTACCAACTGGAAATTGAGCTAAAATCGACTTATGAATAACTGGAAATCCAGTTATATATTCAGTGTCATGGAAATTTACAGCTACTAATAGGTAAAAATTTAGTTTATTTTTCACCTGTAAATACACCTACAAATTTATTATTAAATGGAAATATAGGTGAAAATGGATTGAAACCTGAAAATATAGCTATATTTTTTAGCTACAAATAGAGCTATATATTATTCTCGATTTGGCCATATTATTTAGCTGTAAATCAATGTATTAATATGGATTGGATTGTTAATTTCATTTTATGCTAATAATAGCAACATTTACAGATCATATCTGTGTAACATAGGTATATTGTAAAAGATATATTTATATACATAATATTACTATTTAGAACTAAACAGAACTTTTCTCCTTCAAATATATTCAAATATACAAGTTGTTAAAAAACAACTGCATTGGGTATATATCACGTGAAAGAGCGGAAGATTCTAAGATAAAAAGTCCAATGAACCAACGCGATCGGATCGATAGATTTTCCGTAATCGATTAATGAAAATTGCTCGATTAGACCAATGAGCGCGCGGAGTGGAGGGAGGTGCCGCCCGTGCTCTCCGCCGGCTCTTACCGCTAACGTCGCGCGCTCATTCGTCTAATCGAGCAATTTCCATCAATCGATTACGGAAAATCTATCGATCCGATTGCGTTGGTTCTTTCGACTTTTTATCTTAGAATTTTCCACTCTTTCACGTGATATATACCCAAAGCTGTTGTTTTTTAACAACCTGTATATTTGAGCCGCCATTTACATGGTTTAAATACTATTGGCGTACCCCAGGTCACCCATACGCACTATAAGTACACTAGCGTGTTGACATGAACGACGCCTGAGTTGAAATTATCCAAACTGTCCTTTTCATGATTTGTTATGTATGGATGGCAAGTGTTATTAACAAGTGATACTTAATTATTAAGACATACCATTGAATTAAGAAAAAATCCACTAAGAGAAAAATTTATTTGTAAACATCACTGTGTTTATAAGAAAATTTATTATTTTATAGCACTGGGACACACTCGACATGCGTGATATTTACTGTTGAAACAGTAATTTTTATGATTCTCGCAGTAAATTTTACTTTTTAAATGATAATTTTTAGTATTTTTGTAGCAAATTTTACTATTTGAAATAGTAATTTTTATTATTTTTCAGCAGTCATAAAAAGTACTATTTCAAATAGTAAAAATCTTATATGTCGAGTGTGTCCAGCGCTATTATAAAAAATAATATATTTTTCTTCATGTCTGTAATAAATATTATATTGTTTTAAATTTACCGCTAAGTTTCCTCTTTCACTGTATATTATATAACAATAACTTGTACTTGTACTCTAGTATGAAGGAATACTGACATTGCATAACTTTACACCTCTGCTAATGTAGGGAAAGGAGAAACGATGGTCAACGAGTCTCGTGCTCGCGCTACTCGATGCCGACCCGCAATAGCAAAATCACACGAGGCCGCCGCCGAGCGCGCCCACGTGTACTCGACATTAGCAGCTATCAAGAACAGTCATGATAGCGACGGCGACAGCGCGCGGAGGCGACGTCTCAGCGATGATGTCCCCGTTGACAGGACTCAGCTAAAATTTTACTCCAAGTCTCATATAACAAAATAAAATAAAAAGTATCTTACAAAATTTGAGTCCCGACTAGTCTCGGTGAATTCATATATACTTACAAAAGCACTTTACATATGAAATAATATTTAAATGTGGATGGCTTTACTAGTTTATTAACTTTAATCGATTTTTAAATAAATTGTTTGTACATTCATTATTATTTATTATAATTGAAGTTTTTTCTCCACCACTCATTGTTGTACTGTGAGGTATATTTAAAATTTTTTAAAATATTTATTAATTTTCTTATTTAGTAAAAATTGTATACTTATATGTACAGTCTTTCCGCTGTAATTATAGGCACATCTCCTTTGAGAACCACAATTTAGTTGCTCGTTGATAGACTTGGGTTGCCTTAGCGTAGGAAATATATTTGGACCCAATGAACTAAATAATATTGTAGATAACTTATACGAGAGGACCAAAATCAACCTTGATTGTGTCTAAATTGTAGCTAAAGATACTAAGTACCTAAGAGCATACAAAATTTTCTAATTACATAGAATACTTTGTATACTCATCGGTAGTACCTCTAGTTACAACTTTTATTACTCGATAAGTCTCTTATGGGCTTGGCTGACTTTATCGCAGGAAATATTGGGATTGTATGGACAAATTGACTTGATTCATATGTGACTATAATAGTTATGGCTTGGACGTATTGCTTTTATAAAATAAAATTTATATTTAACATGATATTTTTACCTAATCATATATTTTCTTTTAATTTAAAGCAGTGTTTTCAAAAACGTACTTAACCATTACGGTCACAAAGAATCATGTCCAATATGATGCCATATGGTTCATCGAGTACAAATATGTCCAGCGGTAAAGTCACCTAGCCTATATAAATGTGGATTTTATATTTAAATATATTTTTGAATTTTGTTATTTAGTAAATATTGTATCCTTATAGGTACAGTCTTTAGGCTGTAAGTAATAATTATAGGTACATCTCCTTTGAGGTCCACAATTTAGTTGCTCGTTGATAGTTTCAAGACTTGGGTGGCCTTAGGGCAGGAAATATATTTGGATCCAATAAACTAATAATAATATTGTAGATTACTTATACGAGAGGACCAAAATCAACATTGATTGTGTCTAGATTGTATCAAAAGATACTACGTACCTAAAAGCATAAAAAATTTTCTAATTACATAGAATATTTTGTATTCGCATACACTGAGAAAAAAAATACGCCATATGTGTCGAAGTGCGGCGTGGGGGAATAGCCGAAGCCCGCTTAGGTTGTGATTGCAACGTAGTCCGCAATATTTACCGCACTGTCCGCAATTTTTACCGCACTTTTCGGTAGCAACTGTTTCACCAACCAAAATATAAGAGACGCTACCTCCGCGCTTCGGTAATTTCTACCCCGCGCGTCTGTAGTGTCAGCATCAGTCGGTAGCTTATACTGCATAACCTCCATTGCCCCACCGTTTCGGCTCTGTTTACAGAAGATTGCTGCACATTACGCCTTCTTTTTTTCTCAGTGTAGGTAGTACCTTTAGTTACAACTTTTATTACTCGATAAGTCACTTATGGGCTGGGTGACTTTATCGCAGGAAATATTGTGACCGTATGGACAAAATGACATGATTCATATTTGACCATAATAGTTATGGCGTGGACGTACTACTTTTTCAAACAAAATTTATATTTAACATGATATTTTTACCAAATCATACATTTTCTTTTACTTTAAAGCAATGTTTTCAAAAACATACTTAACCATTACGGTCACAAAGAATCATATCAAATAGGATGCCATTTGGTCCATCGAGTTCAAATATCTCCAGCTGTAAAGACACCCAGCCTATATAAATCTGGATTTTTTATAATAAATTATGGTATTAAATTATTTATATTATGACCAGTTCTATTTATAAATTAATAACGTGAAAAAGTTAAAAATATGATAACTCATATTAAAGAGTATTGACATGTGCGTAGCTTGGGCTGTAATTTTCTTAATGTTATACTTATGCTTTGCAAGTATTTTATATATAACACTATACACGTTATTGTTAAATTTACAATGAGGCCGAATCCATCTCAAATCAGACAGCCCGCGTATGCCTATTTCACCTATCATGTTGAAATAAAAATATTTATGTTCTACTCGAAAAAATATTTTACACGTGTTTTTTTATTTTTTTGTTTCATCAAAATTTCATGCGTTCAGCGATGCCGAAAAATTCCGAGAAAATTCTTTCATTGAGAAAAAAAATTTTCAATGTGATTTTCAGACTGCTATTGTTTCAGCAGTTTTTCGAGCTTTTAAACGTGTAACACACAATTTCACTCAGTTTTGAGCCCTCTTTAACGGCCTTAATGTCATTTTCAAAAAAAAAAAAATCCACGAGCTATGCACTTTTTACTGAAAAATTCATTTTTTAGGGAAGTGCCTTTTTCTCGAAAACCCCATGTTTTTTTTGCACAATTTTTGTTGTCGTGATAGAGGACGGTAATGCCTAGCTAGACGTATTTGTGAGATTCGGTACTTTTTCCCTGGGATAGCGATCACTAATGAGATAACACACAAACAAATTTTTCACGCCTAATGCTTATATATAGTCAATGATATTAGAGTCAATGTAAAGGTATTTGTCTTTGTGTGTATGTAATATACAGGTACACATAACTATGTATTTATTTGTTATTTGCGTCTTTTTGATTTTTTATTTTTATACCTTTTTTTCATTTGTATACCTATTTTACTACCTTTGTTTTTCTGCTTCATTGTTCTTAATTCAGTAAGCGGACGATCAGCGGTCTTTGCTGTCAAACAATGTATTTTATCGTCACATGTTTTTTAACCCATATATGAGTTTTTTGAATTCCAGGATACTTTGGAGTTGTAAGCCAATCAATATTTTTTTCTTTTCTGAATTGTTCTATTTCAGCATCTTGTAAATGTATTATTTTAATAGCATCAGTATATTTTTGAACATGTATTGCAAAATCATTTGCGTTTTGAATAGCTTCTTCAAGGGGCTCTCGAAGATTATGCGAAGTAGCATAATGCTTTATAAGTCCACCCACACCATCTACAGCTCCTTTGCCGTGCCCAGTAGCAGAGAACAACCATTTTATATCACACGGTGCTCGTTTTAGTTCATCTAATTGAAAGCGATTTTTAAAGTGACTCGCAGCGCCGTCTGATACGATGGTAATTTTTTTAATTGAATCACAACAATTTTCTTTCAAGAATTTTATAATTTTTTGTACTGCTAGCAAAGCATACGCTGAATCATGTTTTCGGTCATCACTTATAACTGCGAAACTTTGTGTCGAATCCCCTTGATAAGAGACTGCTGTGAAAATAGAAATTTGATCATTAACCCAATGATTTCCTTGAACAGCTTTATTATGAATCACAGCCCAGTTTTCAGCGAAGTCTATTTGAAGAACTAAATGATGTGACTCTTTTTAGCACTTTCTCTTTCTGTTTTTATAGCTTTGCGTTGTATATTTTTACATACATGTGAGTACTAACCCTCATGGTCCAAACCGAAAGTTCATCTTTAAAAGCAGAAATTGATAGTGTCTTTTAATCAGGTTTCCATTATCCCACAAAGCATATGTAATTTCTTCTGTGCCTTCTACATCTTGCAGTTTTAAAACATGAAACGTAATTCCCTTAATCCCTGGACATAGTTTACATTCTTGTAAATAACATAAATCAGATGGCTCAGAACACATTGTTGCATTTATTATTTGTGACCGACTTTCATCCAACTCTGTGACGTTACTCCCTCTAAAATTAATTAAGCTCGTAAGAAATAAATCATAATTTGCGCAATAGATACAGAGACAAACTTCTTTGATGGGGCTAAGTAAGACATACTTTGGTCGCAAACTATAAAATTTTGATTTTCCAATTCTCAATTCTGGATAATCATTTTTAAATACTTTATACGTCTCTTTTAAACTTCGAGTAAGAAAACGCTTAACTTTTTTCTCTTTTTTATTGTTAACTTTAATTGTAACAACGTCACATTTATTAGGACTTTGTCTTGAACAATTAAAATCATCATTTAAATAATATTCCATAACAATTTTTTCCATGTTTTCATCAATCGGATGGCCTGAATATGCATCTGGTTCTGAATAAATTCCTTTTTCTTTAACAAGATTTCTCGATTTGTTGATCATATACATTGTTATTTCTGGAAATAAAGATAAAATTTCATGTTTTGTAAAGGATGAAGGTAGCAAAGTCAGAATTTTTATTTTTTCTGATACCGTAGAACACTTTTGCAAGGCTAGACCAAGATTTTGTATCCATTCTGTACAATGCCATAGAGTTGATTCATTTGCTGTTATAGAAACGTCATAAACATTGTTCAACTTCACATCAAGGGTATTAGACAATGTTGAAAGTATTTTTTTTTTTCTTCTTTGTTACGTAATTTTCAATTGATTTTTCATGTATAAGATTTTTTCTTTTAAGAGGCGATACAGAACCTAAGAAAGATGTACTTATTTCATTATTAAATTCTTCAATGCGTTCTGGAGTACTTGGTAAAAAATCTTCATCTCTATCAACTACGTTATCGGTAACTTCATTATCCGTTATAAATTCATTGTCAGTACTACTCACCAATTCTAGAGCACGATTGTAACAATGTTGACACAGATATGTAGAAGGTGTCAAAGGTAAATGAGGATAGAGGTGCTTCAATGGATGAGCAAGATTCTCAAGTTGTTTTAAACGTACGGAACTAGATTTGTAAATAATTTGTTTGTGTTTGTCTAAAAAGTCTGCACATTTGATTCTCTCTGTTGAGTAATATTGAGACATCGTAGTTGAGTTGATAAGGTGTAAATATGTAATAATTTTCCAAAAGATGATGGTTTTAAATAAGACGAGATGTGTGATATATAGCAGAAACCGAACTTTTCTTTGTAAATGTTAAGTCAAACCATATCCATCTAGCGGACAAATGTACTAGTACATATACTCCTATAAGTAGGCGCACGTACATGTATATTACATACGCACAAAGATAAATACCTTTACATTGACTCTAATATCATTGACTATATATAAGCGTTAAGCGTGAAAAATTTGTTTGTGTGTTATCTCATTAGTGATCGCTATCCCAGGGAAAAAGTACCGAATCTCACAAATACGTCTAGCTAGGCATTACCGTCCTCTATCACGACAACAAAAATTGTGCAAAAAAAAACATGGGGTTTTCGAGAAAAAGGCACTTCTCTAAAAAATGAATTTTTCAGTAAAAAGTGCATAGCTCGTGGATTTTTTATTTTTTTGAAAATGACATTAAGGCCGTTAAAGAGGGCTCAAAACTGAGTGAAATTATGTGTTACACGTTTAAAAGCTTGAAAAACTGCTGAAACAATAGCAGTCTGAAAATCACATTGAAAATTTTTTTTCTCAATGAAAGAATTTTCTCGGAATTTTTCGGTATCGCTGAACGCATGAAATTTTGATGAAACAAAAAAATAAAAAAACACGTGTAAAATATTTTTTCGAGTAGAACATAAATATTTTTATTTCAACATGATAGGTGAAATAGGCATACGCGGGCTGTCTAATTTGAGATGGATTCGGCCATGAAAGAAGAAACCCATACATTATTGCCAAATGCTACTTGATGATTAAAATATAGCTTACAGCTTGTTTGCTAAATGTAGCAGTAAATTTAGAACAATTATATTATATTTATAACATTAGCCTTCTACAAACGGTAAGCTATATTTTAATGATTAAATAAAATTTAGCAATACTGTATGAGACAGGACAGAAGCAAAAATACATAAAAGTGTAAAGGCTTAACCAGATATAAACCTGGAGAACATAACCTCAATGATGACAGCATGGGCACGGACAGTAGCAGCTCTTTCTTAACGTAGAAGCCACAATGACCACTCACTCATGTTCGAACTTTCGTCGTCGTTAGTCGTAACTCGTAATACATGAAACGCGAAAGCGCCGATTATAAAACACATTGTTCCTTGTTCGATGACTACCACGCACACGTATAAGTAGTCACTAGAGAGGGAGGAAGAGAGAGGGGCGCCTTCGGAAGTGCATCTGTGCGGCAATCATCGAACGCGAGAGTTCGAACGTAAGAAATTGGTCAGTGTGGCTTCAACGTTAAGAAAGACCTGCTGCTGTCCGTGCTCGTGCTGTCATCCCTGAGGTTATGTTCCCCAGGTTTTTATATAGGTAAGGCCTTACACTTTTATGTATTTTTGCTACTGTCCAGTCTCATACAGCATTGCTCACAATATAGCTTACAGTTTATTAAAGATTATGTTATAAATATAACATAATTGTTCTAAATTTACTGCTGCATTTAGGAAACAAGTTGTAAGCTACATTTTAATGATCATGTAGCATTTAGCAATAATGCATGGGTTTCTTCTTTCATTATAAATTTTTTAACAATAACTTGTATAGTGTTATATATAAAATACTTGCAAAGGATAAATATAACATTAAGAAAATTACAGCCCAAGCTACGCACATGTCAATAATCTTTAATATGAGTTATCATATTTTTAACTTTTTCAAGTTATTAATTTATAAATAGAACTGGTCATAATATAAATAATTTAATACCATAGTTTATTATAAAAAATCCAGATTTATATAGGCTGGGTGTCTTTACAGCTGGAGATATTTGAACTCGATGGACCAAATGGCATCCTATTTGATATGATTCTTTGTGACCGTAATGGTTAAGTATGTTTTTGAAAACATTGCTTTAAAGTAAAAGAAAATGTATGATTTGGTTATAAATATAATATAATTGTTCTAAATTTACTGCTACATTTAGCAAACAAGCTGTAAGCTATATTTTAATCATCAACTAGCATTTAGCGATAATGTATGGGTTTCTTCTTTCATTGTAAATTTAACAATAACGTGTATAGTGTTATATATAAAATACTTGCAAAGCATAAGTATAACATTAAGAAAATTACAGCCCAAGCTACGCACATGTCAATACTCTTTAATATGAGTTATCATATTTTTAACTTTTTCACGTTATTAATTTATAAATAGAACTGGTCATAATATAAATAATTTAATACCATAATTTATTATAAAAAATCCAGATTTATATAGGCTGGGTGTCTTTACAGCTGGAGATATTTGAACTCGATGGACCAAATGGCATCGCATTTGATATGATTCTTTGTGACCGTAATGGTTAAGTATGTTTTTGAAAACATTGCTTTAAAGTAAAAGAAAATGTATGATTTGGTAAAAATATCATGTTAAATATAAATTTTATTTGAAAAAGTAGTACGTCCATGCCATAACTATTATGGTCAAATATGAATCAAGTCATTTTGTCCATACGGTCACAATATTTCCTGCGATAAAGTCACCCAGCCCATAAGTGACTTATCGAGTAATAAAAGTTGTAACTAAAGGTACTACCTACACTGAGAAAAAAAGAAGGCGTAATGTGCAGCAATCTTCTGTAAACAGAGCCGAAACGGTGGGGCAATGGAGGTTATGCAGTACAAGCTACCGACTGATGCTGACACTACAGACGCGCGGGGTAGAAATTACCGAAGCGCGGAGGTAGCGCCTCTTATATTTTGGTTGGTGAAACAGTTGCTACCGAAAAGTGCGGTAAAGATTGCGGACAGTGCGGTAAATATTGCGGACTACGTGGCAATCACAACCTAAGCGGGCTTCGGCTATTCCCCCACGCCGCACTTCGGCACATATGGCGTATTTTTTTTCTCAGTGTATGCGAATACAAAATATTCTATGTAATTAGAAAATTTTGTATGCTTATAGGTACGTAGTATCTTTTGATACAATCTAGACACAATCAATGTTGATTTTGGTCCTCTCGTATAAGTAATCTACAATATTATTATTAGTTCATTGGATCCAAATATATTTCCTGCGCTAAGGCCACCCAAGTCTTGAAACTATCAACGAGCAACTAAATTGTGGACCTCAAAGGAGATGTACCTATAATTATTACTTACAGCCTAAAGACTGTATCTATAAGTATACAATATTTACTAAATAACAAAATTCAAAAATATATTTAAATATAAAATCCACATTTATATAGGCTAGGTGACTTTACCGCTGGACATATTTGTACTCGATGAACCAAATGGCATCATATTGGACATGATTCTTTGTGACCGTAATGGTTAAGTATGCTTTTGAAAACACTGCTTTAAATTAAAAGAAAATATATGATTAGGTAAAAATATCATGTTAAATATAAATTTTATTTTATAAGAGCAATACGTCCAAGCCATAACTATTATAGTCAAATATGAATCAAGCCAATTTGTCCATACAATCCCAATATTTCCTGCGATAAAGTCAGCCAAGCCCATAAGAGACTTATCGAGTAATAAAAGTTGTAACTAGAGGTACTACCGATGAGTATACAAAGTATTCTATGTAATTAGAAAATTTTGTATGCTTATAGGTACTTAGTATCTTTAGCTACAATTTAGATACAATCAAGGTTGATTTTGGTCCTCTCGTATAAGTTATCTACAATATTATTTAGTTCATTGGGTCCAAATATATTTCCTACGCTAAGGCCACCCAAGTCTATCAACGAGCAACTAAATTGTGGTTCTCAAAGGAGATGTGACTATAATTACAGCGGAAAGACTGTACATATAAGTATACAATTTTTAATAAATAAAAAATTAATAAATATTTAAAAAAATTTTAAATATACCTTACAGTACAACAATGAGTGGTGGAGAAAAAAGTTCAATTATAATGAATAATAATGAATGTACAAACAATTTATTTAAAAATCGATTAAAGTTAATAAACTAGTAAAGCCATCCACATTTAAATATTATTTAATATGTAAGTGCTTTTGTAAGTATAGGTATATGAATTCACCGAGACTAGTTGGGACTCAAATTTTGTAAGATACTTTTCATTTTACTTTGTTATATGAGACTTGGAGTAAAATTTTAGCTGAGTTCTGTCAACGGGGACATCATCGCTGAGACGTCGCCTCCGCGCGCTGTCGCCGTCGCTATCATGACTGTTCTTGATAGCTGCTAATGTCGAGTACACGTGGGCGCGCTCGGCGGCGGCCTCGTGGGATTTTGCTATTGCGGGTCGGCATCGAGTAGCGCGAGCACGAGACTCGTTGACCATCGTTTCTCCTTTCCCTACATTGGCAGAGGTGTAAAGTTATGAAATGTCAGTATTCCTTCATACTAGAGTACAAGTACAAGTTATTGTTATATAATATACAGTGAAAGAGGAAACTTAGCGGTAAATTTAAAACAATATAATATTTATTACAGACATGAAGAAAAATATATTATTTTTTATAATAGCTCTGGACACACTCGACATATAAGATTTTTACTATTTGAAGTAGTACTTTTTATGACTGCTGAAAAATAATAAAAATTACTATTTCAAATAGTAAAATTTGCTACAAAAATAATAAAAATTATCATTTAAAAAGTAAAATTTACTACGAGAATAATAAAAATTACTGTTTCAAACAGTAAATATCACACATGTCGAGTGTGTCCCAGTGCTATAAAATAATAAATTTTCTTATAAACAAAGTGATTTTTACAAATAAATTTTTCTCTTAGTGGATTTTTTCTTAATTCAATGGTATGTGTTAATAATTAAGTATCACTTGTTAATAATACTTGCAAACCATACATATCAAATCATGAAAAGGACAGTTTGGATAATTTCCACTCAGGCGTCGTTCATGTCAAGACGGTAGTGTACTTATAGTGCGTATGGGTGACCTGGGGTACGCCAATAGTATTTAAACCATGTAAATGGCGGCTCAAATATACAGGTTGTTAAAAAACAACCGCTTTGGGTATATATCACGTGAGAGAGCGGAAATTTCTAAGATAAAAAGTCGAAAGTACCAACGCGATCGGATCGATAGATTTTCCGTAATCGATTAATGAAAATTGCTCGATTAGACCAATGCGCGCGCGGCGTTAGCGGTAAGAGGCGGCGGAGAGCACGGGCGGCACCTCCCCCCACTCCGCGAGCTCATTGGTCTAATCGAGCAATTTTCATTGATCGATTACGGAAAATCTATCGATTCGATCGCATTGGTTCATTGGACTTTTTATCTTAGAATCTTCCGCTCTTACACGTGAGATATACCCAATGCAGTTGTTTTTTAACAACTTGTATATTTAAATATATTTGAAGGAGAAAAGTTCTGTTTAGTTCTAAATAGTAATATTATGTATATAAATATATCTTTTACAATATACCTATGTTACACAGATATGATCTGTAAATGTTGTTATTATTAGCATAAAATGAAATTAACAATCCAATCCATATTAATACATTGATTTACAGCTAAATAATATGGCCAAATCGAGAATAATATATAGCTCTATTTGTAACTAAAAAATATAGCTATATTTTCAGGTTTCAATCCATTTTCACCTATATTTCCATTTAATTATAAATTTGTAGGTGTATTGACAACTGAAAAATTAACTAAATTTTTACCTATTAGTAGCTGTAAATTTCCATGACACTAAATGTATAACTGGATTTCCAGTTATTCATAGGTCGATTTTAGCTAAATTTCCAGTTGGTAACAGGTGGATTTACAGCTAAAAATTTTAGCTAAATTTTCAGTTGTTAATACGTCGTAATCGTTTACATGGATTTACAGCTAAAAATTTAACTTAATTTTCAGATAAATAATATAACTAAATATCCAACGAAATGGAGCTGTATTTCTGGTTGATATAGCTATATTTTTTAGCTGCTTTCTAGCTATTTTTTAGCTGATTTTTTTTAACAGGGGTTGGAAGAAAAATCCATATGGAAATCTCTGTGAACCACCTACTCTTTACCTGGACTGCTACATGGAAATCTTCACGAATATCCTTACGAATTTTTTTCGGCAAATGTTAGTAGCTATATCCATACAGAAATCTATGTCGAACACTTACTTTTCACCTGGATTTCTATATGGAAATCTTTATGAAAATCCATACGTATTTTGTTCGGTGAGTGTTGGAAGAAAAATCTATATGGAAATCTATGTGAACCATATGTGAACCACATAGTCTTTACCTGGATTTCTACATGCAAATCATCACGAATATCCATACGAATTTTCTTCGGCAAATGCTAGTAGCTATATCCAGATGGAAATCTATGTAACATACGTACTCTTTACGTAGATTTCTACTAGGAAATCTTTATAAAAATCCATACGGATTTTGTTCGGCAAGTGTTGGTAGAAAAATCCATTCGGAAATCCATGTGGAACACCTCCTCTTTACCTGGATTTCTACATGGAAATATTTATGAAAATCCATACGGTTTTTCTTCGGCGAATGTTAGAAGCTATATTCATATGGAAAACAATGTGAACCACATACTCTTTACCCGGATTTATACATGGAAATCTTCACGAATCTCCACACGAATTTTCTTCGGCCAATGTTATTAGCTATATCCATACATAAATCTATGTGGAGCACCTACTCTTTACCAGGACTTCTTATGGAAATCTTTATGAAAATCCATACAGATATTGTTCGGCAAGCGTTTATAGAAAAATCCATACGGAAATCCATGTGGAAGAAAAATCGGTATGGAAATCTCTGTGAACCACATATTATTTACCTGGATTTCTACATATTATTTACATGGAAATCTACACGAATATCCATACGAATTTTCTTCGGCAAATGTTATTAGCTATATCCATACAGGAATCTATGTGGAGCACCTACTCTTTACCTGGATTTCTAAATCGAAATCTTTATGAAAATCCATACGGATTGTGCTCGGCAAGTGTTGGTAGAAAAATCCATACGGAAGTCCATGTTGAACACCTACTCTTTACCTGGATTTCTACATGGAAATCGTTATGAAAATCCATACGGATTGTGCTCGGCAAGTGTTGGTAGAAAAATCCATACCTACTCTTTACCTGGATTTCTACATGGAAATAGTTATGAAAATCCATACGGATTTTACTTGGCAAGTGTTTATAATAGAAATCCATGTGGGAATCTACGTGGAATTCCCTGTGGAAATCCACTAGGCGTTTTGGGACTGATTTCCGTATGGAATCCAAATGGAATCCGTATGGACTCTACATTGATTCCATATGGATTCTATGTGGATTCCATATGAATATCAGAATAAAATCTACATGGATATTTTCAACAGGGAAATGAAATTCGTTATAATGTTTCGACCTCATAAATTTCAAATTTTTAAGAGTAGTTTATGAGTCGCGCTGACCTATAAGTTTCTATGCTTGTACAGTACAATTCGACCTTCTTGTAAACAAACATCGAAAATATATACATATATATATATATATATATATATATATATATATATATATATATATATATATATATATATATATATATATATATCAAATGCAGCTTTTGAGGATCTATGTCAGCATGGATTCGATACTTTGAGGATTTTTCGGACTTTTGAGGACATTCTCAAAATTCCTTCGGTATGAAACGGTACTTTTGAAGATTTATATTAATACCTTCAATGCAGAGAGGGAGTTATTTCTTTAGTCAAGCAAATACGAACTCTGGAGAAAAAAACCATAGATCCTCAAAAGTACCGGTTTCCGTAATATATATATATACACAATTCTCGAAAGGGGTTTATAAAGCCCGTTTTTTTATATATAGGGGTTTCTCGAGCCCGATTTGGATTATGCAGCCCGGGTTTCATAATATTTCTAAATATAGGGGTTTATGCGGCCCAACCTAGAGTCTATAACCCCAGGGTCCATTATTTCTTTAGTCACTTGCCATAGGGAAATCTGGGCTGTACGTACTAATATACAGTCTTGGACTACATAGACCCCGATTAGTATATATATACTAGGGGGTACCCCGTTACTCGCTCCACTCGTCAACCCCCATTGGACGTAACAACCTATTTGTTCTATTTTTTCCACATAACGCAAGAGGTAAATAAATGAATGCGTTTTCTTTTTAGTGGTATCCCGAGTAGACCTAATCCACATTTAAATAAATATCACATATAATTTTTATTTTGATATTGAAGTACATATTTTATAAAATCATATAATTACTTCTATTATATATATTGTAATGGCAGGCGTGTCTGTGTGTGTGTATGTGCGCGAAAACGGAGTTCAGATCGAGCCGATCTCCGACGCACGGTATACACATAGGTATGTTTATGTTTTCGGTCAACTGACCGAAAACATAAACATACCGCGGCCTTGGAGAAGGCAAGGCCGACAATTGCAGCATGAGGATTTGCTCTTGTCTTCGTATTTCTCCGGGGGCTTGCGTGTGTGTGTGTAGTTGCTGGCACGTGTAGCTGTGCGAAGAGTACCGAGCGCAACTGCGACACACAATGAGCCCCAAAATGAGAATTCGCGACAACCTTATGTGAGGGGGAAGAAGAGCTAGAGACAGCCCGGCAGTATCGCTCCCGCCGTATCTTAGGCAGCTGATCGATTCCCGTGCGCAAAGACTTGGAGAGAGAGAGAGAGAGAGAGAGAGAGAGAGAGAGAGAGAGAGAGAGAGAGAGAGAGAGAGAGAGAGAGAGAGAAGGCAGACACGCAGCAGGCAAGGGAGCAGCGGCGAGAGAGAGAGAGAGAGAGAGACGCAGGGGGCGCGCAATCCAGAACCGGCGCCCGCCTCCACGCCGAGACTACTGAGGAGGTAAGTCCTGGCCAGGCGAGCGCGCTCTTCCCCCGCGCACGACGAGCGTTCAGGAAGCGGAGACGGGCGAGCGCGCGAGGCTGCCGACGCGCGCGTGGGCGCCGATCGTGCACGGCGATCGGCTGCCAACGCGCGCGTGAGCGCCGATCGTGCGCGGCGATCGGCTGCCGTCGGCGCGAGCCGCTTTTGCCGGTACGTGTGTACGGCAGAGCACACATGTACTTCGCGTGCGCGGGCGCACCACCCGAACCGGTGCGTACTAATAGCACGCGCCGTAATTAGCGAATGTAATTTGTGGATAGCCTCCAGGGGCAGTAAGAAGAAATTCTTTTATATTAAAGTTAACTTGCTTTTTACTTGTTCGCATATTATTTCGCGCAACCCGAGTCCAATACCTTATTCGGTGGCACGGTGAAGAATACCGCCGGCCTCCGCGGTCGCGAAGTACGTAGTACTCGCGTGATAACTGAGCAGCTGGGGCAACACGCTCGAGAGAGAAAACGACGACGAAGTCGCGCGTTGTAACGGAGCGAAAAGGCGCGGCTGCTGCTGAAAGCAGCCGACGGCGAGCAACAGCACGGAGCTGACGGGCGGCTAATCGTCGAGGGTTGGCACTAGTAAGTGCTCGCGCCTGTCAATTGCTGCGCCGTTCATCGGCAAATCCGCGTTGAGATATAGCACACCGAGGACAGCTTTGAGCCCGTTACAATATTTTTATTTTATCACGCGTGCTCGAAAAATGCTCCATTGCGTAAGGGTTTTCCGCACGCAAAATGGCCAATTACACACTGCGTGCGTTATTACTCTAAAACACGCTTCAGCGTGCGTTATGAAAATAATGCACGCAAAAGC
This sequence comes from Torymus aiolomorphi, assembly GCA_036365515.1. Taxonomy (NCBI): domain Eukaryota; kingdom Metazoa; phylum Arthropoda; class Insecta; order Hymenoptera; family Torymidae; genus Torymus; species Torymus aiolomorphi. The sequence continues at coordinate 94,749,727 of CM070877.1, read as the reverse complement.
GTTACGTAATGAAAATAAAGCACACTCCAGCGTGTACGCAGCGCCCTCACGATGTGCCGACGGTAGAGAGGTTATGTCCGCTCACGCATTTTTCTCGCACTTGTAATAAAAAACATTATGTGTAACTAGTGCGATACGTTGACAATAGGTTTCGCGAGCTAAATGTCGCAGTCGCTACGCTCGTGCGCCAACACGCCCGCGTGCGCTATTGGCAACTTACCGCACTCGTTACACAATGTACTATTGTTCTATTCTATTTTTATTATTTTATGTATTAAACTGAAACTTAAATAAATTTCGTATACCGATTATATTTAGCTATTGATTTAGATCTCATATAACATTGTTTAAACAATTTCTCATTTATATTATACTATTATAGCGTATATTTTATGTTGGGAAATTTGTTTTTTGAATATATAAGAGCATATTCTCGTTCAAAATTTTGATTTAAAAATCGTTTCTTTGATTTTATTTGTATTTTTATATGGATCAAATCGAAACTTAATTATATTTTATATACAATTTTCATTTAGCTAATCGTTAAAATCTCTTAACATCATAGAAATAATTTCTCCTTTGTTTTATACTGTTATTGCGTATATTTTATATTGAGAAATTTGGTTTTTGAATATATATGAACATATTTAATAAATCTATGTAATGTATACACATATATATTTATATAACTAAATTTTTTTATAATTATCAAGAATTTCTTCCCAAACTATATGTTGCGCAAGATCAAATCTCGCGCCAAGTCGTCCCCCCCCCCCCCCCCTCGGACTCAATTCGGAGAATTAACTCCTTAGGGGTCCGCCGGGATATCGCGGGGACTCAAAGCCGTGCTGAGAAATAAAACCCGCTGGAGCGCGCTCCTCGCTCTTTTTATGCTCTGCACGCGGCGCCTGTGTGGAGCAGCTACGATTATACACTCAAGTATTTTTTGTCCACGCGGTCTTCAATTCTTTTTCACACACTCAACCTCATTTATATACACAGTTTTAATTTATTTTAATAACATCTGGTTCAGGTGAAATAAAGTACTAAGTTGTTTAAATTAAACTGTGATTTTTATTCTCCAAGCCTCTCACCTAAATCGATCCCTTTCGGTAGTACGTCGCGAGTACGCCGCGCTCAAATAGAATTACTTAACTTTTGCTCCTGTTTTAATTATTTACAGAGAAGCCCTCGCGCGCACGAACATTTGGTCATTCGAGCCGGATACTTCTCCGGACTTTGCAGGGAGAGTGTAGGTGAAGAGGGCATGTTCTTCGCCCCTCTGAGTGTGTGGTAAGTACGCGTTTCCCAAATTTTGCTTTCGCTCCCATTTTGGAATTTAAAGGGACTGCTGTAAAGGGTGCGTGACCGCTCTTTACGCCTCTTGTGGCGGTAACGCCTGACCGCCTCGTGGTCGTGGCACCTACGACGCATGGTGGACTTGTTGCGCCCGCGTGCTACGACGTACCCTACCTTACCTTACCTCAGTGAACACGAATCGGGCAGCGCGCCGGCTAGCAGAGCCTACCCGTCGATCGAGTTTTTCACCCGGGTTAACGCGTTGCCACTGAGGAGGCATGGTCTGCAGTGACTGCGGTAGGTCGCAGGAGTTCGGTGTTGTGTAAGCTGCTCCAGGTCTTCAAAACAGGCGCCCGTCAACGTAACGTGAGTACGCTCCAAGCTAGCTACATAACCTCAAATTCGCTACAAGGCATGCATTTTAAGGCTGACTACTTCACAGCCACTACATTTCTGTTACTCATTACTACTGTAGTTGCCGGTATAGCTCTAGCCTTTTATTAGCGCGAACCTTTTATTTCTAATTACAGCACTTGCTGTAATTGAGCTTGTCGCTCCTCAGCAAAATAAAAATCTACTGTTTTCAAAGGCTTTTTAAAATATCCTGCCCCAGTTTTACAGCAGCTTAGCTTCAGCTTTGCTTTGCGCTGGTACGGTTGCTTGCGTTTATTCTACTTGCAGCGACGCTATGGACCCACAGGAGCTGCTTAGGAATCAACAGACAGATGGGAAAAATCTGCTGAACTTCCTCGTCAACTGTCATAAGAGGGGACAACAGAACCAGACCAAAGCCTACCTCAGGAGCAGGCTTGCTCTGCTGGAAAGCTACTGGGCTAACATATTCCAGACCCACAGACTGCTGTGCCAGCTTGAAGAAACGCTGGCGAAGGAGAAGTACTTCGCAGAGGCCCAGTACGAGCACCACGAAGAGACTTATGCAGAAGTCAAGGGCACGCTCCTGGACAGAATCGCTGCCAAGTCAGTTCCAAATCTACCAGCCACATATGCAGTCACCACACCATCGCAAGCTGGTGCTTCCTCGCTTCTCTGGGAAACAGAGAGAGTAGGAGACATTCAAGGAGCGTTTCAATGCAATGGTGAGGAACGACACCTCTCTCAGCTCTGTAGTCAAACTACAGCACCTTATCTCCTGCTTGGATGGAGAGGCAGCAAGGCGATTGGAGAGTCTTCAGCTTATCGGCTCCAACTTCTCTGTGGCCTGGGAGACGCTAACTAGATGGTATGATAACTCTGCACAGATGCATAAGCTCTTAAGCATGCCACCAGCCGCAAGCAGATCAGCTCCAGAAATAACCTCACTCTTGGATGGGGTAGCAGTGGCAACTCGTGCTTTCACCCTGCTTGGTCGCCCAGTAGAGTACGGGGATGACTGGTTGGTGGAGATTGTCACCTCGAGACTCGACTAAAGCATCAGAGAAGATTGGGAGAAGACTTTGGAGGGCAAAGAGGATCTGCCCACCTACAAAGATCTGTCTACCTTCCTCGAAAACAGGGCTCGCACCCTGGATGCTGCTAGTGGCAACTCGTCTTTCACCACTCATAAGTATCCTTCTTCAACTTCCCCTTTCTCTTCTAAAAAGGTGCACAATAAAAACAATAAACATGCTTCAGCTCACCACACCACTTCAAGTGCTCCGGTCGAAAGGCCTACTCGACCACCACCTGGATGCACTCTGTATAAAGGGCGTCACTTTCTAGCTTACTGCTCCAAATTTTTGAAGATGGATGCGAGCAGGAAAAAGGCGTACATAGGAGAATCAATAATCTGCAGAAACTGCCTGCGTGTTGGCCACTTTGCCAATGTATGCCCATCACAGAGTCGCTGCAGGGCTCCGAACTGCCAAGCTCAGCATCACACGCAGCTACACGACTGCTAAAGAAAGGAGAACAGCACACCTGTGACAACTCAGTTGACGAAGGACCCTGTCCACACCTATGCTACCAGTGTCAACGAGGAGAAGAGGTTAAATGTATCCCCTCCTACAGGTAGTATGGTGTTTTTGGCTACTGTCACAATTATTTTAGAGTCTCCGCTAGGTGCTCAGCTCACTGTGCGAGCACTACTAGACCCTGCATCTGAGGGTTCATTTGTCACCGAGCATGTGGTCCAATTCCTAGCCCTCGCTAAGAAAAGGGAATCTACACCCATATGTGGGGTCGGTGACAGCATAAACCTAACCTCTCAGTATACAACTTTGTTGATTCTGCGATCCAGGATAAATTTTGATTTTTCCATAAACCTTTCAGCTTTCGTCTTGGGAAAGTTAACCTCCATGCTGCCCAAGAAAGATTGTGCTGTCACCGCATGGCATTGTCTGCGAAGCCTACAACTAGCTGACGTAAACTTTTGCCAGCCAGCACGCATAGACTGAATTTTGGGTGCAGATGTCTACCCTTGGGGTGGATCGTCACTGGCAGCGCATCAATCAGGCCTGCCTTAACGCCAGCTCAGCCGCAGCCACTATACTTCAGCTGTCTCTCTCGACGACGTCCTTTCACGCTTTTGGGAAATAGAGGAAGTGGCGGCTACTAAGCCAAGTCTCTCCCAAGAAGAGAAGGAGTGCGAGGAGCACTTCTCGCGCACACACGCTCGAGACGGAGAAGGACGCTACGTCCTTCGCCTACCGTTCTCGCAGGTACCCAATCTACAGGGGTCACTATCTATAGCGACCGCTCGACTACTGCAAACGGAGAGACGCATGCAAAATAACCCGCAACTACGCACCTCTTATGCCACTTTCATGGAGGAAATTCTCCAGCTTCATCACATGGAGCTGGTGCCAGAAGGGGAGAGGGCGGCTGCCGACGCGTACTACATGCCACGTCACGCAGTGCTAAAGCATGATTGATCTGGTAAGATACGGGTCGTTTTCAACGCGTCATAGAGCACCAGGAGTGCTCAGTAGCTAAACGACTGTCTGCAGGTCGGCCCCAAGCTGCAGGCCGACATATTCGCCATCTTGACGCGATAGCGAAACTACAGGATCATTTTCTCGGGGGACATCGTGAAGATGTTCCGCCAATTCAAAATGAATCAAGATGACTTCAACTGGCTGCGCATTCTTTGGCGCAAGGAGGCCAGCGAGGAGCTGCAGCACTACCGCATGATGACGGTGGTCTATGGTACAGCGTGCACGCCCGATCAGGCCAAAAGAGTTCTGCTACAGCTAGCCGAGGACGAGCGTGAGCTCTTTCCAAAAGGAGCTCACGTGTTGGAGAACCACGTGTATCTGGACGACGCCTTGGCTGGAGGCGACACGCTAGAGGAGGCGCCGCTGGCATGAAGCTCGATAAATGGACGAGCAACCACGCTGTCCTAATACCAGACGACTCACCGGCTGCCACGTCTACATCTCGCCTCTTCTCCGAGACATCCGCTGTTTCAGCTCTAGGTCTACTTTGGAACCCAGTGCACGACTGCTTCACTTTCAGAGTCAACCTGGTCCACTACTAAAAACCTTCACGAAGAGATTCGTGCTATCTGAGTTGGCATGCGTCTTCGATCCACTAGGGTGGCTCGCTCCGGTCGTCGTCGTGGGAAAGATGCTGATCCAGCAGTTGCGGCTCACCAAGAGAGGCTGGAACGAAGAGCTGGACACTGAGACATCCTCTGCCTGGTTTAGACTGCGCAATGAACTACCCTCTCTCGAAGATCTACAGATTCCACGCTGGTTGGGAACGTCAAATGCGTCTACCTGGTATCTGCATGGATTTTCCGATGCATCACAACGTGCATACGCCGCTATGATCTACATCGTGGTGCAGAATGGTGACACCCCCCATACAGCCACTCTTCTCGTCGCCAAATCCAAAGTCGCGCCGCTCGGGGTGCTGAGCATCCCCCGCCTAGAGCTGTGTGGCACTCACCTGCTGGCTCGTATCGTCGAGAGTGTAAGAGGTTACCTTTCACCCTTACCGAATGGAATCTTCTGCTGGTCTGACTCGCAGGTGGTTTTGGCCTGGTTAGACAGTCACTCCAGCAGGTGGAAAGTCTTCATCGCTAACCGCACCAGCGAGATAACTGCCCTTCTGCCCTCTGCACGCTGGGGACACCTGCATACGAAGGAGAATCCTGCTGATCTAGCTTCAAGAGGTACGTCTCCTACCGCCCTCGGGGAAGAGCAGCTTTGGGAGGAAGGGCCTGACTGGCTCACCTCTAAATGGGAAGATTGTACCAATCAGACAGTATCTTTCTCCATGGAACTGGAAGAGCAGAAACAAACCGCCGTCTTTGTCACCAACATCGATGCGGCAAATTCTCCCATCGAGCAGCTGATCTCACGCTTCTCTAGGCTGAAGAGACTGGTGCGCGTATTGGCTCGCTCACTCCGATGGAAGCTACGAAAGAGGATCGCTACAGCTCCACCCACGTCCGTTCTCACAGCCGCTGAACTCTCTGCAGCAAAATGGAAGCTTGTCCGCTCGATACAGGGAGAGTTCTTCTCCGAAGAGATCACGCACCTCGTAAAAGGCAAAACTCTAAATAAGAACTGCAAATTAAAGTCTTTTGCACCTTTCTTAGATGCCGAAGGCATACTCAGAGTTGGTGGCCGCCTACAGCACGCTTTTCTGTCGGAGAACGAAAAGTATCCCGCCATCGTGCCCAACAAGAGCCACCTGGCCGAACTGCTCATTCGTGATGCACACAAACGCACTCCACACGGGGGTCCACAGCTCATGCAGAGCCTCCTGCTCCATGCGTAATGAATTGTAGATGCACGCAGCCGCATACGCTGAATGGCAAGCCAGTGCACTCGCTGTGTGCGCTTTCGACGTCAACCACTGCATCAACAGATGGCCCCGCTGCCGGCCGCCCGAGTCACAACATCGAGGCCCTTCACCTCGACCGGCCTGGACTACGCCGGGCCATTCTACCTGCGAACTACCAAGGGTCGTAGCCACAAAGCCCTCAAGGGTTACGTGGCTATATCTGTTTGCATGGCGACCCGTGCCACACACCTGGAAGTCGTGTAAGACTGCACGACCAAACTTTTTCACTGCCCTTCGTCTCTTTGTCGCACGCCGCGGTCTTTGTCGCATCATCTACAGCGACAATGCGACCAATTTCCAAGGAGCAGACTCTGAACTTCAACGGCTCTTCAACGAGGCCTCAGAAGCCTCACGCGGCATCGTTCATGCCCTGTCCTCCGACGGAATTGAGTGGCGGTACATCTACACTTCGGCGGTTTGTGGGAGGCAGGTGTGCGCTCCTTCAAACATCACCTGTGACGAGTACTGGGCGACAGCAAGCTGACCTTCGAGGAGTTCTCGACGTTGGCGGTGCAGATTGAGGCGTGCATCTACTCCCGTTCTCTCAGTCCATTGAGCACCGATTCAAACGACGTAACTGCGCTCAGCCCGGGCCACTTCCTCGTCGGCGGAGCACTAACGGCTCTCTCCGAGCTATCAACAACTGAGCTTTCTGTTTTAGGCCCAGCTCGGTACCACCTCACCACCCAGATGCGAGACCACTTTTGGCAAAGGTGGCAGAAGGATGTCCTGCATCAGTTGCAAGTGGCTCGAGCCCAGCCACACCATCCAAGAGGGAGATCTGGTGCTCCTCACCGACGACCTACTGCCACCAACCAGATGGCTATTAGCTCGAGTTGAGCGATGCCACCCAGGCCAGGATGGCCTCACAAGAATGCTGACGCTGGGCACTGCTACCACAACATTACAACGACCGCTCGTCAAGGTCGTGCGACTGCCAGTCGATCCACCTTCGCCGAAGGATGACTGATGCAACCGCCACGAATCGAACGACCGCCAACCTCACGACGTTCAAGGAGTTCCATCATGGCGGGCGGCGCCTTCCAGAAAAATATATGAAAATTCCTACAACACGACACTTCATGACACGTACACACTCTTTCTCCCTTCTCTTTGTTTTTCGGTTACAACAGCTTCAGACCGGCACTTTAACTTCCTTTCTCCGTTGGCTGCACTTCATTGCACCGATGCAATGAGGCGGGCGGAATGTTGCGGCGCGAGTTCAAATCTCGCGCCAAGACGTCCGCCCTCCCTCAGACTCAATTCGGAGAATTAACTCCGCAGGGGTTCGCCGGGATGTCGCGGGGGCGCAAAGCCGCCTTGGGAAACAAAACCCACTCGCGCGCGCTCCTCGCTCTATTTCCGCTCTGCATGCGGCGCCTGTCTCGAGCAGCTACGATTATACACGCAAGTACTTTTTATCCACGCGGTCTTCAATTCTTTTTCACACACTCAACCTCATTTATATACACAGTTTTAATTTATTTTAATAACATCTGGTTCTGGTGAAATAAAGTGCCAAGTTGTTTAAATTTAACTGTGATTTTTATTCACCAAGCCTCTCACCTAAACCGATCCCTTTCGGTAGCACGTGGCGAGTACGCCGCGCTCAAATAAAATTACTTAACTTTTGCTCCTGTTTTAATTATTTACAGAGAAGCCCTCGCGCGCGCGAACACTACATTTTCAATTTCTAATGAATTTTCTAAATTATTTTGTATATATATGTTATCTGGATTTCTACACCTTGATAAAGCAACATATAATTGACGGTGTGAGAATAATTGCCTTTTGATGTATAATCCTAAATAATGAAAACTTTGTTCCTGAGATTTATTAATGGTCACGCAAAATGCTAATGTTAATGGAAACTGTTTTCTATAAAGAATAAACGGTAATGAAGAAGATTCTCCTATATTTAATGTAATTCTTGGAAAAAATCTATTACCTACTTTTTCTCGTGTTAATATTTCTGCTTCAATATTATATCTAAATAATTTGGTTATTTTAAGTCTAGTACCGTTACACAAACCTTCGTGTATACCCGAATTTCTAATTAACATAACAATAGCATCAACTTTTAAATCTAATTTATGAGGTGGTAAACCTTCATAAATATTGTTTAATGTTTCTATCGGAAAAAGTACATGAATGTTATTATCACTTTGATCAACGCCTTTATGAGTCGCATAATCTGTACTATAATAAGTCTTTTTATCACCATTTAATAACATTAAAATATTTTAATTAAAAAATTTAATGTCTTCATTATCAGGTGCTAAAATAACACGATCATAATCATTTATTTTATTAATATTTTTATAAATGTGTAAGCAAACATCGTTAGTTCTCGAATTATTAGGTATTATAAAGGGATTTATATTACCGGCTCCAATTTGTTATAATAATTTCGAGAATTCATTATTCTGAGAACGAATATTGTGTTTTAATTTGAAAATTTTAAATAAAGGCCAAAGTTCAGAATATTTAATAGTGTCTTCAATTATAGCGCTTCTAAATCCGTGTTTTATTACTGGGAGTATTGGTGAAAATAACCTCCTAAAATTATTAATTTTCCCCCAAAAGGTTAACATAAATCGCTTAAAGATCTGACAATAATTTCTAAAGCATTTTTGGGTATCATAGATGCTTCATCCCAGATTATGACTTCCGTTTCTCTTAATTTCTTTCTATCTGATTCTAATTTTTAAAAAAATTTTTCCATACTATTTAAATCGAATGGCAATCTAAAGGTTATGTGAGTAGTCATTCCTTTGGGTAAGAGAATAGACGCTCTACCAGTCCAAACCATTGATATAAAATTTTTTCCTTTTGATAGAAAATAATAAATTAAAGTTTTAGATACAAATGTTTTACCCGAACCTCCAGGACCATCTGTAAAATTGATTTTATTTATATTTTTTATAAGTTATTAAAAATATTACTTATGTCGAATGCAATTTACTATCTACTTATAAGAATTTTTCCATCGGTCTTACAGTCTTACACATTAAATTAAAATAATTAATATTTATGGCAGTCAGATTGCCCTTGTTTATAATCACCCCCGCAGAATCTGAAATAAAAACTTAATTAAAACCTGGAAAAAACTTTGGTAGCAAAGGACGATCTGAGTGTCCCCCCATCACCAAATTGCCCAACGTTTCGAGCCCGCTCCGGCTCTTCCTCAGGGAAAATTTTGTTTGAAAATAAATTTTTGATCTTCATTTAATTTTGTAAACACATCTTCGAATATTTCCTTACTAATTGGGTTCTGTCAAGAGGACACTGTACCGCTCACAGTTCACACGAACATACAACGAATTTAATATTGTTTATGCCTAGGGCAAAGCGTTCCTGTAGATGGCAACGCGCCGTCGATTTGATGTTTGTGGAACTCCTGCTATTTTTTTGAACGTCTGCTGCTCCTTCGCAGTGCCCTTGAAAAGTGTTAACTGCACAAGCATCATGTTTTAAACAATCACTAATAACACATACAGATAAGGTTTGTAATTTGTCGTTATTGTCTTCTTTATAATACACTACAAACGGGTGTACAGTTGCTTGTGTATTATTAAAATAAAATGCTTGGATCGAGTCTTGACAAACAAATAAGAAATTTTCAGCAAAATCTTGAAGTATAATACATGTATCTGGAGTAATAATTGTTTTGCAATGTTTTAAATAACATTTTTGCATTTCAGTCACATAATGATGCTTTGTTAACTCCCATAAGTCATTGGCTAAATTTATAACAAAATTTCTTGTAGGTTCTTTTACAATAATAACACTGACTCTATTATTAGATTGTGATTCAGCATTATTTACCCAATTATGATATTCAATCTCTGAAACATCTTCGCATGAGCTTGATTCCAATATTTTCAGAATTTCTGCTTTACCAGGACAGTTTTCACAAAGATGTAGCATACAATCTCTCCAATCTGTTGAACAAACACAATCATTTAAAATTACTCGGTAGGCTAAATTTTTGTTGATGGCAGACAATTTTAATTTGACATTTTGGTGTATAGGACATACACAAATTGTATGTGTACCAAGTGCTCCAGCACTAATACATTCTTTTGGCATTAAAGAAGCAACTATACTGAAACCTGGTTTGCGCTGATCTTTAAAATGCTGTTCATATTCTTCTTCCACCCAATTGTTGTATAGATCCTTCAAATCATACATCAACAGTTTTTTTTGTAACTTCTCTGTGATATTAGTAATAGGATTTTTAACACTGATGCAATCTTTAATGCCGCTACATATTCTACTATTGTTTTCATCTCTATAATACTGAGTTACAGATTCTCTAACTTCATTAGAATGAATGCTGTACACTTTACGCTTAATAGTTCCTAAGACACCTGGAAAAATATATTTTGAAATTAATTTCAAATAGTGTATACTTAATCACAAAATAAACTCATAATAACAATATTATTTTTTTTAATTTAACGATTATCAAGACGATAAAATTTAGCCCAATGTTTATTCTATTTTAATTACTATGACTTGTTATATTGGAAGAAAAGAAATAGTTTAGAGTTAATTTATTTTTTTTATTTTTTTTTTTTTATATTAATTTTAATAGTTCTTTTAAAATCAAATAATTACTTTATTATTTTTTATCTAATAATGAATAACGAAGGGTACCCCATGTTAAGATAGGCAAAATGCCACTGTTAATGAAAGCGAAAAATGACAGTGATTTCATAGAAGTATACTAAAAAAGAATTTTCTACGATTTTTCCGGGGACCTATCTCCCCTCCTTATACCAGTAAGGCCTAAAAATCGCATTTTTTGGAAATTATTTTTTTTCTCCCGTTCCTCAATGTTAAAAAATAAAAAAAAAATATGAGATTACAGCTTGTAAACAGAGAGTACATTGAGATTTCTCAAATATAGATTCTTTCTAATTAAATCGGATTTCATTTAAATGTTTAAATTACAATTCATGTATTATTTTACTTAATTCGTAAACAATACTTAAGCAATACGTAAGCAATACGTAAGTAATACATAAATAATAATACTTAAGTAATAATACATGAGTAATATAAATAAATAATTATGAGGATTTTAAATTAAATATTTTATAGGGGTACCCTTTATCATTATAGTTGCTTGAACAAAAATTACATAGATTTTAATAAATTAAACTAAAATTTTCTATTAATAATTCTCAAGTGTAATATAATATATGTAACCTGATGTATAAAGGATTATCGATTCTATATGTTTACACTATGTCTATAATCAAGATATTAAGAATTTATTACAACCCATTTTTTAACTTACCCTTAGTAATTTTAAGTTCTTTTGCTTTATTAAACATATAACGTGAACATTGGAAATAATGTTTTGCTTGTTCAAATTTCCAATGATTTGGAAGTAATGTCAATAACGATATTTTTTTACGAAAATTAGTTTCTTTATTATAACACTTAATTATGTTTCCAATCATTCCGTGAAATGACATACTATCCTCTTGTAGCTGTTTAAGATTGCATTGAGTTGGCAAATTAAGATTCAATGTTTTATTAACTGTTGTACAAAATTTCGTATTCATTGATTCTAAAACACTGTATGTTTTATTTTCCAAGCGATAATCACTAAGTTTCTCTCGTTTAAGAGGAGGTTCATCAAATCCATCGAGCATTTTATTTAAACGTTGAAATCCTTGGCTCAATAATATATCTTCTGAACTTTCTGATGTACACACTTGGCTACTTGAAGAAACTTGACTACTTGAAGAAAGCTGCTCATTATTATTTACGTTTAAACCATCATTCCCAGTGTTTTCATCTTTTTCTGCATTTTTTGTTATTATTGATGTAATTTTGAACTCACAGTTTTTACAGTACTTATTACCTGGATCTAAATTTATATTACAAATGTTACGAAATTTATCACATTTATCAGCACTAATCATTACTAAATTATTCTCAATGGATTTTGAATGATTATTAAAACAATTGCAACACTTCCTTTGTCTACTTGTATATCGAGTATCATATTTATGAAGATGATTGTCGCAAATAAATTTATTTTCTATATTAATATCAAAATTTTTAATCCTAAATGATAAATACAGCTTTAATTCATTACTAAGATTACTAATTAGATTAAGAGATTTATTTCTTGTGTAATGCTCTAAATGACATTTATCATCCTCATGCAATTCACCAATACAGCACATCATTTTCTTTCAATTCCTGAGAAGATAACACTTACAAAACACAATTGTACAATTTATAAAACTCAACCGAACCTTGATAATAGTTCTGCTCAACTACCTTCACAATTCTACTTAGAAATATTCATTTCATTTTTTATTGTAACTTGTACTGATTGTTTAAGGACATTCCGTGCCGTGTGTCGTGTAACGGATGACGGGTTCACGGGTGTCTCGCACAGAAAAATGGATGTCTGTCATCTATTAACTTATGTCAACACAGGTTAAATGAAACTATCTATGTATGTTTCATTTAACCTGAGCTTATACGTATAACGCACGTAAAACTATAGAAAACCTGCATTTAAGACCATGTCTATACTAGGTATGCGAGAAGCGCAATCGGTGCGCGCATGTGACAAGCCATACGTTTTGCACAAAGTACTTGAAATACTTAAAATGATAAATAATATCGTTGTATACGATTCAACGTAAACGCGAGTTTATATTATTAGGGTTTGTCAGCGAGAAGAAATAAACGGGAAAATTAGACTTCAAGAGTCTATGCAACCAACTCTACTCGAAAGTGAAAGTTGTTTGCAGAAAAAGCTTTGAACGCTTATGCGTACGAGTATAGGTAAAACGGACAGTGGTAAGGTAAAAGGAATGTGCATAAAGCACGTAGCGACTAGGCGCCGCAGGACTCTATTTAAGCCCGCTGGGTGATGTTTTTCATAGTGGGAGCGCATCGGACGCTTGCCATCTAGCGGGCACTTTGCATACTTCAATCCCGAACAATCGTAGTAGATCAGTTAGTAGATCTATATTTAGCGATAAATAATATCGTCAATGATATCGAAGTGAAATGATATTATTTATCATTTTAAGTATTTTAAATAGTTTATCCAACACGCATTGCTTGCTCGCATCGCTTGGGCTGATCGCACGTGCTTCTCGCATAGTGTAGACACGGCCTAAGATCTTCAAAATATGCAGCCTCAGCACTTTTTTTAGGACAATTATGCCAAACTTATGGTTGATCTTGTAAATAAAACTTTTCCTATATTTCACAAGCTCTAATTTTACCACTTGAAAAATATTTTTTTATAAGAACGGCTATAACTTTGGCTCTAGTGATCCTAGAAAAATCTGCGACTATGGATTTTAAAGATCTAGGAATCATCTTTGTATCTATGTTACGTATACGTGTCGAAAATAATTATAAGATGGTAGAATTCATGTCAGTAGAGAGCCATTTTTGATTATTTTAGGTATCGAAAAATTAGATATTATAATGCTCGACAAAAAATTATTTTTTGGCTTTTTCCTATGATAGAAAAAGAGTATAGTTAGATAACATCATATTCTAATGAAAAATACTTTTGTTAATGATTTTTAATTAAAATTCAGTTGACACTGTGACCATGAACACGGTTGATTTTCGCGATTTTTGATAAAAACGTCAACTTCAAAAGGCTGTATCTTGAAGTCTATTCAATCAATTTAGGTCCTCAGAAAAAGAAATTAAAGGTCTCGTTGAGCCAAAAAAAATGAGACCTAGTGAGCTCAAAAATGTGGAACCAGTTACGAGATATAGAGGTTTAAAGATGATCTAAAAATGATGAAATGCAATGGCCATATCACAGATCGCCAATAAAACCTAAATCATCATTTCATATCAGTGTATTTTTTTTCTTAAAATTTGAAGAAAGACAAAAAAAAATGAGACCTCACCGACCTCATTTTGTTAAAATTTCAGCCTTTTAGAATTTTTTGAAAACTGGCTAAAAACAGGTCAAAATCAGGGTTTAAAAAAATTCCAGCAGGAATTAGGAATGAGATAAGGGGCTGAAATTTTGCACAAGCTATTTTTTTTATGTCTACTTTCATAAAAAAAATCGTCGACAAAATCGACGACCACCCCGCGCATACTTTTTAAAAAAAGTACAGGAACGACTCATATGTATATATATAGTAACGAAGTTTGAAAACCGCGGGCGAAATACCGCGCGCGCGTTCCTTTTCGGAGCGAAGCGATGATGCGCAGGCGTGAGAAGGGCGGATCGGCAACGGCGCGCGCGAGAACAGCAGTCCGATTTTCACCGGTGAAGTGAGCTCGAAGGGGATTCGACCGTCGATCATCCCGCACCCGAGACAGTCTTGGCCCCGGAGAACGTGAGAGTGAAAGAGAGAGAAAGAGTTCTACATCGCTCCCTCGAGCACGAGCTCCCCGGGGACGACCTCTGTCTCCTCCGTCCACGAGGTGACCAGAGAGAGAGGAAGAGAAAGAGGATCCGGAGGCGCAGGCTAGCGCGTTGCACCTCGCCCGAGAACGAGGTGAGTGCCTGCAGGCCCCCGCGTGCGTGCGAAGCTCTACCTCGACGCGCGAGGTAGAGAGCAACGGAGACGAGTGGTGCATCTCGTCTCCGGGTGTGTATGTGTGTGGACGCGACATCCGCGGCGCGTGCGACTCGCGAGGAATTTTGCCCTCGCGAGAAATAAGCAGTGCTGCGCGTATAATCTTTTTTTGTTCATGACTTGTTAGCCTTATCACCCAATAAAAGTGTCTCCTTGGTGTTTCGTATTTCGGAGTTCGCGAGTTATCATTTCGCTCACTCCCCCCTCCGCTCGTTACTCCTACTGCTACCTCGGATACCGCCGCCTACGCGGGATCGCCGACTTCCTCGGCGATCATCCGATCTCCGGGTACTTGCGCGTCCCCCCCCCCCCCCCCCCCTGTATAAGAGCGCGTAGAGTCACACACAATATTAAATTCTCGGGTAACTTCTGAGTTACCCGGTTGTACACAGCAAGCGAACGGCATTGCACCGAGCGTCGTCCTCGACGAGCAGCGCGGAGGAAGACGTCGTCGTTGCGCAGCATAGTGAGCGAGAGAGAGAGAGTACAGGTAAGCTTTCGGCATTGCCGAAAACTCTCTCGCTCCGAAAAACATTCGCCCTGTTACAACTGGCGCCCGTACGTGTGGAGATAGGTAGAGTAGGACACCGCGCGGCGCGTATTTATAAACACGCGCGGGCTCTCGACACAGCCGACGCCGCGATCGTTTGACCGCGACAGTGTATGCATGCGTGTACGAGAGAGAGAGCGTCGTAGACACTTGTGTGTCTACGAAAAATACTTCGCGCGGAGAATTATATTATATCGCGAGCAGAAACCAAAATAATTCGGGCCTCGCGATATATAGGCTCAGTTCCACAAAAATTTGATGCTTTGCTTTTCCCCATACTAATCCGATATATGATCGATTAGTAAATTTATCTAACAATAAAGTCAAACGACTAGAAAATTTATTGTTTCTAAATCTTCATTTATTTATATTAGGAGGAATAGTTGAAGACCGAAAGAGAGAGTGGCGTCACTAATAATTCACTAATAATTCACTAATAATTAACTAATAATTCGCTAATAATTCACTAGGAATTCACTAATAATTGATAGTGCAATCGCATAAATAATTAGTTAAAGGACTAATTATTAAAAATTATTAATAAAAATTATTAATAAAAATAATCAATAAAAATTATTAATAAGAATTATTAATGATAATAATTAATAAAAATTATTAAAATGAATTATTAATAGAAATAATCAATAAAAATTATTTTTCTTTTGGGTTTCGAAGATAATCAAAATTGTTTTTTCTTGTATTTTTCGAAAGAAATTTAAAGTCTTCTCTCTTTCGGGTTGCTCTTTATTATAGCTTCACCTATTAGGTGAATTTAGTTTGTTCTTTTTACAAACGATTAAAGGAAGCGTCGTCGTATTTGAACGAGCGACGCAAATACCGAACGCATTCTCTTTCCACAATTTATCTTATTATTATGTGGTGGAAAGAGAAAGCGAATTTCTCGCAAACTAAGGCTTGCGAGAAGGTTTCGGCCTTAACCAAATCGCTTTTATATAAATAAAGCTCAAATAGGGGAAAAGCAAGCGCGATTCCTTTGGCGCGCGCACATTTTGTGGATTATCACGCTAATTAAGGCATTCAAAATTTTTTTTTGTCTTCTTTTTACTGTTTTTTGGAGTGATCCTCGTTTTCTTCCAGTAACGGCTGCTAAGCGAAGGGTCGCCGAATTTTGTCGTGCAACGCAATTGCCGAACGCATTCCCTTTCCACAATCTATTTCTATTATTTTGTGGTGGAAAGAGAAAGCGAACTTCTCGCAGACTAAAGTTTTGCGAGAATATTTCGGCCGTGTGGAAAAAAATTACTCTGCTTCTTCACTGTCAATTTTAAAAATCAACACAACGCGAGGCAAATATTCAAGCGCAACCTTCCTTTTTGGGTGGCGCGCGGTCGTTTCTGCTCGCGAATTTTCTCAGTGCGACAGATTGAGAAACAGTTTAGGTTTTTTCTTCTCTGTAACACGCGATTGTAAGCGCCCGTAGCTTAGGGAAATACGCGCGCTCAATCGGCTGTTATGTCGAGATTACACACCTTATAATTAAATTATTTGAATAGGCACTGAGCAAGCCCATGCGTATTCGGATTCCTGTCTTTTCGCCAACGCCCGAAAGCGCTATGCGTAACCAGGATGCGGAATCCCGGAATAAACAGAAATTTTATAAAAATGTATAGAACAATGATTTTATTCAATCCGCGACGAAATACATTTTGAGTACAATTTTAATTAATAATACCTTGGGCTTCGCACCCCGCTTTGCTGGTTGAGATCGGTGGTTCAGCTCCTCTTCCAGTGCGTGATGATCGACCTTCTTCAGTTCTCTACTCTTGCAGCAGGTGCGATGATTGTTGCCTCGTAGACCGGCGACGATGAATGTGGTGAAGGCTCAGTTGGTGGGCGCAGCGAGAGAGTTTCTTTTTCTATGTCTATGTAGCTGAACTCCTTCTACGTTCCGTCGGAGGTCTCGAGCAGAGATTCGCCCTCTTCAAATTGCTGTGGTGGACTGCGCGCCGTGCTCTCATTATTCGGCCTTTTTATACCCGAATTTTCACGTACACAGAAGCTTCTCGACTATTATCTATAAAAAGCTCCTGTGCTATGCATAGATCCATATACAGCATAGTCGTGGTTGGTCTATAGGGTTAAAAACAAAGCCATAAAGATGTCTCCTGAATTTCTTTGGAGACCCCGCGCCGTCCCCGAGAAAAGCTTCCCGCAAAGGTCAAATGGCCTAGATCGAGCCTCTTCCAATGTATCTATTTACACACACATTTGGTAGGTATCCGATCGCTCCCACCAGCCGAAAAGTGCGGCTGTCACCTTCCCTTAGCTGGACTCATAATTTTGGCTCTTTACGATCTGTCAGCTTTTTCGCCTCCGTACGGGAAAATCGGAGCCGCGTTGGTCTTGACAAACGCCAGACCTCTCTCACGCATGCGCCGCGTTTTCTCGTTCTCTATCTCTCTCTTTTCTTGCTCTCA
The DNA here is from genome assembly GCA_036365515.1 of Torymus aiolomorphi. NCBI lineage: Eukaryota > Metazoa > Arthropoda > Insecta > Hymenoptera > Torymidae > Torymus > Torymus aiolomorphi. Next base: position 94,732,046 of record CM070877.1, on the reverse strand, counting down.
TGTTGTGCCTTCCCTCTCGCTGTCTCTCTCTCTCTCGGCTCTAGCAAACAGATTGGGTATGGCGTTTTACTCGCTCCTCCCTTCCTCCGGTCTCCTCTTCGCTGTGCTCTTGAATTCGGCGTTCTCAGTGCGCGTTTAATTTTTATAAACTGCCTCGGCGTGGATGTTCATTGTCATATTTACTGTTGCGAATACTATAATCTTATTCTTCATAAAAAGACGAATCCATTGATATAATTTTCATCCCTCGTACTCTTCTAGTTTTCTGGCTTTTGCACTTGGTGTTCGGTATCGGCGTTTTTCCAGTTCGCGCGCGTGCCCAAAGGTTTACAAACATCACCGCTTGGATTGATTTTATTTTACAAGTCTTTTTATAATTATTTTAAGTAAATGGACGAAAAACTCGTCCATTACACGGCACACTGACAAGGAAAGTACCCGAACTGTCAAATTCAAAAAAATTCCAAACCCATATTAAAAAGTAGACCTCCATGCGAGATTCACGAAACCATTTTTTTTATCGGCTGAGAAGCGCTTTATAAGGGTTAAAATCACCCCTAAAGTTTACCCCCAAGAAACGTTTTTTTGATATATCTCGGCTTCTACTTAACTTTTTTTAACGAAACAAAATGGAAAGAGTTTCTTATTAAAAAGTCAAGAAATCCGTGGTAGTATGAACATTAAGGGTTGCATCCCTTATTTTTTAGAGGGTGAAATTGTGTTTTGTTAAGAATAATTTTTGTTGTGAGAATTCATAAAATAATTAAAAATAGGTCAAAATATTATTTTTACCAACTACAGTAAATAACAGTTGGTGTGTTTGGGCATTCTTTGCGAAACAACCCCTTAAGAGGTGGTAAACCACCCCTAACACAAAGGAATTAGGTATATTTTTTTGGCAATTATTTTTTTCCTTAAAATGGATTCTTGAAGTCGTTAATCGGAATCCACAGTTAGATCCACAATAAAAATTTGAAAATAGTGAATTCAATATGGCGAAAATTTTTTTAGAAATATTTTAAATTCCACGAAAAATAGTATGTAGACCCCCTAGCGGAAATTATATTATATAAATAAATGTATAATAATGTAACAATGTTTTGTTATGTTATTCTATTATTTATTATTTTTTTATCATATACTTGTTTATCGTACGATAAACAAGTGTATGATAATGTAGTTGTTTGTAAAAAACTGTAAGAAAACGTAACAAATTGTACTTTTCTACTGGATTTCGGACGCTTTTACATTTTACCACAGTTTATACCATTTTTTAATAATTTCTTACTTTTCCTTACATTTGTATACGTTTTATTACTTTTTAATTTCTACTCTTAATTAAAATTTTATAGGCATTCTTACACTTTCGTACACCTTTTTATATTTTATTATATATTTGTACTTTTAATTACATCTTTTTACGTTTATATACAAATTTTGATACACATTTCCATTGTATCACATATTTGTACACTTTTTTCAAATAGTTCATAATTATAATTTTATAATAATTTATAATTGTACTTTTATTTAAATAAAGCTATAAATAAAATATTTTCAAAGATGTAAAGAAAAAATACTAAAATGTAATAAAATGTAAATTATTATGTATTAGAAATATAATTAAAATATATGTTACAAAATGTAAGTTACTGAATAAAAGTTTAAATTTTTACAAATTCTTACAGAATTTTCTAACAAATTAATTCTTACAGATTTTTCTAACAAATACTTCCTTATAATTTCATAAGAATAAGCTACACAAGGAAATATTTAGAAAACGTAAGGAATTGAAAGAAAATGTAAGAAACTTTAACAACTTGTTAAATATGCCCGAAATCCAGTATCGTATGATTTCTTACATTTTTCGACAATTTATTCCATTTTATAAGTATTTTCTTATTTTCTTTCATATTTTATAATTTCAGCTAGGAGAGATTTTCATGCTTGTTGAAATTATGATAGGTTTTAATAAGAAACGTTTATTTATGATTTATTAATATAAATTAATATGAACAAAATTTTTAATATAATGATAATTATAGCAATTCATGGTTATTGCGCAATATACAAGATTACGTACACTTGTATTGATATGGCTTATCTCCCGATTCCTCCTCTTTTATTCATAAATCATAAAGTGAAACATCGATCAGTCGAAAACAAATATACGTTACTGAACGTTTTTCTACGCTCGTGTTAAATTAATATTCAATGTCGGCATTATTTTATGGGTATTAATTGAAAATATAAGTGTCTGGATGTACTTGCATCATATTTTTTAATGGCAAATAAACATTTTACGAGTACGATATACTATTTGAATTGAATGATAACAACAATAATAATAGTCGTAAGTAACCATATAATTGAAATTTCTTTCTTCTACATAATTATTCAAAATATTTCTAATAGAAGGATATAATAGATATAATATTGATAAGTTAAATAAAATGCAGCATTTTCAAATATAAAACTCGTCATAATATACAATAAATTTTGAACAAATGGCCGAAGTTAAGAAAGTCAAATTCAGTAAAAATCTATTATAGAATCTTTATTGTACCAATTGTAAATATTTTGATAGTGAAACTTTACTCTTAATACATGCATTGAATTATTTTATGATAGTAAAAATTATGTTTTGATTTTAATTTTTAGAATTCCTGTTACATTACTGTTATTCTAATATATAAAATATGACATACTGACGATTTAATCAGTTATGTTAAGTGTAAAAAAATATTCCTACGAGTGAATAGAAGTAGTACTTTATTTATAATAATAACGTTTAGCAACTATTTAATGCTAATAAAATAGTGTATCTTGTAGACAAAACATTGACAAACAATAACGAATTCCCATGCACTTACAAAGGAACTTAGTAAAATGTTTTCCTCAAAAGTTTTGGATGTCTGAAGACTTTTTACACTTACTGTACATTCATACTATTGTACATTCCTATACTGTTATGGCTATAAAAAGGCTATAATAACTAAAACTTTTACAGGTTTACACTGCGACTCAACGTATCTAAAAGAAGAAAGAAAATATTTTCCATAAATATGAATTTGGTAAATGCGATGAATGTTTTCTTTATTTTAAACAGTATGTTTCAAGATCAAGAAAAGAAATTACCTGTTAATGACGCTGAAAGAAATGTTGCTAATATAGTGTATAATATTATAATATCAAGTATAAATGATCGTAGTATTTACGAAGAAACGGAAGAATTTCTATATTATGATGATACCTACGAACCTTACGATGACATACCTGCAGATGATTTACATGAAGATATCGATGCAGAAGATATGATAACACCCGAAACTGAAAATCAATCTAGGACCGAATCAGAGAGTATTAATTTTGACTACAAAAAGCAAGCTGTGGAGTATTGATTAAGTAGTAAAAACAAGTTAAAATTTGAAACAGTCCAAAATCGATTCAAAAAATTAAAAACAGCACGTCAGCTGTATAGATGGAGAGATCAAGTGGCAATAGGAGGAAGTAGGCTCGATAAATTGAAAAAAATTGAGGAATATTGGTTACAAAAATTTAGCGTAGCCAGATCGAATAGAATACCCATTCATGACATTGATGTAAGACGTATGGCAAAAGAAAAAGCATTAGAGTTAAACTTCAATGAATTTAAAGCTTCTAGATACTGGTTAAATGAATTTAAATGGCGATTTAATATCGTTTCTCGAAAAATAACAAAAATGATTACTAAAAAATCTATAGATGATTCAGAAGAATGGTCAGCACAAAAACAGGAATTTCGCAATAGAGTAAAAAATGCCATCATAAAATATGATGCAAAACGTGTTTATAACTCCGACCAAAGTGGTTTTAATTACGAAATACACAGTGGTCGAACCCTCAATCTTAGAGGAGATAAAAGTGTAGAGAGTATAGTGCAATCAGTGCATTCGACAACTCATTCTTATACTATCCAACCTACTGTATCTGCTGAGGAAAACTTCTATCACCCTTCTTTTTAGTCATGTAAGAACCAAAAGGAGAGTTTGGAACTGTAGTCAGAAAAAATTTATTTGCAGCAGAAAATGTTTATGTAATGGCATCGAAATCAGGTAAATTGACTAAAGAACATGTTGAAACTTGGGCGCAAGATGTATATTTTCCATCAACTACCATAACAAGTACCCTATTGCTTGATTGATGGAGAGGTCACTGCCTAGATATAATTTATAAAGTAAAACCGGAACATAAAACCTTAACGATTCTACAAATTCCAAAAAGAACAACAAGTGAACTTCAACCGCTTGATATTTACGGTTTTCGAATGTGGAAGAACTTCGTTCGAACGTTTTCGGATATGATATTTCTAACAAATGAATTATCAAAACAAATGAAAACAATTATCAAGTCCCAGGTTTCAAAATTTATTTAAATATGCTTGGTACGCCGCCGGTTACATTGATGAAAGGCCAGAAAAAATTGAAAACCCAACAAAATTTTGCTTCAATTCATGTTCATGGTGCAAAAAATCGCTATGTTTACAACATTTTTTTCATGAATATCATTATTGTAAAACATATAATCCATGATCGTCAGAATAATTAGCTAGCTTGCCGTCTGCTGTTGGCTGATCCGTAGGATTTAAAATTGGTCGTTGTGCTGCTTAGAAATTGGTAGAATTGTATAAGAATTTGTATTAAAAGATAATAAATTGTACAAATCTGTAAGAATTTGTAAAAATTTAACTTTTATACAGTAACTTACATTTTGTAACATATGTTAATTATATTTCTAATACATAATAATTTACATTTTATTATGTTTTAGTATTTTTTCTTTACATCTTTGAAAATATTTTATTTATAGCTTTATTTAAATAAAAGGACAATTATAAATTATTATAAAAGTATAATTATGAACTGTTTGAAAAAAGTGTACAAATATGTGATACGATGTAAAATGTGTATCAAAATTTGTATATAAACGTAAAAAGATGTAATTAAAAGTACAAATATATAATAAAATGTAAAAAGATGTACGAAAGTGTAAGAATGCCTATAAAATTTGAATTAAAAGTACATATTAAAAAGTAATAAAACGTAGACAAATGTAAGGAAAAGTAAGAAATTATTAAAAAATGGTATAAACTGTGGTAAAATGTAAAAGCGTCCGAAATCCAGTAGAAAAGTACAATTTGTTACGTTTTCTTACACTTTTTTACAAACAACTACATTATAATACACTTGTTTATCGTACGATAAACAAGTGTATGATAAAAAAATAATAAATAATAGAATAACATAACAAAACATTGTTACATTATTATACACTTATTTACATAATATAATTTCCGCTAGAGGGTCTACATACTATTTTTCGTGGAATTTCAAATATTTCTACAAAATTTTTCGCCATATTGAATTCACTATTTTCAAATTTTTATTGTGGATCTAACTGTAGATTCCGATTAACGGCTTCAAGAACCCATTTTAAGGAAAAAAATAATTGCCAAAAAAATATATACAGTCTCTGAGGAGGAGCCGGAGCGGGCTCGAAACGTTGGACAAGGTGGTGGTGGTGGGGGGCAGTCAGATCGTCCTTTGCTAACAAAGTTTTTTCCAGATTTTAATTAAGTTTTTATTTCAGATTCTGCGGGGGTGGTTATAAATAAGGGCAATCTGACTGCCATAAATATTAATTATTTTAAATTAATTTGTAAGACTGTAAGACCAATGGAAAAATTCTTATCAGTTGATAGTAAATTGCAGTCGACATAAGTAATATTTTTAATGATCAAAAAAATATACCTAATTCATCTGTGTTAGGGATGGTTTACCATCTCTTAAGGGGTTGTTTCGCGAAGAATGCCCAAAAACACCAACTGTTATTTATTGTAGTTGGTAAATATAATGTTTTGACCTATTTTTAATTATTTTATGAATTCTCACAACAAAAATTATTCTTAAAAAAACACAATTTCACCCTCTAAAAAATAACGGATGCAACCCTTAATGTTCATACTACCACGGATTTCTTAGCTTTTTAATATGAAACTCTTTCCATTTTGTTTCGTTAAAAAAAGTTAAGTAGAAGCCGAGATATATCAAAAAAACGTTTCTTGGGGGTAAACTTTAGGGGTGATTCTAACCCTTATAAAGCGCTTCTCAGCCGATAAAAAAAATGGTTTCGTGAATCTCGCATGGAGGTCTACTTTTTAATATGGGTTTGGAATTTTTTTGAATTTGACAGTTCGGGTACTTTCCTTGTGAGTATCAAGACGCTGTACATTGCGAAGCGTACGAACGGCGAACCGCTTCGCGACGATATTTGCGCGACTTTATTTCGCGATATTTTTGCGCAACTAGCATTCAGTGAGAAAGCAACATGGCAGCACAAATAGCACTTGAGAATTGGTGCATGTGCTTCTCACTGGAAGAGATAGATAAGTATCTCACGGCGATGAAACTACAAACATCTGGCGCGCGATTCCAGAAATTAGATCGCGCGAGCAGATGGCTGCTGGGAGAATACTCAGCAGACGATTTCATCGCCACAAACGCAGAGGTCGATGAACACAGATAATTGGTAGAGAGGGTAAACCTCCGCCAGACGTTCATCGACAGAGTTTGCAATGGGGAAATCGAGACGCCATGGGCGCGCGGTTCTGACGAAAGTGAACCGCACCCGCTCGAGTACGTCCGCGACGAGGTTGCGATAAAGGGCAAACTCGAACAAACACGCCTCGACATCGAGGCGCGTGCAGCCGAAAGAAGCTCGATGGAACAAGAAACAATAGATACAGACGAGAACGACACGAACATGGGGGACGGAGCAACGGGAACAGTTGCAGATATGACCCCCAAAGAGCAGCAACAGATCCCAGCGGCAACAGATGCGAAGGATCTGCCAATACCTGCGGAGCTGAGCGCATTCTTAACTCAACTCACGCAGAGGGTTATGCAACTGGCAACTACACAGTCCAAGTTGCAATCGACGATGGAGAGCTTCACGCAGCGAGCATCACAAGGCACCGCGTGCAGCACGCGAATGGAACCAGCGCAGGGCGGACAGCGTCAGGTGGCGTTCCAGGATACTCTGACATTCAGATATCTGGAAGAACAGAACAATTACCTGCATACACCATCGACATCTCGCCAACCGCTCATCCTCCCCCAAGGGACACCGCACAGTCGTCTACTAAGCGGAGCTTAGGAGGGGGGTCTCGAATCAGGCGAATTCAAGAGGAATGCGCAGCGAACCAAACGCGCTTGGGGCTAGCACTCCGCGGCAAATAGGGCCGAATAGGAATAATCAGCGAGACGTCGGCAACATCGCGCGGAAGTGGGGGCTGAAATATACCGGCGAGAAAGGACAGAGCATCGACGTGTTTTTGAACCGCGTCGAGGAGTGTCGAAGCCTCGCGAAGATGTCGGAGGAAGAGATGTTAAGCTCTCTCTCTGAACTCTTCGCGGGAGTCGCCGCCACGTGGTATCAGAACAACAAGACGAGCTGGGCCACGTGGAACGAATTGTGCGCGTCGGCACGCAAATGGTACGGCACCAACCGCAGATTCCAGCAGCGGGTACTGTAGGAGGCAACAGCACGCACACAGGGGAGGGAAGAACCGATGCGCGACTACATCACCTGCCTACTCTCGATCATGAAGAAGATCGAGCCACCCCTTCCGCTATCTCACCAGCTGGATACCTTACACGTAATTTGCGGCCCGACCTCCAGCGGATGGTGAGGAGAGTAGACTTCGAGGACATCGACACGCTATTGGAGTTGAGTGTCGAGGCCAAGCTTACTCTCGAGGCGGAAAAATCTTACCGAGAGCCGCCGCCCCCGGAACAGAGCCTCCTCCCCGAGGCGGCCTATAAACCTCGGGGAAATAAGGAGAAAAATACGCAACTGAAAGTCACAGCACTTCCAGGACACATGGACCCGCCAGTGAAGGAGGGAACGGGACAGAATTGGATCGCAACTCTGTCCAAAATGCTCGTGGAAGAGGTGAGGCTGGCACTACAGCCAGTGCTACATACGAAGCAGGCCTCACCGCCCCCTCGAAAACCTTCTCCCCAAGGGGAAAAAGAAGTGGGAAAGGGGAGAAAAGAGAGAGTCTGCGAGCGTCTCGCCCAAACGCGACTCGCAGCCTCGGCAAGCAGAGAGGAAGAAGTCGCCCGATACCAGCGCAGCCAAGCCTAAGGGTCACAATGATGGTATTCATTGTTACGGCTGCGGTCTGCCTGGTTATCGGACGTACAATTGCCGTACGTGCGCGGGAAATGGGAAATCGGGCGCGTAGACAGAGTCTCTACGTCGCCCGCCCCAAGAAGACTCCCTCCGAAATCGCCGTCGCGGCTTCCACCGTTAAGGAGGAGCCGCGCGACAGAGTAGTAACACCAGCTACAGCGATCAGCGTAGAGAACGTACCGATTACTAACCCCGACGAGGAAGCCAGACGGTGGCTCCAGGTTAACGTCGGGGGTTTCCGAATACACGCGTTGTATGATACGGACGCGGCACGGACAGTTATGAGTTCAATTGGATTGCAATTAGCATCCACGTGCCGGAGCCCGCTATTACCAAGCCACGGGAGGAAGGCAAAAGTTCCCGGGGGTCACACTGTGGCGATCGCGGGGTACGTAATGCTTCCCTTCGAGGTAGCAGGTATGAAGAAGGAGATTCGTGTCGCAGTTCTGGCGGACGAAACCTTAGAATGCTACCTCGGGGCTGATTTCATCCGAACTTTCGGGATGATTCACGATGCAGTGAAAAATCAGCTGACCGTGAGCGCGTCAGGACAAACTGTAGAGTTAGAAATAGCCAGCGTTTCACTTGGCGAAACTCTAGAATTAGCTTCCGTCGGTCTCGAGGAGATGGCGGAGGTGCAGAAAAAGCAACTCCAAGAACTCCTCGATCAGTTGCTCGTCAAAACGGATGAACCTCTCGGCCACACTGCGTGGGCCGAGCACGAGATATCTGTTGGCTTGGCACGGTGGGACAAACAGAAATATTATCCCGTATCCAAGAAACTAGAGATTATGCACTCTCAGGTACGTCAGATGTTGGAGGCGGGTATAATTGAACCCTCGACCAGTGCTTGGTCGAGCCCGGTAGTCATGGTGCGGAAAGCGCTCGAGAAATATCGCTTCTGCATTGACTTCCGGAAGATGAACGCGGTGTCCAGAGCTGACGCATATCCGCTTCTGTATATGGATGCGATTTTGCGTATGCTGCAGGGTGCGAAATACATTTCGACCATGGACTTAAGTAGCGCGTATCATCAGATTCCACTGAAGGAAGAATCTCGCCCATTAACGGCGTTCACGGTGCCTGGACTGGGATTATTCCAGTTCACGCGCATGCCATATGGTCTTTCACAGGCAGGGGCGACATTTCAGAGGTTAATCGATAAAGTTATCGGTCCTAAAATGGAACCCTACGCTTTCTCCTACCTCGACGATATAATTATTGTCACCGAGACGTTTGAAGAACATGTAAAGTCGCTTGGCCACGTTCTCAGACGAATAAAGGAGGCTAATCTCACGATTAATCGAGAGAAAAGCGTGTTTGGCTAAACAGAAGTTCGCTATTTCGGCGTACTCGTTAATCGGGATGATTTTCATCCCGATCCCGAGAAAATCGCTCCTATAGTAAACTACCCTGAACCACGCAACCTAAAACAGCTTCGGCGTTTTCTAGGAATGGCCTCATGGTACAAGAAGTTCCTGAAAGATTTCGCTACTATGGCCGAGCCCCTAACGCGACTCACCAAGAAGAATCGCCGATACGATTGGACGGATGAACAACAAGCCGCATTCGATCAGATCAAAGCTTTTGTTGCGTCTTCCCCAATTTTATCTCGTCCGCATTTTGAAGAACAATTTGTTCTTCAAACAGACGCGAGCGATATAGGTATCGGCGCGATACTTTTTCAAATAATCGACGGCGAAGAAAGAGTACTGGAGTTCGCGAGATGCACGCTCTCATCCATGGAACGCAATTATAGCGTGACGGAGAGAGAGTGTCTCGCGGTGATTTGGGCCATTGGGAAATTCAGGCCGTATATCGAGGGCTACCATTTTCGAGTGATCACCGATCATAGTAGTCTTCGTTGGTTACACAGCCTGCATAGTCCCACTGGCCGGCTCGCGCGATGGGCGCTCGAACTGCAAGGGCATAGCTTCGAGGTAGAATACCGGAAGGGCGCGCATAACCACGTCCCCGATGCTCTATCTGGCATGTTCGAGCGCGACGAGAAAGACGCGCCACTTGCAGCAGTCGATCTGGCGGATGAGACAGACGACCCGTGGTATATCTCTTGGCGAGAGAAATTACAGCAAGATCCAGACGCATACCCGCGCTGGAAGTTGATCGGCAGACAGTTATTCTACTATCGACCCGACGAACTTGTAGAGGCTGCAGTCGGAGATGAAGAGGCGTGGAAAACCGTCTTGCCAAAAGAGAGTCATCTGCAAGCGCTCGCGGAGAGTACCGACGATCCGACTTCGGGCACATGGGGCGAGACAAAACGTATGACCGCGTTACGCGATTTTACTACTGGCCGCACATGTACAAGGCAGTACGTAAGTATATACGCGAGTGTCTCGTCTGCCAGCAGTGCAAATTCGAGCAACGCGCTCCCGCCGGGTTAATGGGAAAACGCGGCATATCGCGCCCATGGTAGATGATCGCAGCCGACATGATGAGCCCTCTACCCAAGAGTAAACATGGCTTCGAATATATTCTCGTATTTGAAGATTTATTCTCGAGATGAGTAGAGGTTATTCCGTTGTGGAAGGCAAACGCAAAATCGATCTTAAAAGAGTTAAAAGAGAGAGTCGTTTTGCGCTTTGGCTCACCCGAAGTATTTCTCAGTGATAATGGAACGGAGTTTAAAAACCGCGCCATCACCGAGTACTTGCAAGCCTTGGGGATACATCACACGGTAACGCCGCCGTACGATCCCCAAGCCAACCCAGTGGAACGAGTGAACCGAACGCTCAAAACTCGGTTAATCGCCTTTGTAGAGGAGAAACACGCCTCTTAGGACGAGAATTTAACCGCGCTCGTGTTTTCACTCAACAACGCTGCCCATAGTAGAACTGGGCTCTCGCCCGCAATGTTAATTTACGGGTGGCAACCTCTACCTCCGGGAACGGCCAAGAGAGCACGGGACCGCGTGGTGGGAGAGCGAGCGAGCCAGGAGAGGGTCGAGGAATGGGCCGCGAGGATGAAAGGTCTCGGTCAATTAAATAGGGCCGTCGCCGATCACATCGACGGCGAGCAAGAGCGACAGGCACATTACTACGATGCCAAACGCCGCGAACCCCTCTTCCAAGCAGGAGATTACTTTTGGAAGAAAAACCGATTTTTATCGTCTGCTGCACAAGGAATCTCGGCGAAATTGGCACCGAAATTCGCCGGTCCGTATGCGATAATGGCCAAAATCGGCGTTAACACGTATCGCATACGTGCGCTCGATGCAAATGACGAAGAATTAGCACACGCTGAACATCTGAAGCCTTACGTTGGCACAACGCCTTCAGAGGAGGAGTAGGAGGAAGGACCTCAACCGCCGAGGGATGGCGCAGCGATTTTGGCGATGTGCGACCCGCCAGTAGCGAGCGACGGCGAGAATAAGTCGCAGGTAGAACACCGAAACGACGGCGCCGCAGCGATCTCCGATCGCGCACCGCTAGTGAACCCAGCGAGCGAGGGGGAAACCTCACATGCCCCTACTCCTCCCCCCAGGCGTAAACCCGGTCGTCCGAGAAAGGCGGTGCGGCTCGTAGTAAGGCCGGCAGCCGTACGCGTGATAGCGGCGAGTTCATCAAAGTGTCTCGCGGCGAAACCGCGCGGACGACCCAAAGGTTCACGCAACGCGACAAATCTGATCGATCCAACGACCATACTACCCTCGCGGATACGCGCGCAGTCTCGCGCGGCACATTAAAATACATTTTGATTTTGGGACACCGGGGTCTAGCAGCCACCGGCTCCATAGGGGCGCAACCCCAATGTAGCCCAGTAATAAAGGCCTGGACGGATCGTATTCTTGATACAATTGTCAGCTTCTTTCTTCTTTCCTCTCCCTCCTATCCTAGCCTAGCATGCCCTTACCACCCCCGCGTGCGAACTTCGCAGGTCACATGTGCAGAGCGCCGATTAGAGGGTAGTACGTCGCGTCTGGAAAAGGGGTGTAACGAAGTTCGAAAGCCGCGGGCGAACTACCGCGCGCGCGTTCCTTTTCGGAGCGAAGCGATGATGCGCAGGCGCGAAAAGGGCGGATCGGCAACGGCGCGCGCGAGAACAGCAGTCCGATTTTCACCGGTGAAGTGAGCGCTCGAAGGACGTTCGACCGTCGATCATCCCGCATCCGAGACAGTCTTGGCCCCGCAGAACGTGAGAGTGAGAGAGAGAGAAAGAGTTCTACATCGCTCCCTCGAGCACGAGCTCCCCAGGGACGACCCCCGTCTCCTCCGCCCACGAGGTGACCAAAGAGAGAGGAAGCGAGAGAGGATCCGGAGGCGCAGCCTAGCGCGTTGCACCTCGCCCGAGAACGAGGTGAGTGCCTGCAGGCCCCCGCGTGCGTGCGAAGCTCTACCTCGACGCGCGAGGTAGAGAGCAACGGAGACGAGTGGTGCACCTCGTCTCCGGGTGTGTGTGTGTGTGGACGCGACATCCGCGGCGCGTGCGACTCGCGAGGAATTTTGCGCTCGCAAAAAATAAGCAGTGCTGCGCGTATAATCTTTTTTTGTTCATGACTTGTTAGCCTTATCACCCAATAAAAGTGGCTCTTTGGTGTTTCGCATTTCGGAGTTCGCGAGTTATCATTTCGCTCCCTCCCCCTCCGCTCGTTACTCCTACTGCTACCTCGGATACTGCCGCCTACGCGGGATCGCCGACTTCCTCGGCGATCATCCGAGCTCCGGGTACTTGCGCGCCCCCCCCCCCCTTGTATAAGAGCGCGTCGAGTCACACACAATATTAAATTCTCGGGTAACTTCTGAGTTACCCGGTTGTACACAGAAAGCGAACGGCATTGCACCGAGCGTGCGTGGCACCGGCAATTCTACCAGGGCGCCGCTCGAGCCGCAACGTGGGTGATCGTCGTCCTCGACGAGCAGCGCCCAGGAAGACGTCGTCGTTGCGGTGCATAGTGAGCGAGAGAGAGAGAGAGAGAAAGCGTACAGGTAAACTTTCGGCATTGCCGAAAACTCTCTCGCTCCTTAAAACATTCGCCCTGTTAATATATATATATATATTTGTTTTAACAGATTTATGGAGCCCTTTTATACACATCAGCATATTTATGGAGCCCGTTTTCTTTTATGGAGCCCGGGTCCCATAAAATATTTTTCTCGGGCGTTTATGGAGCCCGATCTAGAGTCTATAACCCCAGGGTCCATTATTTCTTTAGTCACTTGCCATAGGGATCTCTGGGCTGTAGGTACTAATATACAGGGATTGGCTCCATAAGCGTATGGGGGGATAATTATATATATATATATATATATATATATATATATATTTATCTGGAAGGCAAGTATCTGGGACGGATCCATACACGCAACGCATGCTTCTGGGAGTGTTGCATTTATCTGGGACGTCCCAGAAAACTTCTATCCGTAACGTAAGCTTTCAGGCTCACTAAAGCTAACTGTCATACAACATGAATTTGATTTCTTTAGTAGTTCTTCCGTAATTTTCTTCTGCAAAAGCGGGCGCCGCAGGCCCCCTGCTAAAGTCAATAACCTGAGGGTCATTATTTCTTTAGTCAAGCTCATTCTACAATGATTATAATGTTTTCTCAATATATGGGACAGCTTCCATTGTAGGTAGACCCTAAGAAAATCACCGAAAATCCCGGAAGATTGCCTTATGGATATATACATATATATATATATATATATATATATATATATATATATATATATATATATATATATATATATATATATATATATATATATATATATATATATATATATATATATATATATATATATATATATATATATATATATATATATATATATAAAATCATATGAACATCGACTTATGCTGACACCAATGTATAAGACCACGTGACCTGTCTGCATAAGTGTAGTACCGTTTATACAAGTGTCTGCACAAGTCTAGCGTGACTAAAGAAATAATCCTCTACTTATGCTGACGTCTGCATAAGTCGGTCTCTGTCTGCATAAGTCTATTTAAATTTCGGAAAGTGTCTGCATAACTAGCGTTTCATATATTTATATATATATATATATATATATATATATATATGTTTTATGTTAGTTTCCAGGACATTCCAGATGTTTAACGTTGGTTTCGGGGACATTTGTTAGTTTTGGGGACAGTCCCTGAATCTACATATGTTTAACGTCAGTTTTGAGGACATCGGCCCCCATAAGAGACATTATTTCTTTTGTCACGTATAGGTATACAGTAACATGGGGTCCTGGGAACTAACGTTATACAAGTTTATAAATATATATATACAGGGTGTGTCAAAAGTTCCGGGACGGCCAGTTATCTCAGCGGGAATGCATTTTCGGAAAAAATGTTTCATACAAAAGATGTAGGATTTTTCCCTGGCTATCTGGTGGTGACCTTGAATTTGACCTTGGGCTTGACCTTCAAGGTCATTTGAAGGTCAAGTCGAATTTTTTAAATGGGAAGCCCCCTTTTCTATTGCGGAAACCGAAAGAGGGAAAAATTCTCTTTCCACCGATATAAGATACATAAGGGGTCAAATGTGATCTAGAGGTCGTTTCAAGGTCAAGTCGGTAAAATGAGGTCAAATTGATCTTTGGCAGTCCATAGCATGGAAACTAAGGCCGTTGGGAAAAAACTTTCCATACGAAAGTTTCCGCAAATCGAATGGAGCATCTGATAGTGACCTTGAATTTGACCTTGGGCTTGACCTTCAAGGTCATTTGAATGTCAAGTCGAATTTTTTGAATGGGAACCCTCTTTTTGTTGCAGAAATGCGGGCCACGGACCCATGGGTTTTCGGGGTCGCTGAACCCGTATCTGGGGTCGGTTTGCCCCGCTGGATCGACCCAAGGTCGTTCCAAGGTCAAACTAGAAGGAATTGCAGAAGGTGCTTAAAACCACGGACCCATGGGTTTTCGGGGTCGCTGAACCCGTATCTGGGGTCGGTTTTCCCCGTTGGGTCGACCCAAGGTCGTTCCAAGGTCAGCGGTGAATAGCCAGGTCCCAGGTCTGGGTTTTGATCCAGAAACGTTTGCACAAAAAATGTTTTTTAACGCCCTGATACACGAAATTCGATGGGGTGTCCTGATGATCGGAGTATAAGAACGTTGACCTTCAAATGACCTTCGGCTCACTTTTAACCCCGTATGTATCTTACACCCCTGGAAAGGTAAGTTTTCCCGCATTTCTGCAACAAAAAGAGGGTTCCCATTCAAAAAATTCGACTTGACCTTTAAATGACCTTGAAAGTCAAGCCCAAGGTCAAATTCATGGTCACCATCAGATGCTCCATTCGATTTGCGGAAACTTTCGTATGGAAAGTTTTTTCCCAACGCCCTTATTTCCATGCTTTGGACTGCCCAAGATCAATTTGACCTTATTTTACCGACTTGACCTTGAAACGACCTCTAGATCACATTTGACCGCGTATGTGTCTTATATCATTGGAAAGAGAATTTTTCCCTCTTTCGGTCTGCGCAATAAAAAAGGAGGGTTCCCATTTAAAAAATTCGACTTGACCTTCAAATGACCTTGACGGTCAAGCCCAAGGTCAAATTCAAGGTCACCATCAGATAGCCAGGGAAAAATCCTACATCTTTTGTATGAAACATTTTTTCCGAAAATGCATTCCCGCTGAGATAACTGGCCGTCCCGGAACTTTTGACACACCCTGTATATATATATATATATTTATATATATATATATATATATATATATATATATATATATATATATATATATATTTATCTGCAACGGTTCGTTCCGGGACGTTTACACTGTACATCGCTGTTATTTCCGGGACGTCCCGGAAATTTTTCTGTACGTAAGCGTTATTTCTGGGACGCGTCTAGAGTCAATAACCCCAGGGATATTATTTCTTTAGTCACGCGCTTATATAGGGAACTCTGAAGAGATAAACTATAGGACCCTGTAGATTACCAGAAATAACGTGTATAGGTCTTTATATATATATATATATATATATATATATATATATATATATATATATATATATATATATATATATATATATATATAAATGGGATATTTAGGTGAAGTCAACAGATCAAAATTTTAAAATCGCTCAAAACTCGTTTTCTTTTAATTTTTTATGTAAAAAAAATGTTCCTCAAATTTTAGGTCAATATTTGCAAAAATAAAAAAGCTATGTAAGATTGAAAATTCAATTTTTTTGCAATTTTTGGTTAAAATCCAAGTTTATTCATTTTTTAACTCAAAATCTTGAAACTTTTTGTATAGAAAATTAATTGGCAAAAAGTTTGCATTTTTTTTGTAGAATATGCCAGTATTTATTTTATGACCCTTTTTGAAAGTCTCTGATTGGCTGCTCCTTAGTATACCTTCATCGAAGGATATTGAGGCTGCGGTCAAATATTTTTTATTCGATAAATTTTTTTTGTATTCTTCTTCGAAAACCCTTCAAATTGCTTTTTGATCAATACTGGCCAAGCAATAGGAAAAAGTTACAATTTTTTGAAATATCAAGAAAAATCCATAATTTAAATTTTTGATAACATGATTAATACAACTGAATATTATTCATACATCTTATGGCATGGACCGTACCACTGAATTTTGTCAGAATATCAAATAGAACATTATATATATCTATTTTCAATAATATTAGGTTTACACAATAAACAATACCTAATTATGAATTAATAATAAATTAAGCTATAGAGGTTAATTACTATAAAGATGTCAAAATGAAATCAGGCTACAGACTCATAATTTCATTCATAATTAGGTATCGCTTATTGTGTAAACCTAATATTATTGATAATAGATATTTATATTGTTCTATTTGATGCTCTAACAAAATTCAATGGTATGATCCATGCCATAAGATGTATGAATAATATCCAGTTTCATTATCATGTTATCAAAAATTGAAATTACGAATTTTGCTTGATATTTAAAAAGATTTTTTAAAAATAAAATTACAAATTATAAATAAAATTATAAATCAAATTTTAAATAAAATTTATAATATAGCAGTATTTGTTTCTTGTTATTGGAATATACACTACACAACTATCTGTTTCCTGATTTTATTTTGACAGCTTTATAGTAATTAACCACTATAGCTTAATTTATTATTAATTCATAATTAGGTATTGCTTATTGTGTAAGCCTAATATTATTGAAAATAGATATATATAATGTTCTATTTAATACTCTAACAAAATTCAGTGGTACGGTCCATGCCATAAGATGTATGAATAATATTCAGTTTCATTAGCCTTGAGGCGTCATGGTCTGACTCGCCAACATCCGACCTTGGTTTGGTTCTAACTTGGGGACCTCAGATCACTTATCAGTACAAATTATGAGCTTCTAAAATTTTTGAAATCCCGGCACTCTAAGGGTTAATCATGCTATCAAAAATTTTAATTATGGATTTTTCTTGATATATCAAAAAATTGTAACTTTTTCCCTTTGCTCGGCCAGTATTGATCAAAAAGCAATTTGAAGGGTTATCGAAGAAGAATACAAAAAAAATTTGTCCAATAAAAAATATTTGGCCGCAGCCTCAATATCCTTCGATGAAGGTATACTAAGAAGCAGCCAATCAGACTTTCAGAAAGGGTCATAAAATAAATACTAGCATATTCTACAGAAAAAATACAAACTTTTTGCCAATCAATGTTCTGTACAAAAGGTTTCAAGATTTTGAGTTAAAAAATGAATAAACTTGGATTTTAACCAAAAAATGCAACAAAATTGAATTTTCAATCTTGCATACCTTTTTTATTTTTGCAAATATCAACCTAAAATTTGAAGAACATTTTTTTTTCATAAAAAACTAAAAGAAAACGAGTTTTGAGCGATTTTAAAATTTTGAACTGCTGACTAAGTTGTGATATATATATTATATAGCCGTAAGCGATATTTGTGTCACGCAGACCCCCTAGCTCCCGCGCCCCCGCTCGCCACCCCCCAGCCCCCCTAGCACCCCCCTCAGACCCCCCTCATTTAAATGTTCACTTAAAAGTTTATTTTTTTCATGTATTTTTCATGTTTTATTAATAAGGTAGTATATACAGATGTAACGTTTAAGAGTAATTTTGAATTCTTAATTTCTGAAATAAAAGAGTAAATTATTGAGAAAATTAAATTAATTATATATAAAAATATATTTTATGTATATTTCATATATTATATAAAATTAATAATTTATATTTTTCATATGTTTTATTAATAGGGTAATATTTATAGATGTAACGCTTAAAGTAGTTTTGAATTCTTAATTTCTGAAATAGAAGAGTAAATTATTAAGAAAATTACATTAATTATATATTAAGATATATTTTATTCTATTTTTTCCACATCACCTTGGAGGTAAATAGAAAGATGCGTTTTATTTTTAAGTGGTATCCCCATTAAGCCTAATCCATAATGAATTGTATCCAAGATTTAAATCTTTAAGAATGTCGATGAAAATTGTTACTCAGAGGTTTTCGGGGTCATAAAAAGGATGCGACCAGAGATATGTGAAGCTTACGAAGAAGTTGACGATCTCAAACATAATAAGATGGTAGATATTTGGGTCCCATGGAGGCAGCATGAAGATTACAAGAATTTCCTTTATGTGGTAGAAGTCACACCCTAATACGTTTAGCAATTCACACCGAAAATAAACAAAATATAATTTTCGAAGAAAATAAAGAGGAAAAAGCTTTAGGTAACTGGAAAACTACATTAACTTCGCGGTTTGAATTAAATAAAAAAGATAAAAATGCAAAAAATATTAAATACGTTAATATACCAAAATATTATATTTTTAAGAATAAAACTTGGTTAAAACGTCAACGAGAACTAAAACATGTTGCTATAGGACGTTTAAATATAGTATCTCCAAGAGATATTGAAAGATTTCATTTAAAATTAATTTTAAATCGTGTTAAAGGCGCAACATGTTTTGAAGAATTACGTTCACTTGAAAATAAAACATATAATACTTACAAAGAAACAGCAATACAAATGGGTCTAATCGAAGATGATTTACAGATTGAAAAAATTTTTTAAGAAGCTTGTAATATAATGTTACCTGTTAAATTGCGTAAATTTTTTACTTGGTTTTTAATAACAGATAACATTAATGATAATACTATTTGGACAAAATTTAATAAATATTTTACAGAAGATTTTGACAATAATAAAAATAACCGAGCTCTTCATCATATAAACGAAATTTTAAGAGTTGAAGAAATGTCTTGTAAAGATTTTGGATTACCTGAACCTGATAAAATTTTCGATACAAATAATGAAAATAATAAAGAAAATATTTTATTCTGTAAACAAATGTTTAATAATTACTATAGTCAATTAAACACAGATCAAAAAACAATTTTTATACAAATATTAAATAATGAACATAAAATTAACTTTATTGATGGCCCTGGAGGTTCAGGTCAAACGTTTTTATATAAAACTTTAATTTAATATTTTTTGTCAATAGAACAAAAAATTATATCAATGGCTTGGACTGGTATAGCATCTATACTATTACCAAAAGGTATGACAGTCATAAAACTTTTAGATTACCTTTAGATTTAAATAATATTGAAATTGCATTTTTAAAATTTGAATCAGATAAAAAAAAATTTCGTGAAGTTTTTGCGAAAACTTTACAAGATGTTTGTAATAATAATCTACCATTCGGAGGAAAATTATTAATTTTCGGAGGTGATTTTAGACAAATTCTCCCTGTTGTTAAAAATGGTTGTAGAAGCACAATAATTCAAGGAACAATAAAATATTCAAATCTTTGGTCATTATTTAATATAAAGTATTTGAAAACAAATATCCGTTCAAAAGATATCATGTTTTCTTCATTTTTATTAGATATTGGAGAAGGTAAATTTAATTCATTTGTTATACCTGATAGTTTTAAAACAAACGATGTTTGTTTTAAAATATATGAAAATATAAATTGTAAAATATCAATAGATAGAGTTATATTAACATCACATAATGAAGATGCAAATATTTTAAATAATAAAATTTTAAAACTATTAAATACTGAAGAAAATACGTATTATAGTTTAGATTATGCTACTCATAAAGATGTAGATTTATCTGGTGATAACATCCATATTAATTACCCGATTGAATCTTTAAACAATATACGTGAAGGACTACCACCACATAAATTAAAACTTAAAATAAATACTATTGTAATGTTAATAAGAAATTTAAGTATTAACGATGGATTATGTAATGGAACACGATTAAAAATTACTAAATTATTTAATTACAACATAGAAGCAGAAATAATAACAGATGAAAACTCTGGAAACATAGTTTTTATTCCTTGAATTACATTAAACACATGCAATTCTTCATCATTACCATTTATTTTATATAGAAAATAATTTCCTGTTGAGAGTAGTATAAATATTGCACTCCAATTGTTTATTAATGTGTAATGGATCGATCTGACGGAGGCAGGTAAAAGAAAAACAAAAATATAAAGAAAATATAAAGAAAAAACTTTGTTTTTCGTCTTATTTTACCTGCCTCGGTCAGATCGATCCATTACACATTAATGAAAATAATTTCCTTTAATATTAGCGTTTACTATAACTATTGATAAATCACAAGGTCAACGTTTTGATAGTTTTAGAATATATATTAGAAGACCATTATTTTCTCATGGTCAATTATATGTAGCATTATCAAGATGTAAAACCCAAGATAAAATTTTTATTGAAAATAATTCAGAAAATAAAGAAGAAATTATAAATATTGTTTGGAAAGAAATTTTAGATAATTAATTTATTTTTCTTTTAGAATATGTCGACTACAAAGAACGAAAGTAAATTATAAAAAACAACAATACATTTATTCGTTATTCAATAATAATAATAAATACATAATAAATTAATAGTTTTAGACTATTTAGAATATGAACAAAATTATATGGAATACATGATTAATTTAGAATCAGATAAAATTATTGAAAAAGATAAATTGAAAAAACAAATCATCAGTCAAAAAAAAACAAAAAAACAACAGAACAATAAAAATACAAAACTCAAAATTGGAAAACTTAAAGTTGACAAAATTTTAGAAGAATTTAAAAATCTTTCTTTACAATAATTGAATTTTGTTTTTTAGGTAAATTTTTATATAATTATTAATTAAATAATTTTTTGAATTAATTTTTAGTTAATTAAAACAACAATATTACTTCCTCCTAGAAGAAGCTTTGTGATAGTAAATTTTTGAATTGTTGTAAAAACATGTTATAATTGTGTTCCGAGGTGTTAGGAATCAAAATACATGGTTTTTGAAAAATGTCTGTATGGATGTGTGTGTGTGTGGTGTGTGTGTGTGTGTGTGTGTGTGTGTGTGTGTGTACGCCTGGATCTCAGTTTCTACTGGGTCGATTTTGACTGGACAGGTCCCATTTTTTTGTTTTTTTCGCGTGATGGCGGGTCAGAAATCCGTTTTTTGATTGAGCCGATGCGTTTTTGTTTTTTTTTTTCAAATTTTCGATATTCTCAAAACTGTTTTTTGATTTTTTTTAATGATAGGATCGAGTTATTCGAATATGATGGGTAGCGTTCGAAAGAGAATTAAAATACCTATATTTTCTAAAAGCAAAAAAGTTTCTAACTATCACGGTTCTTTTGTTATTAACAAAAAGGTGTTTTTTTTTTAGAAGCTTATAACTCCTAAACTTGACGGTCAATTTTTTTGAGAAAAATCATGATAATACAGAATATAAATATCAGTTTTGTATGTCCAACGATTACAAGAGTAAAATTGACTTAATGGCTTCAAATTTCCTTTTAGAGGTAGATTTTTTATAGTTCTCGGTCGAGTTCTTTGGTCAAAATGATTGGTCCATAAATTTCAGAGATATTTGAGGTTAAAAATTTTTGACATTTTTTAAAAATCGTAATTTTTCGAGAACGGCTCTATGTATCTGAATGGGGTGGGTGGCATTCGAAAGAGAATTAAAATACCTATATTTTCTAAAAAAAATTAATTTTCTATCTATCACGGTTCTTTAGTTATCATCAAAAACAAAGACGTGTTTTTTTTAAAAACTCATAACTCCAATGATGTTATCATCAGTATTTCTTTTATTTTGAAAAAACCAACCAACAAAATGAATTAAAATGTTTAAAAATTATATCTATTATAATCTATTATAATTACGAATTAAGCATTATGAATGCATAATATTCTGCATTATTATAATTTATTTGTGAGTTATGAACTTTTTTAAAAAAACACGTTTTTGTTAATAACAAAAGAACAATGATAGCTATAAATTTTTTTTTTCTTAAAAAATATGAATTATGAAATATAAAAAAAAATACGTAATTGTTAATAACAAAACAACCGTGATAGCTATTTGTTTTATTATAAAATATAGATATTTTACTTCTATTTCAAATGATAACTTTATTTATCAGCTCAAAAGTTATATAAATTTGATATAAATAAATAATAAATAAATAAATAAATTTTAAAATTAACAATTTTTAATATTCATAAATGAATTTAATTATAATTAAATAATAAATTTTTTAAAAAATTATAAATTTTGTTATTAAAAATTAATTAAAGGAATCAACAAATTACGGTTGAGGAAGCTACGGGCCAATGAAATGGCAGCGGTTTTTTTTCTTTCATTTAGGACAATGGAATGTACAAATAACGTTGGAAAATTTTAAATAGCATATCAGAAAATATTAAATATAAAAAAAAAAAAAATAAAAAAACAATTCAAAAATTGAATAAAACATTTCGAAGAATTTAACTTATTATCAGGTAATTCAAATCATTTAATTATTAAATTTAATTTGACAAAATATATATTATATTAAAAAAAAATATACTTTTATTGTAACAATTTTAATGTTTTCTGAAATTTTATAGTGACAAAGACAGTGGATTAGGCCTACTGGGGATACCACTTAAAAATAAAACGCATCTTTCTATTTACCTCCAAGGTGATGTGGAAAAAATAGAATAAAATATATCTTAATTTATAATTAATGTAATTTTCTTAATAATTTACTCATTTATTTCAGAAATTAAGAATTCCAAACTACTCTTGAGCGTTACATCTATAAATATTACCCTATTAATAAAACATATGAAAAATATAAATTATTAATTTTATATAATATATGAAATATACATTGTAACGGGATGACTTCTGGGGTAAGATCCCAAAAAACCACAGGCCAGCGATGCCCTAGAACACGGTGCCGCGGGTGTCAGACTAAAATGACTTGCCCGGGGATCTGCTCCTGGAATCCCGAAAACAACGTGAAGATCGCACGCGAACTTCGCTTTCCAACTAATTGGATCGCTGAGTTAAAAGCGCGCGCTCAAAGAGTAAAGTGCGCGGCCGCTACGCTCAGATATGAAAACGACAGTAGTATATGGGCGGATATAGGGCAAAGATAGCGGCCGTTCAAGATGGCCGCTGGGCGGATATAGGGCACAATCGGGTCCCCTCGGCAGCGCTCGGCGGTGGTCGTTCAAGATGGCCGCTGGTCAGGTATAGGGCACAATCGGGTCCCCTTAATAAGCGTCGTCAGGGGGGTAATTAGTGGTGGTAATTAGCGGCTGTGAGCGGGAGGCCAAAGCGGGCGGTGAGAGGACGCCGCGTGGGTGATGAGCAGGCGGTGGGTGGTCGCGTGGGTGGTGAGCAGGCGGTGGGTGGAGAGTGGTGAGCTGATGTGATGAGTGGCCGCGTGGGTGACGGGTGAGGCTGCAGGGGAAGCGGATGATCGCGGGTGATTGTGAGCGGGCGGATGAGTGGCCGCGTGGGTGGTGAGCAGGCGGTGGGTGGCCGCGTGGTTGGTGAGCAGGCGGTGGGTGGAGAGTGGTGAGCTGATGTGATGAGTGGCCGCGTGGGTGACGGGTGAGGCTGCAGGGGAAGCGGATGATCGCGGGTGATGGTGAGTGGGCGGATGGGTGGCCACGTGGGTGATGAGTGGTTAGGGTGCGGTCGAGTCCCTCGGAGAGCGCCGTCATGGGGTAATTAGTGAGGGTCATTAGCATGGCTGCATACGGATGTAAAGCTGAGCGTGGAGACGCCTCAGTTTGGGTGCGGACGGGCTCATAATGAACTTGGGTAGGAACAAATAGTGATGATAATTAACATGGGGTGTGAGGTTCAGGTAAAGAAATATATACTTCGAGAAAATACATTTAAATTATATTTATTGAAAATTTATTTACACACGTACATTTTATACACTTTTTAAGTGGCGCATTTAGAAATGACATTTTTAACTATTGAGTTTGCGTGTAAACTAATAAGTTCATAAAATACAATATCAAAATAATATTCGGAAAACTCATTATCATTAAGGCCGAATCCATCTCAAATCAGACAGCCCGCGTATGCCTATTTCACCTATCATGTTGAAATGAAAATATTTATGTTCTACTCGAAAAAATATTTTACACGTGTTTTTTTATTTTTTTCTTTCATCAAAATTTCATGCGTTCAGCGATGCCGAAAAATTCCGAGAAAATTCTTTCATTGAGAAAAAAAATTTTCAATGTGATTTTCAGACTGCTATTGTTTCAGCAGTTTTTCGAGCTTTTAAACGTGTAACACACAATTTCACTCAGTTTTGAGCCCTCTTTAACGGCCTTAATGTCATTTTCAAAAAAATAAAAATCCACGAGCTATGCACTTTTTACTGAAAAATTCATTTTTTAGGGAAGTGCCTTTTTCTCGAAAACCCCATGTTTTTTTTGCACAATTTTTGTTGTCGTGATAGAGGACGGTAATGCCTAGCTAGACGTATTTGTGAGATTCGGTACTTTTTCCCTGGGATAGCGATCACTAATGAGATAACACACAAACAAATTTTTCACGCCTAATGCTTATATATAGTCAATGATATTAGAGTCAATGTAAAGGTATTTGTCTTTGTGTGTATGTAATATACAGGTACACATAACTATGTATTTATTTGTTATTTGCGTCTTTTTGATTTTTTATTTTTATACCTTTTTTTCATTTGTATACCTATTTTACTACCTTTGTTTTTCTGCTTCATTGTTCTTAATTCAGTAAGCGGACGATCAGCGGTCTTTGCTGTCAAACAATGTATTTTATCGTCACATGTTTTTTAACCCATATATGAGTTTTTTGAATTCCAGGATACTTTGGAGTTGTAAGCCAATCAATATTTTTTTCTTTTCTGAATTGTTCTATTTCAGCATCTTGTAAATGTATTATTTTAATAGCATCAGTATATTTTTGAACATGTATTGCAAAATCATTTGCGTTTTGAATAGCTTCTTCAAGGGGCTCTCGAAGATTATGCGAAGTAGCATAATGCTTTATAAGTCCACCCACACCATCTACAGCTCCTTTGCCGTGCCCAGTAGCAGAGAACAACCATTTTATATCACACGGTGCTCGTTTTAGTTCATCTAATTGAAAGCGATTTTTAAAGTGACTCGCAGCGCCGTCTGATACGATGGTAATTTTTTAATTGAATCACAACAATTTTCTTTCAAGAATTTTATAATTTTTTGTACTGCTAGCAAAGCATACGCTGAATCATGTTTTCGGTCATCACTTATAACTGCGAAACTTTGTGTCGAATCCCCTTGATAAGAGACTGCTGTGAAAATAGAAATTTGATCATTAACCCAATGATTTCCTTGAACAGCTTTATTATGAATCACAGCCCAGTTTTCAGCGAAGTCTATTTGAAGAACTAAATGATGTGAGTCTTTTTAGCACTTTCTCTTTCTGTTTTTATAGCTTTGCGTTGTATATTTTTTACATACATGTGAGTACTAACCCTCATGGTCCAAACCGAAAGTTCATCTTTAAAAGCAGAAATTGATAGTGTCTTTTTAATCAGGTTTCCATTATCCCACAAAGCATATGTAATTTCTTCTGTGCCTTCTACATCTTGCAGTTTTAAAACATGAAACGTAATTCCCTTAATCCCTGGACATAGTTTACATTCTTGTAAATAACATAAATCAGATGGCTCAGAACACATTGTTGCATTTATTATTTGTGACCGACTTTCATCCAACTCTGTGACGTTACTCCCTCTAAAATTAATTAAGCTCGTAAGAAATAAATCATAATTTGCGCAATAGATGCAGAGACAAACTTCTTTGATGGGGCTAAGTAAGACATACTTTGGTCGCAAACTATAAAATTTCGATTTTCCAATTCTCAATTCTGGATAATCATTTTTAAATACTTTATACGTCTCTTTTAAACTTCGAGTAAGAAAACGCTTAACTTTTTTCTCTTTTTTATTGTTAACTTTAATTGTAACAACGTCACATTTATTAGGACTTTGTCTTGAACAATTAAAATCATCATTTAAATAATATTCCATAACAATTTTTTCCATGTTTTCATCAATCGGATGGCCTGAATATGCATCTGGTTCTGAATAAATTCCTTTTTCTTTAACAAGATTTCTCGATTTGTTGATCATATACATTGTTATTTCTGGAAATAAAGATAAAATTTCATGTTTTGTAAAGGATGAAGGTAGCAAAGTCAGAATTTTTATTTTTTCTGATACCGTAGAACACTTTTGCAAGGCTAGACCAAGATTTTGTATCCATTCTGTACAATGGCATACAGTTGATTCATTTGCTGTTATAGAAACGTCATAAACATTGTTCAACTTCACATCAAGGGTATTAGACAATGTTGAAAGTATTTTTTTTTTCTTCTTTGTTACGTAATTTTCAATTGATTTTTCATGTATAAGATTTTTTCTTTTAAGAGGCGATACAGAACCTAAGAAAGATGTACTTATTTCATTATTAAATTCTTCAATGCGTTCTGGAGTACTTGGTAAAAAATCTTCATCTCTATCAACTACGTTATCGGTAACTTCATTATCCGTTATAAATTCATTGTCAGTACTACTCACCAATTCTAAAGCACGATTGTAACAATGTTGACACAGATATGTAGAAGATGTCAAAGGTAAATGAGGATAGAGGTGCTTCAATGGATGAGCAAGATTCTCAAGTTGTTTTAAACGTACGGAACTAGATTTGTAAATAATTTGTTTGTGTTTGTCTAAAAAGTCTGCACATTTGATTCTCTCTGTTGAGTAATATTGAGACATCGTAGTTGAGTTGATAAGGTGTAAATATGTAATAATTTTCCAAAAGATGATGGTTTTAAATAAGACGAGATGTGTGATATATAGCAGAAACCGAACTTTTCTTTGTAAATGTCAAGTCAAACCATATCCATCTAGCGGACAAATGTACTAGTACATATACTCCTATAAGTAGGCGCATGTACATGTATATTACATACGCACAAAGATAAATACCTTTACATTGACTCTAATATCATTGACTATATATAAGTGTTAAGCGTGAAAAATTTGTTTGTGTGTTATCTCATTAGTGATCGCTATCCCAGGAAAAAAGTACCGAATCTCACAAATACGTCTAGCTAGGCATTACCGTCCTCTATCACGACAACAAAAATTGTGCAAAAAAAACATGGGGTTTTCGAGAAAAAGGCACTTCTCTAAAAAATGAATTTTTCAGTAGAAAGTGCATAGCTCGTGGATTTTTTATTTTTTTTTGAAAATGACATTAAGGCCGTTAAAGAGGGCTCAAAACTGAGTGAAATTATGTGTTACACGTTTAAAAGCTTGAAAAATTGCTGAAACAATAGCAGTCTGAAAATCACATTGAAAATTTTTTTTCTCAATGAAAGAATTTTCTCGGAATTTTTCGGTATCGCTGAACGCATGAAATTTTGATGAAACAAAAAAATAAAAAAACACGTGTAAAATATTTTTTCGAGTAGAACATAAATATTTTTATTTCAACATGATAGGTGAAATAGGCATACGCGGGCTGTCTGATTTGAGATGGATTCGGCCTTAAATAGAGTTGCAATATTATTTTTTATTTTCTCACCGTGAGAGGATAAATATTGTTTTACAAACACATCTTTTTCTCGTAAAAATATCTTCTCGTTAAATTTTTTACACACATCGGCAATAATATTTTTGTTGCACTTTGAAACTAATGGTAACAGTTTTTCGTTCATTTTTATACAGCTGTCTATACACTTTGACAGCGTGATGATTCCGTCAAACGATGTTTTTTGCATAACTATGGCTGGCGTATAAAGTTTCCTCTTTTTAGAATATGTTGAATTTCCATCATCATCTGAATCTAGTAAACTAGTACTCGGTGAGTCTTCTCTGTCGAGGACGATGGTTTTTGTACCAAACGTTGTTGTGTATGTTAAATTGATTCCATTAAATGTTTTTTTCTGAGGAGTAATAGAGTTTTTTGTGTTAAAATATGCACTGATATCTTTAAAAAAAAACTTGAACGCATCCCAAGCTTCTTTTGTAAACGTGATTCCAGAAAATGAATGATTTATAATTTTCACAACACTTGTAAAATCGCCGTTTCCTTGAGAGGTGAGCCCGGTTAAAATTTTCTTCATACATGATGCATTTATAGGATGAACTCGGGGCATTTATTAAATAATGCACTACCTCCTCTCTCGAGTTGAACGAAGACATTTTTATGCGTTTGAGATTCGTTGTTTGAGACATTATGTAGAAAAACTGAAATATTGTCCGTGTTGTCTTCTTGAAGTATACGACTGAACGAGTATAAGATGCTACATTAGTCGTAGCACAAACTAATATGTATCTTGTACAATTTTGGCTTCTCCTTAAATACTGAGCTATACTAATTAAGGGAAATAGAGAAAGAGAAAAACGTGAGTAATGCAAATAGAAAACTGTTATTTGTAATAGCTTTTTAAAATAAATGAACATATGGTTTCTCTCGTGCCATTGATAACATTTTAATCTCTACTCTACTTGAGAGAATGTAAGAATGTCGATAACGGGGTAACTAATGATTTTATTAGTGTGTGGAATTTAGAAAACTATATGCTATATTCATATGAGAGTGTAAGTAAGGATTTTTCATTAACCCTGTTGTAAAATCATTTACTAAGGTCTTTTAGTAGTGTACAGACTATCCAGTGATCTCATCACGATCGTTTGATTACTATATAAAGTAAAACATTTTGCTACAACGTCTGAGCTAATTTCATATAGCGTTGTAAAATAATCTAGTAAGTGATGGTGATGTAGACATGCACCGCGGGTGTAAATGAACAGAGGTCGATGCTTTTCCAGTTATTCAGAAGTTTTCTGTCGAGCAGTGTACTCGTCTATATCTGTGCGCGCTGCCATTCTTTATTTTACTAGTTGTAGAATTTTTTATTTTAAAACGTGAAAATGGATTTAGTACCGCAAGTATTCGTCGTTTTCAATGCGCTGCTTGATGAAGTACCACGTATGGCATCATCATCAGCAGTAGCAGCAATTAATCGCTCTCGGGAGAATGATGTTACAGAAGCAAGACGTCTGGCATGTATTTTAAGAAGACGCACATGTCAGTTGAGAGATTACGGGCGTGAAAACCGATGTGTCAGAAACTATATACGTGCATTTACAAATGAAGCAGTGGCTAGCTTCATGGCGTTTGTTGAAACAAGGACTGCCCGATTTTTAAATCGCGCATTTTTAAGAGGGATTTTTAGAGAGCACAGTGAGTTTCTCGAGATGGTCGCAGTGCATCTCCTTGGGCGATGCAGTGCTGAGAGGCAGCTGGCACGAGCTTTATTAGCTGCTTACGCGGAACTATTGCGAGGTAATTTATCAAGATATTTATCTGAAAACATTTTTTAACATATTAATTTTTAACTTATATAAATTATTTTTAAAATTCTCCTTTTTTTTTTTATAGAACGCACATTGAAGATCGATAATCTTTTTCAAGAAGCAGATGAGCACCCACAACATCAGGAGGTGCCGCAACTGGAGCAACAGTCACAGGAGCGGTCGGAGCCGCAGTCGCAAGACCTACAGCTGCAGGCGCAACAGGTCGAGGAACATCCTGAGTCGACTGCACCCAACCGCCGCCGAACGTACCCGGGGGAGTTCGACCGCACGCAACCTCAGGCTAGTACGTCTAGACAGTCCGCGCAAGAGCAGCAGTTCGCGGAACATCCTGAATCCCCTGTACCAGAGAAACCACAACAGCAACAGCAACAGCAGCAGCAGCAGCAGCAGCAGCAGCAGCAGCAGCAGCAGCAACAGCAGCAGCAGCGGCAACAGCAACAACAAAATGAAGAACAAGCCCAGGCTGGAGGTAACAGAGAATATATAAATGATGGGTTTTTATTAAAAAAATCCTTCGCGAAAATGAAATATTCTATAGTAGGTTCGGTACAAATGCGCGTGAAATTCTGTTAAAATTTAGAGATAGGCATATATCGGGGAACATCATAGCTGATTTAGATTCGTGTATGACCAATTTATTTTTATACATTACACGAACATATGACCCCGAAGACTATATTGGTATCACATTGAACACAGATACCCTACTGTTGGGTCCTGTGTATACGTTTAAAAAATTGAAAAATTATAATGCAGAGGAAATGTGGTCGATGATTTCAGCGATCTGCCAGAGTGCTCGCGAGT
The DNA here is from genome assembly GCA_036365515.1 of Torymus aiolomorphi. Taxonomy (NCBI): domain Eukaryota; kingdom Metazoa; phylum Arthropoda; class Insecta; order Hymenoptera; family Torymidae; genus Torymus; species Torymus aiolomorphi. The sequence goes on along the minus strand of CM070877.1, from coordinate 94,701,284 downwards.
TCAAAGTCGATAATAATTTTACCTTAAAAATAGTTCGCGTTCGTGCACCCGTTGGCTTCGGTCGTGACGAAAAAATCGGAATTGTAAATTCAAAATCGATTATAAAAATAGAAAATAGTGACGGTAAATGTTTCCCTCGGGCTCTGGCAGTGGCATTAGTCCATGCCAAAAAACTTGAGGCGGGTGATAATTGCTCGAATGACTTAAAGTTAGAATGGGAAAACATACGTAAAAGTAATAGAAACGCACAACTTTTAAAAGCAAATGAGCTTATAAGATGTGCCGGTGTTAATTTCAATAGGGAAAGAGGCTGTGGTATACCTGAAATTACAACGTTTCAGAAATATTTTAAAAATAAGGGGATTGCGATAATGGTATATTTTAAAGATGGTATCGGGAATGGTGTTCCTCCGTTATTCAATGGCGTTTCCTTTTTAAAAAAAGAAAGAATCAATGTAAAAAAATACTTAATATTTTATACTACCCCGAATTACAACATTATGACATGATTACAAATATTACAGGGGTTTCTGCATGTAGAAACTTTTGTTCGACCTGTAATGTAGGTACGAAACGCGTATCAACTCACAAGTGTCCGGATAAGTGTATTAAATGTTTTAGCAATTTGTGTAAAAAACGCGTAGAGCTCGTGAACTGTGCGAAATGTTTTAATGATTTTTACGGTGAAGAATGTTTTAAAAATCACAGGGAGACGCATAGTGATAAAAAAATATTAGTGTTTGCGATGCAATAAAAAAATGTCTAGTTTGCCGACTCAACATTTCGATCGAAGGCCCAGGGCATCAATGTGGTCAGATGTATTGTCGCACTTGTTGTAGAAAACGTCCCTATAATCACAAGTGTTACATTCCGGTAGTTCAAAAGAAAACTGTAGAGGCTGCTAAAACCGAACATGCATTTCTTTTCTATGATTTTGAGACTACGCAAAACACAAAACATATCGACACGATGTCTTCATGTACTTTTCACAATGTTAATTTGTGTGTAGCACAGTTATGCTGTGAGAAGTGTATAAATTCGGATATGGATACTGATTGTGAAAACTGTGGAGGCGGTCGTAATTTATTATTTAAAAAAAAAACGCGTTAAAAAATTTTATTGAATTTATTTTAGATGGAAAATCACGTCCGAGCAATATTAAACAGCTCATTTGCATAGCGCATAATAGTAAAGGGTTTGATGTCCAATTTATTTTAAAATATTTAGTAGAAATATTAAATATCACTTCCAAAGTGATAATGAATGGAACAAAAATAATGTTAATGACTTTGGGGCATAAAATAAAATTTCTTGATAGTCTGAATTATTTCCATATGAATCTTTCGGCTTTACCGAAAGCTTTTGGCTTTGAGGATGAGGCAGCCAAAGGGTGGTTCCCTCATCTTTTTAATAAGTCTGAGAATCAAAACTATATCGGTCCTATACCGTTAAGGGAGCATTACACTCCGGAGTGTATGAGCTCCCTCGAAAAATTAGAGTTTGACGCTTGGTTTAACCATCTGAGCAGTACGGATTATATTTTTAATTTTGCAAGTGAAATTGTAAAATATTGTTTAAGTGATGTTAACATTTTAAGAAAGGCATGTTCGGCGTTTAGGCAAAATTTTATTAAAATTGGTGGAACATGTCCCTTTACAGAGGCTTCGACTATAGCCAGTGCATGTTCTAAAATTTTCCGGAAAAATTATCTAAAGCCGGATATAATAGGTGTAATACCAGCGCATGGGTATAGAAAAACAAATAACCATTCCAGAGTATCAGTGGAATGGTTACTTGTTCAAGAACATATGACGGGGCGTGAAATTATTCATGCTGGTAGAAGTAGTGAATTTCGTTTAAAAGAGAATATTCTTGTGGATGGGTATTGTCAGGATGAAAATGGGGTACAATACGTGTACCAATTTCATGGTTGTTTCTGGCACGGGTGTCCCAATTGTTTTAAAGAAGTGGATCGTCATAAAAAGTTTAAAGCTTATGGCGATTCGTACGAAGAACGGTTTAAAAAAACAGTTGAGAACTCCAACCGTATAAAATCATATGGTTATGTTCTCGAGGAAATTTGGGAGTGTGAGTTTAAGCAGATTCGTCGAAATAATAATAAAATTGAGGAGTATCTTAAAAATCATCCGTATCTTTTTAATGATACTTTAAATCCGCGCGATGCTTTTTATGGTGGTCATACGGAAAATATTGTCTCGTTAATCGAGACTACAGGCAGACAAACGATTGCGTACGTAGATATATGTTCTTTATACCCATTTGTTTGTAAAATCGGGAAATTCCCCGTAGGTCATCCACAAATTTACGTCGGCAACGATTGTAAAATGTTGACGGGTTTATCTCATGACATAAGTAAAGTAGAAGGACTAATCAAATGCAAAATACTTGCACCACGGGATTTGTTTTTGCCAGTGCTTCCCGTAAGAATGCACGGTAAACTATTATTTCCTTTATGTTGGTCATGTGTGAAAAATTTAAATAACGATGAGTGCACTCATGAACATGTACGAGATAGGAAGTTGCCCGGTACGTGGGTGTCTGATGAGATAAAAAAAGCGGTTGAGGTCGGATACATCATAATGTCAATTGAAGAAATCTGGCAATACAACACATGTCAGTACGACCTTACAAACAATCAAGCTGATTTAAAAACGAATGGATTATTCGTAGATTACATCAATACATTTTTAAAAATAAAACAAGAGGCCAGCGGTTGGCCTAGAGATTGTATTGACGAGGATTCGCGTGTTAAATATATTAACGATTATAAAGAAAAAGAAAATATTTTATTAGAAAAAGATAAAATTGCTAAAAATCCAGGTTTACGCTCCCTTTCTAAATTATGTTTGAACTCATTCTGGGGCAAATTTGGTCAGCGTGAGAATATGGGTGCAACCGAAGTTGTCCGTACCGGGGGAGAACTTCAAAAATTAATTTTAAATGATAAAATAGAGATAAAAAATATTTTACCAGTTAACAACGATGTTTTTTACGTTAACTGGAGCTTCAAGGGGGATAATTTCACGCCTTGGTCTGTTACAAATGTAGCGATAGCAGCGTATACAACGGCACAGGCTCGTTTAAAATTATATACATATTTAGAAAAATTAGGCGAGAGAGTTCTGTATTATGATACAGACTCCTGTATATATATAAATGAAAATATACCCGGTGAGTATAAAATCCCTACCGGTTCATTTTTAGGAGATATGACAAATGAACTCGAAGAGTACGGAGAGGGAAGTTATATTTCACATTTTGTTAGCGCTGGACCTAAATTTTATTCTTATATTGTTAAAGCTCCGAACGGGGAAACACATGAGGTATGTAAAGTCAAAGGTTTAACTTTGAATACATCAACGGGTGGGAAAGTAAATTATAATACGATAAAAAAATTAATTTTAGATAAAGAGGCAAAAATAACTCATAATTATAATTCAATACGTCGTACAAAACTACATTCAGTTATCAGCATAGAGGAAACAAAAACTTTAAAATGTAACAGTCTCAAAAGAAAATTTAGCTCTGAAAACACAATACCATATGGTTATAAAAGGCAAAAAATGTCATAAATAAATTATAAAATAAAATAAAATAAAATAAAATAAAAAGCATAAAATAAATATATTTATAATTTTTTTTGTCTTGTACAGTAGACAGCTATGAGGATTCATGGCAGCTGGGTACCACGGGAAAGAAGTGTGTGAACTGTAATGTGCCTACGTGTGAGTTTTACCCGTCATACAAAAAATCGTTACAAGGTTTAGCGTGGCACAAGACGATTCACATGCTCGTAGATTTGAAGAGAAAAAGTGAAGAAAAATTTCTCAATTTATTGGAGAAAGTAAAAAAATTAACGAAGTTCAATAATATTAAGATTTCATGTCATATGGTGCTTTTAAAAAAAATTGTGTTTTGCGGTACATGCAGGACAATAACCTGTTGTGAGAGCGATTGTAATCGACCGCTAGATGCGGTGTGGTATGAGAGCGTCCAATACTACGATAAATTGAAATTTCAGATGTTCTATTTATTTTAAAAGATGAAGAAAAAATCAAAAGTATATATTTTAGCGTTCCAAGGCCAGGACGTTTAGCTTATTTTTCTGAAAACCCTGTTTGTCCAATACATATAAACGATGAGATGTTCACTTATAGGGAAAATCGTGGCGGTCCTATTAGAAGAGACATTTATGGTAGACGCATTAACCATGCCTGGGTACTCGATAATTTTGATGCGTAAATTTAGTTTCTCGTCCGAAAAAAATATATTAGAAAAAGTAAATAAAATAATTTTTAATTTTAATTGTGATTTTTCAATAAATACTTTTTCGCCCTTTTAATTTTATAAATTTTGTAAGATACCGTGTACGCAATCGCACGCCCAAACGCATCAGTTTTCGCTGTAAACATAGCATATCACAATCAGTTTAATTAAAAATATTTTTGTAAAAGAATTATTTATAAAAAGAAAAAAACTTGTAAAACATATACTATGTATTTCTTTTCAATAAAAAATGTTTGTAGAAAAACACTTGTAAAAATAAAAAAACTATTAAAAATGTAAATTTTTCATCTATTTTGTTCACCCAGTTACACATCCTTTATATTGCCTCTCTTCATGTAAAATCATTCATTCCCTTGATACCTATGACACAGTACACTTAAACTACGTAGATAAATTTAAAATGGACCTTGCTTGGAAACATCCATGGACTTCCATGATTTGTGGTCCTACCGGTTGTGGGAAAACTTATTTTGTAAAAAGATTTTTTCGTTTCATTGATCGTATGTCAGACACTGCTTTTACCCGTAAAATGTTGTTCTATTCAGAATGGCAGGATGGTTATTTAGAATATGGGAAAGATGTAGAATTTCACGAGGGCTTACCACAGAATGAAGATTTTTCATCAGATCCGCGACCAAAGTTGGTTGTAATTGACGATTTAATGCGTGAATCGTCCAATAATATAGTGACTGATTTATTTACGAAAGGAAGTCATCACACAAATATTAGTGTTATTTTTATTACACAAAACTTATTTCATCAAGGTCCAAAACAAAGAGATATTTCGCTTAATGCTAACTATATTGTTATTTTTAAAAACCCTAGAGATCGTGCCCAAATACAACATATGGCACGACAAGTTTATCCTGAAAACTCAAAATTTTTACAAGAAGCGTATCACGATGCTACATCTAAGCCACATGGCTATTTATTATTAGACTTGAAACAAAATACACCTGAAAGTTGTAGGGTGCGCACCAGTATATTCCCCGATGATATTTACCAATATGTTTATGTTCCTAAAAATATAAAAAGAGGTAGCGGAGACTCTGAATATCCAGTATTGCGTATATAATGGAGTCGTCAAGAACAAGGAAGACACTCGATCGAAAAACAGCGCATGAGTTACACGCACTGTATCATTTAAACAAACAACAGAGAAAGACTATTTTAAAATCGGCAAATCATCGTATGATTAAAGGTGTTTGCGAGTGTGCATTAAATACATTAAAAGGTACAATTACTCTCACATCAGCCCAAAAGAAAAAATTAATAAAACATAGACACATATTAAGAAAATTGTGTGATAAAAACTGTCGTTCCTGGAAAAGTAAAAAACGTTTGATTGTGCAGAAAGGTGAGGGTTTTCTCACAGCCTTGCTGGCTCCTGTATTATCAACTGTTTTATCAGTTCTTTTACCTTATCGCTCTGATAAATAATAATAATAATAATAATAATAATAATAGTAATAATGGAACACGCCAGGAAAATGGTTCTTGTACCGCAAGATAGTATTGGTAAACTTTTTGGAACATGTGAAACTGGGAATTTACAAAATGGTAATAAAAAATATGAAAACAGTAAAAATATTGAAACAACTCAAACACCTGGCAGCCATTTAACAAGATTGGATTCTGAAATGAGTGAAATTCTGAAATCGAATGAATTTGACGAACGTACAAAATGGATAAAATATCAACAAACTTTACAACGGTATTTAACTTATTTGGGAAATTTGAGAAATAGTGTTAACACCGCTGAGTTAAAAATTCAACAAGAAACGTTAACCGGTGTAAGTATTGATACAATAACATCATCTGTACCCGTGACGTACAGGCGTAAGGCTGAGTTGTTGATGCAGTACTTAAAAAATCCAGGCATATCCTCACGCATTACATGGAACAATAAAGGAATAGTTTCTATTGACAATAGAGTACTCGATGGTTCAAATATTATAGATCTTATAAATGATGTTGTTCGTAGTAGAAAAGGTATAAAAGCCATTGGTAGAGAACATTTTTCATGGTTTTTACGAGACATTGGAATACCACTAGAATTTATTGGAAATACGAGTTTGTATAAGGCAGCACAACATTTTAATAATATATCATCTTCAACACCTCATGCGAGTTTTTCAGATTCGTGTTTACATACATCTGGTGCATACATACATAACTCCACGCCAATGCCTAGAAACCGCATAAGCAATGCATCTCTTGAAAGCGAAGCAGATGGTGAGAATACTGTTATAAATAGAGAGGCTGCTAGTGATGGGGATGGTTCATTCGTAATAACTAGAAGGAGGAGCACTAGACAGAAAAGTAAAAAATATCCAAATCAAAAAGGTGGATGGTTAACTTTGTCTTTCTAATAAAATAACAAAAAATAAAATAAAATAAAATAAAAAAAATAAAAAAAGAAAAACAAAAAAAAAAAAATGGCTGGTGACGAAAATGGAGAACTTTGTAAAATCTACTATGAACCGTCAAACGAGGTCGGATTTGCAGGTGCACGACGTCTTGTACATAAAATAAGAAACAAGGTAGATTAAAATAAAATTTATAAATGGTTACGTGCTCAAGATGCTTATACTTTACATAAGCCAGTACATCGAAAATTTCAAAGACTTCATTATAGAGTCAATGAAATCGACTCTGTGTGGGAAGGTGATCTTATAGAACTTTGCTCATTGAAATCATATAATGATGAATTTTCATACATACTCGTTGTTATTGACATTTTAAGTAAATACGTGTGGGTAGAGCCGTTAAAAGATAAGTCATGCTCACAAGTTACTAAGGCATTCAAAAACATACTTTCTAGAAGTAGTGAAAGAGTTCCGCGATTATTTCAAACTGATAAAGGGAAAGAATTCACAGGTACATTTATGCAGCAGTTTTTAAAATCTCAAAATATTCTTCACCGTGTAACCCGTAACCCTGACATTAAGGCTGCGATTGTTGAAAGGTTTAATCGTACACTCAAAGAAAAAATGTGGCGATATTTTACATACAAAAATTCAAGACGTTACATAGATGTTTTACAAGATCTTGTTACAGGATACAACAATGCTTATCATTCTACTATAAAGATGGTGCCGTCATGTGTGACAGTTTTTAATGCTTCTATAGCCAAGAAAAATATGGATTCTCATTACAAAACAGTCGAGAGAAAGGCTAAATACGTTGTAGGTAATCTAGTTCGTATCAGTCGAACGAAAGGAACCTTTGAGAAAGGTTATATGGCTAATTGGTCCGAAGAAATTTTTAAAATAATCCGTGTTTTAAAACATAGAAAACCACCTGTTTATGAAATAGAAGACTTGAACGGTGAAACTGTAGATGGAATATTTTATGAAGAAGAACTATCAGTCATTGATAAAAATATATCGAATGCAATTTATAAAATTGATAAGATTCTAAAAACGACTGGAACTGCTTCGAGAAAAAAATATTTTGTTAGCTGGGTGGGATACCCGAGTACATTTAATTCTTGGGTGCTGGCTTCAGACGTGCAAAATATCTAAAAAATGAAAAATCAATTTTATATGGTTCTACCGAGTAACAGTAGCATGAACATATTCCCCGATAATACTACTGCGTGTTATACAACCAAGCTACCTCAAGAAGTTAATTTACATGGTAATTGGGAAGTGGGTATAACAGAAATTCATTTTCCTCGCTCATTTCTACATATCCGTGAAGAAGAAAGAGACATTGCAGCTACGTATAATTTATCCCCAATATTTAGAGATACACATAATGCCACAAATAATGACATTATTGTGAAAAAATGTAAAATTCCTTATGGGATATACGTAAACATTGTGGAATTTCTACAAGTACTAAACACTGCAATAGACGGTATTCATATTATATTTAGATTTTCAGTAGAACATAATAATACTTTTGTATTTGCCGAGAGAACGTGCACACCTGAAACATGTAGATATGAACATTCGTTAAAAATAAGCCGTGCCATTTTAGATATTCTTGGTTTTGTCGATGTGGAAAGTTATTTAAATGTAGATTCCAATACGGCTGTAGCTACTCGCCCTGCAAATGTTTTAAATGCTATGCCACGTCAACTATTTATTTATTCGGATATTTGTGAACCTTGTATAGTTGGAGATGTACAATCACCTCTATTACTTATAGCGCCTGTGAATTACAAAGATTATGTTTTTGGCACTAATCAGCATCACACTTTTACACCTGTGAGTTACGCTCCCGTTATAAGAAATAGTTTTAGAACTGTTTTAATAGATATAAGGGATAACCTTGGCCGTGTTGTACCATTCGAGTGTGGAACTTCAACAGTGACGCTTCATTTTAGACGGGCTCATTGAAGTATCAATAAAAATAAAATTAAAATTAAAAATTAAAAATTTAAAAATGAGTCATTACATAGAATATTACGATGCTCAGGTTGGAAATGGAGGCATTGAACAAGTTTACGCAGGGGCTCCATTTCAGAGAGGACACGGTGGGATAGGTAGATTTCTCGGTGGTCTTTTTCGTAAGGCACTCCCTTTTTTAAAACGTGGTGCGCGAGCAGTGGGTAAAGAAGCTCTCCGAGCTGGTATGAATATTATTGACGATGTTAGTTCTCATCAAATACCATTTAAAGAGTCATTACGAAGTAGAGTTCATGAGTCTGGTAATAAGCTGAAACGCAAAGCAGAAGAGAAAATAGAAAGTCTAATGCAGGGATCTGGCTATAAAAGACAGGTACGTAAGCGCAAGAATCAGTCAAAAACCAAACGTCGTAAGAGGCTAACATCTCGCGTGCATGAGGTCGTAAATCGAAAAATAAAAAAAAAATCGAAGAAAATAAAATCAAAGAAAAATAAAAAGAAACGCCCAGTTAGCGATATTTTCGGACCGGCATAATAACAAAAATGGCTTTTTTACACACCCACTCATGTGAGTGTACAAAATCCGAATTGGATTTGTTCACACTACCACCGACACAAACATCTATAGAATCTACTCAATGGATTGAATACAAACCTGTTACTACAATTTCAGAGGACTAGAAGAGGATACTTTAGTTGCTCCAGTAAACAATTTTTTACACAGTTTATTTAACCAAGTCGACGTGTTTTTCAATCAAAAAGCAGTATCGCCTCCAAGTAATGCTTACGCGTATCGCGCATATATTAAAACATTATTAAATTACAGCAGTGAGGCTAAAAAATCACATTTAACTTCATCTTTATGGTACGAAGACACACCCGGGCAGATGAACGCACCTTTAACGAAACTAACCGCAACTTCTCCAAATTTATCCGCTAATATGGGAGCTAAAAAACGTAATAGCTTTATAAAAGGAGGGAAAACTCTGGATTTGCTAGGCCATCTACATTGTGATGTTTTTAATCAAGAAAAATTTCTGCTTAACGGTGTAGAAATGAGAGTCAGGCTTATTCGCTCGAAAGACGTGTTCTGCCTAATCAATTATGAAATTGAGAATATAAAAGTACGCCTTTTAGAAGCATCATTAAGGGTACGACGAGCTAAGATTAATCCAGGAGTTCTCCTAGCTCATTCTAAAGCACTTACGAAAGGGACCGCTAAATACCCTTTAACGCGTGTAGAAGTTAAATCATTTACACTACACACTAACTCGAGTGGCGAAACGTTAGGTAATATAATTTTGGGCCAGTTACCTAAACGAATTATAATTGGTTTTGTATCGAATAAGGCATTTAACGGAGATAAAAAAGAGAATCCATTTAATTTTCAACATTTTGACCTTACTTACCTTGCACTAACTGTCGATGGTATGCAAGTCCCCAGTAAACCCATTCAACCTGAATACCCGACTACGTATTCTGATGCATCCCAGACTTTATTTAGTGGAACAGGCATTCATTTTGCAAACGAAGGAAACAATATTTCAAGAGAATCATACCCACATGGTTATTGTCTGTATGCTTTTGATTTAACACCTGATCTTTCGGCAAATAGTAATGCACATTGGAATTTGGTAAAAACTGGCTCTGTACGTTTAGAATTACGATTTGGTAAAGTTTTATCACACTCTGTTAATTGCGTTGTTTATACAGAATATGATAACGTGCTCGAAATAGACTCATCACGTCAAATTATTATGGATTTTTCAGCTTAAATATTTTTGAAAGTTACGTGATTCATAGTTTAAGGTATTTTCCATATTATCAAATTACTGTTAATTACCTTGAAATAAGTTAGAAAGTTCTGAGTCTACCCTATAAAATGAAAATAGCTTGAGACCATACAGTGTCGAAGGCATTCAGCTTTCAACGCATTCACCTCGCTCGAACAACCCGCTTACAAAAATGGATTATATTATCGAGGTTCTAGGCTTCCGCGACAGTCATAATAAGTTCATGCTAAAGGAAGTAGCTGTCGTACCTCTAGGAAAAGAGTACATCGCACACTGGATAGCAGCAGCGCCTCATTCATTCTGCGACTTACCAATTAAAATTCAAGTCTTCAATAACTGGCTCACTAGTAATCATCACGGTATAGAATGGTTTGACGGGGATATACCTCATCGACAGCTTTATGCAAATTTACGTGAGCTAACACGCTCGACAAGACAGATTTTTGTAAAAGGCTCACAAGAAAGCGCTGTTATTCAAAGTATTACTACACGACATGTTGAAAACTTGGAAAATTATAACTGCCCTCCACTGCATCAACTAAATAAAAGCGAAATTTGTTGTTGTTTTCATGGTCCTCAATGTACACAGGCATTTATGTGCGCGTTGAATAATGCAGTAAGAATCAAATACTGGATTAATCAAAACATTACTCTCATGTCAACATTGAATAGTTATCATAATAGACATCACTACGAAAATACAGGGGGAACATCTGGTTACCGAACAGTCGCCGACTGTGTATCGTACAGTACATATGCAGAACCTGACTCGAATGAGCCTCAGGATTTATCTAATACATCCACAAAGCCAAGCAGAAAAATCAAGAACAGACCTCCTACACCACACAACAAAGGAGACGAACACATATACGAGAACATCGACGAAAATAAATATTATATTCCAAGAACCATCAAATCCCCGTATAAACAACAAAATGAACACCATTCAGATACGGGATGCTCTTCAGCTATTAAAAGTACAATCACCAGGTGTATTTCCGGCGGACGAGATTCCGAAGGTATTGACGAGACCGATGAGCTGTGTATTTAACACAGATATACACACACAACCAGGATCGCATTAGGTCGCTATGTTCATAGACAAGAGAGGACGAGGAGTTTTTTTCGACAGCTATGGAATGCCTCCAGTAGTTCCTAAACATTTAAAATCTTTACAACGAAATACTATCTCATACAGATGGAATACACAGTAATTACAAAGTTTAAATTCTAAAGTATGTGGTCAGTTTAGTTTAATGTTTTTAGATTATATGAAAAGAGGATATTCGCTAGAAAAATTTTGTAAATTATTTACATCAAACTATTCAAGAAACGATAGAATTGCAGATCGTTTTTATATTCACATTCGCGGCATATTACGTAGAAAAAATTGTAAAAATAAATTTAATTATCATATAGGTAATGGCTGTAGAAAAAATAGAAAACTTTATGTACAATCATGTAAATCAAAATTATGTTGTTCTTAACTATATGTAATATTTAAATATTCAATAAAAATAATTTTAAATGTATTTTCTCGAAGTATATATTTCTTTTACCTGAAACCTCACAGCCATGCTAATGACCCTCACTAATTACCCCATGACGGCGCTCTCCGAGGGACTCGACCGCACCCTAACCACTCATCACCCACGTGGCCACCCATCCGCCCGCTCACCATCACCCGCGATCATCCGCTTCCCCTGCAGCCTCACCCGTCACCCACGCGGCCACTCATCACATCAGCTCACCACTCTCCACCCACCGCCTGCTAACCACCCACGCGGCCACCCACCGCCTGCTCACCACCCACGCGGCCACTCATCCGCCCGCTCACCATCACCCCGCTACAACCCGATTCCCCGCAGCATCACCCGCTACCATCCGCTTCCCCTACAGCCCCACCCGCCATCCACGCGGCCACTCATCACATACGCTCACCACTCACCACCCACCGCCCGCTCACCATCACCCGCTACAACCCGATTCCCCGCAGCCTCACCCACGCAACCACCGCGCGGCATCCTCCCACCGCCCGCTCTGGCCTCCCGCTCACAGTCGCTAATTACCACCACTAATTACCCCCCTGACGACGCTCATTAAGGGGACCCGATTGTGCCCTATACCTGACCAGCGGCCATCTTGAACGACCACCGCCGAGCGCCGCCGAGGGGACCCGATTGTGCCCTATATCCGCCCAGCGGCCATCTTGAACGGCCGCCATCTTTGCCCTATATCCGCCCATATACTACTAACGACCAGCGGAGTCGTTTTCCCGCGGAGGCGGCGATATCCGGGAGAAGGTTAGGTTAAGGTCGATAAATGAAGAATAGCCTCAATTATTTCACAGCACAATAACAAGGTCTATTCTAATTAATTATTTACATCAAAAATTCGTCGCGTTGCGGGCCGACAAGAAGACGGGATCCGCCGCTCGGCGCAGGCGGATCAAGGTATCTATTTTCGCTGGGCCGGTGAACGCACCACCGGCCACTCGCCGCTGCAAGTCGAAGATACACAAATAAATCGCTGCGCGGGAAGTACAAAGAGGCTTACCGGGAGAGGAGTGCACTCCTCTCGTCGCTTGGTCACGAATCCGCCCCTGCGTCAGGCCTTATCCTCCGGTCGACTTCGGAGTGCTCAGGCCGAGTTCTAACGTCCAGCGTTCACCTACAGACGCTTCGGACCCCAGGAGTGGCTCGGATTGCTCACGTGCGCTGCTCTTCGTGGTCGGTACGTGTACGGGCGCTGCTCTGCACCGGTGAGGACGCACGATACCGTTTTCTTCGCGGACGATCAAATTAACTCGCGTACGCGCGGTTTGACAGCCCGAGAGAATCTGATTCAAAAATGAATCGAGCGCGACTTTGTAACCGCCCAAGTCGCGCAGTCCCCCGCGCAGATCGCGAATACATCGTTCGAGCAATGTCAACAAACGCTCGAGATGCGTGAATTCGCGGGAACGAGAGTCAAACGAGTTCGATAGAATACGGAGAACCGAGATTCTTATTTTCTCCGTATTTTATCCTGGAACTCCGTCATAACATAAAATATATTTTTATATATAATTAATGTAATTTTCTCAATAATTTACTCTTTTATTTCTGAAATTAAGAATTCAAAATTACTCTTAAACGTTAAATCTGTATATACTACCTTATTAATAAAACATATGAAAAATACATGAAAAAAATAAACTTTTAAGTCAACATTTAAATGAGGGGGGTCTGAGAGGGGTCACGAGGGGGATCTGAGGGGCGTCGAGGGGGGCAGAAAATATTAAATGTAAAAAAAAAACAATTCAAAAATTGAATAAAACATTTCGAAGAATTTAACTTATTATCAGATAATTCAAATCATTTAATTTATTAAATTTAATTTTACATAATATATATTATATTATAAAAAAATATACTTTTATTGTTACAATTTTAATCTTTTCTGAAATTTTATAGTGACAAAGACAGTAGATTAGGCCTACTGGGGATACCACTTAAAAATAAAACGCATCTTTCTATTTACCTCCAAGGTGAGGTGGAAAAAATAGAATAAAATATATAATTTTCAATATATTTTCTTAATATATAATTAATGTAGTTTTCTCAATAATCCATTCTTCCGTTTCAGAAATTAAGAATTAAGAACCACTCTTAAGTGTTACATTTGTATTAACTATCATCCATAAAAAATATGAAAAATCTCAATAATCTATTCTTTCGTTTCAGAAATTAAGAATTAAGAACTACTCTTAAGTATTACATTTGTATAAACTATCATCCATACAAACTATGAAAAATACCATATTAATACAACATATGAAAAATATCTACGTTGAAAATAAATAAATTATTTACTTGTCAAAATTGGGTGGTTGACGAGCGGAGCGAGTAGGGGGGGTACCCCCCTAGTATATATATTTATATATATATATATATATATATATATATATATATATATATATATATATATATATATATATATTGTAACGGCCAGCGCTTGAGTCGAGAAAGATAAGTCCGGGTGTGTATCCGAGGCTCAAACGAGCCGAGCCTCGAAACACCGCTTGCACGCGCGGTAATAGAGAGAGCATGTAAACATCTCCCGAGCTCGCGCGAAGGGCAAGCCACGGAGAGGTTGACATGAGAGGGAAGGAAGGAGAGGGAGGAGAGAGCGCTGGCATTCTCTTGCCGAAGGTCGAGGCGCAGAGTCGAGTTTTTTTATTGAAGGTGAGTTCTTTTGCGAAGTGTGCGTGCATCAGACACCCGGGGCGATTCGCCGCGAGAAGTGAGACGAGAAGTGGCGCTAACACGGAGAGCGTTGGTGCAGGTGAAAAGTGCACGTGCGTCGGAAGCCAGCGGCCGAAAAGCCGTCGCGGCCGCGCCGATTCTCGGCGTGAGAGAAGAGAGAGCGAGAGAAACAGCGGGCCACGCGGTAGCTGCTATCACGAGAGAGAGAGAATAGAATAGAATAGAATAGTTTTTATTTGTAAATTACAAAATAATTAAGTTACAGTCTACCATCCCGCATTCGCCCAGGCTCATGTCTGTGAGACGGGGAAAACCCAATAGGCAAACCACGTGGGATAAATACTATTAGGAAAACCCGCCTCAGGATGGTTCAAAGTATTGAACATAATTAACATTTGTGTACATTATATCGCAATCGTATAATCATCACAAACATAGTCAATGGCAATCGCCAAGTCACGAAGTATCACATAATTGAACTTAGTTATTCTTCAATCTAGCGATTACAGATTGAATTCATCACATTGCTTTATTCATACGATGTATGTCAGAAGATTAATCACAAAACGATTTTAGTACTGTTATAAAAATAGCAGTACAAGTCTATATTCTATTTACACATATATACAGTCGACATCGCATGACCTTTGCATCAAGTACTTCCTAAACGCCGCTTTGAATTTACTCGCCGAGGAAACATTCTTAATATCGCGAGGAATCGAATTCCACAGTCGCGTACCCTGGGACCAGAAAGAATCCAGCCCTACGTCAGTTCGTGATGACGGAACTATAAGTTCTCTGCAGTGAGTTCTACTCGACGTTCTATCTTGGAACTTTTGAAATAAAGGAGCTAGGTACACTGGCTGACCCAAATTTATAACTTTGTATATTAAGACCGCTGCAAAATATGCCCTTCTCTCCCTGAAGTCAAGCCACTCTAGCTTATTTCTATATGGGCTGATGTGTTCATCTTTCTTAGCACCACTTACATATCTCACACATGAATTTTGCAATATTTGCAGTTTCTTTTGAAGTTCACGCGTCACGTCAAGATATACTAGCGAGCAGTAATCTAAATGAGACAACACGAGAGACCTTGCGAGCTGCTTACGTAAGATCTCGGTGGTGCAGGATCGAAACCGTCTGAGTCCGTATAGGGCTCTGTTAGCTTTTCGGCTAACTGTATCCACTTGCGCTTTCCATGTTAGTTTCGAGTCCATTACAACACCGAGATTAGTTACAGTGTCGACAAAGGGGACGAAAACGTTGTCCTGAATCTCAATGCCAGACAAATGCATACCCCGTAGTATGTTAATATTGTGGTTAGATCCAAAAATAATAGCTTTAGTTTTTCTTATATTGAGACTGAGGGCGTTGTCGACGGCCCATTCCGCCACTGCTCTACCTATAATCGACAAGTGTCGTATCCCTTCATTCAGCTCGTCTATGGTTGTCTGCGTGTAAACTTGTAAATCATCTGCATATAGCAGGTGCCCGACACCACTCGATTGAGAATTATTATTAAAATCCAAAAAAATGTGCTGTAGGTCATTTATATAGAGACTGAACAGAAGGGATCCCAGAACCGAGCCCTGTGGTACGCCGAGATTGGTTGTGAGCCAATCCGAGTCTCCATTTTGCTTCGTAATCACTTTTTGATTACGACCTGTAATATACGACTTTATCCACAGGACTACCCCCCTGGAAAGTCCCATTCTGATCAGTTTATGCAATAATTTAGTTGGCGATATGGTGTCGAACGCCTTGCTGAAATCGAACAATAGGAGAATGGTAAGTAGTTGTTTTTCGTTGTCTATTCCCGCTCTTATATCCTCCGTCAATTTTAGTAGAGTTGTCTGCGTACTGTGAACTGGTCTAAATCCAGATTGAAAAGGATCGAGAATTTTCTTTGAAGCTAAAAATGCTGAAATCTGATCATGTTCAAGCTTCTCAAGAACTTTAGATAGAAAGCTCAATAGTGCCACTGGACGAAAGTCCGTAACAGTCGATGGGACAGCTGTCTTTTTAAGTGGCACCAAATGAGCTTTCTTCCATGATTCGGGAAAAATTGCCTTCAAGAGGGAAGCATTGAAAATATCAGCTAGGTGATAGCCAATAACTGGAAGAGCTTTTGCTATCATACCTTGTCGTATTCCATCCTCACCCTTAGCCTGCGAGGAGACATGTGCAACAGCTAGAACTATATCTGAAAAAGTAACTTTAGTGAAGGCGAAGCCTTCTTCACTAGCCGTTGCCATAACTTCATTCATATTTTCCTCGCGTTCTTCAGCCGAGACTGAGACCCCCGCAAAGTGCGTGTTTAATTCTCTTGGGGAAAACCCGTGAAGTTCCTCCCTAGCTCGATTTTGTGGAAGAAGACCTAAACTTTTCAACTCTTTCCAGATATCTTTCCCGCTATCAAGTGCCTCGAAAATTTTATTCTGAAGAAATGTATCTCGCGCTTCTCTTGAGCGTTGTTCTGCTAATAGCGCTAGCGATTGGCATTCTTCCCAGTGATCATGATTTCGCGTTCGTTGATATCTCCGACGTAAAGCGTCACGGTTAGCGTATAACTCTCTGAGCTCCCCGTCAACCCACGGCGGTTGTTGTTTTCTATTCGGACGAAATTCCTTAATCGGGGCTAATTCATCCAAAGCCTTCGTGATATTTGCATTAAGATGTTCTAAGCGGGTGTCAACGTCTACATCTGCACAATTGACAGTCGACCAGTCGCAATCATTCAAATAAGAAAGCAGCTGTTCTTGACGAATAGCCTTAAAATTACGGTATGTAAACCTTCCAAGTGAAGGTTTTTGAGATACGGGAACGTCAATAACGATATCAATTATATTATGACTATTGCGATAAGTCGCCGTCATATTGTTAGAATCTAGCACTACGTCATCATCGTCCGTGACGATTACATCGATCCATGTGTGAGATTTGCCGTTTTGGTGATTAGTCGCGCCATGCTCAATAAGTTTTAGGTTAAGTTGACATGCTAGGTATTTTACGAAAGTCGACTCCTGCTTCGTTACTAACATATTCGCGTTGAGATCTCCCATTACTATTCGATGCGCAAAACCCACGGAGTGTTGTTCGAGAGCTTCAGCCAAATCAGAGTTGATAAGCTCGGCGTCTGGGGGCCTGTAAATGACTGCTACAAACACGGGGGGCGAAGAGCCCTGCTGTATTCTACACATGATGTACTCTGGAAATCCCGGCTTTCCTTCGTCCACCATGGTAGCCGATGTATATAAAATTTTAGCTTTCCATAAATTGCTAACATACAGCAGAACTCCTCCTCCATGCGTATTTCTATCCTGCCTGATTATTGAGTAGCCTTCAATCTCAACGAAATCATCTCCTATATTAGGCCCGAGTCGCGACTCTGCAATACCGAAGAGATGGTAAGACGGATAAGAGAGCAGGAATTGACAAAATGTTGTTATGTGCGCTTTCAAAGATGTCGCATTTAAAAATCCTGCTTTCAATCCAACATACCGAACCTCTTTTGCACTATCATTATCTAGTCATGGGCTAACGTTAGTAATCGTATCGTTTGTACCCAAATTCGATTTATTATTAAATGTGTCTTTCTCCATACTATTTTTATTACCCGAGCCACTAAATTTTGCCGTACCGGTTGAAATTGCGATCGCCTGCAGATCCGCCGCAGTCATGATCAGCTGCGACGTTTCACCATCTCGCATCTTGGCCAGGAAACGGTCTCCTCTATGCCAGAAATATTTAAACTGTAATCCGCGAGCAACAGCCATTAAGCTTCTGTACTGAATGAACTTCTCTCTGCTCAGCATTTCGTTGATGACAATTTTCCCGTTACTTATGTTGTCAACCGTTTCCTGATCAAGTTCCGAAAAGTTCACATCCTTTGTGTTAAAGCGTGTAAATCTATGCTTGGCATACATTAATTCTTTAACGAGTTTATGGTCGCGGAGTTTGACTATCCACGGACACCGACGTTTAACGGGTTTAATCTTTAGAGAGAGAGAGAGAGAGAGAGAGAGAGAGAGAGAGAAAGAGAGAAAGAGAGAGAGAGAGAGAGAGAGAGAGAGAGAGAGAGAGAGAGAAAGAGAGAGAGAGAGAGAGAGAGAGAGAGAGAGAGAGAGAGAGAGAGAGAGAGAGGGGGGGGGGCGATGAGACAACGAGAGTCCGGAGAGCGTATTGCGGGCGAGCGAGCGAGGCTAGCCGACGCGCACGCGCGCGTCGATCGTGTGCTGCGATCGGCCGACGTCGGCTCGAGCCGCTTTTGGGAGTGCGCGTACAAGGCCGAGTGTACACGCACGCCGCGCGCACGGGCGCACCACCCGTATTTGCGCGTGCCTTTTGCACGCGTGGCGCATGTACATTTAGTGACGGCCCGTGGGGCAATAAATTCACTTTTCGATACTTGATTCGTACGCGTATCATTCCGCGCTCCCATCCTGTACCATTTCCTTGTTCGGTGGCCCGGTATAGCGAATACCGCTGGCCTACGCGGGCGGGAGTACACTCGGTAATCGCGCATAACTGAGCAAGCGGGGCAGCACGCTCCAAGAGAGAGAAAGCGCGACGACGAAGTCGCGCGTTATAACGAAGGTAGACGCGGCCGCTGCTGAAAGCGACCGACGGCGAGCAGCGGCGCAAAGCCGAGGGACAGCCGATCACCGAGGGTTCGCACGAGCCAGTGCTCGCGCCTCGTGTCTTTGCGGCGCCGTTCATCGGCATTTCCGCTTTGAGATTCGGAGCCACGCCGACGGAATTAACCCCGTTACAATATATATATACATTATTCATACCCGTAACTTTGAGGATCTAGAGTTTCTTTCACCAGAGTCTTGCGCGCTTGACTAAAGAAATAATCCCCTCTCTGGGTAGAAGGTACTAATATAAATCCTCAAAAGTACCGTTTTATACCTTGGCACTTTGAGGATAAATCCTCAAAGTGCCGAAAAATCCTCAAAGTATCCGTATGATGCTGAATAGAATCCTCAAAGGATGCAAATGATATATATATATATATATATATATATATATATATATATATATATATATATATATTTATAAATATATGAAACGCTAGTTATGCAGACACTTTCCGAAATTTAAATAGACTTATGCAGACAGAGACCGACTTATGCAGACGTCAGCATAAGTAGAGAGATTATTTCTTTAGTCACGCTAGACTTGTGCAGACACTTGTATAAACGGTACTACACTTATGCAGACAGGTCACGTGGTCTTATACATTGGTGTCAGCATAAGTCCATGTTCATATGATTATATATATATATATATATATTTATATATATATATAAATTCATACATCGGTACTATTGGGATCCTAGAGTTTCTTACTCTGAGAGTTTACATTGGAATACCGGAAGAAATACACTTGACTAAAGAAATAATGACCCTAAGGGTACCGTGATTCGCAGGGGGCCTGCGGCGCGCGCTTTTAGTACCGAAATTCCGGAACAAAAGTCCGGAAAAGTACCTAAGATGTATTGTAGACGAAGCCTTATGGACCTCAAAAGTAGCGATAGATGCATCGTATTTTTGAAGCCGGTCCCCAAAAAGGACAAAAGTTCCCAAAAGTAGCAATCTATGGTGTATATATACCCCAAAAGTACCAACACATATACCTATATATATATATATATATATATATATATATATATATATATATAAATATATATATATATATATATATATATATATATATATATATATATATATATATATATATATATACTAGCGGTGCTTCGCCCACCTGCTCGCTCCGCTCGCCAACCCCCACGTGTTGAAGAAATTAATGAAATTAATATAATAAAAAATTTTTTAAATTATATATTTTTGATAAAAATTATTGTTTGATAAAGTCATAAATAATTTATTATTTTAATAATTGTTACCATACGTAACAAAAAACTACTTTTTCTCATTAGAAAAAATATAGTATTATGGTATGTTTACATATTTCATTTTTTTCGTCAAATCATCATTTATATTTAATTTAAACCATGCTGTTAATGTAGTTTCCTATTTATTGAATGCATTTAATATATTTTTTTTATCAAACATAATCTTCTGCTGATTTTCTGTATTAATAGATAATCTTATAACTGTATGACTTCTACCACACAACGGAAATTATTGTAATCGCCATGCAGCTTCCATTGGACTTAAATTGACTCAACTTTTTTCAGAATCTAATTTTACAAATGCACTTTCAATATTACTTACCCTCTGGTAATAAAATAGAATCTATTCCTGTCTAAGCCATAGATAAAAACTTTTTTTTTAATGAAATAAAATAATATAAAATAATATCAAAGTTTTATATAAAAATGTTTTACCAGATATTTTATCAAATTAATAAAAAACGAGAATTCGACCATAGCTAGAAGTACCTTATCAGTTCAGCAATGCACTTTTGTTCCTACATTACTATTTATTAAAAAGATCTAATTTCTTTTCGTATATCATTTATTTTTCATTATATTTCTACAATATATTAGGGATATATTATATGTCCGAGATACATTAGGGATATTCACAAGGACCAGTTCGACCTTAGTGCAATAATTCGAAAAATCCATATTGTTTGAGAAAACTGCTTTTTTTCAATTGTAACGCGTAATTTACGTTTCTCTTGTTGAAGTTCCAAGGTTTCTTGACTGTCAACATAAGCCTTGCCCTGGAGAAACCACCTTTTTGCATTTCTTTTGTTAAAGTTTGAAGGTTCCTTGGCTGTTCACATAAGCCTTTCCCTGGAGGAACCACATCTTTTCGTTTCCTTCCTTAAAGTATGAAAATTCCTTGACTGTTAACATAAGCCTTTAAAAGTTTAAAAAAAGTTTAAAAGTTAAAAAGTTTTTCGAATGTAATTGCTTCTGACTATATATTAAACCCTTCTGAAAGTTTTTTCAACGAATTGTTGAAAAATTATACATTTGAGATATCCACATTGTACATTTGTAAGGTTTTTTGACAGTTAACAAGAGCTTTGCCTAAGAGCAATAACCTCTTTCACTATAGTCCCATACTTTTATATCGACAAATCCATATTGCTCTCAAGTTAGAAGGTTCTTTGCATATTAACAAAAGCCTTGCCCTAGAGGAATCACCTTTTTGCTGTCAAAAGTTCGAAGGAAGCTTAGATTTTGCTTAAAATTTTTATACAGTATAAAAAGTTTAATTTTTAAATTAAAAATGGCGCATCCAATATGTTCGTTAGAAAATCGAAAAAAGCTCAGATTTTGTTAAAAATTGGTATACAGAGATTTTCGAGGTCGCTGATCAAGATTTTGCTAGTGGACTTCCGAAATTCAAAATACCTGATCCAATATGGCTGTTGAAAGTTCGAAAAAAGGCTAGATTTTGCTCAAATCCATATTGTTTTAAAGTTAAAATTTTCTTTGACTATTAACAAAAGACTTGCCCTAGAGGAGTGACCTTTTTGATCACGGTATCCTATTTTTGTTCTTCTAAAAGTTTTTCCAAAGTTTTTAGAAAGTGGTTGTAGTGCTACTGGCGAAGAATATCACTTGAAATACAAATCCCACGCGCCTATTAACAGTACCTCTAGGGTGATGTGGCGTGGAAAAAACTGTTTTTTCGTTTCAACTACAATTTTGTTGCTTCCCAATATTAAATTTTACACAATATCGTAATGACCTGAATCACAATTGCCAGTAAATAATAAAGTTAATTTAAAATCACTTCAATTGTTTCCAAATGAATGAATATTATTTGAATTATTAAAATGTATTTTTATATTACAATTATATATTGTAATAAGCAACTTCTCTGCTCCTCAATACATTCTGATTATACATTTAGATTCTTCTAAAAATTTTTCCAACGAATTGCTTCTGCCAATACATTTGTATTCTTATAAAAGTTTTTCCAAAGGAATTGCTTCTGACTATACGATTCTATCCTTCTAAAAGTTTTTCCAAAGGAATTGCTTCTGACTATACATTTGTATCCTTCTAAAAATGTTTCTAACAGGAAAGTGGTTATATTGGGCTATTGTCGAAGAATGCCACTTTAAATAAAAATCCAACGCGTCCATTAACAGTACCTCTAGGGACGTGGCGTGGAAGAAATTGTTTTTTCGTTTCAACTATAATTTTGTTGCTTCCCAATATCAAATTTTACATAATATTTACATTATATTAAAAATTTTGTATCAAAACTATGAGAATGTCCTATTTTATTTAATTGTTTAGGGGACATTAAAGGGGACTAGGAGAGGGCTGAGGGGGCGATGAGTGGGGTGCTGATGCGGGTGAGGGGCGGCCGATGAGGCGCTGAGGAGGGGGTGAGGGGGGCTACGTGGTAACATTTCTCTATATAATATAGGAATATATATATATATATATATATATATATATATATATATAAGAATGTTGGTGAACCTATTTGGCAAGCTATAGTTTTTTACCATGATTGAAGTATATGCTTGACTAAAGAAATAATATCCCTCTCTGGGGCTGATGTATTAATAAAACTCGCCAAAAATGGTCTATAGTATCTTAGCTCTTTTGGCGAGCTCGTCAAAAACGTCCAAAACTCGCCAAAACAGTCGTTCCGTGTCTTTTTCACTCGTCAAAACGTGCCAGAAATATAAATAAAAATATATATGTATATATATGAGGCATTCTCTGCAAAAGTGACCATCCCCCCCCCCTGCCTAAAATTGTAGCAAACCTAGAATATTCTCTGAGGGCTTAAAATTTAGCTTGATATCTCTACTTTTTCATGCCGTTGGGCCTTCTTCGATATCTCGAAATGGTGAACCCAATATGGCGGCTAAAAGAGAATAAAACGGAGGAAAAATCGCAAGACAAATTCTAATTCTGCCGTTTTTGACATTTTTACGAATTTTATTGATGGAATACAATTTCTAGCATGCAGGCTAGCTAGAACAAATTTGGCAACACTGTAAGTACCGGGAAACACCCTCAACCATCGCCTTTCGCACCAAATAATCGGGAAAAAAATTCTAATTTAGCCGTTTATGAGATTGCCATGAATTTTATTGTTGGAATACAATTTCCAGCATGCAGGCTAGCTAGAAAAAATTTGGCAACACTGCAAATACCGCGTAGCACCCCCAACCACGCCCTCTTACACTAAAAAATCGCGAACAAAATTGTAATTTTGACGGTTTTGAGATTGCCAAGAATTGTATTGTTGAAATACAATTTCTAGCATGCAGGCTAGCTACAAAAATTTGGCAACGCCGCAAGTACCGCGGAACATTTCTTAAATTATCGTTATTTGAGGCATATTCTACGCAACATTCCAAATTGAAATGGTCTCTTATAATTGTTCTCTAAAATATAAACTTTCTGTGAAAAGAATTCTATTTCGCCGCTACGAGCCGAAAATAGAAAAAGGCGGCTGCGTCGAAAGTATAACGAGTCTTACCGCGAGAGGTATGCACTTCTCTTGTTGCTCGCTCGCTAATCTGATCCTGGCGCCTGATTGAATCAAACGATATCACGAAAGTCAATAGAAAAGCCGACAATAATATAGAAAAAAATGGCGACTTGAGTGTTCCCATGACAGTAATTGTTGTCACAAGTTGACGCGTAATGAAGCGCTAGAGGCGCGAAATTCAAATTCATATGAGTTTTGGTCAGGTGTCGAAACGTGTGCAAAGCGTGGTCTAGGTGTTCGGGATGGGCGATGATGGAGTCTAGGTATTGCGCTCCGTAGGTTTTTGGATTTAGGTGCCGGAATGCATCGAATGCGTGGTCTAGGTGTCCGGGGTGGGCGATGATGAAGTCTAAGTAGTGCGCTCCGTAGGTTTTACTGTCTAGGTGCAGGAACGCATCGAATGCGTGGTCTAGGTGTCTAAGGTAGTCGATAATGGAGTCTAGGTGGTGAAATAAGGATGAAATTTCTTTTTTCGTTAAGGATGAGGGTAGCAAAGTCAGAATTTTTATTTTTTCTGATACCATAGAACACTTTTGCAAGGTTAAACCAACATTTTGTACCCTTTCTGTACAACGGTATGCAGTTAATTCGATTGCTTTTATAGAAACGTCATAAACTTTGTTCAACTTCACATCGAGGGCATTAGACAATGTTGAAAATAGATTTTGTTTTGTCTTTTTTACGTAATTTTCCATTGATTTTTCTCGTATAAGATTTTTTCTCTTAAGAGGCGATACAGAACCTAAGAATAATGCGGGAATAAAGTAACTAAGCGGGAATAAAGTAAAAGAGGGAATCATATACCACTTTTGCCCCGTTTTGCAGGCCATAAAGTGGTCATTATAGCGGTCATTGGAATAACATATTTTACATTCTGGTTTTAAGGGAAATAATGTAACTGGCCGCCGCCAGAATCGCGGAATACTTCAAAATTTTTCTCGTGTAATTTGTTTATTACTCCCTTAGATTCCATTATTGTAGTGTATTTTATAAATTTACTTTACTGAGATTCTGATATATAAATTTACGTAGATGAAACGAAATAATGAACCATTATTCTAATAAGATCTAATTTTGATAATTATGAACTTACTTGTTAAATGTTCTGAAAAATCATGCTCGATTTTCATTCCCCTATAAAATATTCTTTTGGCCTGATCTTCGGAAATCTTCGGATTCATATTCCTGAAAAGAGTAAATAGTTATTAAGAGATTGAAGATAATATTAATAGAGGCAAAAATTTAATTTTCCTCATCCGCGACCCCTTTTCCTCGAAACATTTTCTTACTCCTCCTTATTATTATAAGGATCTTATGTAATTACCTTAGGTAATTAAGGGGTTCCCATAAAAAATATAAATTTTGATCAGTAATAATTTTTTTTATATATATTATACAAATATAGTTTATTTTTGATGAAATAGGTCCTATCAGATAATTTACCTTACGTAATTAAGGGGTTCCCATAAAAAATATAAATTTTGTTTATATATATTATACAAATATAGTTTATTTTTGATGAAATAGGTCCTACCAGAGGTCTGTAAACTCATGTGATCCAAAGATATTGAGATTTTGAAATTTGTACCCTGCCGTAGCCTACAAGCTGACCATGTGATATTTTTTAATGCGATAGGGACCAAAATCTTTTACTTTTAAATCTCCTTTGACTGAAGCTATTCGAATACCTTAATTTCTCCAATTAATATTTTCGAAGTCAAAAATTAGATTTAAAATTCACCATTTGGAACGAACTTTTAAAAAATGGTGAATTTTAAATCAAATGTTTGACTTTAAAAACATTAATTGGAAAAATTAAGAGATACGAATAGCTTCCATCAAAGAAGATATAATAATCAAAGGTTTTGGTGCGTATCTCATCAAAAAATATCAAATGGTTCAACCTGTAGGTTACGGCAGGATACAAATTTTAAAATCGCATATCTTTGGATCAAATGGGTTTACACACCTCAGGTAGAGCTTATTTCATAAAAAATAAACTATATTTGTATAATATATATTATGATGGAAAATAATTCTTCGTCATTTTCCCCTCTCTCCGCATTACTTGTGTATTAACCTATTGAGATTGTTACAGGTGCAGACGATGCCGCAGGACGCATAGCCGAGAGAGAGAGAGAGAGAGAGAGAGAGAGAGAGAGAGGAGCGCGCACGGCCCGGTAGACTTGAGGGAGAGTCTAAGGCAGTCTCGTTTGGGATAGCGCCCGCGCCCCTTGCTCTAATAGGGAAATAGCGAACGCAGAGAGTATTGGTGGAGAATCCTACATGTGCGTCCCGTGTGAGTGTGTGAGCCAGTGTGATTGTGCGCACCCTGTCACGACTCCGTGGCCGTCTCCAGCCTCCGATAGGCGACAGAGAGCGACCTACGCATCAGGTGCTGGTGCAAGCGTGTGACCGGCAACAACGATACATGCAACTGTTGTAAGTACCGGCCCGATTACTCTCTCTCTCTCTCGCTCTCTCTCTCTAACTCACGGCAACTCGGACCCCCTTACGCCCCTGCTAACCGCGTTTCACATTGTTTCCCCCAATTCCTTCTAGCCTCAATAATTGCAGTGTTTTACCCCTTACTTGCCGTGAGTGTTTATTTACTCTATCCCTTTCTTCCATAATTATTTAATCTTTAATATTCGCATGCTTTGTGCATTGCACGAGGTGTGCTAGTTTCGCCACTGCATGGATTATTTGTAATAGGATAATTGCCGAGCAACCAGGGAAATAATTTATCTTTTACAAATTGACGGCCCCCGAAAAATTCACAGTTTTCGAGTACGTGGGTTTAGCAATTTGAATTCGCGCGCACCTGGAGTGCGAAAGATTGCATCGTGCGGTGGCAGTAGTTCATGCAGCGTATCAGTGTATTAAACACGACCAATCTAGCACCGATAGGGTGGATGCATTAAATGTCACCGCACTTCGGGAAAGCCAGCGAACGCGCATCAAAGTTCAAGGCGATTGTCGAAAAGTATATTCGACCGCCGTCGCGTACACGCATAGCGACGGCAACCGTGGACCTTGTTTGCATCGCGCGCCAACACAGGACTCGGGCCGCGCAGAAAGTAAACAAAGCGCGCCTTTCCAGCAAACGAATTTTCGTACTGTGTGTTGGAGAGAGATATACTACTCCGAATATTATATTCGGAGCAGAAATTATTTCGTGCGCGGGTGAATTTTATTTCAGCTTAGGCGCTATTCGCGCGAAACTCAATACACGACGCGCATATGACAACAGTGCATCTCATATACACTTAGTCTTTTGCAATATTGTACGATTACGAGATTTGAAAGCGACCTCGCAACAATAAGCGTTGGTTAATTACATGAATTTTGCATGCGTTATTGCAAAGTTAACAAGACAAACTGACATTGATTTAAACAAATTAATTTTTATTGGGCTTAAAAGTTAATAAACTTTTTTGTTTTGTCTCCACTTTCGGTAATTGGACAACGACACCAATTTAAATTGAAGTAAATTAAAATTTGGAATTACTTTCAAAATCATTAAATTTAATATTTAAATTAAACCAAATTTGAATTATTATCGAAATAATAAAAATTGCATTAAGTGGGAAAATAAAAATTTGCTAACGCGAAACAACGCATGTGCGAACTCCCTGCTCAAAACTCAGTATTTAGGGACACGCAACGTAATTTGCGAACCGCAATACACAGCAGAGTGGAAACAGCAACAGCTCTGATCACTCGTGAACTATTGTACTCCGACAGCGAATAACGCAGGTGCCGTATAGTCACCTAGTAGGCAGCTAGCGTAAACTTTAAAAATCGAACGCGATTTTTCGCAACGCCCTGCATTTAAGTCAGGTTGAATAACTAGAAACATTTACCTTATCACCTACTAGCGTATAAGACTGAATAACGGATTATATGAATGCGACACATTTAGACAAAACGCAAACGACCCCATATCAGTTATATAAATTATTAGAATTTATTCCTTTGGTCTCGCAAGAATTGTCTTTTGTCAATTCAATTTTTCTTGTTGATAAATTAATAAACAAGAAAACAGATAGAATTGGAAGAGGCAAATATTTTTTTTCTTTCTTGATTTTTAATTCTTTTTCCTTTCCGAATTAAATAAGGAAACATTAAAACTTCATTCTCCTTAAGGATAAAAGAGAACTGACGAGCGATTAGCTCAAATTGAACTTAAAAACACCAAAGGCAGTAAGAACAAGAAAATTAAAAGTTTAAAACCCGAATTCGTCCGCGAAGCACATTATGGATTTTCAGGTCAACAACATGTCACTCTTAGACGACGATACCTTCCAAGATACTATGAGGGTAGAAATCCAAGACTGGATAATAAACCTGTCAGGTGATCCGCTCGACGATGCACTCGAAAAATTAGAACTTCTGAAAAGCGGCACACAGTTTGCAAAAGCGGGTATGTTATATATACGATTGCGAGGCGACTATACGGCGAAAGATTTCATGCGCATGGATGAAGCAGAAGACGACACAGAAGCGTTCAACAGAAGAAACGGGAAACCGCAAACTTTGATACAAAGTCTGCCGTTCGACGCACGTAGACATAACGAGCTCACAGAAAGGCGTGAAGCTACGAGACGCACACACCACACGTAAAGATATCTCGCGTCAACGCCACTAAACCATGGTCACACACTACTGGACCAAATGGACATGTCACTCACCGAGGTACAAGAAGATAACGCCGGTGCGACAGCGCTGACAAGAACCGCAGAGCAAATATGGACTGCGACTAAACAAAGTGAATAAGGACCGAGGCGAACGTAGCAGCAAGATATACGCGAAGCGATAAATCTGGAAAAAGCGATAGCCGAACGTAAACTTCCAACGCCTATCGGAACACAGTCAACGTGGGTAAACACGATAACAACCACAACGACAACGGCGAGTACAGCCGTAGTCAGCACTGCGGGCACGTATACAATACATTCAGCCCCGCAATCGGTTTTCACGACACGAACAGCAGCGACAGCCGATGACCCTGTACAATGCACGCTCACAAACGGTAAAACGTACACAATGCCAAGAGCAGTAGCATGCGAAATGATGAGAATACAAGGAATCGCAAAAGACTACGTCCAAGAAATAAGGCATCTACAGAAGCAGATGTCAGATCTGATAGCGAGTACACGCCTGAACGCAATGTCAAATAGAACGACACGCAACGAAGCGAGCTCGCAAAAACACAAAACAGTGAACTTCCAAGATACGTACTGATTAGAGTACCTCGACGATGGAAGCGCATAAATGGTCTCGCGCAACACAGTGACGAACGCAAATGCGCGACAGCCACCAGCGCTAAATCCAGCAGCGTAAAACTTCACACTGCAAACGAATTATGAGAACGAGCGTGGTACCCAATGACGTCCTCAGCCTCATGCCTGCGACCGGCAAGAGTTTTGGGGGAGGGGGAGACTCCCGAGTAACCTGCAAAGCAGATACTCGGGCGAAGGTTCCATGCTCCACCAATCCATTAACATAGACCTTGGCATAACGCTGCGGCAGTGTAAACTGAAATTCACCTGCGAGAAAGGGAGTAGCATAGAAAAATTTCTTGAGTGTGTTAATGAATGCCGCGCGTTCGCGCGGATCACAGGCAAAGATCTTCTGAACGCTATTTCCGAGCTGACGTCTGGCGTGGCAAGGCATTGGTGCCGCCAAGCTCGCAAAAATTGGGAAGATTTTGCGTCGTCGCGCGCTGCTGCTGCGAGGTCGACAAGCGATTCCAGCAACGACTCGTCGGCGAAGCGCCAGCTCGCACCCAAGGCAGAGACGAGCCTGTTAGAGATTATATTATATGCCTCCTTACGATTTAGAGTAAGTTCGAGGAGCCTTGGGATGATGAAAGGCAACTCGAGCATATATATAGAAGTATGCACCCTAGTCTCCGACGTTTGGTATCGCAGGAGAAAGTCACCGATATAGACGAGCTCGTAGAGCTTGCACGAGAAGCGGAAGCTCTAAGGAAGCCGGAGAGGTGTTACAAACCTCCCTCGAACCCGGACGGCAGTCTGTTACCAGACCTAGCCTACGAGGGGCCAAACTCCGCGAAAACGCAATCGCAGCGAGGCAAGAGTAGTCTGACGGCTTTCGTGACTGGTGCGATCCCACAAAACAAGGAGAGAAAATCGGTGTCAAGCGATGGCAAGCCGAATCTAGCAGCGATGGCGGAGCAGACGTCTTAGGGTCTCGACCAGCTGTTTAGTCAACTGCTAGACGAAAAGCGCGCCAAACTTAATTTGTGCAGGGACCGACCCTTGTGTCCTTCGCCGACAAGCAGCAGTTCTCCCAAGATGACAGGAGCGTACCGCAAGGGTGGACGCAGTTCCCCTAACAAGCATAGGGAAAACGTCCCGATAAGAAACGGTGAGACGAATTACGCACCGCCGTCGCCAAACAGCGACAAGAACGCCAACAACCAGCCCGGGCCAAAAGAGCATGCGCGGTGCTGGGATTGTCTGGCCTGGCTATATTAAGCCACACTGCCCCGAGTGCTCGGAAAAAGGCTGAGTGGTGAGTAGATGAGGTCTCTCTCGCCCCTCAAAACCTAACGCGACCCCACCGGCACCACTGCAAGGCGCTCCGGCCGCGTCCGTCGCAACAACCTCTACCGACTCGGAAGGAAAGATGCATGCCCCGAATCAATCAGAATACTCACGATGGTATTTACCAGTGGGTCTGGGCGGATTTCGCATATGCGCGCTACACGATTCAGGCGCATCTCGCACTACAGTAGGTCTGATTGCCTTGCAGATTGCGACTCCATGTGGCAAGAAGAATACGCCGCACCGCGGAAGTGGCGTACGCCTCGCCAATGGCAAGACCACGGTGATGCTGAACCACGTAGACCTGCCCTTTGACGTGGCAGGTGTGCAACATTACACCGAAGTGGTGATCCTCGAGGAATTGGATGCAGACTGTCTGCTCGGCACCGACATCATACGAAAATATAATGCAGTGCTGTGGCATCGGGAAGCGACCTTAGCATTGAAGGAGTGGAAGAGCGAATTCCGCTAGAATTAGCATCGCTAGCGCACAACGAAGCGAGCGCTGTTCACCTCGCTTCGGTTGGCCTCGCCGATGTTGACGACGCCCAACGGCGACAGTTGCAAGAGTTGATGGACCAACTGCTGCCCGCGAGTAACGCGCCAATAAGGTGCACCAGCTGGGCCGAACACAACATCGAAGTCTCAAGCACAAGAAGAAGTATTATCCTGTCTCGATAAAGCTCGAGGAGGAAATGCACAGGAAAGTGTGAGAGATGCTCGAAGCGGGCATGATTGTCAAATCGACTAGTGAATGGTCGAGCCCAATAGTGATGCAACGGAAAGCGAATCGCACGTATCGATTCTGCATCGATTATCGAAAGTTGAATGCGGTAACGAAGGCGAGCGCGTACCCGCTCCCTCACATGGATGCGATTTTACGCAAGCTCCAAGATGCTCGATATATCGACGATCGAGCTGAGTGACGCCTATCACCAAATTCCGTTGCGGAAGGTGGTGCAGGCGCTAACCGCGTTTACTTTCCCTGGAATGGGTCTCTTTGAATTTACTCGAAAACCTTATGGAGCAGTGGGCTGGCCAGCGAACTTTCAGGAGCTTTCGGATCGTGTCATCCGTCCGGAGATAGAACCTCATGCGTTTTCCTATTTGGATGATATTATTATCGTCACGGAGACGTTTGAGGAACACCTCAAGTGGCTTAGCCAAGTTCTCCGGTGCATTAAAGACGTAGGTCTTACAATTAACTGTGAAAAGAACGAGTTCTGTCGCAGCGAGGATAAGTCTCTCGGGGTCTTAGTTAATCGAAACGGCTTTAAGTCTGACCCGGACAAGATTGCTCCAATTCTGGAATATCCGGCGCCGAAGAACCTCAAACAGTTGAGAAAGTTCCTTGACATAGCGTCGTGGTACCGCAAGTTCTTGCCGAACTTGGTGACGATCGCAGAGCCGCCCACCCAGCTAACCAAGTACAGCGTTGCGTATGTGTGGAGGGACGCAAAGCAATCCGCATTTGAGCAGATTAAAGCTCTTATTGCATCTGCCCCGGTTTTACACTGGCCATCGTTGGAACACCAGTTTGTGATTCAAACAGACGCGAGTGAAACTGGCCTTGGAGCGGTACTCACGCAGACAATCGACGGCGAAGAGCGAGCTTTATGCTTTGCAAGCCGTACAATGACACCGACGGAATGGAACTATTCCGTCACGGAACGCGAAGGTCTCGCAGTTTTGTGGGCGATACGCAAGTTTCGTGCTTACGTCGAAGGCTATCACTTTAAAACGATAACCGATCATAGCAGTCTGAAGTGTTTATGCAATTTGTATAATTCTACCGAACGCTTAGCGCTGTGTATGCTTGAAATTCAAGTATATGACTATGACGTCGAGCATCTCGCATGTTTGAAGACGAAGAAGCGCCAGATCTCGCGTCAGTAGATATCTCCGAAGAGACAGACGACGCCTGGTACAAACGCATGGATGTATTTATCATTTTACAAAGAAATGTTGTGGATTTGTATGGATTTTTCGTGATTTTCTACGATTTCTGCAATTTCGGGAATGTTTATGCAATGTTTATGAAATGTAGGGCATTTGAGGGAAACGGGTATTGATAGATAATCTAATTACCTACAAGAATCTGTTTCTAGAAATATTTTTCAACGATTCAGAAATTGAATCAGCACTTTTTCCGCTTTTTACCCAGCCCACTGTGCGCCAGACCGATGACCGCCTTGCGAGACGCACTTGAGTGCCTCAGACCTCGTAGGGCCGAATGTATCATAGGTCCAAATAAAAACTGTAAAACGGAACGCAAGTTGCTTATCTTTTCCCCCCTCCGCGCTCCTAAAGCCTATTGCATAGCTCGTAAAAGCTCTAGCCCTTATCGCATGTTGCATGACGGAGATAGAGATCATCTCGAGCTGGTACGTCGCCCGTAACCAGCGTCTGGAGGAGGGGTGTATGAAGGAAAATAATTCTTCGTTATTTTCCCCTCTCTCCACATTACTTCTGTATTAACCTACTGAGATTGTTACAGGTACAGACGACGCCGTAAGACGCCTAGCCAAGAGAGAGAGAGATAGATTAGATTAGATTAGATTGTGAACATGTGGGGACCAAAACGGTGTAGCGCCCTTAGCTTGCTTGCCATTGTACGCTATTCCCCACCTATCTCGGGTCCGGCCTTAGGGGAGGCCGACTGCAGAGCAGTAATCTAGGACCCCCTAATGCTGTGCTCCCTGATCTCTTCTGGTGTTGCCACAGCCCTGTCGAACCACTTCCTTCTGCAGGCCGCCAGTGCAGGGCACTCCCAGATCACGTGGATTGGCGTTTCCTCACAGTCTTCCCCGCATCTGGGACAGTACGGGGAGCTTGCCTTACCTATTGTGTGTTGGAAACCCCGCAGGTCGCAGTGGCCTGTTATCAGTTCCACTACCCTTCTGAGTTGCCACCTGCCGAGGGAGAGAAGTACTTCGCCCCATCGGTCACCAGTTACTCCCCACATGGCCTTGGATTTGCTGCAACCATCAGTCGCGAGCCACTTCGTCTTGCATATGCTCCTGATGTGCGCAGCTATCCTGCTCCGGCCTTCTTGCGCCGACATGCCAGCTTGCTGTGTAGTGGGACCGTGAGTACGACCCCCTTGTTTAGCAAGAGTATCCGCCCTTTCGTTACCTTTCCAACCGGAGTGACCCGGGATCCAGGTTAAGTTGAGAAGGTTAACCGTACCTAGTTCATCCAACGAGGTCTTTGTTTCCATTACTAACTTAGAGCAAGTAACGGTCTTGTCGATGGCTCTCAATGCCGCCTGGCTGTCCGAGCAGATCCAAATAGTCTTGCCCGACTTGCCAGCACTCGTTAGTTCCTCTGCGCATGACTTGATCGCGAGTACCTCGGCCTGGAAAACCGTGTTGTAGCTTTCCATCCTAAAGCAGAAGCTGTCCTGCTGCCTAAGTCCACAGAAGCCAGCTCCCACCCCCTCCTTTGCCCTAGACCCGTCCGTGAACCAAATTTCACCGTGTTTGGGTCTACATTCCTCCCACCTCTCCCTCTCCGGAATGTGGATTTTATATCTCCCCTTTCTTACCGGTCGAGGTGGTATTTTATCCTGTGGTTCTTTCCAGAGCTCCTTTAGTGCACCCCTGAATAGCCGTTTATGCCTCTTGCTGTCCGTTTTCCACCGACCGACGCAACCAAGCCGGTATGCCGTATTCATTGACTCGGACTTGATGTGTAGTACCAGAGACGGTAGGTTCAACATGGTCCTCATAGCGGCACAGGGCGTACTCCTCCTAGCGACAGTTATGCCCCTTAAGAACAGCGCCTGTACCCGGTCCAACTTCGCGCAATCCGTGCTACGCAGTGTCCTACTCCACCAGACTACTGAGGCAAACGTTAACCTCGGCACAATAATGGCAGAGTAGATCTAGTGCATTTGCCGCGGACCCACTCCCCACCTTGCACCCAATGCTCTTCTGCATTGCCAGAAAGTGGAGATTGCTTTCCTACATTTCTCCTCTAGGTGCCTGCACCAGAGTAACTTCCTATCGAGGATAACCCCCAGATATTTGGTTTCCTCCGCGAAAGGAGTCTCGACGTTTCCCGCCTTCATCTTTCTCAGCTTTCTGATTTTATAGCGCTTTGTGAAGATAAGGGCTACCGATTTATCCCCTTGAATTCGTAATGATTTCCTACTGTACCACTCCTCCGTTGCCTTAAGGGCTCCTTGAACCAAGTCCCTAAGAACTTCTTCATAAGCCCCCCTCGCTAGGATAACTATATCGTCCGCATATCCTACCGCCTTGACTCCTATCCCGTTTAGTACTCGTAGTAGACTGTCTATCACCAGGCTCCACAGCAGGGGGGACAAAACCCCACCCTGGGGACAGCCTTCGGATACTCGCCAACCTATCGAGTGTCCCATCCAGGAGGTCGTCAGTTCCCTACTTACCAAGGAGCTCATGATCCAGTCAATGATGCGCTTAGGGATACCATGTTCTGCCGCACCCTTCCGGATCGCCTCCCTAGAGGTCCGATTGAACGCTACTTCAACGTCTAGAGAGGCTTCTATGCATACTCCTTTCAGCTCAAGTTGTTCTTCAACGTAGTTAACCACTGAAAGAAGCGCTATTTCCACTGACCTGCCCGTGCGATACGCGTGTTGTTCCTCGTGAAGCGGACAGATCTTCAGAGGTCCTTCTTTAAGATAACCGTGCACCAGCTTTTCCAGCGTCTTTAAAAGAAATGACGTGAGGCTAATGGGCCGGTAATCTTTCACTTCCGTGTCACTCTTCTTCCCTGGCTTGGGGATGAAAATGACCTTTGTTTTGAGCCACGGCCAGGGTGTGTACCCAAGGGCTATGCAGCCCCTCATTACCCCCGTCAGCAGTCCCGTCATCTCCTCCAGGCCCTGTTGCAGCAGCACTGGGGTGATGTTATCCATGCCTGGTGCTTTGTAGGGCTCAAAGGACATGATAGCCTCTTTGACCCTTGGAGCCGTGACTACCTGCCCTGCTATACTCTAATCAGCCTTTCTACCAGCCCTCGGGGGGGGGGGGGGGGCACCCGCCCCGCCCGTCCACCCGAAGTCAGGGAAATTGGTCTCCAAAAATATCTGCAGGGTCTCTTCCGGTGTCCTAGTATAACTCCCGTCAGCCTTCCTTATTAGCCTTAGTTCCCCACTTAGAGCCACCGCTAGGACTTTGAAAAGTCTAGCCGTGTCGCTTATGGTACTACACTCTGAGCACCATTTCCTCCAAGTGTCCCGTTTTTCCTCTCTAATAAGGCTCTTATAGAGTCTTTGACTAGCCTTATAGGCTTCCCAAGTCTCTATCGTGTTCTTTTTTCTCGCTCTATTAAAGAGCCTACCTGTTTCCTTCCGGCTTGCCTCCAACTCTTTACTCCACTTGAGCTTGCCTCGTCCAGTGACTTTTTCAGTGATGGGACAATTTTCCTCGAACGCCATTGTGATCACCGTCCTGATAAAGGCCTCGGTGCGTTCCAGCTCGTTCGGTGTACCATATCTCCCCTTGAATCCGACTATGCGTCGCCGTAATGAGGCCCTAAAGCCATCCCAGTCTGTTTTCTTGGGATCCCTATACCAGACCACGTTGGGGACTCCAGTCGTGAACCCATCCCTTCATCAGTCCGCTACAGAAGGTGATATCGAGTACCTCGCTTCTGTTAGACGTGACAAAGGTCGGTTCCGCACCTGTGTTTAAGACCACGATGTTTTCCTCAATCAGGTACTCCAGGAGTTCCTCCCCACGCTCATTTGTGTCCGTGCTACCTCACGCCTCATTGTGGGCGTTGGCATCACATCCAACAATGAGCCCGAGTCCTTCCTTCCTACAGTACCTCGTTAAACTTTTAACCTCCTCTGGGGGAGATTTTCTCTCATGCGCACAGTAAGCAGAGGCTACGATGAACTCTTTGCTCCTGTTGACCCCATCCTTCCCACGAACTCTTACCACCGCTAGGTCTCTCGTTGAGAATTCCTCCATGAGCGTCGCCTCCAGCCCTTTCACGACCACGCATGCTCTTTGCCCCACATGCTCCCCACTCGCGTAGACGCGCCCCGAGACCGACAGCCCCTTTATCTCGTTCCTAACCAGCCAGGGTTCTTGCACCAGCGCAATAGCTGGGCTTGTGTACCTGACAGTCATGCACCTGGTTAATACCACCCAGGCGCTTTTACTGCGATGCAAGTTAATTTGCAGGATGTCCACTTGCGTATCAGCCATTTCAATGCTGTCCCGCACCTACATCATCCTGCTTCCCTTTCGCGTCCTCGCCTTCCGGGTACCTCGAAGACCACCTAAAGGTGATCTCGCTTGTCCCCAGGAAGGCCTTCCCACCCCTGGCCCCTAGCACTCCCAGAGTGGCCTCGTCAACCCCCAGGCGAAGGAGGCAAGCCGGACCCCTCTCCAAGCACTGGAGAATCCTCCACTTTGATACATCCAACTCCGGGTTCTGGCGCCCCAGCAGCTTGACCAACTAGGAGGCTTCTCTTCTTGGCGGCGGTACCAGTGCCGTCACATTGACCCCCTTGATGAGTTCCTCCGGGAGGACAATCCTCGCCAGAGTCCCATCATCGAGTTTGATGGACGGCACTGCCTCTCGCAGCCACCTCTCCGACTCCCCATCATTACAAATGAAGGTCGCTACCCCCTCCCTTACAAAGGTGTCCCTGAACCGCGGAACAAACCCGTCCTCCGGTATGTCCACGATCTTGTCCATCACCGCCCCTTTAAGGTGATCGAAGGCCATCATTTCCATCCTCTCGCTAATACTTTCCCCGAAGGTCACCAGGACCCTGGGTAGGTTAGCGGAGATATTGGAGTATGACGGTCCTCCGCTTCCAGCGTGGCTAGGCCCCTGCCTGTTTCTCTTGCTGGCAGGCTTAACAGAGGGGTCAGAAACGCTTCGTTGCTTCCTCTTCCTCTCCTCTGCCACTCGCCCCTCAGCTCCGCCTGGGCATATGCTACTAGGTACAGCCTGGTGGGTACTAGCTCCTACCAAGAGCTTCGCCTTGTGCTTGGCCCCAGCTCTCCTCGAAGGAGGGGGAGGCGGGGGTGGTGTCCCCTCCGCCTCCGCCTTCTTCTTTTCCTCGATATATTTCAGCCAGCGCAGGCGCCTATTGTGTGCGCCGGACGTCTTCTCCGCCACCTCCATGGGAGAGGAAGCCTCGTCCCTTTCGGTGGTTTCCGTGGCAGGTTCTGTGCTCTTGCCTTCCACTTTATTTATTTTAATTACATCAGCCATGTTGGTCCCACGAGCAACTAGGGAAATAACGGTTCGCCGCCGCAGAGCCCCGCATGCGCCGGTAAGGCGACTAAATTACTCAGAGGTTGCGCCAGGTGCCTCTGAGGCTCCGTTAGAGACCCTCCAATACCCCGAGGGCCACGAATCTACATCGGCACGGGGCGCATGACACCTTCAGATCAGGGGGTGACTATACCCATCCAGTCCACCACCTTGGATGGGGGGCTGCCTGTTGGTCATCAGCGCGATCCAACCTAGGCCAGGTAGCCGGGACTTACCTACCCTACACACGCTTGGACGAACCCTGTTACGGGTTGCCACCACTTTCACACCAGGCCTCCCATTTATAGGGAGCCCCTCTCTCGCCCGGACTATCCGTTTATAGGGTGGTCTCCCGCGCTGACTAAGCCTCCCCACCGGCCCACCCGAGTTCCCCACCAAGGTGGGTCACCCGCATGGCACGCGACAAGGTCCTGCAGCCCCTAGGGGAGGAGTGAGATAGATAGATAGATAGATATCTTTATTCGCCTTTAAGGCAAAACTTGATACATATAAATAACAAATGAGATACGTGTACAACACTAAATCATATAATACAGAGTCGATATAAAAACAATTTTAAAAATACAAAATAAAATCAAGAAAGAGATAAATAAAAATATAAAATATAACAAGACGCAAATACATAAATAAACTTCTTTTTTAGTTCAACTAATAGCTTTATCAATG
Source organism: Torymus aiolomorphi (assembly GCA_036365515.1). NCBI lineage: Eukaryota > Metazoa > Arthropoda > Insecta > Hymenoptera > Torymidae > Torymus > Torymus aiolomorphi. The sequence goes on along the minus strand of CM070877.1, from coordinate 94,662,597 downwards.
TTAAAGTATCACAGTTTATTATACATCCTAGATTTGTATCACAGTATAATGCCACTTGGCAGAGTCATAGATTCGATTAAAATTAAGTGGTTGTTTCTAGTAGTTTCTAGAAAGCTCCTTTCCCACCAAGAGTGGCGAAGGATCGGGATCAATAAAATGTTGACGCACCGCTCTCCTGAATGATGAAAATGAGGGTAGGTAACGTATGAAGGGAGGGAGGGAGTTCCAGAGGTGGACACCTTGGGCCAAAAAAGCCTTATCACCCGTTTCGTAGTTTAAGGCCGGTAACTGAAGTTCCGGCTGCACTCCCCCGCTGGTCGGCCTAGGCTTATACCTCGTGAAAAAAGCAGCTAAATATAATATCTCACGTATCCATAATAGTTTGTATAATAGTAGTGCTGCAAAGTAGAGCCTACGTGAGTCCATACAAAGCCAGCCCAGGCGTTTCCTATAGGAGGTGATATGCTCATCCCTCTTAGCTCCGGTGACATATCTCACACAAGAATTGCTTATCGTTGCACTTTCTCGCGCCGCTCGTCTGATGCGTCTAAATAGACTACTGTACAGTAATCAAGGTGCGGTTGAACGAGGCACTAAACTAATCTTTTGCGGAGGGTCTCAGCGGTACATGCCCTAATAAACCTCAAACTATAAAGGGCTTTACTAACCTTCTTTGCAATTTTTTCAATGTGAGGTTTCCACTTTAATTTCCTATCAAGTGTAACACTAAGACTCGCAACTTCGCTACTGAATGGGATGAGTTCTCCGGATCGCAAACCAATGCCTGGCAAATCCAACGAATTCGCATGATTAACTCCAACACTGGAGCCAAATACGATCGCTTTTGTTTTGCCAGCATTGAGTTTCAGACCATAGCTCTCCGCCCATCTAGCCACCATTTGCGCCGCATTGGACAGTCGAGCAATGCCTTCCAAGATTTCGTCCTTGGTAGTGTTTAGGTAAGTTTGCAAGTCGTCCGCATAGAAAATATATTTAATAGTGTCATCGTCAAGTACGTCTCTTAAGTCATTAACGTAAAGACAAAAAAGCAGGAGGTCCAGAGCAGAACCCTGTGGAACTCCCATGTTTGTATCTAGCCAATCAGAATTGCCACTTTTGTTAGAAATGATCATTTGGGTGCGTCATTGTAAGTACGATTGATCCACAGGAGAGCTGATCTAGAGAACCCTAGCCGACAGAGTTTACGTAATAGTTTTGTCGGTGAGATGGTATCAAAGGTTTTGCTAAAGTCAAAAAGTAACAGTAGCGTCAGTTTTCTGTTGTCAAAGAGAGAGAGAGAGAGAGAGAGGGAGAGAGAGAGCGAGAGCGCGAGGAGCGCGGGCGGCCCGGTAGATTCGAGAGAGAGTCTAAGGCAGTCTCGTTTGGGATAGCGCCCACGCCCCTTGCTCTAATAGGGAAATCGCGAACGCAGAGATTATCGGTGGAGAATCCTAGACGTGCGTCCCGTGTGAGTGTGTGAGCCAGTGTGATTGTGCGCACCATGCCACGACTCCGTGTCCGTCTCCAGCCTTCGATACGCGACAGAGAAAACGACCTACGCATCAGGTGCTGGTGCGAGAGTGTGGCCGGTAACAGCGATACACGCAACCGTTGCAAGTACCGGCACGATTGCTCTCTCTCTCTCTCTCTAACTAGAGGCCATTCGGGCCCATTCACGAGCCTGCCGACCGCGTTTCGCATTGTTTCCCCCAATTCCGTCTAGCCTCAATAAATGCAGTGTTTTACCCCTTACTTGCCGTGAGTGTTTATTTATTCTATCCCGTTCTCCCATAGTTATTCAATCTGTAATATTCGCATGCAGTGTGCATTGCATGAGGGGCGTCAGCCTCGCCACCGTATGCATTATTTGTAACAGGATAATTGCCGAGCAGCCAGGGAAATAATTTATCCGTTGCAATATATATATATATATATATATATATACTAGGGGGGTACCACCCCCCTGCTCGCTCAGATCGCTAACCTCCCATTAGTAAGTGGACTTTTTGTTTATCAGTTTTTATTCTAAAATTTAAAAAAATATTAGAGATTATAATATGGATATTATTAAAAATAAGTAAGGATCATGTCTTTATCTAAAAAAAAATTTAACATACGAGCATAGGCATCACAGTTTCTAGGAATGAGGTTGTGTGACGTTTTCGACCCTGAAAACAAAGATTAAATACAAATAACTATCTGCACGGTATGTGGAAAAATTGTATATTGCCTTCGGTAGCAATGAGGACCAGGAACACACGCGAGTTAGGCCTTCGCTTCGCTTGATCCTGAAATTATGGATAAGTACAAATAACTTTCTGTACGGCATATGGGGAAATCATATATCTCTAGGTAAAGGTAATATGTGGGCTGAACAGTGACACAGACTCTATATAATATATAGAGATATAAAAAGTCTATCTGTTCCACGCCACCCAAGAGGTAGATAGATAGGCGCGTTTTTTTATAGAGGTTTCCCCTTTTTTACTATCTTTGAATTCGTTTTCCATTAAATATGTCATTTTTTGTTTTCGTAATGAAAAGTTAGTAAAAAAAGGCCTATTCCTCTGTTAAAAAAACTGTATAATTTTCAAGTATTACTTTTATTCTATTAAATAAACATAAGTTATATTTTTAAACATTCTTATAATTATTTAAATAACATAAATTTTAAGCTTGAAAGTCATTCAAAGCTTTTGAACTTCATATTTATTTCAAAGGTCGCTCAAAGTATGACGCTAAAAATATTAATTATGAAGGTCGCTGAAAGCAGACCGAAACTTAAATCGAAACCGTTGCTGAATTTTAAAAGTCGATCGATTTTGCAGGTTAAGAAAAGATTAGTTTGTAAGTCATTGAAAATATATTAATTTTAAAGGTTGTTGAAAGCTAATCAATTTTGGAGGTCTGAATACTGACATGTATATGTCAGACCTATTTTGAGGGTCGCTGATAGCAGACCGATTTTTGAAAGCTAATCAATTTTGGAGGTCTGATAGCAGACCGATTTTGAAGGTCGTTGATAGCAGACCGATTTTGAAGGTCGCTGATAGCAGACCAATTTTGAAGGTCGCTGATAACATACTGGTTTTGAAGATCGTTGATAGGAGACTAACTTTAAAGGTCGCTAATAGCATACCGATTTTAAAAACATTTTTTAATAATGTCGTTGATAGCAGACCAATTAAGACATTTTTTAATATATTTTTTTTTAATTTTATACTCAATAAAAGAAGACCAATTTTGAAGGTCGCTGAAAGCAGATCAATTATCTACTAAGATTTTCAATTAGATTTTTTATATAATTTAAATTATATTCTTTCAATGATTCCTCTAAATATTCATTATACTTATTTGTATCTTTTATATTTTCTTCTATTTTTGTATTTAATTCGGACAGTCTATTTTCTTCTTCCAATGTATACACTGCAACATATTTTTTTTTTCTGGATCCCATAATACTGTTTATTCTGTTTTATTTTGGTTTAAATGATTATTGTATTCATCTATTAAATTGTTCAAATAATTATTGTCCTCGTGGTCATGTTCTAACAACTGTTTATTTAAATCGTCTAAAATTTGAGCTTATTCAATGCTGTGAAGTTCTATAAATTTTTTTTCTTTTGGATCCCAACGTAATGGTATTGGTTTTCAATCACCTTGGTCTGCCATGTTTTTTAATTTAATATACCTTGAATTCATATAAATATTATAAAAAATAATTTGTAATTTTATTACATAATAAATGTAAGAATAATTATAATTGTTCATCAAAAATTTCTTTGCACCCAATATTGATAATTTCCTCTGTATTTTCCGAATCATTTTGAATAAATACATTATTAGGATTCCTACATCTATACACTGAAAAAAAAGTTGATTTGGATCAGCTCTTTTTAATCAGTGCGGGTTCAGTCGGGGATAATCAGTCTCGAGACAGTTCGGAATTGAAGCACACACACTTCGTAATTAAGCGTAATGAAATAGATCGGACACTCTGGTCGTTTGATTGCTAACTTCAAATTGCGTGAAGCCGATGCGTTCGGAGTCGAACGAAATCATTCAACAGAGCGCGCTGGGTAAGAGACGCGTACTTCACGCACTCTCCGCGACTCGAGTCGAGCCAGCTCGGGCTTCCGTACCCAGAGAGTCCGGAATCCGAGTTGGCGAGGTGCGGCGCTTTTCGATTCCAATGAACCCGGCCGTCAGAGCGCGTTGACTAAGAGATGCGTACTGCGCGTACTCTCCGCGACTTGAGTCGTGATAATTCATATGCAAATGCCCTCCCAATACTTGCTTCGAAATACGTGAACGCGATATGTCCAAAATCTATTGAGATCGTTTCCCAAACTCGGCGGGGGCTCGGATTCGAACTGGCAATCGAATTACTTGTAACAAAGAATAATGTAAGGTTAATTAACTCTTTCTAATTATTACTTATTATTAAATCTTGCAGTACTGAATGTAACATGTAAAACGTTTGCCCTGATTTTATATTTAATAATGAATTGTAAGCAAGCACTTTTCAAGACATGTTTTTTTCCTTCATATTTATAAAGTAAATTTAGTTATTAAATATATTTATACATGTTACGGTATTGACAAGTCTTCAATTAGTAATGATTTTGTTATTATTAATGCACGTTTTATTATTATGAAAAATTTCTTTTAGATGATCCTTATTTGTCAAGGTAAGTGCGACATTAATTTGTAGTTACACATAAGACAGTCACTAAAAATAATAAATTTATATCTTTATACAAACACTATTTTACCTATATTAAATTAAGCCATGTCTAATTTATTGGCACCATCGTAAGTAGTTACCGAAGCTTGACTCTTAACAGTTATATAATATATTTATATTATAATATAATATATTTATGTCTCCGTGATTCTTAGATACAATTTCACATACGGTGATCCACAAGGAAAAAGTTATAGTTTTTATCGTCACACATCCAGTACCTATATTTTGCTTCCTCATAGAGGAAGCTTTGCAACGGTGAAAAATATTTGCGAAAAAAAATGTTCAAAAAGATGTTTTAAGGCGATATATGTGTATATTAGGTGATTTTGATCATTTTTGTTTTCGAGGATGTGTGTGTGTGTGTGTGTGTGTGCGCGCGTGTGTGTGGGTGTGCGTGTGTGTGTGTGTGTGTGTGTGCGCGCGTGTGTGTGTGTTTTTTGTTGGAGAAATGCTTAATGCACTGATAGGAGCCGTATGGGACTCCCCTCGTGTGGGACTCTCCTGGCACAGGCCAGCGCCAGGTATACCCACTAAAACTCCACCTCTTATCTTCTTAGCTCAGTATCGCTGTGGTACAGCCACAAAGCAATCCTTCGCGAGGGAGGGTATGGCTTCTGCCTACTCTTATTGCATGAGGTCGTTATTTCTTGCATCTTGCAGCCCTTCCTGTACTTTTACTTCTTCCGTCTACTTCTTACCGCATCGTCCGGTCGTCAGCTTCGTGCCGCCTCACTCGTCTTCTTCTTCCTTCCTCGTCTTCCCTGACCTTTTTGAGTATGCTCGCAGCATAATTACTGACAGCGCACAATCCATCCTCTGAAGTCATCATCGTCGTCATAATAGACTCGGGAGTCACTCTGATCTGGAGATGACTCTCGAGTTCTTCTCGCTCCTGTCGGTATCGCGAGCTGTCACAGATGACGTTTTCTGCATCTTCGTTTGCATCCAAACATACTGGGCAGCTTGGAGAGTCTTCTAGCTTAAATCGGTACAGGTAAGCTCGAAAGCATCCATGTCCGGTGAGAAGTTGTGTGAGGTAGTATTTAACTTCCCTGTGTCTCCTGTCAATCCAGTCCTCTAACTTTAGTATGAGACGGTGTGTCCATCGCCCCTTTTCGCTGGCATCCCCCATCTTGCTTGCCATACAGTCATCGTCTACTTTCTTGCGACCTCCCAGATTTCCCTCCGGATGTTGTCGTTTGCACATCTTCTTGCTTCGTACACGTTCTTTCTCTCCATGGCTAAGAGGACAATGGGCGGTGTACTTGCTATGATGCACACCGCCTCGTCCGATACCGTACGATAAGCTGACGCCACCCTTAACGCCATTCACCTATACACGGTAGCCATCGCTCGTGCATAGCTTTTTACCAGCATGGCATCAGCCCGTACTGGGGCCCCGTACAACATAATCGATGTGGTTACACTGGCTAAGAGTAACCTTCGATTTTGACTTGCCCCTCCTATATTTGGCATCAATCGTGATAGAGCGGCGCCCACTTTCGCTGCCTTATCGCTCACAATTTCAAGGTGCTGTTTGAATGTCAATCTTGCATCAATGGTGATGCCTAAGTACTTGATGGTCGTTTGAGATACAATCTCAGGTCCATCCACCATCAGTGTTACCGTCTCTAGCTTCTTCCTACTCGAAATCAGGATAACTTCTGTCTTGTGGCTGGCTAATTCCAGCCCTGTTTCTGTTAGCCAATCGTGTATTATACAAATTGCCTCGTCTGCTATTGTTTTAACATCTTCTATGTGTTTCGCTACCACCATTATAGCTATGTCGTCTACAAACCCTATTGCGGTTGCCCCTTCAGGTAGTCGTAGTCCAAGTACTCCATCGTAAATGATATTTCAAGTCGGTGGACCAAGCACTGAGCCTTGGAGAACGCCTCCTGTGACTTCATAACTCTCGGTGCCATTCTCAGTGTCATATAGTAAGATTCTGTCCTTGAAATAGTCGGACATCATCCTCCTTATGTAGAGAGGCACATTTCGCTTTCGAAGCGCCTCATGTATTTTACTCCATTTGGCTGAGTTAAATGCATTTTTTACATCAAGTGTAACAATAGCGCAGTACTACTTTGTTCCTCCTTTCCATCTGTCTCTATTTATCGCTGTTCGCGCAGTGTCAATTACCAGACCAACTGGGTAGAACGCTCCTTGCGAAAACCATACTGATGTTCCGCCAGTCCTCCTGCGCCTTCAATAGCCTGGTTCATTCTAACGCAGAGTATGCGTTCTAGGATCTTCCCCGGTGTGTCCAGCATGCAGAGTAGTCTGTACGAGGCTGAGTCATCAGGCGGCTTCTTTCCTTTTGGCAGTAGCACCAAGCGCTGTGTCTTCCAAATAGTGGGGAATTTTCCTTCTTCGAGACATGAGCTGTACAATTCTACAAAAATCTCTGGGTGTGCGCAGATAGCATGTTGCAATGCCATATTGGGAATGCCATCTGGGCCCGGAGCCTTCTTGTTTCCTACCCTTTTGCATGCAGCCAGCAGTTCCTCCTTCGTGATTTGGGGAAAGGCGCTTATCCCCGCTTCGATAACACATGGTTCCTCCAGCTGTCTGGGGAACAGAGTAGTCACATTCCGGTGTAATAGTTCCGGGCACTTGGGAGGGGGTACATAGCTTCCCTTTATTTTCTTCATCACTACCTTGTACGGTCGACCCCAGGGATCCAACTCTATCTCGTCCTGTAATTCTTTAATACACCGTCGTTGGCTGTTCCGGATTATCTTCTTGACTTTCCGTTTAGCGTCTTTCATTTCCTGATTTCGGGCTTCCACTATTTCCTGACCTCGACCAGTCTTGTAGTATTTCTTCCTTGCCCGTTGCTCCTACCTCCTAGTTCGGTGACACTCGCTGCGGGCACTCTCGACGTCCATGTCCCACCTGTATACTGGTGGTCGTCTATGGCTGGTCACTCTTCTTGGCATAGCAGCGTCACAGGTTCTAGTGATTATTCCCATAGCCAGTTTCGCCTTATTGTTCGCCGTCCCAGACAGCTCCATTTCTTCCAGTGCCAACAGAAACATCTCCTTGTCATAGTCCTTCGTTTTCCAACCGACTCTCTTGGTCTGTACACTAATCCTGGATCCTTTTCTTGGTTTTCCTACTTCCATAATTATGGCCTGGTGATCACTATTTGTGTAGTGTTCACTCACTGCCCATGCGTCATCTGCGCCAATAAGGCAGTTGCTAACATAAGCCAGATCTACCACAGACCCGGTGTCTCCTCTTCTAAAGGTGTAAGTAGATCCTTGGTTAACTAAGACCGAATCTAAGAGCCCGAATGATTCCTATAGTATTCGACCTCTCTGATTTGTCCTTTGACTGCCCCACTCCACAGCCCAGGCATTGAAGTCATCTGCCATCAGTATCGGTTTCGTTCCTGCAGCATCTTGCACAAGCCGATCTAACAGATGTTCGAACTGCTTGATTAACGCATTGGGGGAAGCGTAGCAGCTGTAAATATGTATACCTGCTACCTTAACGCGTATAAATCCTTCACGGTCTATCATTTTTTCCCGAAAAGTAGTATCATCGCATGCCCAGATCGCTGCTTTACCGGTGTTGTCCATATCCCACGATGGTTCGTCTAGATCTTTGTACTGTTCGCACACGATTGCTATATCTACCTCTGTTTCGCGGACGTACTGGTTCAGTAGGTCCTGTGAGTCGCACAATGGTTTAGATTTAACTGCGCTATTTTCATTTTTTTCGTCTATCTAGTACTGCTACTGCCGCTCGGTAGACTGGGCATGCATAACTACCGGTAGCATGGTCCATTTTTCCTACTGCACCTTTGTCCTGGCAGAGTACGCAGCTCGGTTTGTTTTCACAGTCTCTTTCTTTATGCCCTTCGGTTCCACACTTGTAACAGAGGTTACTTCGATGCTGTGTTATTGTGTAATTTTTGCCGATATGTCCAAATCCTAGACATTTATAACAGCGAAATGGACGTGCGTTCCGCTTCATCTCTCGTATTCTGCATACTACCCATCCTATCCTGATTTTCTGCTTTACTATCATCTGTTAAGCCATATTTGATGGCATTTGAATGACAGCCGTCTGCGTATCACCGTATGCCTTCCGCAATGACTTTATTATCATCTCCTCAGCTGGGGATAGGTCGCTATCTTGGAACTCACTGCGTATCGCCTCTACAATGTCCTCCTTGCTAGTTAGTACATCAAGGTCCTTTATTTCAAAGACTTCTACGTCTTATAGGGTCCTTACTTTGGTTGATTTCGAGGATGTATGTGTGTGTGTGCGTGCGTGCATGCGTGCGTGTGTGAACTCTTCATATCTCCGAAACGAATGGACCGATTTTCGTCGCGTAAAGCTTATTCTCTTCGTCTCGCGTGAAAAGAAAGGTACTCTGATGGAGTTGAGTTTCTATTGATTTTCTTTTGTTTTATAACAAACGATTTTGAATTTTTAGTTTTTTTGATTTTTTCATATCTTACAGTCATTATTACGTAATATAATAAACTTTCCTTGAAAGGTTATAACGCGGCAAAACGCACGTTACATGGAATAGAGAAGGAAGTGCACGGCGGCCACGGCCAGCTGCGCCTTAGCACACGACGTCGTATACGCACACACACATGTGCGCGCCCGTCCCTTCCCGCTGCCTTCTTCGCGCGTGGGTCTTTCCCCTCCCGTATCCAGCAGGTCAGGAGACGGAGAAACCAACAGCAGCTACAGCGAGGACAAGCTGTAGCTGGAGCATGAACGAGCTCGCTCTCCCATGCCGCTGACAGGAGCAGCCGACGCACAGGAGAGAGAAAGAGAGGCACTGTGCTGTAGCACCGTCGGCCGTCCATGGGAGACACTGCGCGCGAGCAGCAGGAGTCATGTGGAGTGCTCGCTCGCGCCGCGGTGAAGAAGACGGCCGATCGGCGAACTGCAGCGCCAGAGCAACGTTCGCGCATCGGCCGGCATCCTTTCTGTCGCCTACCGCCGTGCCGCGTGCGCTCAAGGGGACACTGCTCCGTCTCATCGTTTCGGTTAGCACATACGTGAGTTCGTTGGAGTGCCGTCCAGCCTTTTGTGACCTCGAAGGCCGCTACTTCCTCGCCGCCGGGCCCGTCGTCCGTGTTATCGAGACTACGAGAGAGTGTGCCGTCCAGAGAGTACCAGCCGAGAGGAAGAAAGAGTGCTTGGAGTGCCCAGCAGTATCGCCTGGCCGAGGTTTGTTCCCTATAAGTATTTCCCTCGTGGTTCCTTTCCACGTACGTGGGTGAGCATTCGCGTCGCGAGTGGCGTACTCCGAATCCGCGCAAACTGCTTCAGCTCGAGCTGAAGCTGTAACTAGAGATAGGATTCTTGCTCCCGGTTTTCGCTAGCCGGCGAATAGTTGATCCAGTGAGAGTGACGCAAGCACCTGGCGCCCGTACATTGTTGTAATTTGTAAACTAAATTAATTTCTTAAAACAATAAATATCTTATAGTTTACTCAAGTGTTACTCCAGTTTAATTACCCGCGAATCTCTGCCGTGTTCCCCAGCAGAGCGTTACAAGGTATTTTTCATATCTTACAGCCATTATTACATAATATAATAAACTTTTCTTGAAAGGTATTTAAATTGTCTATATTTTCCCTTTTTAAAATTTAAAATATCTTCACTCTGTCATTTGTTATTAAGGAAAACTTTTTTATATTTCATAAATTAATTTCTCAAAATATATTTTATTTATCGACTTGAAATTTTAATCAGTTATTACACTAATTGAAGACTATATTTGGTTAAAATTACAAGAGATAATCTTCATTTGTTTTTTAGAAAAGAATTGTTTTAGAAAAAATTTGCTTTTTCGTTGTCGCACGATAACTAGAGCAAAAATTGCCCAATCGTCCTGAAATTTGGCACAGATATAGTTTTTATATATCTTCAGATCGAGTTCGTTGTCAAAAAAAATCGGTCCATTACGAAAAAAGATATTTGAGGTTAAAAATTTTTGAATGGCATTTTCTGAGAGATTACTTCATTTATCGACTTAAAATTTTAACCACTTATTAAACTTATAGAAGACTATATTTGGTTAATATTTCAAGAGATTATCTTCATTTGTTTTTTAGCAAAAAATTACTTTAGAACAAATTTGCGTTTTCTTTGTCGGACGATAACAAGAGCCAAAATTACCCAATCGTCCTGAAATATAGAACAGATGTAGCTTTTATATATCTTCAGATCAAGTTCGTTGCCCAAAAAAATCGGTCCATTACGAAAAAAGATATAACGCACAGTTTAAGCTGAATCCGGACCCATGACCCTCTCCTAGTTAATCTAACCGTACAAGATAAAGTATTAAATTTTAAATATTAGAAGTAAAAATTAATTAAAGGGATCAATAAATTAAGTTTGAGGAAGCTACGTGCCAATGGATTGGCAGCGGTTTTAAGAGATCGATCAGTAGCACTGCATTACCGACAACTGAATTTATTAATTATATTATGTATTATCTAAATAATTATGTACATTTTTTTACTTCAACTTGTTTAATTCTCGTTAAAGAACGAACAAAATAAGACATGAAAAAAGTTTTATATTCATCAATAATCATAAAACCTCTATTATTTTTTAAACTGCATTTTGTACGGATAAGGAACTCTGGTGAAGCATACGAAAAACGTATTTGAAAATTCAATTATAAAAAATACTTTTTTAAAAATTACACAATTGCAGACGTCTTTATATCTTTTCATGCTCAAGGTAATTATTACAGATATAATAATTGATTAGGAGTTGCTCACACCTCCTGATCACGTATCCCTCTGAAACTTTGCCATATATTTTAAGATACTAATAGTTATAGAAATAACCGATCTATTTAGGTCTGTAACGGGCATATAATATGAAGCCCTTAAATATACATATACTTATATATATATATATATATATATATATATATATATATATATATATATATATATATTCTCAAAGGTGAATATTTAGTCTATTTTTTGAGGGGAATTCTGATTATTAATTTCCCCACCTTATGTGTATATGAAGGTAACATTTATTTATGTTCAAGCGACATAAAATAAATGTTACCCTATATGTTTAGTGTAATAACATTAACAAACCTCGGAAGATATATAATCAGAGAGCACGCCGCGAGAATTTGATTTTCGCACACCTAGAGTGTGAACACACTATCGTCTCGCGTCCTTGACTAGATATACAGTGACTACGATGTTGTGCCTTCCTCTATACCAATAGCTATAAAGGCCACCGCGTGTTGACTGATGAAATAGTACAAGGGCGGCGCTATCGCGTTTTATGTGAGTGCGAGTGAGACAAAAATATGTACTATCAATATTTAATTCTCCTCGTCAAATTCCTACACTTAAAATAAGCAAAATCATTTTTCTATTAATTGCATTATCGCGCATCCGATTATCGACATATCTAAGTCGATAACCGAATATTTAATTAATTAAACATGAAATCAAATTCCCCCTCTAATAAACATTATTGACATTTATTTCAGGAAACTAACTAACGAGCATGATGGGTGACAATCTTCAGTGCTAACGTCTGTACATGTCTTTATCAAATTATGATTCTTCAACCGTTATCCTACAATATAAGTCACGATACCAATTACATTCATCTTTTCAACAATTACCGATTATTGCAGGAAATTTTTTCAAGAAGCATGCTATGTATATGGATTAGACATGGTCTAATATTGATAAAGCCCACCTGTTACACTAATTTATTACAATTAACATTAATTAAAATTTTCATTCAGTTCTTTTTTTCTACAGAATTACGAAATATAACATTTCGCTTTCTAAATAGTTAATAATTGAGCATGTTGTGTATTTGTCCCGTGCCTATTGTCCAATAAATGAATAAATAATCTAGGACTTGAAAAGGGGAAGAAGAGTTCGTAGGTGAGCGGGGCAAGGAGAGGACGACGGACACACATGGTAGGAGCGCATGAGGGGAAGGAGCAACCAGGAAGTGCGCACTAATTACCCGGGCAGTTATTAAAATGGGTTCGTGCGCAACCCCCCAAAAACAGGTGTCTCTCGCGACCGCGGGTTGCGAGCGAGCTGATGAGCGCAACGAGAGGCAGTCTACGCCCGCCAGCAGCCTGGCCTAGTAATATCTCTCTCTCTCTCTCCAGCGATATTCGAGCAGGCACGTGCGCCCCACGCACGGCATTCCCGGGAGGACACACGAGGTCCCGGAGCAGCTAACGGATAATACGTCGCAACAAGAGTCGCCAATAGAAATCTCAACTCTTTTTTTTTTAAGTTTTAGATAAGAGGCCTAGGATTAATCCTTCGGGATAAACTAGGCCAAGTCAAGTTGGTTCGCCCAACTCGGCGACCTTGTAGTATAGGGATTCGGACGTCGGGCGTAAAAGTAAAGAGACGGAATAGCCTCTCTCCCGGTCCACGGTTAAGTTGACCGCAAGGTCAGAACTACCAAAGGGCGACAGGGTTGCTCCTCGATCTGAGGGAAAAGCCGTAGGTTACACAAATTAACGGGCGCGACGCGGTGGGTTTCATATATTTCGATTCTTTTCTTTTTTTATTGGTTCTTGTTTCCTCGCAATAGTATACAATTGCGTTATCCCCGCCGGGAGATAAATAAGTGATTCATACACATAGTAATTTTTCGGAGCCTCGCAGTGGTTTTTTTATAGTTTTATATATATATATATATTTTTTTTTTCTCTTTTCTCCGCATATACTTAAATGGAATTCGGACGCGAAAAATTATAAATTATTATTTAAATTTTTGTTATATATATACATGCATATATATATCTGCGCCTGTGTGATATTAGTTTCTTTCGTCGTCAAATTACTATTATTATTATTATCAGTTCAAATAGTTCCTTCGGATACATATCAACTACAAGTTTTTCCTTAATATTTATATATATATATATATATTTTATTTTTTGTATTTTATGATTCAATTTAATTATATAGCGTCGTAGTTTATCAGATTATTTTTTTTTTTTGTTTTGAGCGAGATATGTTATTACATTGTATTTCATATTTTTTATTTTTTTTTTACCCGAGTAGGGGTATTAATAAACTACAATTTATTCAAATTATTATCGTTATAATTATAACCTGGGCGTTTTCCCATCTCCAATCCTCTTCCCTGACATTTTCACAATTAATTTTAAGTTACACTACAAATTTGAAAATTTGCCTTTTTTTAATCAAGATAAATGAATAAACATACTTATATTGTTAAAATTTATACTTTGCTCTGCTTGAATTAATTGATCTATTATTTTATATTTCAATGTAATATTATTGAATTTTGAATATTTGCCTAAGGACTTTCAGATGATAAATTGTTATTTTGTGCTATAATTAAATTTAAATCATCCAAATATTTTGCTATTTCTTCGACGGAGCACAACTGTAGCTGAGAATATCAATACAACCATCGATTGGAATTGCACATTTATCACCATTGCACATTGGTTTGATCTAACCGTCCCTTCCCTATCCACTGAACCTACTTACAAAACCTTATAGGCCTTGCATGTGAAAAAAATAATCTATACTGTACTTCTGAATAAATTTACAAAAAATTTTTGAGATATAATTGATTAAAAAAAAAAATACCTTTCAATATAAATACAAAATGTTACTCATATTAGTTACTTTAACTTCACTGCCATTATTTTAGATTATGCCTTTTTCTTCTCTATATTATTTTCTTATGTAAGTCAACATAGATTAGATTTTAAGATGAACATCATGTGAACTGAATGTTAACTCCATAAGCTAAAATCGCGGGAGAAAAGGTTTGTATAGTTTATATAAAATTAACGAAATTTCGTTCCAACAATAACCAAAGGTGTGATCTTTTTTTTTTCTCGAAAATTTATAGAACATGTATTAGAGGATTACGCAGGGCAACTGAATTTATTCAAAATGCAAATTGTTATTCTTTCATTTATATTAATTATTTTGACATTAGGTTCCGCCGATAAATCAGGGTTAGTCGTAAAGTAGGACTATTACAATTACACTCTATTAAACAAAACTCTTATTTTTTCCCAGAGAGCATGTATTTATTGTATTGAGAATGATATATCATTGTTTTTAATTTCTATAATGAGAAACTCTAATTATATTTGTTAAATTATGAAGGTTTCGTTTAAATAAATTATTAGAAATATATTGAAGAAATTAAATAAATTAATTACTGAGTTTTCATATTCTTTTTATTTTATAAATTATAATAATAAACTATATTTTCATTCTGCAAGGTTATTATTATTATTACTATTTGTTCAATGTTTAAACTTCTTATATGCAGACAATTACTTTGCAATAATAATAATTTTATTAATATATCATTTTTAGGAGCCAATTCAAAATCGCATGATGTATGATACGAAAAATAAATATATTTATTTCATCGGTAACACTCAATTTACAATTTCATTATAACTTTTTTTTCCTTTTTATTTATGCAATTTCAAACTCCGTTGAGTTTATTTTGCTACATGAAGTTACAAATGTTTATATAATATAATTGATGAAAATCATTTTTTATATTTTAAAATTGGTGGTTTCCATGCAGCCTATTGGCCTAGCGCCTGTCCTCCCACACAATTTTTTTCTTTCTTATTATTTATTTATTTATTAAACCAGAGTAAGTACATAGGTATTACAATAATATCAATATACATTTTTACATTACATGCGTAACCCAGCAGAGGAAGTATTTCCTGTATGCTGGTCTGGTGTCTTAAACTAACTTAAAACTAAATTGAAATATTGTCCCTGATTGTTTGTCGATCTTGTATCCCCGTAGCTAGCAGCTACGGAGTCAAGTCGACAACCACACATTATTCATGACTTTTCTTCTATCACCAATATCTAACCAACATTTGTCTTGCTGTTGTAAATGATTCCGTGGATGCGTTTCTGTCTCTTGCAAAGATGATTCTTTCGTAGCTGTTTAGTCTTGTTGGGCAGGTGAGTCCCACTGCACAGGTAACTCTGTAGTGTGGGAACATCAATCTGTGTTGGTTGGCTGAGTCACATTTACATGTTGATGTAAAAACTATGTCGTCTACTACTATGAGATCGTTGTATTTCGGGTGCTGTTCTAGAGTATACATTGAGTTTGTATTATTGCACACAAGTATTACTGCACATATTATTACATTATATAACCTATACATTTGCTGAGGACCTCTCTTTTATAAATGTTTTTCCATACCTATCATCCATCCCGCATTCGTCCAGGGTTATGCCTGTGGGGCGGGGAAAACCTATAGGCAAACCACGTGGGATAAATCCTAATTAGGAAAACCTGCTCCGGGATGGTCGGTGTATTGGAATAATTCAGTTTGGATGTCTAGATCACATTCCATAGGCTTAGACACCGAAACTATATTTATCCATACCTCCCGCTCAGTTTGTAAGAAGGCAATTTCCAAGTAGTAATCGCGCTCTTTGCTGCTTAACCTGTTTCCGCCGAAAACGCTACTCGCGGCACATCGGTCTTTGAGGGCTCATAACTAATGCTATAGGCGTTAAAAAAAATTGAGAGGGGCATATCTTTAAAGTTTAAGACATGCCCTTTACCATGGTGAATTCAAAATTGCTTCAAAATATTATTAATTATGAAAAAATGCCGTTTTATTACGTTACAAAAGTTCGGTTATTTAAAAAAAAACGTTTCAATGCTGCTATATGAATATAAAGCTAATATAAATTCCCGCGTGAAAGTAGTTAGTTTTATAAATGCAAGGAAAAGAACGCTAGCTAGCCGTACTTCAATTTCAAGGCCATAAATGTAAGCATTCTTTTCCTTGAGCGAGCGATGGAATACAACACCCTCTCCAAACATCCGATGGGGGAGGTGAACGCGCGACGACTACGAAGTGCTGACCGCCCGGCGACAACGAGGCTCTGCGAAGTCAAGGAGTGACCGGCGCTACCACGGCAAGGCGAGGGCAGCACGGCCTGGGCCTACACGAAGCGAGCGCATTTATCGGCTCTATCCGAATGTATGAGTGCGAGAGAGAAAGAGAGTGAATGAAGAGCGGGGGACGAAAGCACGCGTGCCTGCTCAACAAGTATGCTATATTGCGGCAGAGTAGTTTAAACTCCTGAACGAACAGGACGTAAAAAGGAATTATATATATACACAGAAAAAGGTATAAAGGCCACGTGCCCTCCATTAAATTTAATTTCACAATTTTCTATTCGCGTTATAAAAGTACTAAAATTTATAAACAAGGAAAAATAAAATATAGAGATATATATACATAGATAAATATTCCAAATAAGATTGAACCTATTAAATTAAACCACAAGGAATTAAAACAAAAGAAATCTATATACAGAAAAGCTATTTTTCAAGATTGGATAATTAAGCCTAATAGACAGAGAACATTAAATAAGGGAAAACACGGACACAAGCGGACTTGTATCTCCAACCTAGGCCTTTCCTTCATTGACTTTCTACCACGATCTGAAACCCAAAAAGAGAGTATCATTATTTAAAATTTACAAACCAAAAAGAAAAGGAATTCAAAAAATAATTTAAAGGTACCGATCCCAAACGTTCATAATTTGGTATGAACAGCTAAAGAAATTTATTGTAGATGCATGTAATTGGTTGCACTTCATTTATTATCCATTACTAGAAGAAGACAAAATTAAATGTAGATTAACCTACATACCTATTAATTAATTTGAATAACATATATAGATTCTCAATATAAAGTATTTATTAGAAACATATAATTAAATAAAAACCAAAAAATATATATATATTTTTTTTTTTTTTTTTTTATTTTATTTTATTTCCAGAAAATATTTACATTACATTATTATATACGAAATATACATAAGTAAGTAAATCCTACTGAGGCAAATATTATTGCCTGTGTGTAGATCTGGTACAACAGAAAACTTACAAACTAAAAAAATATTACAAACTACAAAATTCTTAAAAAAAACTATATAATGTTATGTGCGTAGTGTTAGTTAACATCGATAAAATCCATTGTAGTACATAAATAACAGTTAAATAATTTGTTAGATATATTGGTTAAGATTTAATTATTATTTTGAAATTATATTGCATCTTTTACTATAAACATTTTTAATTTTTTTTTCATTAATTGTCTACTTAAATTCATAACTTTGAGATCCTTAGATAGCCCATTAAAGACCCTTATAGCTTCATTGTAGCTATTTTTATCACTAATTCTTTTATCAGATTTAGGTAATTGAATTGTTTTGTTTCTAGTCTTGCTCGCACTGTTTATATATTTATTTCTTAATGTAGAATAATGTAAGGATATTGACTCTAACTGGAATAATTTTTTTTATTTCAAGAGGTGGATTAGTTTGAGAGAATTTATTTTTATTTATGATTTTCAATATTTTGTTTTGTGTTGATTGTATTAGTTTCATATTATTATCGTACGCACCACCCCAGGCAATTACCCCATAATTGATTAGACTATGAAAGAAAGCATAATATATTATCATTAATATTTTTGTATCCATCATATTTTTTATCTTGGCAAAGACAAAAATTAGGTATTTGGTTTTTTTAATGATATATCTTATATGCTTATCCCATTTCATATTGTAGTCGAAATACAGCCCTAAGTATTTATGACTTTCAACTCTTTTTATTAATTGCGTTCCTATTTTGATGTTTAGTGTGCCAGGTACACTATCACAGTAGTTTCCGAGAGTCATATAGACCGTTTTATCTATATTTAGCGACAGTTTATTTTGTGCAAGCCACTTGGCCACATGATTAAGGTAAGCACACATTTTTTCTTGAGCTGAGGACCACATGTTATCACTTGATATGATAACCGTGTCATCAGCATAGGACATGATTGTGTCATTTTGCATACTTCCTAGTAAGTCATTGACATAAAGTATAAAAAGTAATGGTCCTAATATAGTTCCTTGGGGAACACCCGTGGTAAATTCTTTATATTCACTTTTACAGTCTTGAATTTTTACTCTTTGCCGCCTATCTGTGAGATAGCTAGTCATCAGTTTTAAGGCACTACCCCTTACTCCATATCGTTCAAGCTTATCTAATAGAACTCTATGATTAACAGTGTCAAATGCTTTGGCTAAGTCTAGAAAAGCAACAATTATTGGTTTACTTTTATCTAAGTTTTCGTATATGATATTTGATATATAATTTAATGCGTCAGTAGTTCCCCTATTTTTAACGAAGCCATATTGTTTTTCTGATATTATGTTATGTTTTTCAAAAAAGTGGTATAATCTATTATAAATTATTTTTTCAAAAATTTTTGCAATGTTCGATATTAAAGAGATTGGTCTGTAATTATTGATATTAGATTTTTCACCAGCCTTGTAGATAGGGACTACCTCAGCATTTTTGAGCGCGTCAGGCCAGATAGATTTCACAATACATAAATTGAAGATATATTCTAAGGGCACACATATATATTCAGAGAGAATTTTCAATGATTTAGCGTTAATATTGTCTACACCTCCAGATTTATTTTTCAATGTATTGATTATTTTGTATATCTCAGCAAAATCTGTCGGACGAAAGAAAATAGATTCAGGATTCCTATCTGGAAGTTTCAGGTTATTATTATTTATATTATTTATATTAGCAAATTGAGCACTCAAATTTGGTCCTATTTTACAAAAATAGGTGTTCATAGCATTTGCTATATCAGTTTTATTTTCGATTTTTTGATTGTTATCGTATATATAATTTATTGGATTATCATGCACACTATTTCTCCCTAATTTAGTTTTAATTATGTTCCATAATTCCTTAGAGTTTCCGCTATTTCGTTTTACCATTTCCTTTTCATATTTAAATTTTGCTTCTTTAATAACTTTGTTCAATATCTTAGTGTAATTTGTATACTCTTTTTTTAGGGCTTCAGAAGTGGGATTGTTTTTCCATAAGATATACAGTGTCTCTTTAGTAGTACACGAGACTATAATAGCACTAGTAATCCAATTTTTTCTCGGAAGTTTATTTTTAAATTGTTTTTTGGTAGTGGACGCATCAATACAATTGTTTATGATGTCTATTAATGCGTTAACTGCAAGATTAGGATCCTGGATAGACAATATTGAGTACCAGTTTGAATTATTTGCAACATGTTTTAACTTGTTGTAATTAATTGATTTCATATTGAATTTCTTCGGCTGATTTATTTCTAATTTATCTATAGTTATAAATAATGGGTAGTGATCATTAAATGGATTCGTTATTTTAAATGAATTAATATTTATATTTTTAGTTTTTATATAGAAATTGTCGATGCAGGTACCTCTTTTATTATCAGATGAAGGCCTTGTTATTCCAGTAAAGCATGGCGTAAATTTATATTCCAAGAGATCATTTAAAAATTCTTGTGTTATAAGGTTATCTGTTGAGTCAGTCTTACTAAAATTTTCGTCTAATATATCAATGTTAAAATCCCCGATTATACAATGGTTCTTAGTATTTAATTGATCTCTTAGGAATTTTTTCAGGCTATGTACAAATTCATACTTTTTTATATTGTGTGATCTATAGATCGCTGAGATTCTTACAGTTTCGGTGCCAATTAATTTTATAACCGAGCTTAAGATACGTATGTTGTCGACCACTATAATTTCTGTGTGTTCAGATAGTTCATCCTTTATATACATCATAACTCCATCTGCTTTATTCATTTTACTCTCACTATAGTAACTTTTGTAACCTGATATATTGTACAATGGAGTATATTGCACATTCCAAGATTCAGTACATATAATGACACTTGGTCTTACGGCTAAACATTCAATAAAAGTTTCAAGTTTTTCAAAGTTTTGTTTTACACTTCTAATATTTACACATAAAATCAAATTTTTACCTTTATCGATACTTTTATTGAGTGTTTGTACATTACCAAAAGCTTGTTCTTTTTGTGAGATAATTTCAAAATTTAGTTGTTGTTGATCCATGTTCAAATTCAGAAAGTTCAGAAGTTGCTGAGTCTGTTGGGTAATAAATTTGTGATATGGTTCTGTTTAAATTTATTGGTGAGGTTGTGGCCGATAAATTACCAGCTGATGTTGCCGGACTGATAAAAATTCTACTTTGTCTTCTTGGTGTCGTTACGTCCGGTGATTTACCGGCAGCTGTATCAGTGTTTTGTGACTGTGATTGAAACTTTACTTTACCTACATATTTTGGAATGTGCGGTCTCACTGGATAATCTGTTTCAGCAATTAACTTCTTTATCTTGTGCAACATAACCTCGCATTTTTCGGTATCATTTACCACGTGTTTAGTATTATAATTTGTTTTATATTGATGATTACTGTACATACAATTAACACAATTGTGTTCGTTTGGGGTAGTACAGTTGATTGTGTTATGTTTTCCAGCACAATGTAGGCAGATCTTCGTATTCTTACACTTTTTACCACTATGACCAAATCGACCACAGTTAAAACACGGGGTTAAATTCAAGTCATCGAATGCTCTGCAATTTTGATAACCAATATGAACTCTATATTTATTACTCACTATTTGATTATATACTTCCGCTGGTGTTTCAATTAATATAGTGTTAATTTTTGTTTTAATGTTTTCAAATATATGTAACACTTTGCATTTGCTGTTTAGGTGTTTGAAGTTCCTTTTGTTAATATCTTGCTCTATTTCTTTAATCTCCATGTCTTCAAAATTGTCGAAGCCTGTTATTTTCATCTTGGGATTTTTAATAGATTCTCTTGTTATTTTGTAGTAGGCAGAATACTTTTGTTTTAGGATATTCTCAGTTTGTATCAAACTCTCCTCATTTATAAAGCTTATTATTGCTTCATCTTTATTCTTGATTTTTATACTTTTTGCTTGTATAGATGAATTTTTATTTATATAGTGAGCTATATATGGTTTTATATCTGGCACATATATTCCTTTATTATCATTCTGTACTCTTTTCACTATTAGTTTTTGTATCTTCTTTTCTAATTTCTTATCACTTACTACCACTTCTGCAAATGTTTTTTTGTTTTTGGTATAGTTTTCTTTGTCTAAAATTTGGTTTAGCATGAGATTATTATTGTGTACTTCTGTACTTATTTGTTTTAATAGATTTTTTTCTTCTTCAGGAAAACTTGTCAATTCTTGATTTCCTTTGATTTCCTTAGCTTTTATTAGTAGCAATTCTTCTTCAGCTTGTTTTAATTTTTGTTCTGTCTGTGCATTGGTTTTTATTAGTATTTCGTTCCTTGTCATTATCAGATCATTTTGGTTTCTCAGATTTTCTAGTTCCCTGCTGAACTGGCAGGGTTTATCCGATACGGTAACAGGCTCCTCTCCTTTGTATCCTTTCCTTACATGCGTATGTGGGCCTTGAAGGAAGAAGGAAAGCAGAGATTTTTCCTCAACACGAACACACTATAGTCATTGTAGGACAGTGGCCCATATCCACCTCATTGTAACAAACTGTTGGAAGGAAGGCTACTTGTCATTTCCTTGGAGTCAGAGCAGTCATCCAGCCGAACCCTGACAATAACAAATCACTGAAACCCGACGTAGTCCAAACCAAAGGAAGCTGAGTGCGTGGGCCTACTTAGCTCATGCTCCATCTGCACATAAATCTGAAATAAAAAGAAGAAAACACGGCCACAAAGGATCAACGAATCCTCTCGATAAACAAGAAAAGACCAAAAGGTTATACTTATCTGGCAGAGATTAAATCTCCCTTCTGTCCCCAATTATACGTTCCGTTACGAACCCACGATATTATCCTTCTGCTCCTCGTCTCCAGAGCTGTTGACACTCGCCTCACGGAAGGATTCCATCCGCGGGACCAATATACATGTATAGATCGCGGTCTATCGGCGCAATACTCTACGCGGCGGATGGCACACATAAAGGTCTGCTTGTATTGCTCGCGCGCGACTGCTGCCTTAAGAGCCAACCACGCGCGTATAACACACTGCCCGTGAGTCCACGCGTGTTACATTAGCGGTGGTTCCGTGCGATAATCAGGGTCAGGCCTATTTTAAACGATCATACTATTACGTCGAAGGCAGAAAGGTAGAGAAACAAATAATTAATTATTCACATACAAGCAAATATATATGTGTGTATAGATACACACACACACACATATACATACGTTTATATATAGAGCTTTACGAACGCGATCACACATTGTATGGGAATAAGGGACATAATAAATATTAAATAACTAGATAGTTCTTGTTCCGCATTTTCTTTAACCTCTCTCTCGTTCCCCTTTTTATATTCATACAAAATCCTCATATAGCTTAACATGTATGGGAATATTGAGCCAAAGGAATAGCACAAGTAAGGTCCCATTGTGACGGGGATGATAGATGCCCCGAGAGTGACGATCAGTAATCGGTAATTTCGAAAGAAATAATTGAAATTACGTGAGTGTCGTTTTAATTGCGACCCTTACGTAACACGTTTAAACAAAAAAAGCACGATTTTTTCCGCTCTCTTTTTTTTAAATTGAGTTTTCAAAGGCTTCCCCGTCGGCAATTGACCTGAAATCTTTTTAATCGGTGGAATAAATGTCTGAACTTTAACAATCCATGATTCAAAGATCGATTTTTTGCCTTAGTATTTTCAAAATGGTGCCCGAACCACAAAATTTTTGCAAATGCATTCATGATTTTTTTACACGAAAACTATGAACTTATGGAGAAAGTGCCAAGAGTGAAAAAGTTCTTAAAATTACTCAAAGAATTCACCAAAATGCACATAGAAAATATCTAAGAATAATAGTATATTACATACCTAGGCCGGTAAAATAAGAAATGTCTCAGATCACATGTAATTGTCGGCCGAGGCGAAGCCGAGGTTGACAAACATGTAATATGAGACTTTCTTTTTTATCGGCCAAGGCGTGTATACTATTTTTCTGCCCGACGGCGCCGGAAAGCGGCAACTTTGTTTCGCGCAGCGGCAGTAAAGTTGTTCCTTTCCGGCTGGAACACAGAAAAATGTTTTTAGAATTAGTCAAAGAATACATGAGAATTTTTTCAGAGTGGTTTGAGCAATTTTTTCAATTTTACAAAAAGTTAAAGAATTAAAAAATTTGCAAAATTAAAAAGTTTTCTCGAAAGCCATTGAAAAAGTTTAGATGCATTCTTTGAGTAATTTTAAGAACTTTTTCACTCTCGGCACTTTCTCCATAAGTTCATAGTTTTCGAGTAAAAAAATCATGAATGTATTTGCAAAAATTTTTCGGTTCGGATGCCATTTTAAAAATACTAAGGCAAAAAATCGATCTTTGAATCATGGATTGCTAAAGTTCAGACATTTATTCCACCGGTTAAAAAGGTTCCAGGTCGATTCCCGACGGGGAAGCCTTTGAAAACTCAATTTAAAAAAAGTGAGCGGAAAAATCGTGCTTTTTTTTGTTTAAATGGCATTTTTTCATAATTAATAATATTTTGGAGCAATTTGGGTCCACCATGGGAAAGGGCATTTTTTGACGCCTATAGCATTAGTTATGAGCTCCCAAAGACCGATGTACCGCGAGTGGTGTTTTCGGCGGAAACGGGTTAACTCTTTGCGGCGCACATTTTTTAAAACGATATTTTTTGGCCTAAATTGTTACTGGATTTGTAGATTTTCAAATTTTGACTTCAGATTCGTAATTAGCGACCCCAAAAACCCCCTAGAAATACATTTTGATGATTCTAAGTATAACAGCAATTCCAAAGCCGATTTTTTTTATGAAAAAATTGCCATTTTCTTGCCCTTCTTGCTTATTATAAAAAAATGGCAAAATAAAAGTATAATTTTGTATTGGTATATGTTCATTGACATCTCAGACAGCTAAAAAAGCAAAAAATCCCATGTAAAACTTTAATTTTAAACGCTATATACACAAAATCCTGATTTAGGTTAGGTCGCGGTAGTAAGTATACTTCGGTGGGTTAACTTCCGTGATCGGCCGAGGTGGTGATTGCGCTACCTGCCAAACTGTCGGTTAATCATTTTCTGTATTATATTTCTTATATTAAGGGTAATTTTTCTAACAATTAAAAAAATTTTTATCTAACGAAATTTCTTTAATGATGAGTTGAAATAGTCTGGGAAGGTCCTCGGAATCGATAAACATCTGGAACATTAGCGGTTTTAAATCTCTTTCTACATTTGAATAATAATGTGATTACTATACTTAATATCATAATCAATAAAATGGTATATATAATATAAGAATTAATTGATGTTTGTTTACCGCGTTCTTTAATTTCTAAGATTATATTTGACATTTTAGACAAATGGTTAAGTCTATTACTAGCTACATTCAAGTTGTCTAAATTAAGATTTTCCACATGTATGATCTGCGATTCAAGTAGATCAGTCATATTCATTAATTCTGTATTATAATAAGTTGATATATTAAATGATGGTACAAATGAAAGGTAGTTATTTTCATTAATATTTTGTGGCTCTAGAATAGTTGTTCGTGTATACCCGGTACAATTATTTGATAATATCATAATCCCAGAGTTTTTTAGTTGTATATTATGTTCCATACCTTCATTTGGACAGTATATATTGATAGGACTTACATTATGTATAATATAAAGCCAGTGATTTTTATTTGTTAGTTTATATATAATGTTTTGGTGTAATTGTAGTATTCAAACATCATAATCTTTAGGAATCTTAGAATTGAAAAAAAAAAGTTTGATTTCACAGAATTCGTGAGTGTTGCTTATGTAAATAGTTTTTAATAGTTCGCAAACCTATAAGCTTTTAGTCAATTTACAATTATTTAAATTTTCAAGCGAGGAATACTGAACTTTAGTTTTAGAAACAGCTAAGTAATTTATCGATGGCTGTATGAATATATAGATATCATTTGACTGACGAACTGGAATTGGTAATAGTTTGTACAACTTAAAAACATCTTCTGTAACTAATGGATTTGATATTATAAAAAGTAGTCTATTGCCCAGATAAAAAGTTTCAATATCAATTAAATTCAAAATTTTATTACTATTTTCCACTTCTAAAGGAAACGGAAATTTTAAACCTGTTGGTAGGTATTTTAGACTTGTTACTAATTCCATTATTAGTTGCGTTGGCGTCATGATTTTTGGATGCAGTATATTCTTTTTAGCATATAAAATAGCATTCATTAAAGTAGAAATTTTGTTGTTTCAAGCAAGAGTAAGATATGTTAGATGAGACAACATACTTTCTCGTAATAGAATAGTAAAAGATGAAAGTCTAATAGTTTGACTTTCATTTTTAATATTTTTTATATTTTTACTTAAAACTTCTTGCATCTTCTCTAAATTTGTGACTGTCTCGTTAACATTTTTTTTTTGTTTGCCATTTGAACAACTTGAATATGAGACCGTAATAGTTCCACTGATTCCTCTTGTTTTTTTTCTATTTTATTTATTGCTTCATTTATACGTTGTTTATCTATATAATCGTTATCCTTCATTTGATGGAAATTAAAGGTAAACGGTAGTATATTAAATATATTCCTTTTATTTCTTTTATCTTCAACGAGTTCTTTTAAGTACATTTCTTGTGATTTTATTTGTGGGATTAAATGATCTAATACATGCATAGATTTATTGCACATAAGCAACAAAGTTTCAGTACAAAAATCTGATGTTTCAATATAAGCATCTTCTATTAGTCACAGTTTTAAATGAATATGTTCCATATTTAAGTAACTAACCACTTTCCAAATGCTTTTATAAAATTGTAGATTTTCGACGTAATCATAATGAATTCCTGGTAGGTATTGAAACTCGGTAATTTCAAAATTTTTGTTCCAATTCCCACTTAAAGCAGTGGAAAAGAAACCAAAGTAAACACTGTTGAAAAGACACACACAATCATAAGATATTACTCATTTTTTTCGTCAATATAAAATTAATGCAATCAGTAATAAAACAACAAACCATATATAAATTAAAATATATATTCAGAATATAGAAAATAATGTTGTAGTTTCTAAATCATTTCCTTGAATAACAAATTCATATTTAGCGATTTTAATATCATAAAATTTAAAAATAGATGTTTAAGTGTCAATTAGTCTTGATTTTAAAATTATAATGATGAAAACTTAAATGACAAATATTACTTCACAAATTAATCTTTGCTTTTTTTTTTCAAATAAGTAAATTTATCTTTTTGAAATACGTAAGAGGTCTTCGAATCAATTAGGTCTTTCATTCCGTTTTATATACAATATACCGTAATTTGTTTACAATTTCGTATTTCTTATAACTTTTGTCAAACTATTATATTGCAGAAAAATGTAGATATTTATAGTAATTTTACCCGGAATAAATTTTGAAATAAAATTTTTTGTTTATTTTGCAACTAAATATTTAAACAAAACTAATATTTTCTGTAATATAAGACTCATCTCAAATTCAACAGCCTGACTATAGTCATATCACCGATCATTTCGGAATTTAAGGATGTAAATCTTCTCTTAAATGATTTAACACGTATTTTTTTGTTTTTCGATTGTACTAAAATTGCATCCAATCTGCAATGCTCAAAATTTCTTACCGAATTCTGACTTTGAAATTATTTTCTTGGGATATTAGTTTTAAACTTTTTAAAGCTTTTAATTGCATAATACATTGTGTTACTCAGTTACAAGCCTTCTTTCAGCTCCTAAAACATTTTGTTACGGCCTTTCTTCAATGCATGTTCAATGTAACATGTAAGATGTCCTTGTAACACGAAAAAAAATTTCTTGTCCGATATCTACCATATTAATAATCAAAGGTAGAAAAACACGACCTTCGGTCGGCTCTTTTCTACCATTGATTATGAATTTTGCCGATATCGGACACGAATTTTTTTTTTCGTGTTACAACGGACATGTTACATGTTACATTGAACGCGCATTGAAGAAACGCTGTTAAAGTTAAGAAATGTATGAACGCAATAGTGAATCGAGATAATGTAAATTTTCCTTTGGAGTGAGAAAAGAAATGTCCGTGCCTTATTATTCAATCTTTTCAAATTATGATTCATTACCATCATAATGCATTCTTGGATAAGTATTTACGCCGCCTATCATCCCTAGCGAAAAAAATAAATGCTAATAACTGTTAACAACTGTTATGAACTGTTAGGAAATGTTATAAACTGTTAGAAACTGTTATAAACTGTTATAAAAAGTTTGGTTTGAGATGCGTATTCCTATTTAAAACAGTTTTTAACAGTTATAACAATTCATAACAGTTCATAACAGTTTATAACAATTGCTTACAGTTACTCACAATTTCGTTAAATACAAACGAAGGAACGCGGAGAAATTATTAATAATTTCTTAACAATTTGTAACAGTTACTCGCGATTTCGAATAGTTTGTAACAGTTATTTACAGCAATCGAGTCCGGAATTCCTTTGCAGTTTCGGACACGCTTCTCATCGAGTACGGAAATGCTTTGCACTTTCGGACTTCCGGCTTGAGGATGATAAAGGAATTGTTATAAACTGTTAGAAATTGTTAAATACTGTTATAAATTGGAATACGCATCTCAAACCAAACTTTTTATAACAGTTTATAACAGTTTATAACAGTTTTCCACGAAAATCATTTTTGCTAGGGATCACAAAAAATTTTTTAAAATCGGCTTTTTAAGAAAAATGCACTTTATATTTTTTTTCTCTTACCATGGTCAAAATTACAGTATCCGACAAACATGGTTTGGTAGGTATTTATATCCCCTATAAATAAAATAAAATTCATGAAAAGAACAAAATTTTGAGGGTGATTTTTCGGATTTTAACCTCTTCCCATACGATTTATTTTAATAAAATTGCAAACTTTGTTTCTTTCAAAGTATATAATAATTAAATTCAACATTCT
Source organism: Torymus aiolomorphi (assembly GCA_036365515.1). Lineage (NCBI taxonomy): Eukaryota > Metazoa > Arthropoda > Insecta > Hymenoptera > Torymidae > Torymus > Torymus aiolomorphi. The sequence goes on along the minus strand of CM070877.1, from coordinate 94,633,961 downwards.
TAATGAATAAAACCGACTGGTATTAGCTGTATTTCACCTGAGGAATTTAATGCAAACGATATTTAAAAAAAACATTTAAAAAGTGCATTTTTTTGTAAATGCATCTTTCATGCATTTTTTATTTTTATCCAATTATCATTACAGGAGATGAAAGAGGACGTTAAACTGAGTAAAAGAGCGTATAGTTTACTCAAGACCTTAAAAAACTTGTGAAATGATAGCAATTTGACCTTGAAAAACAAAATTTCAAACTTACGATTCTATGAAAGATTTTGAACATTGCAAACCGGATGCAATTTTAGTGCAATCGAAAAATAAAAAACTATGTGTTAAATCATTTTAAGAGAAAAGTAACATTCGTGAATTACGAAAATGGTATGGCTATAGTCGGGTTCTTCGATTTGAAATGGATTCGATCTAAAATATAATATAAGAGGCATGAATAAATCTAATATTCTGTTTTTCATTTTTTATATTTTTGGATAAAGGGAATGAAACACTTCATAAAAACATTTAAATTGATTCAAAATAAAACAATAATTATGCCAACATAATTAATTGAAAAATCTAAAATTAATTGACGTTATGGAAACATATATTTATTCAAAATGTTAGTATTAAATAAGAAAACTATATTTTACAAAATAGTACGTTGCAAATTCAAAATAATATGCACAAATTAATAATAAACATTATTTGCTAGATAGTATGTTGCACAATTTTACAAATATACGTGGAGAGAATTATCCAATAAAAATTACCATGATTGTTCAATTAATACAATCAACGCGTAAAACAACTTTTATAAACCATTTTAATCGCAGTTTCACGTTTAACGAACAATTATACTAATTATTACCACACGATTCTCTCCATGTTTTAACGGTAATCTACGAAATAGACATATTATAACTAGATATGGATAAGGAAAAACCCACACGCACACACATGTGGCACGCATACAACACACACACACATCGAGTCTGAAGTTGGCAGGCAGATGCCAGCAGATAACTACTCTGACCAACTGGTCAGAGTAGTCATTTCGCTATAAAAAAATAAGCCTGTTTAAACTGTAGATTTTTGTAGGTGTATTAATAACATTGCAAAATTTCAGAAAATAAACAACCTTACTTTTCTATTTCTTCCACTTTATTTTTAAGTTTCAACTATGTGCTGGAGTGAAGAAATATTTGAAGGCCTGTAAAAATAAAACTAAGCCCGTTCAATCGATGGAAATTTTGTTAAACATTCAAAGACACATAAGACGTAACACGAAGCTGTTTAAAAAATGATTTGATTTATAGCTTTACTTTTATTTACGAGGGTCATTTGATAAGTACCTAGCCTACAAATGAAAACACCAAAATTTTACAAAAAATAAAATTTATTTTTCAATGTCTCTTTTAGTTGAATACACTTGGTCCATCGGTGTTCCAATTTTTTTAACCCCGTTGAAAAAAATGTTTTCTCTTGGTTTGCAAAATAGGCCTCCGTGGCGGCGATTATTCCGTTATTGGAGTGGAATCTCTTCCCGGCGAGCGAATTTTTTAGGTTCGGAAACAAAAAAATGTCGCACGGAGCCAAATCTGGAGAATACGGTGGATGGGGCAGCAGTTCGTAGCGTAATTCGACCAATTTAGCCGTGGCAAGTGCAGAAGTGTGAGCCGGTGCATTATCGTGGTGGAAAAGCACTTTCTTTTTAGACAAATGGGGCCGTTTTTCTTCTAACACGGCATCAAATCGGCTCAATAGTTCGGCGTAGTACTGTCCTGTGACCGTTTTGCCCTTCTCCAGATAGTCAATAAAAATCACACCTTGAGAATCCCAGAAAACAGTGGCCATCACCTTTCTGGCCGACGGGACCGTCTTCGCCTTCTTCGGAGCAGGTTCACCGGGTAAGGTCCACTGTTTTGACTGCTCCTTGGTCTCTGGAGTATAGTAGTAAATCCATGTTTCGTCGACGGTCACGTGACGACGCAAAAACTCTTTTGGATTGCGATTAAACAGCTCCAAACACTGCTCTGAACTGGCCACACGGATGCGCTTGTTGTCTGCAGTCAGCAAACGCGGCACCCACCTTGCTGACAGCTTCCTCATGCCTAAAATCTCATGTAGGATATGCCACACGCGTTCTTCTGAGATGCCTACTATCGCAGCTATCTCGTGCACCTTTAATCGGCGGTTTGACAAAACGATATCGTGTATATTTTTCACGTTCTCCTCCGTAGTGGCTGTTTTCGGAGCACCTGGGCGTGGATCATCAAAAACCGACGTACGACCACGTTGAAACTCGTTATACCAAAATTTAACGGTCGCCATCGAAGGAGAAGCATCCCCATACACTGCATCCAAGCGTTCTTTAATTTCACTGCGCGATTTCCCTTCCAAAAACAAGAATCGAATCACCGACCGATATTGTTCTTTCTCCATTTTTTCAACAATCAACGGACACATTTGCTTTCACACGCTCTCAAAAATAAACTACAACTCCGATCCGGCTGAAATTTCGTCTGTAACCGTTTACAGGAAGATACTGCACTGTAGTATATTTCTGGTGCGATAGTGGCACCATCTGGCGATGAGGCTAGGTACTTGTCAAATGACCCTCGTAAATATTGTTATCTAAGTTTGGTTAAACATTAGATTTTTGCAGGTACACTAGCAAAAACAAAATCAGTTTTTTACAATAATTAATGTGTCTCTAAATGCGTAAATAAATTTTGAGAAATTGAACAGGCTTGCTTTAACTTTTACAGGCTTTCAAATAATTCTTGATTCCAGCAGGCAGTTGAAAGTTAATAATAAAATGGAATAAGCAAAATACTAAGGGTATTCATATTTGAAATTTGGCAATATTTCGTTCCTACTGATATGTGTACCTATAAAACACCAGAAATTCAACAGGCTTACTTTTGTTTATGACTTTTTTTAACATTTATCTAACAATAAATAAACAAATAAGTCTATTTACTTATTGTAGCTTTTTTATTTTACTTTTAATATGTCTTTCAATGCATAAACGAATTTTCAGAAATTGAAGAGACTTAGTGTTTTGGTTATGCATTTGCAATATTTAATAAATAATAGAGAAACAAATAAGTCTATTAATTTTTTTCGTGTCGTTCTTACGTTACTGTACTTACGTCCATGAATGCATTAACAAATTCTCAAAAATTTGCTATTGGCATCTGGCTACCAACTTCAGTCTTATTTCGTATTTGAATTTAAATAAAGAAAAATTGTGTTTTATTTATGATGAATTGAACTATACCTTAATATTATACTTGATCTTAACTTATACATTTGACAAATTTAATTATAGTTTGAGAAAGAAAAATCTAAAAACCTCACTCACGTGATGCGTTCACTACAATGTTCGAGACGATTCTCCCTATGTCGCGTCGTCGTCTTCATCGTCAGTTCACTTTTCTTACCATCAAAGGAGGGAGAATAGTAGAGGGTGGGGCTACAGTGAAATTTTAACAGCTATTGGTGGAAAGTTTAGGCTCCACCGATATGGTCATTGTCTTGTAGAAGAGCGCATATGGTTGCGTGGATGGCTAATTAGAGATAGACAACTGGTCATCAGCTCCAGCCGGAATAACGATTTCCCCGATTTAATCATATTTACACTTTTCACGCAACGGGGTATACATCGAGACGGCGGTTGATAGGCATTCGACGCCAAGATGATTGTATCATAGGTCTTAAAGGTTTAGAATTGGGTTTAAGCGGTGAGAACTATTAAGCGAAGGATGATTCAGAAAGATATAAAACTATTTGTGTTTAATTAGGATAGACAACCAGAAAAGGTCTTTTAATCAGTGCAGTGAGGAAAATATTTTACGATACATGCCCGTACCGCAGGGATAACCCTCAAAGGAATTAAAAGAAAATAGGGAAAATATACGTTAGGCGAGACCGGGTCTACTTAGACAAATTTTTACATTTTATTTTTTTTTTACAAAAAAAAAACTATAAATTTAATGAATATAACTTTTTCAATATTTCAAAGTAAGTACTCCATCGAGAGAATATTTATGATTTTTTTCAAACTTGTAGGATGACCTCAAAAAAGCTATAATCAATTTTTTAACCGGACGGTTTTTGCCCAACCGGACCCACAAGCGGGGTAGGTTGACCCAGGATCTGGGATTAACTCACCGACGATAAATCTTCGAATAAAATACAAGAATTAACGTTATTATTATATTAAATAAACATTTAAACTCGGGAACATGAAATTGAACATATAATAAATAATTAAACAACACAATAAGCTATATAATGAGCGAACATCTATGGCAGAATCCATCTCAAATCAGACAGCCCGCGTATGCCTATTTCACCTATCATGTTGAAATAAAAATATTTATGTTCTACTCGAAAAAATATTTTACACGGGTTTTTTTATTTTTTTGTTTCATCAAAATTTCATGCGTTCAGCGATACCGAAAAATTCCGAGAAAATTCTTTCATTGAGAAAAAAAATTTTCAATGTGATTTTCAGACTGCTATTGTTTCAGCAGTTTTTCAAGCTTTTAAACGTGTAACACATAATTTCACTCAGTTTTGAGCCCTCTTTAACGGCCTTAATGTCATTTTCAAAAAAAAATAAAAAATCCACGAGCTATGCACTTTTTACTGAAAAATTCATTTTAGAGAAGTGCCTTTTTCTCGAAAACCCCATGTTTTTTTTGCACAATTTTTGTTGTCGTGATAGAGGACGGTAATGCCTAGCTAGACGTATTTGTGAGATTCGGTACTTTTTTCCTGGGATAGCGATCACTAATGAGATAACACACAAACAAATTTTTCACGCTTAACGCTTATATATAGTCAATGATATTAGAGTCAATGTAAAGGTATTTATCTTTGTGCGTATGTAATATACATGTACATGCGCCTACTTATAGGAGTATATGTACTAGTACATTTGTCCGCTAGATGGATATGGTTTGACTTAACATTTACAAAGAAAAGTTCGGTTTCTGCTATATATCACACATCTCGTCTTATTTAAAACCATCATCTTTTGGAAAATTATTACATATTTACACCTTATCAACTCAACTACGATGTCTCAATATTACTCAACAGAGAGAATCAAATGTGCAGACTTTTTAGACAAACACAAACAAATTATTTACAAATCTAGTTCCGTACGTTTAAAACAACTTGAGAATCTTGCTCATCCATTGAAGCACCTCTATCCTCATTTACCTTTGACACCTTCTACATATCTGTGTCAACATTGTTACAATCGTGCTTTAGAATTGGTGAGTAGTACTGACAATGAATTTATAACGGATAATGAAGTTACCGATAACGTAGTTGATAGAGATGAAGATTTTTTACCAAGTACTCCAGAACGCATTGAAGAATTTAATAATGAAATAAGTACATCTTTCTTAGGTTCTGTATCGCCTCTTAAAAGAAAAAATCTTATACATGAAAAATCAATTGAAAATTACGTAACAAAGAAGAAAAAAAAAATACTTTCAACATTGTCTAATACCCTTGATGTGAAGTTGAACAATGTTTATGACGTTTCTATAACAGCAAATGAATCAACTGTATGCCATTGTACAGAATGGATACAAAATCTTGGTCTAGCCTTGCAAAAGTGTTCTACGGTATCAGAAAAAATAAAAATTCTGACTTTGCTACCTTCATCCTTTACAAAACATGAAATTTTATCTTTATTTCCAGAAATAACAATGTATATGATCAACAAATCGAGAAATCTTGTTAAAGAAAAAGGAATTTATTCAGAACCAGATGCATATTCAGGCCATCCGATTGATGAAAACATGGAAAAAATTGTTATGGAATATTATTTAAATGATGATTTTAATTGTTCAAGACAAAGTCCTAATAAATGTGACGTTGTTACAATTAAAGTTAACAATAAAAAAGAGAAAAAAGTTAAGCGTTTTCTTACTCGAAGTTTAAAAGAGACGTATAAAGTATTTAAAAATGATTATCCAGAATTGAGAATTGGAAAATCGAAATTTTATAGTTTGCGACCAAAGTATGTCTTACTTAGCCCCATCAAAGAAGTTTGTCTCTGCATCTATTGCGCAAATTATGATTTATTTCTTACGAGCTTAATTAATTTTAGAGGGAGTAACGTCACAGAGTTGGATGAAAGTCGGTTACAAATAATAAATGCAACAATGTGTTCTGAGCCATCTGATTTATGTTATTTACAAGAATGTAAACTATGTCCAGGGATTAAGGGAATTACGTTTCATGTTTTAAAACTGCAAGATGTAGAAGGCACAGAAGAAATTACATATGCTTTGTGGGATAATGGAAACCTGATTAAAAAGACACTATCAATTTCTGCTTTTAAAGATGAACTTTCGGTTTGGACCATGAGGGTTAGTACTCACATGTATGTAAAAAATATACAACGCAAAGCTATAAAAACAGAAAGAGAAAGTGCTAAAAAAGACTCACATCATTTAGTTCTTCAAATAGACTTCGCTGAAAACTGGGCTGTGATTCATAATAAAGCTGTTCAAGGAAATCAATGGGTTAATGATCAAATTTCTATTTTCACAGCAGTCTCTTATCAAGGGGATTCGACACAAAGTTTCGCAGTTATAAGTGATGACCGAAAACATGATTCAGCGTATGCTTTGCTAGCAGTACAAAAAATTATAAAATTCTTGAAAGAAAATTGTTGTGATTCAATTAAAAAAATTACCATCGTATCAGACGGCGCTGCGAGTCACTTTAAAAATCGCTTTCAATTAGATGAACTAAAACGAGCACCGTGTGATATAAAATGGTTGTTCTCTGCTACTGGGCACGGCAAAGGAGCTGTAGATGGTGTGGGTGGACTTATAAAGCATTATGCTACTTCGCATAATCTTCGAGAGCCCCTTGAAGAAGCTATTCAAAACGCAAATGATTTTGCAATACATGTTCAAAAATATACTGATGCTATTAAAATAATACATTTACAAGATGCTGAAATAGAACAATTCAGAAAAGAAAAAATATTGATTGGCTTACAACTCCAAAGTATCCTGGAATTCAAAAACTCATATATGGGTTAAAAAACATGTGACGATAAAATACATTGTTTGACAGCAAAGACCGCTGATCGTCCGCTTACTGAATTAAGAACAATGAAGCAGAAAAACAAAGGTAGTAAAATAGGTATACAAATGAAAAAAAGGTATAAAAATAAAAAATCAAAAAGACGCAAATAACAAATAAATACATAGTTATGTGTACCTGTATATTACATACACACAAAGACAAATACCTTTACATTGACTCTAATATCATTGACTATATATAAGCATTAGGCGTGAAAAATTTGTTTGTGTGTTATCTCATTAGTGATCGCTATCCCAGGGAAAAAGTACCGAATCTCACAAATACGTCTAGCTAGGCATTACCGTCCTCTATCACGACAACAAAAATTGTGCAAAAAAAACATGGGGTTTCCGAGAAAAAGGCACTTCCCTAAAAAATGAATTTTTCAGTAAAAAGTGCATAGCTCGTGGATTTTTTATTTTTTTTGAAAATGACATTAAGGCCGTTAAAGAGGGCTCAAAACTGAGTGAAATTGTGTGTTACACGTTTAAAAGCTCGAAAAACTGCTGAAACAATAGCAGTCTGAAAATCACATTGAAAATTTTTTTTCTCAATGAAAGAATTTTCTCGGAATTTTTCGGCATCGCTGAACGCATGAAATTTTGATGAAACAAAAAAATAAAAAAACACGTGTAAAATATTTTTTCGAGTAGAACATAAATATTTTTATTTCAACATGATAGGTGAAATAGGCATACGCGGGCTGTCTGATTTGAGATGGATTCGGCCCTATAAAAGATCCAACTTTCATTAGCACTATTTCTATAAGGCTCTGTTGGGTTTTCTGTGTTATATCAAACCACTTTTATCTAGTAATGAAGTGATTATATGAACGGCGAGCTCAGAGCTTGATTAGGGGGGGAGGGCTAGGGAGGTTACAATTAGTGCTTTATGCAATAAAAACCCGCTGCTAATTCATTGGCACGTAGCTTCCTCCAAATTAATGTATTTTTCCTATATGTATAGTATATATTTTAAATATAAAATATGTTTATCCATTATACTTTTTTTTCAATAATTTAATAATTCACTAATATTTAAAAAATTGCATATTTTCTTCTTATTATTGAAATTATTTGTTATTTCATAGTTATTTTATTTGTTTAAGACACAAATAATTATTTTTAATATTAATTTTTTTGACATGATCAGCCGATAAAGCAGGATTAATTATAAAATATGAGTATTACACCATCTTCATAAAAAACAAAAGCAAATAAAATATTATGTAAACACAAATATCAGTGGCAGGTAATAAAAACATTTACATTAATTTCTAAAGGTAAAATGAGTATACATAAAATTATATGCCCATGAAACATAAACGTTTCAACTTTAAAATTTTTATCTCAAAATTGAGAGAGGGTAATTCTTACTATATTCACTTCATAAATCGCGATTATTCGAAAAATTAGTTCAAACTCAAAAAAATTTACCAGCGTATCTGACTAATTTCATATTTCTACAGAGCTCGCTGTAAATTTACCTCAATAAAAAATAGAAGCAAGTAAACAACACGCGAGTGTATCGCGCGCCATTTCCATTTTCTAGTAACATATACATAAAACCGTTCCCGAAAAATTACGATTTAAAAAGAGGGCTAAAACAATTTGAACAGTTTTAACCTCAAATATCTCTGAAATTTATAAACTAATTAATTCTTTTACCCTAAAAACTCATGTAACATCGTATATTGTGTGACAAGGGCGTAAAGTGGGTCTTTTTATACCGAGTGTGGGGTTGCAGTACGAGTCGAAGGTGAGCTAGTACGAGCCGAAGGTGCGTTTGCGAACCGAAGACGAGTACTGTAACCACACGAGGTCAAAAAACCCACTTAGCCCTTGATTTTTGCGATTTTTCAAAATATCGATGATTTTCTTAAACATTCTTGAAAACTCCATTCAAAAACAACAGCGGGCGCTTTTCGATTTTTTACCGCCCGCTACTGCGATCAGTGGGCGCTTTTCGATTTTTACCGCCCGCTACTGCAAGCAGCGGACGCTTATCGATTTTTACCGTGCGTTACGGCGAGCAGCGGGCGCTTTCGGTTCTATTAACAGGTTCAAAAAACGCGAAAATCGTGCTTGCGGTACAAAAAATAATATACAAACTCTACATCTCCGTCAAATTTCAAAATAATTTAATTTTACTCTACTTATTGTGCGACATAGAAAGTCATTTCCAGAAATACCAAAATTTTAAATATCAAATATTTCAAAAACTTACCATATAATCTGGATGAAATTTGACATAAATATTGCCTATATCGCATACGAAATAATCTATAAATTTGAGAAATTACGATTATGAAAAAACGTAAAAATTTTTAACCCTATTATTATTATTATTATTAATGATAGGAGTTGGGGTACGTTAAGTAGCCTCCAGACGCATGAGTAATCCCTTGGCGTCCCTCAGTTTCCGGGGAATTCAGCCCATTGCCTTCTCATAAAATTGAAGGATTCTTTTGGCGTCCCTCACCTCGATGTTATTTGCCAGTGGAAACGGGTCACCTAAGTACAGGCGCCTCCTCTCCACTAGTGCAGGGCATTCGAGAATAACGTGCAATGATGTCTCATCCTCCTTTCCACAGAATCTGCAAGTCGGGTCTTTCTCAAGTCCCATCGTGTGTCTGTGTTTCCGCAAAGTACCATGTCCGGTTATGATCCCTACCATGGCCTTTGCGTTTTTCCTACTCAATGCGAGTATTTGCTTTGCCCATCCCTCCATCTCTGAATCCTTGATGAAGGTTTTGGCTGTTCGGCATCCCTGGGCGTTTTTCCACGCCTCCGAATGTTTTTTAGCGACCTATCTGTCAATTTCCGCGTTGATTACTGTGTCACATATTCCAGTTGCCGGTTCTGGACCCGTTAAGATCTCCTTCCTCGCCTGCCTGGCAAGCCTGTCCGCTATTTCATTTCCTTTTATTCCTGCGTGGCCCGGCAGCCAGAAAATGCTTATTGAACGGCTATCTGCCAGCCGATTCAGAGTCCGGTAACAGTCGTACACTAGCCTCGAGGTAGTTGTGTACGCTCTAAGAGCCTCAATGGCGCTCCTACTATCTGTGCCGATATGTAGGTGCCCTTTACCGCTCTCCGCTTCTGCCCAGAGAGCGCAGTTCAGCACCCCTACCAGTTCAGCTTGTAGTACCGTCGTGTACCGCCCCAGTGGAAAGGTGCAGCTCCTTCTCCCCCTGCGGCGGTAGACTCCGGCAACTGTTCCCTCTACCCCTTTGGATCCATCCGTATACCAGATTTCACCATTGGCTGGTAGCTTCTCCCGGCCCATTGCCCAATCAGAACTCTCCGCCAGGCTGATCCGGTATTTTCTGTCGAACATAAATGCCTTGATCATCTTATCGCGGGGCATCTTGAAGACGCCTCCGGACTTCAGGACCTCTGGCATCTTGCCCTGGAGGTTCTCCCCAGCGTCCTTGCTGACCCTGAGCATTCCTCTTGCAGCAGCAGCAGCAATGGTCAGGTGGAGAGGCTCCATACATAGCGCAGCCCCTAGAGCAGCTGTTGGCGTAGACCTGCCCGCTCCAGTGATGCACCGTAGTACCAAGCCTCTCAACCTTCCCAGCTGACCTTCTGCTGTTTTCAGATGCGTTCTATCCCACCAAACCATCGCCGCATAGGTAAGTCGGGGCTTTAGAATTGCATCATACAGCCACTTCATCGCTACTGGTTTTAATTCCCAGTTCCTGCCCATGGTCCTTCGCAGTTGCCATAGGGCCGCGATGAATTTCCGGCACTTTACCTCTAGGTGTCTTTCCCATGTCAGCTTGCTATCCATGGTGACTCCTAGATATTTGACCTCTTTGGATAGCTTGAGTGCCTTCCCATTGAGCGTCAGTTGACAGGTTCTATACCATTTATATTTCCTGATGAACACCACGACCTCTGTTTTGTCTGGGTTGACCCCAAGGTTCGTGCTCCTACACCAGTCTTCTACAATCCGTAAGTCCCCCTGTGTGAGTTCTATGACGGTCTGTAGGAAGGGTCCGCGCCTTATGATCTATATGACATCAGCGTAACCCACTACCTGACATCTCTGCTCACTAAGGTTTGTTAACAGATTGTCCACTACCAGGCACCATAGCAGGGGCGACATAACTCCCCCTTGCGGGCAGCCAGAGGAGACATCGCCCCTTACTGTAGTGTTGCCTTTGGTCACTTCTAGTTGCCTGTTTCCGAGCATATGGATCGTCGAGTCTACTAGCATTGTAGGCACTCCAAACCTCATCAGGGCATCCCTAATGACGCCTCTTGAGGTATGATTGAACGCCCCTTCTATGTCCATGAAGGTGCCGACAGCAAAGCCTCCATTCTCCAACTGGGGCTGAATTAGCTGTATCACCCTTTGCAAGGTCTCCGTGGACATCCCCGCCCTGTATGCGTGTTGACTCGCATACAGAATCTTGCCTCCTAACGTCACATCTCTGATATATCTATCGATGAGTCTTTCAGAGGTTTTAAGCAAGAAGGAAGTCAAGCTTATAGGACGGAAATCCTTCGAAGAGGTATATCCGCTTTTTCCTGGTTTCGGTATGAACACCACCCTCGCCCTTTGCCAAGCGGCGGGCACGTGTCCAAGCATGAGGCTCGCCTTGATCACCTTAATCAGGGGTCCAACTAGGACATGCTCCGCCTTCTTCAGGTGCACAGGGTATATCCCGTCCGGTCCAGGTGACTTGTATGGTTTAAAGGAATTTATGTCCCATTTGATTCTCTCCGGGGTCACTATCTGGTTTGCCAGTTTGCGGTTCTGGCGCCATATCGGCGCCCTGAGCCGCCTCCTGCTCGCCTCATTTTCCTCCTTCTGGATCGGCTCTTCCTTATTGCTCTCAGTAAAACTGGGAAAGTGTGCCTTTATCAGGCGTTTCAGAGTCTCCTCATCTGATGTGGAGAAACTGCCATCCGGGAGCTTTAGAGAGCCAAGGACTGCCTCTGGATTGCTTGACAGCATTTTGTTCAGCCCGGCAGCCTCGGCCCCTCCTTCAACTTCCTCGCAAAAGGAGGCCCACTTCATCTGCTGGGCCTTCCTAATTTCTTCTCTGTATCGATCTCTCTCCCGGTTATATTCCTGCCAGCAGAGAGGGTCGTTACGTTTCCTGGCTTTCCTAAGGAGGGCTCTCGTCCTCTCCCTGAGGGCAGCCAGGCCTTTGTTCCATCATCTAACTTGGCCTCTAGGTCTGAGTTTCGTAAATTGACAGTTGTTGTGGTAGGCATTCAGTATCTCGTCCTTCAGCATATTGGCGGCCGCATCTAACGTGGGTACGTCGTCAATTACTTTAGGGAAATCTCTAAGGGCTTCGTCGAGATCTGCTGAATAGTTGACCCAGTCCGTGTCTCTGGGATTTCTTTTCCATTGGGGTCTCTCGGGCGTACCCGCCACTACATCGAACCTGATCTGTTCGTGGTCTGATAGTGATGGTTCGTCCGACACCCTCCAATTGGCAATCCTGTCTGTAAGGTTATTGGTGCATAGAGTTACATCCAACACCTCCTCCCTTACAGCATTACGGAAGGTCGGCGTGTTGCCAACATTCAGGATGTCTAGTTCCGTAGTCACCAGATATTTCACCAGCGCTGTCCACGCCGATTGGTGTCAGTACTGCCCCATAGCTGATGGTGTGTATTCACATCACAACCTATCAGTAGGGGCATCCTAAGCGCCTTGCAGTGGTCAACTAGTCGCATCACTTCCATTGGCGGCACATTCGTATCCTGCCCCCCAACGTTGGGGAAGTATGCCGACGCTATGGCCACTCTCCCGACACCATCCATCTCTGTCGTGACCACCATCAGGTCTCCAGTACATAGTTCCCATTGGGGCACGACATTGATCCCTTTTGCTACTATGCATGCTCTGGGTCTGGTCGATGCTGCGTCCCTGAAACATAACAACTCCCCCAAACCCCTGATTGTGCCGTTCACTGTCCATGGTTCTTGGAGCAGTGATAGGCCTGTGTGCACCGCAGCCAAGCCTTTCCGCAATATAGCAGTGGCTCCCTTGCTGTGGTGCAAGTTAATTTGGGTTATTGGCAGTGACGGTGGGGCCATTATACCTTATCCACCGCCATCGTCTCAACCTCTTCCCTTTCCGGGACCTGGCGCGACACTTAAAGGTGACCCTGCCTAGCTTCATCTAGGGCCTGTTGACAATGGCCTCTAAGGCCCTGACCTGAGATTCGGGCAGCTGGAACACCAGAACATATTTTCCTCCGGTGTCCTGCCTTCCCAAGTCTTTGTTGAGCGGTGACGCCTTTACCGAGCGCCATCCGCTCATGTTCAGGGTGGGGTTGTAGGCCCCTAGTCAACTCATGACCTCGGCCGGCTCCTCAGGAGGACCCGGAAGCCAGACCGTAGCCCTGTGCAACCTCTGGATGAGCTCTACCCCTCCCACCCTGAGTTTCTGGCCCCCGAACTCAAGGGTGGCCACCTTATTTAGGAGCCACTCCTTTGACCTTTGGTCGGAAGCCACGAAGATGAAGACGCCCCCTTTCCCGAACGATGTTTCTATTCTGGGCATCTGTTCTGGGGGCGGCTTCTTAGCCAGTTCTCTGAAACCGGCCCTAAAGCTGTTTAAGTCATCCTGGGACAGTAGTGTCTCAGGGTATTCTTCCGCCGTTGCTATCACGGTCAGGGGGTTCGTCCTCTGGGCGGCGGTAAGCCCGATCCCACCGATAGCACCTTTTTGAGGCGCCCCCGATGAGTTCTTGCTCTCCGCCGCCTTCCGACCGCCTCCCTTGGGAGGTGTGCGTTCCTCTCCATGGACTGGGCCTTTGGAACGCCAGCCCCCAGAGGGCTCGCAGCCCTCCCTCCGTCGTCTCTTATCGTCCCGGTGGGCCGAGGGCGGGGTATCCTCCTCCCCCTTTTTCCTCTTCGGATCCCCCCGGGACTGGCCCCACGAGGCCATCCGAGTTTCCCACCAAGGTAGGTCGCCCACATGGCACTCGACAAGGTCCTACATCCCCTAGGGGAGGTCGCTGCTAATTCATTGGCACGTAGCTTCCTCCAAATTAATGTATTTTTCCTATATGTATAGTATATATTTTAAATATAAAATATGTTTATCCATTATACTTTTGTTTCAATAATTTAATAATTCACTAATATTTAAAAAATTGCATATTTTCTTGTTATTATTGAAATTATTTGTTATTTCATAGTTATTTTATTTGTTTAAGACACAAATAATTATTTTTAATACTAATTTTTTGACATGTTTAGCCGATAAAGCAGGATTAATTATAAAATATGAGTATTACACCATCTTCATAAAAAACAAAAGCAAATAAAATATTATGTAAACACAAATATCAGTGGCAGGTAATAAAAACATTTACATTAATTTCTAAAGGTAAAATGAGTATACATAAAATTATATGCCCATGAAACATAAACTTTAAAATTTTTATCTCAAAATTGAGAGAGGGTAATTCTTACTATATTCACTTCATAAATCGCGATTATTCGAAAAATTAGTTCAAACTCAAAACAATTCGCCAGCGTATCTGACTAATTTCATATTTCTGCAGAGCTCGCTGTAAATTTACCTCAATAAAAAAATAGAAGCAAGTAAACAACACGCGGGTGTATCGAGCGTCATTTCCATTTTCTAGTAACATATACATAAAAGTTGATTTGACTCCCTTGGTTTTTCTAATAGGTTTATGGTTTTGTATGAGGAGACTATACATTTTGCTTCGAAGTTCGATGAATTCAGTCATAATGTTGCCGTTACGTTCATCCTTCATTAATCCTATGACTTTCTTATTCTTACGAGATAGTTCAAACTGATTATTTTCAGGATAATCTGAAGTATCAAACATGTTGATATCCTCCTTCATAATCTCGTACATGTTAACTCCTCAAATTTCATATATCAAACTATCTGTGTCAGTGTAGAGAAGTTTGCTTTTCTTACCCACTCATTGTCTCATATACGAATAATGAAAATCATAAATGAGAGTCTTACAGATATCGAGAACGCTAAGGCCGACATAGATCGGCTTTCTGATTGTAATCTCAGTTCGAGCAAGTTGTATGGCAACCAAGTTTTCATCAAAGATTGAGCGGCTATGGAAATTAGGTTTAGCAATCACTGCCTCCGCCCCATAGCGGCCCCTTGTTGACGAGTTTCACATCTACTCGTTTTCGCTCATTTTCCATTGTCTTACCATACACCGCATTAATCAGAAGTTTGAAGAAGAGTTTTTCAAACTCATTTTTCGCCTGTTTTCTCTTCTCCGTATTTAATTCGACATAAGGCTTGAGCCATGGACTCTGCTTGAATGTGAGTGCTCGATGAACTTTCTCTAACACTAGCCCATGTTTGAGAGCTTGTTTCAGGGCACGATAATGAATAATATGCCTCTTTTTGTTGAATAAAGTAGTCAGCAGCTTCTTTTGACGAGAACCAGGCGGAGCCATATGTTCAGGACACAGAGGCAGGTCTTTATGATCATCGTGAAGACTTACCGGATATTCCAAATCCACCTCCAAGATATAACCGATAGGACCATCATCTGGAATGTCAAAGAAATTTGGTTCGTTTACATTTTCCACTCAGCGAAAACCTCCTTCTGGTAGGTATTGCGTCATAGCCCATCCGTACAGGTTATTAGCATCGTAGTACATTAAATATTTTTCCTCTTCTTCTGGATTATAACCATGAGACATAAATTTGTTGTTTGCCTTAGCGTAGCAATTGGAACATTGGCTGACTCCACCTCTGATTACCCTCTCAATAAACATCAGCATGTCTATATCCGTGAGTAGTTGGAGCTCGACTTGTGTGCACTTCAACATGGCATCACACGTTAATTCTGGAGTAGTGTAGTAATGCGCAGGATCCAAGCCATAAGCCTCGACGCACGTTGTTCGAAAATTCTCAAAGACGTCTGCTAATAGAAGCACATCTATTTTCAGATAAATGTCAGAATACTCACCAAGCGTTCGGATATTGAAAGTATTCCAGACCGTCTTTGCATGATTATATTCAGTGTCCGCATGCCGCACTCAGTTAATTTACTGTAAAAGTCTTCCTTTGAAGGCAACTCTTTTTCCTCCAATTTTTCGAGTGATGAAACGTAATCATACGGGAAAACGCCTTTTCTCAACAACAACTTTATTTGTTCTTCTGTATGTCCATCTTCCATAAAGACGCTGCTGGCAATGTTTTTCTCGTCCAAATACGACGCCAATTTCTCCAAGGATGATGCCATGAACCTGAAGGAATCTATAAATCTGAAATTGAAATCAGTACCTTCGATATATTTCGAAAACGATATGTAACGCTCTTTGTTCTTAGCAATAAGTTGCACACGCCCTTTGAAGATAGTATCACTAGCAAGTTCCTTGATGATGAAGTGGGAGTCGTACCCAGTAAGATTGTGGAAGACAACTGGAATAAACCTTGCATCTTTATAGTTGATATTACATCCTTCGTGAGCAGCGCCTCTATATCTGAAATCATAAACAATATTGTGAATTAAATAAATGTTTTAATAGCTTATTAAATAATTAATAAATAAAATACTTACATTCCAGTGATATGACAGTGGTCTCTCACTTTCTTGTTCGTGGGTAAAAACGCTTTACCACAAATGTGACATGACTTAGCTTCATCAAAGTTTCTATTCTCTTGATTATTTAAATTTATTGGTTGAGGTGTATTATACAGTTTATTTAGATGATCAGCGAGTTCCCAAAGTTTGTATACAAACCACTCGGCAGGAGCAATTTCACCGGCTTTTTCCAGTCGGTAACTGTGGTAGCCAGACAGTCTGTCATCGAAACTACACTTCAAATAGTAACCAATGCTGTAAGCCTCATGTTCTTGAAATGCATGCAATGATTCATCATTCACAGGCTTTAATAAACATTCAAAGTCTGCATAGATAACATAAGGTACTTTGATCTGACGCTTAAAATTTTTAAATGAAAGAACATTATCCTGCGGTATGGGCAATTTAATCTTACATTTATTAAATTGAGTGCAGTCGATTTCATGCATCAATAACTTCTCATTTGTTTAAAAAAAATGTGAACATCGGTCACAGATGAAACACTGTTGATTGACGGATGTTAACTGACTTCTCACCAAGCGCGATAAGTTTTTCATCCAAACATAGTGAAGTTTTGGAGCTGAAGTGTTTTCAATGTTAACCTCATTATGTTCTTCATCATTCTCATCTATGTAATAGTCTTGTACAAGAAGTAAATTAACATGCGAATTTTTTTTAAATGATGTTACATAACACGGATTAACCGTAAATTTACTGTTACACATATTTAAAATATAAACATTAACAGAAACATGATTTTGTTTTTCAAATTTACTTATTTGCTTTAGTGTAACAGGAAAATATATTCCTTTAAAATTAAGCTGAATTATGTTTTTGAGGATGTAGTGCAGCTAATATAGACCACTTGAAGCATTTATTATCTTCGTTTTGAACATTTATACATGCCTTTTTTATAAGAATTTCTTTAGGAAGTGGTATATAAGAACTACCCTTCATGGGTTCGAATTTATTAATATTTATCGTAAGACTTAAAATCTGACGTAAACTCCATCCCGAATCTCTTTCCGCGAATTCCTCCATCTCTCGCTGAATAACTTGCTCAATATTAAGTTCAAAACATTCCTTCAAGTTCATAATTTTGTAATTAGGTACATCACGTATTCCGCAGCAAGTTCAGCATTCACTTTGAGCGCGTTATACTCCTTGAAGGATGATTCAATCTTTGACTTGAAAACAGCTTAAGCATCCTTCATGAATGAGACGATGTCCAAATGGCCCAGGTTTGTTATCACGCCTGATTTTATTCGTCTCTCAAACGCCGAAAACACATCATCCTATTTTACACTAGTTTCACTCACTGTTGGTGGATTTTGTCTTAATTCACCACCTGTCTTGAGCAAATCTCGCAACTTATTTTGAATGCAGAGCAAATGTATCATAAAAGTTTGACTCCTCTTCTTCTGAGCTCTAGTAAGCGTTCCTGAAGACATTATCTTCTATAGCTCTTCAATAAGGCTGACGCACATATCAAACCACAGCTCTATATCACTAGGGACCGCAATACCATCCTTTGCATACTCCAAAGATTTCCATAAACACTTGATATTCTCACCGAAAACGTTTAGTTGTGCCATCCTTCCTGGTTAAATCACAGCTTGAAGTGATGTAGCTCCACGATGACTCGTAACTCCAAATGATGGCTAGCTTAAACGATGAGCTCCTTATATGCTGATCTCTCAATAGTAGGTTGTTCTCACTCAACGTGTCTCGTTGGAATGATCAATCCTGCGATCGCAGCTTCCTTATATCCCCATCCTGGTGGTGGTGGGGATAGTATTCCGAGAAATTTCAGCCATAAGGAGAGGCTTCCAGAAGCATATTAAGCAATTTAAAAAGAAGAGAGAGGAAATGGTGGGAGCCCCAACCAGCGCTCCCGACCTGTGAGGAACATCCATCGACTATCTAGAAAATTTTCCTCTCCATTTTTTTGTCTCTCTTTTTTATTTTTTTTTTTATTTTTTATTTTTTTATTTAAAAAAATTTTTTTTGTATCACCTCCCCTAATTTTATTCCTCAAAATAATAATATTCTTCACGATTTTCAATAATATTATCACCCCAAAGGGAAAGTGGTTTACTATACCCTCGTGGATGCTCGAGGAGCCATTTGCGGAGAGCCATAACCTTTCTCACTGCACATGCTGGATTGTCATGATTCTTATGTATTGTACAGGAGACATCTACTTCTTTCAAAATATCCTTTGGTACATCCGGGCCTTGGCATTTATTTCCCAAATCGGAGATGAATCTATAAATCATAATTCCAGTTTCCAATAGAAAGAAGTTAACTTTTTATATATATAAACAGATGTATAGGTACATATGTAGACTCGTCCGCATAAGTCCTGATCCGTTTACGTAAGTTGTCCGCATAAGTATCGTTTCCATTAGACCCGGGGTCTGATTCACTAAGTGTGTCAAGCGCGACACGCACCAAGCGACGACACACTGGTATGTCGGCTGAAATTATGCTATGCGCATGCCCAAACTCCGATGTTTTTTACTTTTTTAGTAAGTCTTAACGACAAGAATCGTGTCTTGTCGCTAGGTTACCCATTTGTCACATCGAGTTAGGTATTTCAAATCAAAATTTATGTAACGACTTTTAGCTGTTCTCGGCAGTGCGTGCCGAGAAGTCTATTTTGGTTAGGAGTGGTGGATGCTGGTCGGTAAGGTAGCTGTGTTTCGCCCCAAGGTTACCATCGTTGGGCTCATCAGCAAGGCTTGATGGTAACCTCTGCCTTGGACACACAGGTTGATGTCTGTACTGCGTTAGACGTTCTATATATACTAACCGCAAGGCGATTCGGCCACTTGCGGGAGTTAGTATACATGATAATTGGGACACGCTCTCTAGCGGTGGAGCGGGGCAGCGGAGCTGCTACGGATGGAGAGAGAGGGGGACTCTGGAACCCCACAGGCGCCCCCACTAGTGGTGAGGCCGCAGGGCGAGCCACTATGATGGAGTGAGTGCTGGTGTCCAGGCCATGTGCTCGAATGGCACATGCGGGAACGAAGTTACCGGTTGAGTTAGGTGCGTCAGTCCTGCGAGTGAGGAATCTGCGCGTGGAGAGATGTGTGTGTGACTCCTGGAGCTGAGGGCCTAGTTGGCTTGGCTCGGTGGAAATGTGTGCGTGTGGGTTGCCAGAGAGCGAGCTGCTGCGACCTGGGGCAGAGTGTGTGCCCGGGAGCAAGTGCAGATCGGACCGGGTGATGCTGTGTCCCTACACTAGGCAGACGGAGCCTGGTATGGGTGGATGTGTGAGTTCACGTGCCGGGCTGGCAGTGCGTGAGAAGAAAGAGCGGGGTCACCAGGTTGTGTGTGTGGGCTCCAGCTCCGCAGCCATGGCGCTTTCCAGACGCGGCGTGCGGAGAAGGAGTTAGCGACAGCCATTCCATCCTGCTGCCAGGGAGCGTAACGTGCTGCGACCTGGGGGATGCGAATGGAACTGTTCTACGTGGAGGAGTACCTACACTCGGCCCTCTGCCAGGGAGCGTAGCGTGCTGTGACCTGGGGGAAAGTGTGGCTTGCTCCGGGTGTAAGGCAAGGGATGCCGTGTGTGTGTCACTAGCCAGGCTGTCTGTGTGTGACAGAGTTGTGTTTGTGTGAGGGTATGACTCGACAGAAGGTTGCGATTTTGGAAGGTGTGATAAGGATGCGTGGTTCAAGATCACGTCGGAGGTCACCACTTTAGCTGTTCTCGGCAGTGCGTGCCGAGAAGTCTAAGACGTGTTCGTTCAGTGGATAAGGTAAAGGTGAGGTAACTGTGTTTCGCCCCAAGGTTACCATCGTTGGACTCATCAGCAAGGCTTGATGGTAACCTCTGCCTTGGACACACAGGTTGATGTCTGTACTGCGTTAGACGTTCTATATATACTAACCGCAAGGCGATTCGGCCACTTGCGGGAGTTAGTATACATGATAATTGGGACACGCTCTCTAGCGGTGGAGCGGGGCAGCGGAGCTGCTACGGATGGAGAGAGAGGGGGACTCTGGAACCCCACAGACTTAAATTGCATCGTAGACTTATATTTGAAATATCTAAGTCGATGTGACAAATAACGATGAGCCAAGTCGTTTCATAGATAGAGGTATTGTATACACTCCTTAAAAAATGGTATGTGTTATTATTGAGTAACTTGTGTACACTTATTATACTTGTTTGAATAATTGAATCAATACAAATAAAAAAAAAAACAATAATTTGCCGTGTATAATTATTATACCGTATGCCATTATTGTAACTTTTTAATATTTTTTTATTTATACCACATAACCTAGTATAGTTCGTATTATTAAGTGGTGTCATTTTGTGTACATCTACTTATGGCATTATCAAATACATCAAAGTAAGAAAGGCTACAAGTTATTGATTAAACCAAGAAGCTGTAATAAAAGAGCTTAATCCAATAATAATCTATGTAAGCACAAACTTATAGGTAAATAGGTATATGTGAAAATAATCTATTCAATCTATTAATTACAAAATTATGTTATGTATTATTAATTATGTTATGTATTATTAATGTAGTAATGGCTGCTCAAGTAATTTTTGAACATCTGCTGCACATTTTTGATGATGAAGAAGAAGAGCGTATTGCAACAAATGAAAGATTTAATGCCCTCCGATTAGAAAGGAGTCACCTTAGAGATACATCTGACCCTTTTACTTTGCCACTTTCATACTTCAAAAAATATTACAGGTAATATTTTTGCAATATTTGCTTATTAATACATTCAGTAACAAACCATTTATAAGCAAATGTTTTGTAGAATGACACCTGAAGTAACACGGAAACTTGTTGACTTGATAAAAAATGAAATCATTGCAGAAAGAAATTCTATGATTCCAATCCATATTCAAGTACTCATAACTCTGAGATTTTTGGCCGAAGGGTCACTTCAGAAAGGTTTTAGTCAGGATTTCCAACATCCTGTAAGTCAAGCTACAGACAGTAGATGCATCAATCGAGTGACCAATGCAATCAACAGATTTTCAGAACATTTTGTTCAATTTCCTGCAACCGAAGACAAAAGGGAAGTTATTCAAAATGGGTAATAAATTTAACATCAATAAAAAATTATATCAAATCATAATTTTTTAATTTTACTGTACATTTTTGTAGTTTTCAAAGAACAATCCGAATTCCTGGTATAATTGGTATTGTTGATGGCTTTATAGTTAAATTTAAAAGGCCAAAAGAAAACGAAGAGGCTTTTTTCAACTATCGTCATGGTACCTCCATGAATGTACAAATAGTGAGTATTTTTTTGTCAAATTTACTGGTTTTGACACATTCATATTATGTTTGTTACGTATCAAATTTATTGATTAATATAATTTAATCAAAATATTGTATTCCAGATTGTTGATTCTAACTACAACATATTGAATATTCGCGTTTGCCCTGGGAGTTGCAACGACCGTTTTGTTTGGCAATTATCTGAAGCCAAGGAGTTCATGGAATATCTCAGAGAAGATGAAAATATTGTGCGTCAGT
Source organism: Torymus aiolomorphi (assembly GCA_036365515.1). Taxonomy (NCBI): domain Eukaryota; kingdom Metazoa; phylum Arthropoda; class Insecta; order Hymenoptera; family Torymidae; genus Torymus; species Torymus aiolomorphi. The sequence continues at coordinate 94,611,746 of CM070877.1, read as the reverse complement.
ATTATATATTAGGTGATAGTGGTTATACTCCTTCTCCAATATTGTTGACACCCATACTAGATGCACCTGAGGGATCTGCAGCTTTCCATTATACATCAGATTTTTTAAGAACTCGTTGCAAGGTGGAACAGACAATCGGTATGCTTACAAGTGTCTGGAGAGTAATTAACAGATCAAGGACATTGATGTACTCTCCAGAAAAAGTAGCTCAGTTTATTAATAGTGCTGCTATTTTAAACAATTTCAGAATAAAACATGGGTATGTTAAATAGTATAAAATAAGTCTTATTTAGTTACAATTGTTAATATTTTAATTTTATTTTCAGTATTTTTGATAACATTGATGATCAGTTAAATGATCAATATGATAATAACAATGATGAAATAAGAGGTGGAAATTATGTAGCAGGAATAGCCGAGCGAAACGGCCTTATTCGTCAACATTACATGTAATTTAAGATACTCAAGTAAAATTTCATCCAATAGTATAAACTTTTTATTTAGAAGGATCAATTATTACGAATACGTTTATTTTCTACAGAACATTTATGCTTTATAATTTTATATAATTTTATGATTTTTGATTAATTATATTATAAATATTTTATAATTAATAACGCTTATTAATGTAACGGTAATTAATATTTAAATATTTTGTATAGAACTAATAGAATTAATTTCATTTTTCTATTTTTTCTTTAATTTTTTATTTGCAGTGGGATTTTGATTCATTTAGTAAAGTTCAAGTATTAGTTCATTTAGTAAATTTAATAGAAATTAGTCAGAAGTAATCGTCGTTCATGGCGCCAGTAGCTTTCCCGCCTATACTGCCATAACATCGCAGTATGAGTATATGCCATTCTCATCGGAATCGGAACTATCGGAACATTGAGCGTCGTCTTTAATTTCCTCTTTCCTGTTGCTCCGTTTTGCACCACGTGGACGGTGTACGACGCAGTTCAGCATCTTTCTTTTCCTTTTGGCTCACGTTCTGCGCTTGTGGCACGCTTACGATTACGAATAAGAACATCGAAAACGCTAAATGAAAAGGTACTCAATGTTAACTTATTAATAAGAAAAATGATTAGTTAAATACTGTATTATTCTTGACGCAAAAAGTAAGGTTAGTTTTGATATAAAGTAAATTTTTCTATAGACATGCAACAGTTGGTGTTGAAATGTGATTTTTGATTATAATGAAACTGTACGTTAAAATGTTCAAAGGACTTGTTGTGAAGTGGTAGGTGTTACTGATAATAAAATAAATACCAAAAATTGTAGCTACTCTATTGTAATCTATTGTCCTCATTTGTAGATAAGAGTTCCAATAAAGCAGCATTGACAAAAGTTTATTTGGTTTTTGTATTATAATCTGAAACACCTTCCACTTCGCAACATGGGCATTAAATGCATCAACCTATAATAATGCTAATATAGTAAGATAACAACAATTGATAATTACATTATATACTTATTGTTCTTGCAGAGTAAAAAAATGCGCATTACAAAAAATCAATTAGAAGCTCTCATTGCTTACATGGAACAGCATACACTCTTTGCTCGAGGACAAATCACTCAATTAGGAGCACAAGGAAATAAAAAGTTCAACATGATGTGGGTGGAATTAGCAGCTCAGCTTAATGCAATTGGTCCATGCAGAAAAACTGTGGAAGGTTGGAAAAAGGTAAGTAAAATATTAATCTTTATCTAGATATGACCTTCTGTATTTAATCGTTGATTTTATTTTTAGACTTGGACAAGAATGAGATTGAACGCTAAATTAAAGAAAGCTAGATTCCTAAAATCTTTCAATAGAACTGGTCATCAGAATCCTGATTGTGACGTGAGCGAACAAGAGGACCGTATATCTCAAATTTATGGTACTTATGGTACAGGAATCAATGTGATAAGAGAATTGGGATTTTCCAGAACTGAAAACTCTGATCGTGAAAATAATCAATGTAAATTTTTATTTTATTTGTCCTTAATTTTACAGATAGGAATAATTTTAATTTTTTAATATTTTTTAGGTCAAAACATATGGATAAACTAATTAACATTAGCAGCACTAAATGTTGAACATCTTTTTAATAACATTCCCAATTTAATGGATACAGTGAGATCGCAGTTGGAATATCAAAATAGTGATAATGGGTATGTTAAGTCAATTTTCATTTCAAATGTTATTTATTGTCTACTTTTATTTATATAGTTACATTATCTAAATACGCATAATTTATCAGTTGATAATATCCTTTATCTTCTATTTTATGTGTAAAAAAGTATATCTAAATGTGTTTCTCAATCAAAGATCTTGCTTAATAATAAATAAAATAAAAATTAGTTATTAAAATTTTAGATATTAATTCTAATAAAAAATTTGTATGTATTGTAACGCGTGTCTAGCCGCGATTCTAATCTACCGCGCGAAGGTAGTGAGCGCGCGCGCGCAACTCCTGCGCAGCCGAATCGAGGCGCGCCGCGCGTAGCGAATCGGTCTCGCGACGCGTAAAATGCCCGTCATCCGTCGCGAAGCTGCTAACTGGTTCCCGCGAGAAAAGGGAGCCATCTTCGTGTCTGCCGTCGCGCAAGTAGGATCTCCTCCGTTCTTCGTGAGTTTACTTGTCCACGCCGTTCGATCGTTTTGTGAGACCCCGCGAGTGTAGTGGAGGCGCCGCAAATAGTGGAGGCGCGCACAAGAGAGACAGAGAGAGCGATACCGCGTAGCTTGTGCCACGAGCAGAACGAGCCTGCGAGCGAGGAGCCGGCAGCCAGCCCGCCTGCCGACCCAATACAGCGAAAGAGAGAGAGAGAGAGAGCGCAACTGCTGTGCGAACGACAGGGAGCGAGAGAGAGAGTCGAGTGCACCGGCTGCTCCTTCCTAACGTAAGTTTTCTACTCTCCTCTCGCGGGTTCATTGTAAAGGCTCGCACGGAAATCGCCCCGTGCAAGCCTTCTGTGCCGTGTACGTGGGGGTGTGTGTCAGCCCGCCGTACTTTAACACCGCGCGCGAAATTAGCAGCTTCGCCGCGCGCCGTGTAGTTCGCGCGTTTGAATATTAACGGTCGCGCGCGAACTAACTCTTTGTTCTAATCAGCACTTGCGTTGTGCTTGTAGAGATTAGTGATTGTGAATATATTGTGATATCTAGTTACTCGTCGCGTTGTTCATTACAACCTGTCCTTCTCCCGGATACCGCCGCCTCCGCGGGAAAACGACTCCGCCGGTCGTTTTCATATCTGAGCATAGCGGCCGCGCGCTTTACTCTTCGAGCGCGCGCTTTTCACTCAGCGATCCAATTAGTTGGAAAGCGAAGTTCGTGTGCGATCTTCGCGTTGTTTTCGGGATTCCAGGAGCAGATCCCCGGGCAAGTCATTTTAGTCTGACACCCGCGGCACCGTGTTCTAGGGCATCGCTGGCCTGTGGCTTGTTGGGATTTTCCCCCACTAGCCATCCCGTTACAGTATTTAGAAAATATTTTTATTATTATTATTATTATTTACTTATTTATTATTTTTTTAAATAATTAATTAATATTTAATTTTTTGTATTTATTATTTTTAAAACATTTTTTATGTATTTTTTTTGTATTGAATTATATATATAACACCAACACGCTCGGTCGCGTATATAAGGGAGAGTTCACACTGGACTCGTATCCGGTCTGAATAACCAGAGATGTATATCTATACATATAATACACATATAATATATACATATAATATGTATAGATATACATCTCTTATACGGGGTACGGGTCCAGTGTGGACTCTCCCTAAGGTATTATGTATACGCGATCGATCCTATCGATTGCGACATATCGATTTCGATTAATTTGTACACTAATTAACTAATTACTTTAATTAATTACTCTTTAATACTTTTATTAATTAATTACATTTTATTCTAAAAAATATTCATACAATATTAAAACTTTAATATAATAATAATTTCGGGCTTATTTTGCAATCAAAATAGTTATTTCCGTAATAATCGATGCGATAATATATACCGGAAGTAAGGGAAAACTATATTTCAGGATTCCGTCCGCGTTACATTCTGCACATTCTTAGCATTCTTTTGCTGACGGTACTTCTTCGCATCACTGTTTTTACGATCGATCGTTTAATTTATTGAGGATTTGTTTTTATAATAACAAATTAATCATGTCTGATTTACAAAACAAGTAAGTATTTTCTTTTAAAATTACGTTTTCCGATTCAAAATCTTTATTGAAACCGATAAAGATTACACGTGATTATTTGTGTAAAATTACGTTTTCCGATTTAAAATCTTTATTGCAACCGATAAGGGTGACACGTGATTATTTGTATGTCATAAACAAAATATTTCGTTCATTTACGTTTATATACATTTTACATCAACTAAAGAATCTGGCCTAGAGCTAGATAGGACAAAAATGTAACTTTTACTGAAAAAAAACATCTTGCAAATGCATTTTTCCTCTTCTTTACATCTCTCTTATACATCTCATTTTCCCTCTTCTTTATTCTCTTTTTATTTATTCTTTATATTTTTTTCTTTCTTTATTCACTTTTCTACTCACTCTTCTTAACATATTTTTTGTTTTTAGACGGAAGACAATAAACAGGCCCACCACTCGACAAATAGAAATCTTAATAGACTTCATGGACAGGCACCAAGATTTGGCTGAAGATTGTGCTTCAAATTCTGACGACTTATGGCAGGTACTATCAGTACTTCTGAATTCTGCAGAAGGAGCATCAAAAAATGAAAGAGGTTGGAAGAGGGTACGTTTTTTCTAATTATAATAATACTAATAATAATGGTAAGCTACTGTAACTAATATCCTCTTTCTTAATTCCTTGCTCTTTTTTTCTACCTTGTGTCTTGTTATTTTTCCTCTGAAAATCCACCACTACTACATCATTTTTTTTTTTACCATTTATTAATATTTACCTATGAACCCTTTTTTATTAGTGACTCTTTTTTCCCTTTTCTATATTTTCTCCTAATAATAATAATAATAATACTAATTTTACAAATTAAATTTTACAGACATGGTTAGATTTAGTAGCAACGGCTCGCCAAAACATGAATTTCATGATGGATGGTCTTAGGAATACACCTATTTCAAGTAACCACATGCGAGTACTTGAAATTGTTGGGCAGGAGAATAGAAGACAGCAGCAGCCACCAATGAGCCCAGCTTTGTCTAAACAACCAGTACAGAAAAGGGCATTTGTCGACTTAACTAATAAACCCTCAACGAGCTCTGGTATAAACAGTACTCCAGGAAAATGTTTGAACAAAAAAGTATCGTCAACAAGAGTATCAGTATCGATGCCAGCTGCAGTACCTACATGAATGCCAGCAGTAGCTTCAATAGGTAAGCAATGATTTTAACAGGTTCAGTACTATGTGGTACATATTTCTTCCACAAGGTTTTAAAAATATTAATACTGAGAATCTTTATAGAATGAAAATGGAACTAAACTAATCCAATATGAATATTTTTTTAAAACCTTGTAGTTTTATGTTATAAAAATATCAAGTTTTAATAAATACTTAAAATTTCAATCATTTTCAACTAAATATATTAAATTGTACCTAATATGATGATCATTAGTTTAGTACTGAACCTGTTAATCTTAACTACAAAAATTTAAACAATACCTAATCTAATTTTTCAATTTTTTCTTTTTTAATATTTTCAATGTTTATCTTCGCAGGTAAAGCATCTAATGAATTTATTAAAACTTTTGAAGAAAAGGGAGTCGAGCTTGTCACAAATTTAGCCAACCAATTTATTGATTGTTTTCAAAAACAAAATCAAGTTCAACTGATAAGAATTTTTCCATCGGTCTTACAGTCTTACAAATTAAATTAAAATAATTAATATTTATGGCAGTCAGATTGCCCTTGTTTATAATCACCCCCGCAGAATCTGAAATAAAAACTTAATTAAAATCTGGAAAAAACTTTGTTAGCAAAGGACGATCTGACTGCCCACCACCACCACATTGTCCGACGTTTCGAGCCTGCTCCGGCTCCTCCTCATTGGATGTAGTATCTTTGTTTACAAATATACCTTTAGAGTTGTTGAATGATATTATACAAGATAAATGGTCTGAAATTAAAGTACATACTAGTTTAACAAAAGATGAATTTATAAAGGCACTTAATTTGGTTTTTAAAAACACAATTTTTTCTTTTGATAATAGTCTATATGAACAAAGATATGGTTGTCCAATGGGATCACCTTTGTCACCTGTTATAGCCAATTTAGTAATGGAAAAATTGGAAAGTATTGCTTTGTCTAAGTTGGTTTTTCAGCCAATTATTTTTAAAAGATATGTTGATGACATTTTTGCAGTTGTACCAGAATGTTTTGTGGATGAAATGGTGGATGTATTTAATTCTATCCATGATAGAATTAAATTCACAAAAGAAGTTGAGAAAGATTATCAATTGAGTTTTTTAGATATTAGAGTCATTAGAGGTAATAATAATAGAGTGAAATTAGATTGGTATAGAAAACCTACATGGTCAGGTAGATTTTTAAATTTTGATTCTCACCACCAATTCGGAAACAAGACAGGTGCGATCAAAGGTGTCATTGACAGAGCGATTAAATTGTCACATAAAGATTTTAGGAAAAAGAATTTAAATTTAGTTAGAGAAACATTTATTAAAAATAGTTATCCCGTAAAATTTATTGATAAAATGATTGATGAGAGAGTGTGGGAAATTTATAATGGTGGATTGAAGCAGCGGGTAGATAATCAAACAAGGAATAGAAATGGAAAGAATGCATATTTTAGTTTACAATATGTTAGAGGTTTGTCGGAAAGGATTAGAAGGGTTTTTAGTAAACATAATATTCAAGTTTTCTTTAGAAATGATAATAATTTAGAAAGGTTATTTAGTAATTGTAAAGACAAGGATGATAAATGTTTGAAATCGGGAGTTGTTTATAAAATTAATTGTAGGGATTGTAATGGTTGTTATATTGGTCAAACGGGTAGATATTTGAAAAAGAGAATATATGAACATCAATATAGTTTACGCAGCTCAAGTTGTACATCGGGTTTGAAAGAACATTGTTTAAATAGTTTGCATTCTTTCGATTTTGGGAGTGTGGATATTTTGGAACAGGGGATTAAGAATAAATATAAGAGGGAAAGCCTTGAAAGTATTCACATTCTAAGAAATCGGAATAATGTAAATTTAATGATAGAGTCAAGTAAATTAGATAACATTTATCATTCTTTATTAATTTAAGTGAGAATGGCAAGTTGGAGAGGGGAATGTGGAGGGTGGTGGGGTAAGAGAAAAGAAGGGGGTATGGTTGCATGGTATATAAGGAGGTGTATCGCGGGTTTTATTTCAGTCCCTGAAGAGGAGCCGGAGCAGGCTCGAAACGTCGGACAATGTGGTGGTGGTGGGCAGTCAGATCGTCCTTTGCTAACAAAGTTTTTTCCAGATTTTAATTAAGTTTTTATTTCAGATTCTGCGGGGGTGATTATAAACAAGGGCAATCTGACTGCCATAAATATTAATTATTTTAATTTAATTTGTAAGACTGTAAGACCGATGGAAAAATTCTTATCAGTTGATATTAAATTGCAGTCGACATAAGTAATATTTTTAATGACAAAATCAAGTTATTGAAAATTGCTTCCAACTCCAGAATGAAATGCTCTTAGAAAATTTGCCACGGGTAATAGCTGAGGAATTTAAAAAAGCTTTAAAGGAAACCAATAAAAATGATGACACCACGAATGAACCAGAGCCATTAGAAGATGAGGAAGCCATTAATGAAACGGCAAGTGTCACAGTCGGGGATATATTTGCAAACGACGAATTAGACAATGTTGAATTTCTAGATGACTTTTTAGGTTACGCTGAAAATTAACATGTATAAATGCGTTAGATTTACAATAGTTTTTCTTTTCATGATTTAGATCCACGCTGCAAGAGTTTGTGCCATATGCCAAGATATAAGTGAGATGCCAGTGCAACTTCTTCGTTGCCACCACATCTTTTGCGAAGATTGTATTACGCCGTGGTTAATTGATAAAAAATCTTGCCCTATGTGCCGTGCTCGAATCGAATCTGATCCCTTGCTATGGGACGATTACACCTATACTTACAAAAAATTATAATTTAATAGTATTGTATTTTTGTAAGTGATACGTTTTATTGTAAGCGCTGTAATCTGAATCTTTTCATCATAATTTTAAATAATCTTAACATTTATTGAGTATTATTAATTGTAATTCTTGATTAGATTATGACTTTTCTATGAAAGTGACATAAAGTTACTTCACTATTACTTTTGAACTACGATTGCGACTTAATATTATGTTTAATAAAAAAAAAACTGTAGAAAACTATCTTATGTTTGATAAATTATTTTTAATTTGAGTAAAAGTGTAATAATATTAAATGATCTCTTGCTATGGAATGATTACTCCAATACTTACGAAAAATTATAATTTAATAGTATTATATTTTTATAAGTGATGCGTTTTATTGTAAGGGTTATCTGAATTTTTCATTCTTAATATTAAATAATCTTAACGTTTATTGAGTATTATTAATTGTAATTCTTGATTAGATTATGACTTTTCTATGAAAGTGACATAAAGTTACTTCACTATTACTTTTGAACTATGATTGCGACTTAATATTATGTTTAATAAAAAAAAAAACTTTAGAAAGCTATCTTATGTTTGATAAATTATTTTTAATTTGAGTAAAAGTGTAATAATATTAAATGATCTCTTGCTATGGAACGATTACTCTAATACTTACGAAAAATTATAATTTAATAGTATTATATTTTTATAAGTGATGCGTTTTATTGTAAGGGTTATCTGAATTTTTCATTCTTAATATTAAATAATCTTAACTTTTGTACTTGATAACTATTGAGTATTATTACTTGTAATTATTAGATTATGACTCGTCCATGAAATAGACAATATCTTTAATTAAGAAAAGGCTATATTAATATAACTTCACTACTACTTTCTAATTATGATTGTGATTTAAAATAATGTTGAATAAAAAAAACAGTAGAAAACTATTTTATCTTTGATAAATTCTTTATTAAATAAATGTACAATAATTTGAGTAAAAGTACAATAATATTTTTAATTACTCAAATACTTACGAAAACTATTACTACTATTTACTGTAATTGTGATTTCATATTGTTTAATAAAAAAAGAAAACTGTAGAAAAGTAATGTTTGATAAATTGTTTATTGAATAAAAGTACATAATATTACTGATTTGTATTTTTTTTTCATAGTATATATACCCATAATTTTTAATTTACTAAGATTTTTAATAAACTTATAAGAAAATTTAGTTGAAACGTTAATAATTTTACTATTTAAAACATTACGTTTGAATTACGCCGTCAAAGTCGGAACTAAAAACATTAGCGCATGCATTCATTGGCCGACCGAACAGTGGCGACATAGCAAGTCAGCGACTTGTATTGTATGTCGGAATTCCTCGATTTGCGACATACTAGCACCCGACATGCTTAGAGAATCAGACCCCGTGTCTGCAGAAGTTACGCTTGACTAAAGAAATAATTCTCTCTCTATGTAGACACTAAAAAATGTCTGCACAAGTCAATGAAAGTCCGCATAAGTACCGTTCCCATTAGGGATGCGTCCACATAAGTTACCTTTGAGATAAATATACATATATATATATATATATATATATATACTTACTTAAGGGGGAAAAATAACATCAACCAATGGTAAGTAACCGTTTCGTGAACATAAATGATTTTCGCATCAGCCAATATGCTGTTCCTCATCAAAAGGAAGATGTATTTAGATGAGATGCTGCCTGAGTTCCATGGTATTCCATGAACCATTTCTTCAAACATCTTTGCGATTGTCCGCTCCGTTTCTGTTAAACGATAAGAAGGTTTAAGGTGAAGAATTATTGGTGTGGAATTTTCAGCGACTTCGAGAATGGCTATCTCCTTGGGGACAAACATCTTGTCCGGTGATGTATAATATCCCTGGACACTCACAATAACTTCCATGTTGACTCTTAGAGTTAAAGACAGGCGAATGTGGTTGAGTAGGCAGCACAACTCTTTTATAATCCTTTCCGAGGTTGAGAAGATTCGAATGGAGTAGGGAGAGAACCTTCCAGAGAAAACAATATTACCTATAAATACTACCTGCTCAAGCTTCCAGCTCACTCGACCACCAACAACTCTCAGATAGCCGATACAGCGCAGCCGTTGATAGTCAGTAAAACTTCCAGATGGATAGCAGCCACATTTTCTGGACAGCTCCACTCTCAGCCAGCAAGTCTTCGACAGCTCCGTCGTTGCCAGCAAGTCCTAGAGTTATCGGCTCCCGCAGGTCCTCCTGGTTGGTGTCTCTCTTCCTTGACCGATGATTGAGTGAATGAGACCGAGCGGGCACAGCAGCTCCTCTTATAGGCCTCTCCGAGCTCGAAAATGTTCGGAGAGGGGGAGGGAAGCTTCCAGAGCAGTAGCGGTGTGAGTAAACCAAGGAGTGGGGGGAAGCAGTCACGGCTATAAAAAGCGACGCAGCAGAGACAGCGGCACATTCGTCGGGCGCTCCGTTGTCAGCCAGTAGCAGCAGCAGGAGCAGCAAGTCCTGGACACCTCAGCCTAGAACTCCTCCTCGGTGGATGGCTCTTTCTGCAGTTCCTCCTGGTGCTTCTCCTGCTTGGTCGGATGAGTGAATGTGGTTGAGCGGGTACAGCGGCTCCTTTTATAGGCCTCTTCGAGCTCGAGAATGTTCGGAGAGGGGGAGGGAAGCTTCCAGAGCAGTAGCGGTGGGGGTAAACCAAGGAGTGGGGGAAGCAGTCACGGCTATAAAACGCGACGCAGCAGAGACAGCGGCACATTCGCCGACTGCTCCACTTCAGCTGCACTACCACGAGAGAGAGCTAAACACGAGGTAAAGATGGAGTACATCGTGGACATACAAGGATTTCGAAGGTCATCAAACTTATTCGTGGTGAAGGAGTTATCCATCCTCGAGCTCTCTGAAAACTCCATTCCATCAGTCTATCATTTTCAGCCACCTTGTCAGTGGAAAAAACTTCTGGATGAAGAAAGAAGGGTAAACGAATGGCTTGTAAGAAATTATCACGGAATGGCCTGGGAGTCTGGAATGTTTCCATATAGTTGGCTTATAGGAATTTTACAAGCTAGACTCAAAAACGCTACGACAATCCACGTAAAAGGTTACGAGAAAAAAAAGTGGATTGAATAAATGGTTTCTGGAAAGTGAGTATTAAAAAGCAAAATTCTTACATAATTTTCAATCATTACATTTCTATTATCTTTTACTATTTTCTTAGGTTAGTTAATAACATTGAGGATTTCGGATGTCCGGCGCTAAAAAAATCCATAAGGATGAGAAAATTAGGTGCCCGAAACACCCACTCTGTGCGAAACCGAATTGCGCCGTAAAGAATGCAGATGCGTTGAGATGGTGGCTGCTGGAAAATGTGTACACCCATGATGACTCACCTAACGTATCCTGGGAAGATAAGGATGTCTGCAGCTGCGATAACGAATATTACTCGAGAGTTGTGCCATTTCCACGGACAGAGAGTACTAGAGAGTTAACTGCTGAATAGTTCCATTCTATGTATACATACTTTAAAAAAAAAATAATTTTTATAATTTATTTATGTTTTATAAATAATAATAAATTAAAAAAGAAAAAGAGAGAGAAAATTTTGGAGAGGAAAAAAAAGAACATTTTTCAAAAAGGTATGGATGTTCCTCATAGGTGAGAGCGTAGGGTGGGGCTCTCACCATTTTCTCTCTTTTTCTTTTATGATTTTTTTATCAAATAAAACAAAAAAACGTGAATACACGCAAACATACACACACACACACATACGCACACACACACACATACATACGCACACACACGCAAACACACACACACAATCACACACACGCAAACATACACACGCGCAAACATACACACACATACGCACACACACGCAAACATACCCACATACATATGCACATACATACATACGCACACACACGCAAACACACACACACACATGCACACATGCACACACATACACGTCCATCTCACATACACATTCATTCTCATTACATTCCCACGCATTTATTCTCTCTCTCTCTCTCTCTCTCTCTCTCTCTGTCGTACATTTTTATTAAAAATAAAATAAAATAAAAACTCATTTATTCGAAACTTTCATACAGTTAATGTTTTTATTTAAAAAGAAATACAAATTATACAAAATAGAAAATTATTATTAAAAAATTTGTACACAAAGTTATTTTTTAAAAAATACGATAAAATAATACAATAAAGAAATACATTAATATACAAATATAATGAATATTCAAAATGCTATATCAAATTTTTTCGAATCGCGAGGAGTACCTGTCGGTACTTTTACAGGCCTTGTAGGTTTTCGTAGCCAAGGTGCACGGTACTCAGTCACAATATAGCCGCTACACTTTCTGTTCCTTCTTTTTCTTTCTTCTTCTTCCTTTCGCTGGTATGGTTCCCCTGTCAGGTCGAGGGCTGGCATATGGAATGGAGTTAGTGAAAATAATAATAACTCCATCAACTCAGGGCCAAGAACTTCCCTAACAGGGGGTAGCGGAGGTGGCCGTTGAATAAGGGCTAATTGTAGCCTGAAGTCCTGCGACTGCTCCTGCTGCTCACCACCAGATGGAGGTGAAGAAGAATGCGGCGGCTGCCTCTTTACCGACATCCACGTTGGTGATAGAAGTTTGTTCGCGCACGTGGGCGATTCAAATATGGGTGAACGCGTTGATTTTTCCTGAAAATATGAACATTATTAGATATAGTATAATAAGGTAAGCTTCGAACTCTTAATTGAAATTTTACTATACCTGCTCACCTTCAACCTCTTACTAGGCGGCGATGGGGAGAGCGGAGATATCGGCTGAGGTGATTCAGCCAACGCTGAAACATTTATTTCCACATTCCCGAGCGAGAAAATTGTATGTGACCTCTGAAATTGAAAAAATTATATTTGAAATACTCTAAAACATAAAAACTGAAATTATAATATTATTTAAGTTTGAAAAAAGGTAAAATAATAATATAATTTTGAAATTTCTAGTAATTTAAAGGAATTACAAAATAATCAAATTAAAATTTAATTTCTTAAAGAAGCAACTATTTAAATTAAATATTTAACATAAATTTTGATTAATAAATATAGAAAAGAAAATAATATCAAATATCTAATTTAAAGAATTACTTAAAGAAATTCATAAACCTGATCTTTACTTTTTTTTAGCCTTACCTTACTTTTCAGAGCCGGCGATGATGATGAAAGCAACGAGGGCTGTCGGTAAGACGACAGCGTTGGCGGGCCGAGCGGCAGTGGTATCATTGATAGCGGTGGAGACTGCGGCAGCGGAAGCAACGAGGGCGGTCGGCAAGATGACAGCGGTGGCGGGCCGAGCGGCAGTGGTATCATTGATAGCAGTGGACACTGCGTTAGTTGAGGCAACGGCGGCGACGGGTAGGATGGTGGGCAGGGCGACAGCAAGGGTGCAAGCGATGAGGGCAGCAGGGGCATCTGCGACGGCGGCGGGCTGGACGGCAGCGGAGGAGGTGGTGGTGGTGGTGGTGGTAAAAACAAAAATGATGGCATTTGTGTTTCCTGTAATAAAGTAGGTAGAAATTAATAAATACACTTTATGATTAAAAAGTAATTACATTATATATATATATATATATATATATATATATATATATATATATATATATATATATATATATATATATATATATATATATATATATATATATAAAAATATCTGCAACGGTTATTTCTGGTAACAAATTTGGTATATAAGCGTTATTTCCGGAACCCGCTCGTTATTTCCGGGACTTACCGAAATTTCCTATGGTATATAAGCGTTATTACCGGCAACCGTCTAGAGTCAATAACCCCAGGGTCCATTATTTCTTTAGTCACTTGTATAGAGTAACTCTGAAGAAATAAACTATAGGACCCTGTATAATCCCGGAAATAACGGTTAAAGCTCTTTATATATATATATATATATATATATATATATATATATATATATATATATATATATATATATATATATATATATATATATATATATATATATATATATATATATATATATATATATATATATATATATATATATATATATATATATATATATATATATATATATAGATATACACACACACACACACACACACACACACACACACACACACACACACACACACACACACACACACACACACACACACACACACACACACACACACATTTGTTTTAACAGATTTATGGAGCCCTTTTATACACAAGAGCATATTTATGGAGCCCGTTTTCTTTTATGGAGCCCGGGTCCCATAAAATATTTTTCTCGGGCGTTTATGGAGCCCGATCTAGAGTCTATAACCCCAGAGTCCATTATTTCTTTAGTCATTTGCCATAGGGATCTCTGGGCTGTAGGTATTAATATACAGGGATGGGCTCCATAAACGGATGGGGGGATAATTATATATATATATATGCCAACTATTTACCATTAGTATTGGTGCATCAGACATTAAAACATCATCATCATTGAATCTTGGTTGAGGTTGCGACCAAGTTCGTAATAGGGGTATTATCTCAGTTTCCTATAAGATAAATGAAAAATTAAACAAATATTAAAATTATTTACGGATGTTATAAAAAAAAAATAAAAGAACATACCATTGGATTCCCTGTATCATCAAAAGATTCCTCGCATAAACTCTCACAGAAGGATTCATAAAACTCCGTCATACTGGGTACGTTCTCTACCTGCAATGCTCTCATCAACGATGGTGCTGAAAACGGTTGTGGCGGCAATGAGGCTTCATTCGAGATTTAACACAGCTCCATCAGCAAGTCGTTGATGTCATCGTCGTCGTCTTCGTCATCGTAGGCAGACTTCACCTCCATGGCGACTGATGGGCATGTCGAGGGTAGCGGTGGCAACGGCGGAGCATGTAGTGAATGCAGCGATGGTGGCAGGGAGGACTGTGGCAGGTTGGACGGTAGCGACGGCGTAGACGACGACGAGGGCAGCGGATACATCGACGGCGTGGCGGCATCGTCTGCGACGGCGGCGGGCTGGACGGTAGCGGCGGCATAGGCGACGAGGGCGGGCAGGACGGCGCCGGCAGCATCGTCTGCGACGGTGGCGGCACAGGCGACGAGGGCATCGGAGACATCGACGGCGGCGGCCAGGACGACACTGGCGGCACCGTCTGCGACGGCGGCGGGCTGGACGGTAGCGGCGGCAACATCGACGGCGGCGCGCAGGACGGCGCCGGCGGCATCGTCTGCGACGGTGGCGGCACAGGCGACGAGGGCAGCGGAGACATCGACGGCGATGAGGGCAGCGGCGGTGCAGGTGACGATGAGGATAGCGGTGATGCAGATGACGAAGATAGCGCAGGCACTGTTGTCCTCTTCTTCGTCTTCTTCTTTCGCACCATCATCCGTGTAGGTGTTAACCTTACCGATGCTGGAGGAGGAGGAGGCATCATCACAACGTCACCGGACACTGACGTTGGCGGAAATGGTATGCCCGCGGCGTCGGCAATCTTCTCCGCAACCCACATATCAATGTCCTCTTCAGAGGGTGTCCTTACCTCTGCCAAAAGGTCCCTCAGACACTCCTCTACTGACTGGCCGCCTCCTTCCGGGTTCACGATATTCGCCAACTGCTGCAGCTCTTCATATGCGTCGATCTTAACCGCAAACATTTTTTTCCGTCGTTGTACCTCGGAAGTGAAAAACCGAATGAGTGCTAGCTCAACCTCCCTTTTATAAACAGAGGTCGCGGTATATCGAATCTTCGCGAGCCCTTTCCGATCGGATTGGTACCTTTTCACGAAGCTTCGATATACCGCGGCCTCTGCTCTTAAAAGAGCGGTAAATAGAAGGATCGAGATTATTCTCTCGAGAAAAAATATACATTTTATGGGGTAAATAGATGAATAGAACTATAAAGAAATTTTCTTTCAATATTATCAAAACAATTATTAGAGAAAGTTCTATTCATCTTGATTTTTCGCTTAGAATGTGAATTTTTCTCGAGAGAATAATCTCGATAACTACATCACTAAATAATCGTTTTGACGTAATCTGGTCATTTGAAAGAATTTCGTTATAAATTAATTTATATGAAAATGATTATTTAGTGATATAGTTATCGAAATTATTCTCTCGATAAAAATATACATTTTACAGGGTAAGTAGATGAATAGAATTATAAAGAAATTTTTTTTTTAAATATTATCAAAACAATTATTCGAGAAAGTTCTATCCATCTTGATTTTTCGCTTAGAATGTGAATTTTTCTCGAGAGAATAATCTCGATAACTACATCACTAAATAATCATTTTCACGTAAACTGGTCATTTGAAAGAATTTCATTATAAATTCATTTATATGAAAAAGGTTATTTAGTGATAAAATGGTACGGTGTGTGTGTGTGTGTGTGTGTGTGTGTGTGTGTGTGTGTGTGTGTGTGTGTGTGTGTGTGTGTGTGTGTGTGTGTGGGTGTGTGTGTATGTGTGTGTGTGTATGTGTGCGTGCGTGCGTGCGTGCGTGCATGCGTGCGTGCGTGCGGGTGTGGGTGTGGGTGTGGGTGTGGGTGGAGGGTGGGGGTGGGGTGGGGTGGTGTGTGTGTGTGTGTGTGTGTGTGTGTGTCTTTTATTGACGATTATAGTAATTTTACTATTTAGCTATTAGCTATAGTAACTAGCTATTTAGCTAGGGTTTATCCGATAAAGTCAAAAGACGAAAAAAAAATGAAGTATTTGATAAATTTAATGAATATATTAATTTAGTAGAAAATATGACTGGCAAGAAAATTAAAAAACTGAGATGTGATAATGGTACAGAATATTTATTTATTTGTTGAGAGAAAAGGGAATAGAATTAGAGCCTTGTCCACCGTATGTACACGAGTTGAATGGCACCGCGGAAAGGTACAATAGGACGATTATGGATAGCGCTAGGTATTTGTTAGCCGAATCCAAATTAGATAAAAGATATTGGCCAGAAGTAGTCAGCACGGCAGCTTATTTAAAGAATAGGACAATTGCTAATACAGTTGAGAGGAATAAATCTCCTTATGAGATATTTTTTAATGAGAAGCCAGATACGACATATTTGAAATTATATGGCAGTAAAGTTTTTGTGAGAGTACCTGAAAATAAAAGAAATTCGAAATGGGATAGAAAAGCAGATTTAGGAATTTTGATAAGTTATGATGTAGTGGGCTACAGAGTTTTGATAAATGGTAGAGTAATTGTAGCTAGACATGTAGATATCGTAGATACATGTGAAATGTATTGGCCTAAACGATAACGATATAGAAAATGAAAGTTTAAATGAAAACTTTGAAAACGTTTTTTTGCCTCACTCTACTTCAACCCTCGGGTGGAGTAGGGGTGAAAAGGCTAATTCTCATTATTCTCATTAGAGAATAGTAATTTGGAAAATTTAAATGAAAATTTAAATGAAAATATTGAAAACGAAAACGAAGTAGAAAAGGAACCTGATTTAAGAAGGTCAGAAAGAATGATTAAAAAGCCTACGCGATTTGATGATAATTATGTATATAGCGGATGTATTTATGTAAATTATTGTAGTGCAGATAGTCCAGTAAGTTTTAGAGAGGCTGTAGAGAGTGATGAGTCTAATTTTTGGATAGACGCAATGAATAAAGAGATGAATTGTTTAGATAAAAATAAAACATGGCAATTAGTTGAAAAGCCAAAGAATTAAAAGGTATTAGATTATTACGTTACTCGGGGGTTTTCGGGGTCGTGGAACACGAATATCGCGACGGCATCGGTCTCCGAAGTACCTGGTGCCCAGGGTGACAGTATGAACGACATCTCCTACAGTTTTACGGAAATTTAAATTATAATTACTCGAAACTCGTTACTCAGGGGTTTTCGGGGTCGCGGAACACGAACATCACAACGGCAACGGTCTCCAAGGTATCTGGTGCCAGGGTGGAGAGTACCGACATCGTCTACCAGAGTTTTACGGAAATTTTAAGTCTAATTACTCGAAACACGTTACTCGGGAGTTTCCGGGGTCGCTGCAGCGTCATGAGTTTTCCTTCGTACTCGTAAGGGGGAACAGCGGTGCATTCGCCCATGTTAGTTCATTACTCGCGCGCATTTTTAGTTTGTTTTGACACGCACGGGTTTTGGCTGTGGCCTCGTATATTCAAAAATCAGTTCTAGACTGAAATATTGATTTTCGTCGGTTTTCATTTAAAAACTGTGTCATTTCTACAAAATTGTTACATTTGGATTCTGGATCCTTGCGACCGGAAAAGATATTGCACGCATCTGTTTATGCCGATTAGCGTCGGCTTTCTTTTACAATTTCCGGTAACCTTTACAGTTTGCACAAATTTATTTTATTTATATCAGTTTTAAATTAATCGATATATTTCGTCAGCGGTTCTCTGTTATTCTTGCACGCGCCGCGTCTCCGACGGATCTCTTGCATCGTATCAACGAATTTTCTTGCTCAATGTTGTTGTGACCTCCAAGGCCCACGCAATTTTTCTTTGATTATTATTCAACTTGAGTATTGAAACAGGAGAATGGCCAGTGGCCAGTAGAAATGGCCAGTGGCTTTAAAAATAGCTCAGATAACACCAATTCACAATGCTAAAGAAAAACATCTACCAACAAATTACAGACCTATATCATTGATTTCCAATGTAACAAAATTTTTTGAAAAAGTTATACACAAAAGATTATTACATTCTGTCAACCAATGTAAAATTTAATATCAGATAAACAATTTGGATACAGAAAAAAAAAGTACTAAGGATGCACTTTTTCACATAACAATTTACAATGAACTTGACAAAAGTGACCCAATTGCAAATTAATTAATTAACCCAATTACATTCCTTGATCTTGCAAAAGTCTTCGACACAGTTGATCATCAAATACTTCTAGATAAATTATACAACTACGGTATAAGAGGAAATGCCCATAAACTAATGAAAAGTTATTTAAGTAATAGAAAACAAAGAGTCAAAGTAAACAATCAATTCAGTGAGTATGAAACAGTTGACGTGGCAGTCCCGCAAGGCACGATCCTAAGGACCATTGTTTATTATGTACATAAATGATATATTGAACTCAATGCCAGAGAATTCAATATTATCATATGCTGATGATACAGCAATTATAATAACGAGATCCGCGTCGATCTCGTGTTTACAAATGTCAACGAGATGCACAGAACGGCATTGCTTACTGAGATCACAATTGAGATCCAAAGGCTAGATCAAATTCATCGTGAATTTGGCCGTTCTGTTGACCTGAGTCGAAATCTAGAACAGGATCAAAATCGAGATTAACCTCAAGATCAACCTCGAGAAGAGAATTCATATCAAAATCAAGATCACTATCAAGATCTAAATAAAAATCTAATTCAAGATCAAAGTCAAGATTACAACCAAGATCAAAATGAAAATAACCAGAATCAAAAATGCGAAAATCAAGATCACGATCAAGATCACAAAGAAAATCAAAATCAGCAAAATCAGGCTCAACCTCAGGATTAAATCAAGGCCACAATTAGTATCGACATCAAGATCAAAACCAAAAAAGATTGAGCGAGAACCGACACATGTCCCTAGGTGATTAGAGCGAGCGAGGGAATACAAAACCCCATCCACTCGCCATTCCCTCAAATGATATTATATTTTTTGTTGAAATTTTATATAAACCTTGCTTAGATTTTTGAGAAAGGTAAAAGAAAATGTTCGATCTGTATCTTGCAGATCTTCTAAAATTACTGGGTTCTATTTTTCTATGCCATTTTATTAAAGTGTGCTAAAAATTTGGTGGAAATATAGAGTGTCACATTGCTGCTTGCTTACAATATGTCTATGTGAGAATTTTGCTTTTTGCTGTCTACTGCCAGCATAAGAATGTAAAAAATGTAGAAAATGTAAAAATGGGAATTATTGTAAAAATTTTAAAAAATGCATATCAAGTAAAAAATGTAAGAAAAGGTAGAAGAACTAAAAACAAAAATTAAAAACATTAAAAATTTATAAATTTAAAAAATGTAAAGACAGGAAAAAACACGATATACATTTTTCACAATTTTCACTTGTTTTCCCATTTTTACATTATTATATACATTATTATATACATTCTTTACATTTTTTTCTTTGCTTGGGTTTTATACGTTTGTACGTTTTTCACATTTTTAAAATTTATGACGATTCTGTCATTTTTTGCACTTACACCTTTTACATTTTTCAAAACCTGTTACATTTTTTCCTGTCTTTACATTTTACAAATTTATAAATTTTTAATTTTTTTAATTTTTGTTTTTAGTTTTCCTTTTCTACCTTTTCTTACTTTTTTTACTTGATATACATTTTTTACAATTTTTACAATAATTCCCATTTTTACATTTTTTACATTTTTTACGTTCTTATGGTGCCGGCAGACAGCAAAAAGCAAAATTCTCACATAGAAATATTGTAAGCAAGCAGCAATGTGACACTTTGTATTTTCACCAAAGTTTTAGCATACTTTAATAAAATGGCATAGAACCTAGTAATTTTAGATCTGCAAGATACAGATCGGATACATTTTCTTTTACCGTTCTCAACAATCTAAGCGAGGTTTATATAAAATTTCAACATAAAATATCATAATATCATTCGAGAGAATGGCGAGTGGATCGGGTTTTGTATTCCCTCGCTCGCTTTAATCACCTCGGGACATGTGTCGATTCTCGCTCAATCTTTTTTGGTTTTGGTCTTGATGTCGATACTAATTATGGCCTTGATTTAATCCTGAGGTTGAGCCTGATTTTTCTGATTTTGATCTTAATTTTGATTTTCATTGTGATCTTGATCGTGATCTTGATTTTCGTATTTCTGATTCTAGTTATTTTCATTTTGATCTTGGTTGTAATCTTGACTTTGACCTTGAATTAGATTTTGATTTAGATCTTGATAGTGATCTTGATTTTGATATGAATTGTCTGGATGCTAATCTCGATTTTGATCATGTTCTAGATTTCGACTCAGGTCAACAGAACGGCCAAATTCACGATGAATTTGATCTAGCCTTTGGATCTCAATTGTGATCTCAGTAGGCAGAGCCGTTCTGCGTATCTCATTGACTTTTGTAAACTCGAGATCGACGTGGATCTCGTTGTTATAATTGCTGTATCTTCAGCATATGATAATATTGAATACTCTGGCATTGAGTACATTTATGTACATAATAAAAACAATGGTCCTAGGATTGTGCCTTGCGGGACTCCCATATCAACTGTTTCATACTCACTGAATTGATTTGACTCTTTGTTTCCTATTACTTAAATAACTTTTCATTAGTTTATGGGGTTTTCCTCTTATACCGTAGTTGTATAATTTATCTAGAAGCATTTGATGATCAACTGTGTCGAAGGCTTTTGCAAGATCAAGGAATGCAATTGCAGTTTGGTCACTTTTGTCAAGTTCATTGTAAATTAGATCTGTTATGTATCCTTAGTACTTTTGCTGCCACCACAAGAATGTAAAAAGTGTAAAAAATGTAAAAATGGGAATTAATGTAAAAATTGTAAAAAATGTATATCAAGTAAAAAATGTAAGAAAAGGTGAAAAAGGAAAACTAAAACACAAAAATTAAAACCATTAAAAATTTATAAATTTAAAAACTTTAAAGACACGAAAAAATATAACAGTATTGAAAAATGTAAAAGGTATACGAACTGCAAAAAATGACAGAATCGTCAAAAATTTTAAAAATATGAAAAACGTTCAAAAGTATAAAACCCAAGCAACGTAAAAAATGTAGAAAATGTAAAGAATGTAAATAATGTATAATTAATTCTTTCAAAATCTGATAAACTTCGGGCAGCATCCGAATGATACCCCAAGTTTATTAGGTTCTGGAAGAGCTTATGTTTTTACAATGCTTAAAAAATAGCAAATTAAAATCGACCTTTTTTGAAATGTGCTTTTCTTCGTTAGAGGCAGCGATACGGTGTTCACCAACGTTCACACAGTGTCCATCTATGATCACGCACTTTCTGATTTTTCCAAAAAGGTAGGTAACGTCCCCAATATCACCCCGAAGTTTAGAGTGTAGGTAGCATCTGCGGTAGGGGCCTGTGTAGACAAGCTGCCATAGTCCTAGGGACGTTTGAGAACGACTGGATGTAACCTCCATCAATGCGCCACGAATTTTAGCTTTAAATTAACCTAAATTTAGAATACGACAATTTACAAACCAATGTATAGGACCACGAAGCGACGTAGATGATGGAGCGCTAATTCCTTGTATGTTGATTTTTGCGTATAAGAAAATAAATGCAGTGTTCACCAAAGTTCATACAGTGTTCATCTATGATCACGCACTGCTCGATTTTTACAACAAATGTAGGTAACGTCCCAGAGTTCACTCCGAATTTTCGTCCCGTCCCGTGGACGTTTCAGGACATCTGGATGTAGCCTCTATTAATACGCCCTGAATTTAAGCTTGCCATCAATCCACATTTAGAAGCCGGTGACTTACAAACCAATATATAGGACCAAGAAGCAACGTAGATGATGGAACGATTATTTGTTTAATTTTCATTTTTGAGTATACGAAAATAGAACTTTATACAGTGTTCATGAACGTTCATACCGTGTTCATAATTGTTCATATAGTGTTCATACAGTGTTCGTAGGCCTGTTTCATATAATATAATATATATTTATATATATTATAATAATATAATATAATAATATAATTAGTTTGAAAGTCGCTGTCTTCTAAATGTGAGTTAACGACTAGCTAAAATTCGTAACTTATTAAGAGGTAACATATAGATGTCCTGATACGCCCACAGGACGATGGCAGATTGTCTTCCCAGGCCCCACACGTAGTTCCTGCCTACACTCTAAAATTCGCAGTGTTCTCGGGTACATTACTTACGTTTTTTTGTAAAAATGGAACGGGGTATGAACATAGATGAAAACTGCATGAACATTGTATGAAGCTTTTTTTTATAAATAAAAGAAATAATCCCTCTACGACGCTTCATGGTCCTATATA
Organism: Torymus aiolomorphi; assembly: GCA_036365515.1. Classification (NCBI taxonomy): domain Eukaryota; kingdom Metazoa; phylum Arthropoda; class Insecta; order Hymenoptera; family Torymidae; genus Torymus; species Torymus aiolomorphi. The sequence continues at coordinate 94,588,567 of CM070877.1, read as the reverse complement.
TTGATTTGTAAGTCGTCGTCATCTAAATGTAGATAAATTTCGAGCTAAAATTCGAGGCGCATAGATAGTGGTTACATTCAGACGTTCTGAAATGTTCACAGGACTATGGTAGCTTGTTTACATACCGCAGACGCTGCCTACACTCTAAACTTAGAAGTGATCTCGGAGACGTTCCCTACATTTTTTGTAAAAATCGAACAGTGCATGATCAAAGATTAACACTGTATGAACGTTGGTGAACACCGTATGAAGCTTTATTTTCTTATACTCAAAAATCAAAATAGTCGGAATTATTACTCCATCATCTACGTTGGTTCTTGGTCCTATATGTTGGTTTGAATGTCGCCGTCTTCTAAATCTGGATTAACGACAAGCTAAAATCCGTGACTTATTAAGAGGTTACATACAGATGTCCTGACACGTACACATGACGATGGCAGCTATTCTACACAGGCCCCTACAGCAGACGCTGCCTGCACTCTAAAATTCGGAGTGAACTCTGGGACGTTACCTACTTTTGTTGAAAAAATCGAGCAGTGCGTGATCACAGATGAACACTGTATGAACTTCGGTGAACACTGTATGAACGTTTATTTTCTTATAAGCAAAAATCAACATACAAGGAATTAGCGCTCCATCATCTACGTCGCTTCATGGTCCTATACATTGGTTTGTAAATTGTCGCATTCTAAATTTAGGTTAATTTAAAGCTAAAATTCGTGGGGCATTGATGGAGGTTACATCCAGTCGTTCTCAAACGTCCCTAGGACTATGGCAGCTTGTCTACACAGGCCCCTACCGCAGATGCTACCTACACTCCAAACTTCGGGGTGATATCGGGGACGTTACCTACCTTTTTGGAAAAATCGGAAAGTGTGTGATCATAGATGAACACTGTGTGAACGTTGGTGAACACCGTATCGCTGCCGCTAACGAAGAAAAGCTCATTTCAAAAAAGGTCGATTTTAATTTGCTATTTTTTAAGCATTGTAAAAACATAAGCTCTTCCAGAACCTAATAAACTTGGGGTATCATTCGGATGCTGCCCGAAGTTTATCAGATTTTGAAAAAATTAATTTTACATTATTTATATTCTTTACATTTTCTACATTTTTTACGTTGCTTGGGTTTTATACTTTTGAATGTTTTTCACATTTTTAAAATTTTTGACGATTCTGTCATTTTTTGCAGTTCTTACACCTTTTACATTTTTCAATACTGTCACATTTTTTCCTGTCTTTAAAGTTTTTAAATTTATAAATTTTTTATGTTTTTAATTTTTGTGTTTTAGTTTTCCTTTTTTACCTTTTCTTACATTTTTTACTTGATATACATTTTTTACAATTTTTACATTAATTCCCATTTTTACATTTTTTACATTTTTTACATTCTTATGGTGGCAGCAAACGTACTAAGGATACATAACAGATCTAATTTACAATGAACTTGACAAAAGTGACCAAATTGCAATTACATTCCTTGATCTTGCAAAAGCCTTCGACACAGTTGATCATCAAATGCTTCTAGATAAATTATACAACTACGGTATAAGAGGAAAAGTCCATAAACTAATGAAAAGTTATTTAAGTAATAGGAAACAAAGAGTCAAATCAATTCAGTGAGTATGAAACAGTTGATATGGGAGTCCCGCAAGGCACGATCCTAGGACCATTGTTTTTTATTATGTACATAAATGTACTCAATGCCAGAGAATTCAATATTATCATATGCTGATGATACAGCAATTATAACAACGAGATCTACGTCGATCTCGAGTTTACAAAAGTCAATGAGATACGCAGAACGGCTCTGCCTACTGAGATCACAATTGAGATCCAAAGGCTAGATCAAATTCATCGTGAATTTGGCCGTTCTGTTGACCTGAGTCGAAATCTAGAACATGATCAAAATCGAGATTAACCTCCAGACAATTCATATCAAAATCAAGATCACTATCAAGATCTAAATCAAAATCTAATTCAAGATCAAAGTCAACAAAGATCAAAATCAAAATGCGAAAATCAAGATCACGATCTAGATCACAATGAAAATCAAAATTAAGATCAAAATCAGAAAAATCAGGCTCAACCTCAGGATTAAATCAAGGCCATAATTGGTATCGACATCAAGATCAAAACCAAAAAAGATTGCGCGAGAACCGACACATGTCCCGAGGTGATTAAAGCGAGCGAGGGAATACAAAACCCGATCCACTAGCCATTCCCTCGAATGATATTATGATATTTTTTGTTGAAATTTTATATAAACCTCGCTTAGATTGTTGATAGCGGCAAAAAAAAATGTCCGATCTGTATCTTGCAGATCTTCTAAAATTACTTGGTTCTATGCCATTTTATTAAAGTATGCTAAAAATTTGCTGGAAATATAGTGTTACATTGCTGCTTGCTTACAATATTTCTATGTGAGAATTTTGCTTTTTGCTGTCTGCTGCCACCATAAGAATGTAAAAAATGTAAAAAATGTAAAAAATGTAAAAATGGGAATTAATGTAAAAATTGTAAAAAATGTATATCAAATAAAAAATGTATATCAAATAAAAAATGTAAGAAAAGGTAAAAAAGGAAAACTAATAAACAAAAATTAAAAACATTAAAAATCATAAATTTAAAAAATGTAAAGACAGGAAAAAATGTAACAGTATTGAAAAATGTAAAAGGTGTAAGAAGTGCAAGAAATGACAGAATCGTCAAAAATTTTGAGAAATGAAAAGGCAGATAGGTTAGCGAGGAGGGGAGCGGCAGGACTAAGGGTAATCAGAGTCAGCACTGCTGTTCCTCCCTGCGTGGTTTATGAAAGGATACATAACTGGATTAAGAGGGAACATATAGCAAGATGGAAGTCAAGGGTGCAGACATGCCAAGTTATTTCTTGGTGAGGAGGCACCTCCCCAAGGCGACGACCAGATCCTTTGTACGATGGATGACAGGACATTGTGAACTGGAATACTTTAAGAGGAGCATTGGAAGGGTGGCTGAGGGCAGCTGCAGACTCTGCGGAGAAGAGGAGACACCCATACACCTGCTTTGCTCCTGCCCAAGTGTTCTAGGGGGAGGCATAGGGTGTGCGGGGAGTGCCTCCTAAAACCAGAGGAGATCCGCACACTGAGTCTGGGCGAGATCCTCAGCTTACTGGTCTATATTAAAGGTATGATGGTGGGAGGGTAGAGTCAAGGAGGCAAAGCGCAATGGGCCATACAGATCTACGCGCCAGCTGACACGTTCCCGAGCAAGGGCCGTCAGTGCGCCTCCGACAACCTTCGACTATCCGACTAATAGATATATATCGACGGACCTCTTGCACCGTATCAACGAATTTTCTCGCTCATTGTTGTGACCTCCAAGGCCCGCGCAATTTTCCTTTGATTATTGTTGACTGAAACAGGAGAATGGTCAGAGGCTTTAAAAATAGCTAAGATAACACCAATTCACAAGGCTAAACAAAAACATCTACTAACAAATTACAGACCTATGGGATTGATTTCCAATATATCAAAAATTTTTGAAAAAGTTATACACAAAAATTATTACGTTTTGTCAACCAATGTAATTGTATTTACAACCAATGTATTGTATTGTAACCAATATTATCAGATAAACAATTTGGATTCAGAAAAAACAAAAGTACTAAGGATGCACTTTTATACATAACAGATCTAATTTACAATGAACTTGACAAAAGTTACCAAATTGCAATTACATTCCTTGATCTTCGACACAGTCATTAGATCGTCAAATGCTTTTCGATAAATTATACAACTATGGTATAAGAGGAAATGCACATAAACTAATGAAAAGTTATTTAAGTAATAGAAAACAAAGAGTCAAAGTAAACAATCAATTCAGCTAAAAGTCTGATAAGTAAAATTATAGCTATAGGAAAATTTTTATTTATAAATTTTCCTATAGCTATAATTTTACTTATCAGACTTTTAGATCAATTAAATTTAATAAAATTAAATTAAACGCCTTTTGTTTTTGCTGAAGGGGAGTCTGAGTTAGTTTCAGGGTTTAATACAGAGTATATAAGAGGGTCATTTGCTTTAATTTTTATTGCAGAATATGGAATAATTTTGTTTATAATGTTAATATTTATATTTATATTTATAGGAGGAAATATTAGGTTAAAATTTTATATTATATATTTGTACTTAGTATTTATAGTAATTTCAATTCGAGGGGCATTCCCACGATTTCGGTATGATAATTTAATTTCATGGAAAAGATTTTCATGGAATAATTTCATGGAAATTATTTACCAGTTGTGCAAATTTAATGTTTATTTTAATAACTAAATTTTTAATTTAAAAGTGAGGTACAAAAATTATTAGAAGAGTTTACTTCTTAATGTATGGATTCAGACCTTATATGCTTGTAGCTTGTAACGGAGGTATGTTGCGTACCTCCGTTAGTTTTATTAAACGCGCGGTAGAGTAGAATTACACGCGCGCCGGCTGTCGCGAGGAGCAATTGTTAGACACGCGCGGTATATCTATATATACGCGCGCTCTGGCCGACTCGAGGCACGAAAGGCGAGTGAGCTGCGAGCCACCTCTACTCCTCGCGCGCATACGGATAGCACACAAGCAAGGCGACCCCGCTTCGGCCAAGCGCTCGGTCGCGCATGTGCGACTCGGCCGAGGCGAGAGGATAAGTTCGACCGCACAAGCCTCGAACGGGCAGTTCACTCGGTGCGCTGAACCGAGCCTCTCCGGGAGGACTCTATGTGCCTTGGGCATAGAGTTGAGCGGTTTTGCCTGGCGAAGGTTGAGTCGTGTACTACGCGGCTCATACCAAACCAGCGTTGAATGCTAGTAGACGTAGCTAGGTCGCGCTAGATTTAATTTGTAAAGCGATGCATCCTATGTAATAAACTTGCTAGAATAGCTAGACTAGTTTTGCTCGTAAATTATAAGTTAATTTATTTTGTCGTAATTTATAAGTTAATTTTAATTGTTAATTTTTTTTTGTATAAAATTACTTTTACTTATCAAATAAATTTAATATATATTTTTGTTGTTAAATAAGTAGTCACAAGTTATTGTAATTAAGTTTCCTTTGCACAAGTGCTTTGAGCTTGGCTATCCATGTTTTACGTGTATTGAAGTGGAAAACATAAAACCCGAATATCAGTGAATTGATGCTGATTCCTATCCCAATTAAGTGCACTGTGCTTAAATTTTAACATCCCTCCCTGGTCGATAAAACGGGATTGTTACATGGCGCCCGAACCGTTTGTTAATTAAAGATAAAACTAGTTTATATTGTCGTTTCTTGGAGTTAGTAGATTTTCAGTATAGTGTTAAGTTTTTTTTTTAGAAATTAGGTTATAGGATTAAAATGATTACGGAAAGAAACTTCACTTTACCTGAGTTACAAATTTGAAATAATGTAAAATCAATTTGGGAAAAACTTGAGTTTTCTTGAGAGGTCGGTAATTTATGAAGAAGAGTTTGAATTCTTAAATAATCAAGTAAAACTAGTTGAGAATAAAGCAAATTTCGCACAACAGTTAATTGCAGAATTTGTATGTAGCCTAGAAGAAGTTTTAAATAAAGTAGTAAAAGTAGAAAATAATATTGTAGTAAATCGTAGAAATAAAGGAAATTTGGAAAAATTAAAGGATTCATTAAAGAATAATAAAAGTAAATGCAAAAATATATTAAAGAAACGAATATGAGAATTGATCATATTTAAATTGAAGTTATTAAAGTAACATTTTTGTTGGAAAAATTGAAATTATAGAAGTAGGAATAGTTTGAAAATTATTTTTTTTTTATTTTTATTTTTTCTCGAATAATTTCTTTTGGTTGCTGTTATAAATATTTTTTTTTTAGAAATTTTGTGGTTTTAGGTACTCCTCTAGTCTGATACCCATCCCGTATCCTACACAATAGATCTTGTGACTTATTTGAAATAGTAATATTTTTTTTTTTCATCATGGCAACTCAAGTAGGAGTAGCATGGATTTATAAATTACGAAAAGAGGAGCTAGTACAAGAATTAATAAAACATAATATCGAAGCGTCTGGCAATGTGCCACAATTAAAAAAGCGTTTAGTCGATTTTGTAAAAAAGAATCCGCTGTTGTTTATGGCTAAACCGAGAGACGATGAAAATTATGATGAGACTTTAGATAAAACTAGAGATGAGGAAGAAAACGCGAAGGAATTTATTCATATTTTTAAACCGGAAAGCTCATCAACTCCGACACAAGCCCATAATGATAATCAAGCGTCAAATGTTAATGTGAATAGTCAACAGCCAATTTTTGTATTACCGGATACAAATAACACGGCAAAAATTCTAGATCAAATGCGGAAATGTAATTGTCATTTCCAAGGGAAAAATGTTTATGATTTTTTAGAACGGGTAGATGAGTTAAGGACAGGCGTATGAGTTTTCTGAAGAGCAAACTTTGAAAGGCTTTCCGGAATTATTGCGCGGACAAGCATTATCATTCGTATGCTGCCCGAAGTTTATAAGATTTTGAAAGAATTAATTTTACATTATTGGGTTTTATACTTTTAAACGTTTTTCACATTTTTAAAATTTTTGATGATTCTGTCATTTTTTGCAGTTCTTACACCTTTTACATTTTTCAATACTGTTACCTTTTTTCCTGTCTTTAAAGTTTTTAAATTTATAAACTTTTAATGTTTTTAATTTTTGTGTTTTAGTTTTTCTTTTTTACCTTTTCTTACATTTTTTACTTAATATACATTTTTTACAATTTTTACATTAATTCCCATTTTTACATTTTTTACATTTTTTACATTCTTATAGTGGCAGTAAAAGTACTAAGGATACATAACAGATTTATTTTACAATGAACTTGACAAAAGTGACCAAATTGCAATTACATTCCTTGATCTTGCAAAAGCCTTCGACACAGTTGATCATCAAATGCTTCTAGATAAATTATACAACTACGGTATAAGAGTATGAAACAGTTGATATGGGAGTCCCTCAAGGCACGATCCTAGGACCATTGTTTTTTATTATGTACATAAATGTACTCAATGCCAGAGAAATCAATATTATCATATGCTGATGATATAGCAATTATAACAACGAGATCCACGTCGATCTTGAGTTTACAAAAGTCAATGAGATACGCAGAACGGCTCTGCCTACTGAGATCACAATTGAGATCCAAAGGCTAGATCAAATTCATCGTGAATTTGGCCGTTCTGTTGACCTGAGTCGAAATCTAGAACATGATCCAAATCGAGATTGACCTCCAGACAATTCATATCAAAATCAAGATCACTATCAAGATCTAAATCAAAATCTAATTCAAGGTCAAAGTCAAGATTACAACCAAGATCAAAATGAAAATAACTAGAATCAGAAATACGAAAATCAAGATCACGATCAAGATCACAATGAAAATCAAAATTAAGATCAAAATCAGAAAAATCAGGCTCAACCTGAGGATTAAATCAAGGCCATAATTAGTATCGACATCAAGACCAAAACCAAAAAAGATTGAGCGAGAACCGACACATGGCCCGAGGTGATTAAAGCGAGCGAGGGAATACAAAACCCGATCCACTCGCCATTCTCTCGAATGATATTATGATATTTTATGTTGAAATTTTATATAAACCTCGCTTAGATTGTTGAGAACGGTAAAAGAAAATGTATCCGATCTGTATCTTGCAGATCTAAAATTACTAGGTTCTATGCCATTTTATTAAAGTATGCTAAAAATTTGGTGAAAATACAGAGTGTCACATTGCTGCTTGCTTACAATATTTCTATGTGAGAATTTTGCTTTTTGCTGTCTGCTGGCACCATAAGAACGTAAAAAATGTAAAAAATGTAAAAATGGGAATTATTGTAAAAATTGTAAAAAATGTATATCAAGTAAAAAATGTAAGAAAAGGTAGAAAAGGAAAACTAAAAACAAAAATTAAAAAAATTAAAAATTTATAAATTTGAAAAATGTAAAGACAGGAAAAAATGTAACAGTTTTGAAAAATGTAAAAGGTGTAAGTGCAAAAAATGACAGAATCGTCAAAAATTTTAAAAATGTGAAAAACGTACAAACGTATAAAACCCAAGCAAAGAAAAAAATGTAAAGAATGTATATAATGTAAAAATGGGAAAACAAGTGAAAATTGTGAAAAATGTATATCGTGTTTTTTCCTGTCTTTACATTTTTTAAATTTATAAATTTTTAATGTTTTTAATTTTTGTTTTTAGTTCTTCTACCTTTTCTTACATTTTTTACTTGATATACATTTAACATTTTTTTAAATAATTCCCATTTTTACATTTTTTACATTTTTTACATTCTTATGCTGGCAGCAGACAGCAAAAAGCAAAATTCTCACATAGAAATATTGTAAGCAAGCTGCAATGTGACACTCTATATTTCCACCAAATTTTTAGAATACTTTAATAAAATGGCATAGAACCTAGTAATTTTAGAAGATCTGCAAGATACAGATCTTAATGTAATAGAAAGTTCTTTTACCGTTCTCAACAATCTAAGCGAGGTTTATATAAAATTTCAACAAAAAATATCATAATATGATTCGAGGGAATGGCGAGTGGATCGGGTTTTGTATTCCCTCGCTCGCTTAATCACCTAGGGACATGTGTGTCGGTTCTCGCTCAATCATTTTTGGTTTTGATCTTGATGTCGATACTAATTATTTATTTAATCCTGATTTAATCCTGAGGTTGAGCCTGATTTTGCTGACTTTGATTTTCATTGTAATCTTGATCTTCGCATTTTTGATTTTGGTTATTTCCATTTGATCTTGGTTGTAATCTTGACTTTGATCTTGAATTAGATTTTTATTTAAATCTTGATAGTGATCTCAAGATTGATTTTGATATGAATTGTCATCTCGAGGTTGATCTTGAGGTCAATCTCGATTTTGATCCTGTTCTAGATTTCGAATCAGGTCAACAGAACGGCCAAATTCACGATGAATTTGATCTCCTTTTGATTGAGCCTTTGGATCTCAATTGTGATCTCAGTAAGCAAAGCCGTTCTGTGCATCTCATTGACTTTTGTAAACACGAGATTGACTTTTGTAAACGCGGATCTCGTTGTTATAATTGCTGTATCATCAGTATATGATAATGTTGAATTCTCTGGCATTGAGTTCAATATATCATTTATGTACATAATAAACAACAATGGTCCTTAGGATCGTGCCTTGCTGGAATCCCACATCAACTGTTTCATACTCACTGAATTGATTGTTTACTTTGACTCTTTGTTTTCTATTACTTAAATAACTTTTCGTTAGTTTATGGGCATTTCCTCTTATACCGTAGTTGTATAATTTATCTAGAAGTATTTGATGATCAACTGTGTCGAAGGCAAGATCAAGGAATTTAAATGGATTAATTAATTAATTTGCAATTGGGTCACTTTTGTCAAGTTCATTGTAAATTAGATCTGTTATGTGAAAAAGTGCATCCTTAGTACTTTTGTTTTTTCAAATGCGCCGCTGTTCGCCCTTACGAGCCCGAAGGAAAACTCATGCACGGTGCAGTGCAGTTAAGGCAGTGCGCTGAACGCAAGAGGCCAGCGGGCCGAAAAGTTATTATATAACAAAATAAATGCGCGAAAATTGGAAATAATAACGAATCGAGCTGGACACGGGGAATTTTTTTTTACTTTTAGACCAGAGAGGCCTTTGAAACAAATTCGATTTTTAGATGTTAAACCTTGCTTTAATCGAAGGAACTACGTGATTAAACATGCAAGTTAAAAATTAACTATCTCTGCTGGCACGTCGACGATAGAAGAGACACCTGCGATCCGTCGGCAGAACACAGCGACGATGCTTCAAAAACGTAGGAAAACCAGATAAACAAATTACGCGAACAAGTACTAAATTCATACGGACCATCGAGATCATTAAGGTTTAAAAAAAAAAAATTTTTTTGCGTAAATTTATAGTTTATTTGTAAACTACCATTATTAAAATAAATTCCCTTGATACATTCTCCCATGAAAACATTTTCTCTTCACTGTTTACATTATCACATACAGGAAATACGTACAAAAATTTTTTTTCTAACTGAAAAAGATTTTAATCATTCCTCGATTTTTTTTTTCATCGGAATGTAATCCTTGAATCATATCCGAATAGAAAATTCTAAGTTCAAACTTTTTACGGTTAAGTTCACTCGAAGAGCACGGTGTATGGAAGCGCGCATAGTATGACCCAATGAACCTAAGTTTGGCGCTAACGCCTAACAGTTGACCCTGGAATTCGGCCTAATAACGTATCATTATAATTCCAATTTGCTTTTCGAAGCATCCTGTTATGTGAAAAAGTGCATCCTTAGTACTTTTGCTTTTTCTGAATCCAAATTGTTTATCTGATAATAAATTACATTGATTGACAAAATGTAATAATCTTTTGTGTATAATTTTTTCAAAAATTTTTGATATATTGGAAATCAATGATATAGGTCTGTAATTTGTTGGTAGATGTTTTTCTTTAGCCTTGTGAATTGGTGTTATCTGAGCTATTTTTAAAGCCTCTGGCCATTCTCCTGTTTCAATAGTCAAGTTCAACAATAATCAAAGGAAAATTGCGCGGGCCTGGAGGTCACATTGAGCGAGAAAATTCGTTGGTACGATGCAAGAGGTCCGTCGATATATATCTATTAATTTAAAACTGATATAAATAAAATAAGTTTGTGCAAACCGTAGAAGTCACCGGAATTGCAAGAGAAAGCCAACGCTAAACGGCATAAACAGATGCGAGGAATATTTCGGCCGGCCGCAAGGATCCACAATCCAAATGTAACAATTTTGTAGAAATGACACAGCTTCTAATGAGGATGTCATTTTTTCCTGTCTTTACATTTTTTAAATTTATAAATTTTTAATGTTTTTAATTTTTGTTTTTTAGTTTTCCTTTTTTACCTTTTCTTACATTTTTTACTTGATATACATTTTTTACCATTTTTACATTAATACCCATTTTTACATTTTTTAAATTTTTTACATTCTTATGGTGGCAGCAGACAGCAGAAAGCAAAATTCTCACATAGAAATATTGTAAGCAAGCAGCAATGTGACACTCTATATTTCCACCAAATTTTTAGCACACTTTAATAAAATTGTATAGATCCTAATGGCTTATCTACCAGGTAATGTTTTTGTAAATAAAAAACAACATTTGTCGTGTTTCGACGTTTAGGACACTTTTATTTGTGTCCCTCATCAGGATTCTATTGAAAAAAATTTTTTTTACATAAATTATTACAGGTATGTTAAACGTAAATAACTAAATCACATTAAATATATATGAACAAAAACTTACAATGAGACAGTGTCAAAAACTTACAATGATACACGATAAATGTTATTTTTTAATTACAAAAACATTACCTGGTAGATAAGCCATTAGGATCACTATATAGTAATATAAAGAAAACTACCATTAGATGCAACTAACAATCTAAAATGGCATAGAACCTAGTAATTTTAGAACATCTGCAAGATACAGATCGAACATTTTCTTTTCAACAATCTCACCTTTCTGAACAATCTAAGCAAGGTTTATATAAAATTTTAACAAAAAATATAATATCATTCGAGGGAATGGCGATGGATCGGGTTTTGTATTCCCTCCCTCGCTTTAATTACCTAGGGACATGTGTCGGTTCTCGCTCAATCTTTTTTGGTTTGGATCTTGATGTCGATACTAATTATGGCCTTGATTTAATCCTGAGGTTGAGCCTGATTTTGCTGATTTTGATTTTCTTTGTGATCTTGATCGTGATCTTGATTTTCGCATTTTTGATTCTGGTTATTTTCATTTTGATCTTGGTTGACTTTGATCTTGAATTAGATTTTTATTTATTTTGATATTTTGATTTGATTTTGATATGAATTCTCGTCTCGAAGTTGATCTTGTGGTTAATTTTTGATTGAGGTTAAATTTTGATCCTGTTCTAGGTTTCGACTCAGGTCAACAGAACGGCCAAATTCACGATGAATTTTATCTAGCCTTTGGATCTCAATTGTGATCTCAGCAAGCAATGCCGTTCTGTGCATCTCATTGACATTTGTAAACACGAGATCGACGCGGATCTCGTTGTTATAATTGCTGTATCATCAGCATATGATAATATTGAATTCTCTGGCATTGAGTTCAATATATCATTTATGTACATAATAAACAACAATGGTCCTTGGGATCGTGCCTTGCGGGACTGCCACGTCAACTGTTTCATACTCACTGAATTGATTGTTTACTTTGACTCTTTGTTTTCTATTACTTAAATAACTTTTCATTAGTTTATTTCCTCTTATACCGTAGTTGTATAATTTATCTAGAAGTATTTGATGATTAACAGTGTCGAAGACTTTTGCAAGATCAAGGAATGTTTGCAATTAGCAATTGGGTCACTTATGTCAAGTTCATTGTAAATTAGATCTGTTATGTGAAAAAGTGCATCCTTAGTACTTTTGTTTTTTCTGAATCCAAATTGTTTATCTGATAATAAATTACATTGGTTGACAAAATGTAATAATCTTTTGTGTATAACTGTTTCAAAAATTTTTGATATATTGGAAATCAATGATGTAGGTCTGTAATTTGTTGGTAGATGTTTTTGTTTAGCATTGTGAATTGGTGTTATCTGAGCTATTTTTAAAGCCACTGGCCATTTCCACTGGCCACTGGTCATTCTCCTGTTTCAATACTCAAGTTCAACAATAATCAAAGAAAAATTGCGTGGGCCTTGGAGATCACAACAACATTGAGCGAGAAAATTCGTTGATACGATGCAAGAGATCCGTCGGAGACGCGGCGCGTGCAAGAAGAACAGAGAACCGCTGACGAAATATATCTATTAATTTAAAACTGATATAAATAAAATAAATATGTGCAAACCGTAGAGGTTACCGGAAATTGGAAAAGAAAGCCGACGCTAATCGGCATAAACAGATGCGCGCAATATCTTTTCCGGTCGCAAGGATCCAGAATCCAAATGTAACAATTTTGTAGAAATGACACAGTTTTTAAATGAAAGCCGACGAAAATCAATATTTCAGTCTAGACTGATTTTTGAATATACGAGGCCACAGCCAAAACCCGTACGTGTCAAAACAAACTAAAAATGCGCGCGAGTAATGAACTAACATGGGCGAATGCACCGCTGTTCCCCCTTACGAGTCCGAAGGAAAACTCATGACGGTGCAGCGACCCCGGAAACTCCCGAGTAACGTGTTTCGAGTAATTAGACTTAAAATTTCCGTAAAACTCTAGTAGACGATGTCGGTACTGTTCACGCCTGAGCGGCGTTGTACGGGAACACCGGCGAAGGTAGGTAAGGCTAGTTCATAGTCGGCCGCCGGTGGTTCGTGCACCGAAGTTGGCAGCGTAGCGTCGGCTCTTGTAGAAAGTGGCCTAAGTTTTCTGCAGTAGAGGCCTGCGCGCGCGCGTTCGGAACCTGTGCCGATGCGCTCTTGCCGGCCTGCGGCTCATTCTACAACGGCGAGCCGCCCCGGGCGTGGTAGACGCCCGTGTATTACCTTCGCGTGCCCTAGAGAGGGACTAATACCCACCCTTAAATTAACCCCGTTACAATGGTTCAAAAGATTCTTGTAATAATTTGAATAATTAAACATAAGCCTAATAGAGATCCGAAATTTCATCAAATTGAGATATTTAAGGGGGTGGGTAAGGAAATTAGAGATGAATTAATGATTTTTAAAATGTTATTGGTTTTTATAATTGATTTTTTCATTTAATTAATTTTACGTAGAGTTAATTTTTTTATTAAACAAATTTTTACAATTATTGTTAAACATAAAAATAAATAAATTACTGCAATTAAAGTTGTGTAGTTTTTAGGATAGATATATATTAAACTTAAATTATTTGAAATTTTTAGATTACTTATGTTATATATTAAATTAATTTCATTGAAATTAATTATTCAATTATTGAATTTTATTAAATAAATTATTAAAATAAAATTTATAAAAATTAATACAAATTTATTTGGAAAATTAAAAAAAAAAATTCATTTAATTGAAGTTTTTATGTTATTTATAAATCTAATGAAATATATAAAAATAATTATAATTCCTCCTACAACAATTAAAAATATTAAAAATGAAAATCAGTGATTATTTATAAATAATCTTAAGTTAAAAGAAAAAATAATTAATAAAATAAGTAAAATGGATATTAAAATTAAAGGATGAATATTTTTATTATGAAAAGGAATAGGTTGAATTATTATTATTGAATTTATTTAATTTATAGTAATGAAATTTGAATAGTTAAATTTATTTTTATCATTTAATTAAAAGGTAGTTTAATTAAAAATATTAATTTTGGAGATTAATGATATAAGATTTTATTTTTCTGAAATATTAGCTATAAATTATTTATTTATTTTTAATTTACAAAATTAATATTTTATTTAAATTAATAGCTAAAATTTATATAAATTTTTTATTTATATATTTAAATATATTTAAATATATATATATATATATATATATATATATAGTTATTTTATTATATTTATTTTTTCAATTTTTATAATATCTTATTTTTATTCACAAATTTTATTAACTTTATTAAGTATAGAATTTTTAATGTTAAGATTATTAATAATTTTAAGATATTTAATTTAATTTATATTTAATTATATAATTTATTATATTTAATATTTAATTTATATTTAATTAATTAATTAATTTATATTTACTATTTAATTTATTATTTAATAATTTATTAATTTTGTTATTATATTATTTAGTATTTGTAGTTTGTGAAAGTTTATCTTTATTGGTATTTTTTATTCGATCAGTAATAATAATTTAAATTATTTAAATTTAATTTTATGATAAAATTAATGTTATTTATATTTTTATTAATAAGTTCTGTTAATTATAATAATTTATGAAGAAATGTGTATAGATGGATAGGTATTGATAATTGAAGATTTATTTTAATATTATTAACTATTTGAATTCTTGGATTAATATTTATGACAAGAATTCGCTTTAAAAATTTAAAATGATATAGATTTGTATTATTAATATTATTGTTATTTTTAATGGTTAGATTTATAAGAATAAATTATTTTATATTTTATTTGTTTTTTGAAATAAGTTTAATTATTCCTACTTTTGTTTTAATTATGGGATGAGGGTATCAACCAGAACGAATTAGGGCAAGAATGTATATATTATTATATACATTGTTTGCTTCTTTACCATTATTATTAATTTTATTATTTTATTTATATAATTTTTTTTTCTTTAAATTTTTTAATTTTAATAAATAGAATTTTAATTTTAGAATTTAATAAATTTATTTTATATTTTTATATAATTTTGCTTTTTTAGTTAAATTGCCTATATTTTTATTTCATTTGTGATTACCTAAAGCTCATATTGAAGCTCCTGTTACAGGTTCAATAATTTTAGCTGCTGTAATGTTAAAATTAGGGGGTATGGGTTAATACGTAGATTTATATTTATATTAAATTTATCTAAATATTTAAATTTTATTTTATTTGGGATGTCAATTATTGGAATGATTTATTTAAGTTTAATTAGAATGCGGTGTAATGATTTTAAATTAATTGTAGTTCATCAGTAGTTCATATCATGATAATATTAATAGGTTTATTAACAATGACATCGTTAGGATTTACAGGTGGATTTTTAATAATGATTGGTCATGGAATGTGTTCATCAGCATTATTTTTGTTAGTAAATTTTATATATGATCGAACAAAAAGCCGTAATTTGATTCTTAATAAAGGTATAATAAATTTTTTTCCTTCTATATCTATGTGGTGATTTATATTTTGTGCAATTAAGGGGGTCCGAAAGTCAATTAAAAATTCAAATTTCGCGCCACATTATAGCAGACGAAAAAATAAGTAATTTGCCTATAACAAATAGTAAAAACAATATTACGGAAAACCAGGACTGCATTGCCCTCCGTTACATTATTATCTATCATTTTACAAAGTTTGAAGTTTCTATATAAATATTTCGCTGAATGGCATTTGAATTACTTGATTTTGAGACATTATTCAAATGCCATTCAGCGAAATATTTATATAGAAACTTCAAACTTTGTAAAATGATAGATAATAATGTAACGGAGGGCAATGCAGTCCTGGTTTTCCGTAATATTGTTTTTACTATTTGTTATAGGCAAATTACTTATTTTTTCGTCTGCTATATTGTGGCGCGAAATTTGAATTTTTAATTGACTTTGGGACCCCCTTAATATATCAGCTCCTATTTTATTAAATTTATTAAGTGAAATTTTAATTTTAATAATTTTATTTAATTGATCAAGTAAAATTTTTTTATTATTGGTATTAGGTATATATTTTAGAGCTATATATAGTTTATATTTATTTTCTTATACTCAACATGGAAATTTTTAAAAAAATATTATTAAAATAAATAATAATAATGTTATTGAATTTTTAATAATAATAATTCATTGAATGCCTTTAAATTTAATAATTTTAAAAATAGATTATTTTTTTTAATTTAAATAATTTAAGTTAAAATATTGATTTGTGGAATCAAATTTATATGAATTTGAATTTTAAAATTTTTTTCATATTTTAAATTTTTTTTAAAAGAATTTTATTATATTATTTAAGAGGAATTGTATTTTTATTAATTAGAATTATATTTATAATTTTAAGATTGCTATTGATAATTTTAAAAAAATGTTTATTTTTTGAATGAAATATTTTAATTTTAAATAGATTAATATTAAATATATTGATTTATATTGATTGATTGAGATTAATATTTATTTTTACTGTTTTAATTATTTCTTCTATAATTATATTTTATAGTATTGAATATATGATATGGGATTTAAATAACAGGCGATTTTTTTTTAAATTTATTTATTTATTTTATCTATATTATTAATAATTTTGAGTCCGCATATAATTAGTATTTTAATTGGATGAGATGGGTTAGGTTTAATTTCTTACTGTTTAGTAATTTTTTATCAAAGTAATTCTAGGTATAATTCAGGAATGTTAACTATTTTAATAAATCGAATTGGAGATGTTTTTATTTTAATTAGAATTGGATTAATAATAAGTATAGGGTCTTGAAATTTTTTGAATATAAATAGTATATTAAATAATATTATTATTCTAGTCATTTTAGCTGCTTTTACTAAAAGAGCTCAATTTACTTTTTCTTCTTGGCTACCTGCTGCTATAGCGGCCCCAACTCCTGTGTCATCTTTAGTTCATTCTTCAAATTTAGTAACAGCTGGGATTTATTTATTAATTCGATTTCATTATTTAATTTTTAATAATAAATTTTTAATTTATTATATTTTATTAATTGGTTTAATTACAATAATGTTTGCTGGATTATATGCAAATTTTGAATATGATTTTAAAAAAATTATTGCTCTTTCTCAATTAGGTTTAATAGTTATAATTTTGGGAATGAAAAATTATGAATTGGCTTAGTTTCATTTAGTCATTCATGCTATATTTAAATCAATAATGTTTATATGTTCAGGAGTAGTAATTCATAATATTATGAATAATTATCAAGATATTCGATTTATAGGGAATATAAATAATTTTATGCCTTTAACTTCAATAATTTTTATAGTGGCTAATTTTTCTTTATGCGGAATTTTTTTCAGGATTTTATTCAAAAGATCAAATTTTAGAATTTTCAATAATGGAAAATATAAATATAATAAGTTATTTCATTATAATTATAGGAACTGGTTTAACTGTATCTTATAGAATTCGATTATCCTATTATTTAATAAATAAAATATTTAATTTTTTTCCAATGTTTAATATTAAAGATACAGAAATAATAAATTTTCCTATATTTTTATTAATAATTTTTACAATGTTTTTCGGGTATTTAATAAATTGATTTATATTTTCAATAGTTGAAGAGATTTATTTAATGTTTTTTGAAAAAATTTTAATTTTATTTATTTGTTTAATTTTTATTTATATTTGATTAAATACTTTTTAATTAAATTAAATTTTAAGAAAAATTATTTTATAAAATATTTTATAGGAAAGATATGATTTCTTTATATTTTGAATTTTTTATTAGTTATCCTTTAAGGTTAAGATGATTTTTATTAAAAATTTTAGACAAAGGATGAAGTGAATGAATTATTAAAGATTCTATTAATAATTATTCTAAAAATTTTAATAAATTTATAAATTTAAATAAAAATTATTTAATTAATTTTTTATTGTTAATTAGATATTTATTAATAACATTATTAATTTAAGTTAAATTTAAATAGTTTAAGTAAAACATAATATTGAAGATATTAAAATAATATTTATATTTTAAATAATTTAAATTTTTATAAAAAATTTTTATATTGAAAATATAATGTTTTACTTAAACTATATAAATTTATGAAGAAATGATTTTATTCCACAAATCATAAAATTATTGGAATTTTATATTTAATTTTTGGGATGTGAGCTGGGATTATAGGGCTATCATTAAGATTAATTATTCGAATAGAATTAGGGAACCCAGGAGCATTAATTGGAAATGATCAAATTTATAATTCTGTTGTTACTACTCATGCATTTTTAATAATTTTTTTTTTGTAATGCCTGTTATAATAGGAGGATTTGGAAATTTTTTGTATCCAATAATATTAAGAGCCCCTGATATAGCCTTTCCTCGCATAAATAATATAAGATTTTGATTATTACCACCAAGATTATTGTTATTAATTTCTAGTATATTTATTGGGTCAGGTACAGGTACAGGGTGAACTGTGTACCCGCCTTTATCTAAAAATTTAGCTCATAGGGTTCCTTCAGTTGATTTATCAATTTTTTCTTTACATTTAGCTGGAGCAAGTTCTATTATAGGATCAATTAATTTTATCTCGACAGTTATGAATATAAAAATTTATAAAATTGAAATTATCTCATTATTTACTTCAGCGACGTTATTAACAACAATTTTATTATTATTATCTTTACCAGTATTGGATAATTAATTGGATAATTGGATATATTAATTGGCAGGCGCTATTACTATGTTATTATTTGATAGGAACCTAAATACTTCTATTTTTGATCCTGCTGGTGGGGGAGATCCAATTTTATATCAGCATTTATTTTGATTTTTTGGTCATCCTGAAGTTTATATTTTAATTTTACCGGGATTTGGGTTAATTTCTCACATAATTTGTAATGAAAGAATAAAAAAAGAAACCTTTGGAGCAATAGGAATAATTTATGCAATAATTTCAATTGGATTATTAGGATTTATTGTTTGGGCTCATCATATATTTACTATTGGTATAGATGTAGATACACGAGCTTATTTTACATCAGCTAATTTACAATGAACTTGACAAAAGTGACCAAATTGCAATTACATTCCTTGATCTTGCAAAACCCTTCGATACAGTTGGTCATCAAATGCTTCTAGATAAATTATACAACTACGGTATAAGAGGAAATTCCCATAAACTAATGAAAAGTTATTTAAGTAGGCATTTGCGGTAGTTTTCCCAGTCAGTTTTCCTGGGATTCCTCCACATTTGCTCCTTAGCCTTGACGTTTCCTAGTTCGAAGCGGATCTTTTCGTGGTCTGACATGGAGACCTCCTCTGCTACTCTCCATCCCAGTATCCTACGCCCGATCCCCCTCGATGCTAGTGTAACATCCAGGACCTCTTCCCTTACTGAGTTCCTGAAGGACGCTGCCCTTATTCATAAAGTCCAGTTCCGTCGAAGTATATATTCCAATAGCTCCTCCCCTCTGTTATTGCAGTTCGAGCTGCCCCAGATTGTGTGGTGCGCGTTTGCTTCACAGCCTAGGATAAGCTCTTCCCGCTCCTGTTGCATTCCTCAATGAGTGCCCTCACCTCATCGGGTGGGGGTGCTTCTGTTGCATCACTAGGGAAGTACGCAGAGGCTAAAACCAGTTCTGTCCCTGCCCCTCCTCCTATTTTAACCTTTACTGTTACCTGCTTTGCTTCTGCCCAAGGGTTCTGGGGGGAGGCATCGGGTGTGCGGGGAGTGCCTCCTAAAACCAGACGAGATCCGCACACTGAGTCTGGGCGAGATCCTCAACTTACTGGTCTATATTAAAGGTATGATGGTGGGAGGGTAGAGTCAAGCAGGCAAAGCGCAATGGGCCATACAGGCCTACGCGCGAGCTGACACGTCCCCGAGCAGGGGCCGTCAGTGCGCCTCCGACAACCTTCGACTATCCGACTAACAGATATATATCGACGAACCTCTTGCACCGTATCAACGAATTTTGTCGCTCATTGTTGTGACCTCCAAGACCCGCGCAATTTTCCTTTGATTATTGTTGAACTTGTCTATTGAAACAGGAGAATGGCCAGAGGCTTTAAAAATAGCTAAGATAACACCAATTCACAAGGCTAAACAAAAACATCTACCAACAAATTACAGACCTTGTCATTGATTTCCAATATATCAAAAATTTTTGAAAAAGTTATACACAAAAATTATTACATTTTGTCAATCAATGTAATTTATTATCAGATAAACAATTTGGATTCAGAAAAAACAAAAGTACTAAGGATGCACTTTTATACATAACAGATCTAATTTACAATGAACTTGACAAAAGTGACCAAATTGCAATTACATTCCTTAATCTTGCAAAAGCCTTCGACACAGTTGATCATCAAATGCTTCTAGATAAATTATACAACTATGGTATAAGAGGAAATGCACATAAACTAATGAAAAGTTATTTAAGTAATAGAAAACAAAGAGTCAAAGTAAACAATCAATTCAGTGAGTATGAAACAGTTGATATTGGAGTTCCACAAGGCACGTTTCTAGTACCATTGTTGTTTATTATATACATAAATGATATATTGAACTCAATGCCAGAGAATGAAATATTATGATATACTGATGATACAGCAATTATAACAACGAGATCCACGTCGACCTCGAGGGTACAAAGGTATGAACGTAAAAAAGGTAAGAATCTCAGCCTACTGAGATCACAATTGAGATCCAAAGGCTAGATCAAATTCATCGTGAATTTGGCCGTTCTGTTGACTTGGGTCGAAATCTACAACAGGATCAAAATCGAGATTAACATCAAGATCAACCTCGAGATAACAATTCATATCAAAATCAAGATCACTATCAACACATTGCGGCTTGCTTACAATATTTCTATGTGAGAATTTTGCTTTTTGCTGTCTGCTGCCATCATAAGAATGTAAAAAATGTAAAAAATGTAAAAATGGGAATTATTGTAAAAATTGTGAAAAATGTATATCAAGTAAAAAATGTAAGAAAAGGTAGAAAAGGTAGAAGAACTAAAAACAAAAATTAAAAACATTAAAAATTTATAAATTTAAAAAATGTAAAGACAGGAAAAAACACGATTTACATTTTTCACAATTTTCACTTGTTTTCCCATTTTTACATTATTTACATTCTTTACATTTTTTTCTTTGCTTGGGTTTTATACGTTTGTACGTTTTTCACATTTTAAAAATTTTTGACGATTCTGTCATTTTTTGCACTTCTTACACCTTTTACATTTTTCAAAACTGTTACATTTTTTCCTGTCATTTTTCAAATTTATAAATTTTTAATTTTTTTAAATTTTTGTTTTTAGTTTTCCTTTTCTACCTTTTCTTACATTTTTTACTTGATATAAATTTTTTACAATTTTTACAATAATTCCCATTTTTACATTTTTTACATTTTTTACGTTCTTATGGTGCCAGAAGACAGCAAAAAGAAAAATTCTCACATAGAAATATTGTAAGCAAGCAGCAATGTGACACTCTATATTTCCACCAAATGTTTAGCATACTTTAATAAAATGGCATGGAACCTAGTAATTTTAGAAGATCTGCAAGGTACAGATCGAACATTTTCTTTCTCAACAATCTAAGCGAGGTTTATATAAAATTTCAACAAAAAATATCATAATATTATTCGAGGGAATGGCGAGTGGATCTTGGTTGTAATCTTGACTTTGATCTTGAATTAGATTTTTATTTAGATCTTGATAGTGATCTTGATTTTGATATGAATTCTCATCTCGAGGTTGATCTTGAGGTTAATCTCGATTTTGACCCTGTTCTAGATTTCGACTCGGGTCAACAGAACGGCCAAATTCACGATGAATTTGATCTAGCCTTTGGATCTCAATTGTGATCTCAGTAAGCAAAGCCGTTCTGTGCATCTCATTGACATTTGTAAACACAAGATCGACGCGGATCTCGTTGTTATAATTGCTGTATCATCAGCATATGATAATATTGAATTCTCTGGCATTGAGTTCAATATCTCATTTATGTACATAATAAACAACAATGGTCCTTAGGATCGTGCCTTGCGGGACTCCCACATCAACTGTTTCATACTCACTGAATTGATTGTTTACTTTGACTCTTTGTTTTCTATTACTTAAATAACTTTTCATTAGTTTATGGGCATTTCCTCTTATACCGTAGTTGTATAATTTATCTAGAAGTATTTGATGATCAACTGTGTAATTGGGTTAATTAATTAATTTGCAATTGGGTCACTTTTGTCAAGTTCATTGTAATTAGATCTGTTATGTGAAAAAGTGCATCCTTAGTACTTTTGTTTTTTCTGAATCCAAATTGCTTATCTGATAATAAATTACATTGGTTGACAAAATGTAATAATCTTTTGTGTATAACTTTTTCAAAAATTTTTGATATATTGGAAATCAATGATATAGGTCTGTAATTTGTTGGTAGATGTTTTTCTTTAGCATTGTAAATTGGTGTTATCTGAACTATTTTTAAAGCCACTGGCCATTCTTCTGTTTGATACTCAAGTTCAACAATAAACGAAGGAAAATTGCGCGGGCCTTGGATGTCACAACATTGAGCGGGAAAATTCGTTGGTACGGTGCAAGAGGTCCGTTGATATATATCTATTAATTTAAAACTGATATAAATAAAATAAGTTTGTGTAAACCGTAGAAGTCACCAGAATTGCAAGAGAAAGCCAACGCTAAACGGCATAAACAGATGCGCGGAATATTTCTGCCGGCCGCAAGGATCCACAATTCAAATGTAACAATTTTGTAGAAATGACCCAGCTTTTAAATGAGGATGTCGAGGGTGGCAGACGTTGCACGGTCAAAAGGAATCGGTAAGGGAGCCCAAGAGAATCGGCCGATGATAGCGGAAAAGACGGAGAGCGACGATTCTGATCTATTAGATGCGACTAATGCATTTCGAATAGGCAATAAATAGAAAATAGTCTACACGGAAATTATTGCTGGACATGAGTTTACTCGGGGTTTTCGGGGTCGCTGAACAGGAATATCATGACGACAGCGGTCTCCGAGGTACCTAGAGTCCAGGGTAGACAGTATGAACGTCGTCTCCTAGAGTTTACGCAAATTTGAAATATAATTAGACGAAACTAATTATTCGGAAGTTTTCTGGATCGCTGAACACGGATATCATGACGGCAGCGGTCTCCGAGGTACCTGGTGTCCAGGGTATACAGTATCAACTTCGTCTCCTGGAATTATCTTGAGTACAACACAATTTTTACATGATATTAACTATATTATTCTTACAAATTTATGTAAATATTATAAAAAAAGATAACATAAAATTTAACATCGGTAAAATTGTACCTACGGTAGATGCCCTCACACAACATTTAAAAAGAGTGTATTTACGGGTACATAATTGGTTGCATGAGGAAGACTTTTCAAACCAACAGATTGGAACTCGTAGAAAATTGTTTAATTCCAGTAAAGATGACACAGCCTCCTGGTCTACCCAGCATTATGAACTTAATTTTCTCCAGCTTCAAAAAAGATTGCGTTTGAACTTTTTTCACATTTTTAAAATTTTTGATGATTCTGTCATTTTTTGCAGTTCTTACACCTTTTACATTTTTCAATACTGTTACATTTTTTCCTGTCTTTACATTTTTTAAATTTATAAATTTTTAATGTTTTTAATTTTTGTGTTCTAGTTTTCCTTTTTTACCTTTTCTTACATATTTTACTTGATATACATTTTTTACAATTTTTACATTAATTCCCATTTTTACATTTTTTACAGTTTTTACATTCTTATGGTGGCAGCAAAAGTACTAAGGATGCACTTTTATACATAACAGATCTAATTTACAATGAACTTGACAAAAGTGACCAAATTGCAATTACATTCCTTGATCTTGCCTTCGACACAGTTAATCATCAAATGCTTCTAGATAAATTATACAACTACGGTATAAGAGGAAATATAAATACGGTATAGAGGCCCATAAACTAAAAGTTATTTAAGTAATAGAAAACAAAGAGTCAAAGTAAACAATCAATTCAGTGAGTGTGAAACAGTTGATATGGGAGTCCCGCAAGGCACGATCCTAGGACCATTGTTTTTTATTATGTACATAAATGATATATTTATGCCAGAGAATTCAATATTATCATATGCTGATGTGTGTGTGTGCAAAATTTGGAAACGATCCACCGTGCCGTTTAAAATTATTTACGAGGGCACCACACCCGTACACACGTACGTACGTACAGACATACGCACAGACATTTTTTAAAAAATACTTTTTGGACTCTGTGAACCTAAATATGAGTTTCTAAGCGAAAAATAGAAATAAAATTTTTTTTGCCGAAAAAAGGCTTTCTCTATGAGAAAGCAAAAACAATGAAAAATGAAAACACCATAAAAAATGAGAACACCATAAAGAATGAAAACACCGTAAAAAATGAAAACACCATAAAAAAAGAAAACGCCATAAAGAATGAAAACACCTTAAAAAATGAAAACACCATAAAGAATGAAACCACCATAAAAAATGAAAACACCCTAAAAAATGAAAACAACATAATGAATGAAAACACCACAAAAAATTAGAATACCATAAAGAATGAAAACACCATAAAAAATGAAAACACCATAAAAAATGAAAACACCATAAAGAATGAAAATGTTACGTCTGTGACGTATCTCTAAATTCAATTTAACAATGCATATTTATCACCAGTAATTTTCTGACATACAAATGTCGTATATTTCGTATATGTTTAATGACGTTATTAAATCTCAATATTCATTTCTTTGACCCACAAAACGATGCGAGTGCGAATTTTAACAGTACAGCAATTTCGGCTACGTACAGCCAGCGTGACGTAGCGAGCCACTAACCTTGTGAAACCAACCGCTCATCGCAACTTTGTTTAGAATCAACACTTTTAAATGTGAAATCGAAAGGATGATATTTAAATGTTTACTAAATTTGTTTAAAAAAAGGATTTTTACTCAGCGTCAAAATCATCTTTAACCCAAATTAACCGCTTAATAAATACGGCGACTCTCAACACACAAATTAGTAATCGTGCAAAAGTCGCGAGCTCCGTACCACTCTAGCCGACAAGAGGAGAAGCGAATACTTTATACGAGTCAAATACCCTACATTCAATTACGAAGAGAATTTCTTATATCAATAATTTCAATAATCTATCGGTATTATATATTGTTTAACAAAGTTAATAAGTTGTAAATCGCATAGTCTTATTTATAAACCTTATATCTTTCAATAAATAGTGCATCTAACTAATCAGCT
The DNA here is from genome assembly GCA_036365515.1 of Torymus aiolomorphi. NCBI lineage: Eukaryota > Metazoa > Arthropoda > Insecta > Hymenoptera > Torymidae > Torymus > Torymus aiolomorphi. The sequence goes on along the minus strand of CM070877.1, from coordinate 94,562,928 downwards.
GTTTATTATTTACGAGAGCCTACGCGCAGAATAAAGGTAATATAAATCAAATATCAATTGAAAATATAATATATATATATATATATATATATATAAATCATTCAAATATAATTTGAAGATAAACCATACAAATTTCAATACACATATAAGAGTAGATTCCTCGACACTCAAGACTTAACAAAAACACAATAAAGAATAAAACCACCATAAAAAATGAAACCTCCATAAAGAATGAAAACAACATAACAGAACTTGCCGGAAAAAAAGACACTGGAAAATAAGCTCCTTAATTTAATAGAGGATTTCTACGTTAATAAGTATGCTATCTAACACACATCGGAATCATTACGGCTTTACAGTCGAGATAACTGAAAAATTAATCAATATCTGTAGAAATAATATCGGATTCATTCTGTTAGCCAATGAGAAGCCTGTACCTATCATTTTTGATATTCACTCATGCTCCCACTATTATTTATTACATTTTCGAAAGTTAATGAAAATGCCAAGGAATAGACAGAAGAACTATGATTGCTTTGAAAACAATATTTGTAGAACGTGTGTCTATAACAGCAAAAATAAGACCTTGACCAACTGTAAAATCGGCCCTCTAGACTCTGATCTTGCTAATTAAAGTTCGAGACGCAAACCTAGAGCGACACAAGCGACGTCGACTGCGATGTATTACGAGACGTTCAATTTATATGAAGGATTGGCTTTATAAATTAGATGCAAGTTCTTGATACCTCGTCAATTGTATATTAAGTATTACATACGGGAACGGATATGGCTTCAGAATCGCATCTTAGCCTGATGAATGACTCGCACTAAGTACAATATTCTATTAGTTAATTTAGTCAATTGGGGGCCTATAATATATCTTCTTCATAGCTATCCTCAGCAATATTCAATTCATACTGCGACGAAAATTATAATTCTGCATTATTCAAGAATGAATATGTCTTCACCCTTGACATTACTTGTGACTTTCTCATAGTCTTAATATTATCTGAATCTTCGGGTGTCAGTTAGGGTGTCAGGTCGCTATAACTTCTCTCATTGATAGACGTAACTTCGATGTAAATGGTATTCCTACGTTAAGTATGCTATCTAATATACATCGGAATTATTATAGCTTCACAGTTGACATTACTGAAAAATTAATCTATCTCTGTATATATCTGATAGCTTGACATTAGTGGAAAATGACTTTCTCAGAGATAAAATATTACATAAATTTTCGGGTTATCTTAGGGTGTCAGGTCGCTATAAGCTCTCTTATTTATAGACGTATCTTCGATATATATGTTTATATTCCTACGTTAATAAGTATGCTATCTAATATAAATCGGAATTATTATGACTTTACAGTCGAGATTACTGAAAAATTAATCTATATCAGTAGCAATAATATTAGATTCATTCTGTTAGCCAACTAGAGGCGTACCTATCATTTTTGATATTCAGTCGTACTCCCACTGTTATTTATTATAATATATAATAATTTATTATATATTATTATATATATATTTGAACGTTAATGAAAATGCCAAGGAATAGATAGACGAACTATGATTGCTTTGAAAACAATATTTGTAGAACGTGAGTCTATAAAAGCAAAAATAAGTCCTTGATCAACTGTGAAATCGGCCCTCTAGACGCTGATGTTGCTAATTAGAGTTCGAGACGCAAACTTAGATGCGAGACACACGCGATGTCGAATACGATGTATTAAGGGGCGTTCAGTTTATATTAAGGATTGGATTTATAAATTAGATGCAAGTTCTTGATACCTCGTCAATTATATATTAATTATTACATAGGGGAACGGATATGACTTCGCAAACGCATCTTTCCCTGATGAACGACTCGCACTAAGTACTTCTATCAGTTAATTTAGTCAATTGGGGCCTATAATTTATTTTGTTCATAGATATTCTCACGAATACTCAATTCATACTGCGGCGAAAAGCATTATTATTCTGCATCATACAAGAATGAATATGTCTTGACCCCTGACATTAGTTGTAAATAACTTTCTCATAATCTTAATATTATCTGAATCTTCGGGTTATATTAATGTGTCAGGTAGCTATTACTTCTTCTATTATTAACTTCTCTTATTGTAGACTTCGATGTAAATGTTTATATTCCTACGGTAATAAGTATGCTACCTAATATACATCGGAATTATTATGGCTTCACAGTTGGCATTACTGAAAAACTAATCTATATCTGTACATATCTGATAGATTGATATTAGTGGTAAATGACTTTCTCAGAGTTAAAAAATTATACAAATTTTCGGGTTATCTTAGGACGTCAGGTCGCTATAACTCATTTATTTATAGACCGTTATTTATAGACGTATCTTCGATGTATATGTTTATATTCCTACGGTAATAAGTATGCAATCTAATATACATCGGAATTATTATGGTTTTACAGTCGAGATTAATGAACTATTTATCTATATTTGTAGAATTAATATTAGATTCATTCCGTTAGCCAATTAGAGGGCAGTACCTATCATTTTTGTTATTCAGTCAGACTCCCACTGTTATTTATTACACATTGAAACGTTAATAAAAATGCCAAGGAAGAGATAGAAGTACTATGATTGCTTTGAAAACAATACTTGTAGTCCGTGAGTCTATAACAGCAAAAATAAGACCTTGATCAACTGTAAAATCGGCCCTCTTGCTAATTAGAGTTCGAGACGCAAACCTAGATGCGAGATACACGCGTCGTCGAATGCGATATATTACAGGGCGTTTAATTTATATGAAGGATTGGGTTTATAAATTAAGTACAAGTTCTTTTACCTCCTCAATTGTATATTAACTATTACATACGGGAACGGATATGGCTTCACAATCGCATCTTTGCCTGATGAACGACTCGCACTAAGTACAATATTTCATTAGTTAATTTAGTCAATTGCGGGCCTATAATTTATTTTGTTCATAGCTATTCTCACGAATACTCAATTCATACTGCGACGAAAATTATTATTCTGCATTATACAAGAATGAATATGTCTTCACCCTTGACATTACTTTTAAATGACATTATGGTTATTTTATGGTGTCAGGTAGCTATAACTTCTCTTATTTATAGACGTATCTTCGATGTAAATGTTTATATTCCTACGTTAATAAGTATGCTATTTAATATACAAAGGAATTATTGTGGTTTCACAGTTGACATTACTGAAAAATTAGTATATATCTGTATATATCTGATAGCTTGACATTAGTGGAAAATGACTTTCTCAGAGTTAAAATATTACATAAATTTTCGGTTTATCTTGGGGTGTCAGGTCGCTATAACTTCTCTTATTTATAGACGTATCTTCGATGTATATATTTATATTCCTATGTTAATAAGTATGCTATCTAATATACAAACGAATTATTATGGCTTCACAGTTGTCATTACTGAAAAATTAGTCTATACCTGTATATGTCTGATAGCTTGAGAATAGTGGAAAATGACTTTCTCAGAGTTAAACTATTATATAAATTTTCGGGTTATCTTAGGGTGTCAGGTCGCTTTAACTTCTCTTATTTATAGACGTATCTTCGATGTAAATGTTTATATTCCTACGTTAATAAGTATGCTATCTAATATAACATCGGAATTATTATGACTTTACAGTCGAGATTACTGAAAAATTAACCTACATCAGTAGAAATAATATTAGATTCTTTCTGTTAGCCATCTAGAGGCCAGTACCTATCATTTTTGTTATTCAGTCGTACTCCCACTGTTATTTATTATATATTCGAAAGTTAATGAAAATGCCAAGGAATAGATAGACGAACTATGATTGCTTTGAAAACAGTATTTGTAGAACGTGAGTCTATAACAGCAAAAATAAGACCTTGATCAACTGTGAAATCGGCCCTCTAGACTTTCGTCTTGCTAATTAGAGTTTGAGATGCAAAAAACAAGGAAGCTGTCAAGATTGAAACTGAAAATAAAGAAGTTGAACAAAAAGAAGTTCCCGCGGAAATCAAAATGACATCGGAAAACAAAGGATTTACAATGGAAATGTTTGATGGGACACAGTACGACAAATGGAAGTACAAACTAAAGCTGTTCTTGAAATTTAAGGAATGCAGTGAAATTATTGAATATGTCGAAAGGCCTGAAGAAATAACACAAGCAGTATGGAAGAAAAAAGAGATAAAAGCTAAAAACCATATTGTGAATAGTATAACAAATACGCAACTGGAGTTAACAATTTCTGAAGAAAGTGCCAAAAAAATGATTGATAAACTAGACGAGAATTATTTAATTAAAAGTAGTGTAGGAAAGTTGTTGTGGAAGAGAAAACTGCTCGATTCGAAAATGGAAGAAAGTGAAAACCCAACAGAATTTTATAATAAATTTGAAAAGTTAGTGAACGAATTAAAAAATGCGGGAGAAAATGTGACAAAAGAAGATAAATTAAATTATTATTTACTGACGCTACCAGAAAGTTCATCGCACATAGTAGATATTGTAGATGCATTAACGGAAAAGGACAAAACAGTGGAATTTGTGAAATCAAATTTGGAATTAGATTTCAAGAAAAGACACAGTGAAAGTGAAAATTTAAAATCGAATGCTTTTTTGTTTGAGAAGAAGAAAAATTTAGAAAAGAAAAGAGGAAGTGTTATTCATGTGGTGGTTAAGGACACATACAATACGATTGCCCGTCGAAAAACAATTCCGGGAATCACGCGCCACAACAAGGAGGCGGAAGCGGCCAGGAGAGTCGCGCGCCACAGTGGAGAGGGGGAACCGGCAGAGGCTACTCGCAACAGCGAGGAGGCGCGCGCGGACGTGGAGCTAGCCAACAACGATCCAGCTTCCACCGGCGTGGCGGTAGCAGTACGGACAACGCGGCCGAGGAGCGAGAGCCAGCGACGGCGGCCAAGCTGAGCGAGGCGCGCACGACAGAGTAGAATTCAGCGCGTCAGTACAGGTTAATTCTACGAATACCGAGAACGATAATATAAATAAAAATAAAATTGAGTGGATTTTGGACAGTGGTTGTACGGATCACGTAATAAATAATGACAATTATTTTAGCGATATTATTGAATTAAAAGAACCGATTAACGTAAAAGTAGGTGATGGTAGAGTTCTAAAAGCAACTAAAGTAGTACACGTTAATAGTAAATTTAAAACGTTTAATAACAATGAAACTGAAGTAGAAATGGAAAATGTTTTCTATGTAAAAGATATGAACAGAAATTTAATTAGTTTTGCTAAAGTAACTGATAAATATAAAGTTGTATCAATTGGGAATAATTCAAAGATTTATGAATAATAATAAATTAATTGCAGTTGCTTGGAAGAAAGATAGAATTTATATAATGATGAGTTATTTATAAAATAATGTAGAGTCAAATATAGTTAGAAAGGAAAACGGAAAAATAACTTTAAAAGAAAAATGGCATAGAACATTAGGGCATGTTAATTTTAATTATTTGAATACTATGTGTAAAAATAAAGTATTGGAAGGATTGCCTAATGAAATTGAGTCTGATTATTTTAAATGTGCAACGTGTATTGAGAATAAAATACACAATATTCCTTCTGAGAATAATAGGAAAAGAGCTAAAGAGATATTAGAGATTGTACATACAGATTTAAATGGGCCACACTCAGACGGTTACAAAGGGGAAAAATAGTTTATTACTTTTATTCACGATTATAGTAAAATAGCTAGGGTTTATCCGATAAAGTCAAAAGATGAAGTATTTGATAAATTTAATGAATATATTAATTTAGTAGAAAATATGACTGGCAAGAAAATTAAAAAACTGAAATGTGATAATGGCACAGAATATTTAAAGAAAATTATGTATAGATTGTTTAGAGAAAAATTAAAAATTTAATTTTTAGAAAAAAATTCAATAAAAAAAAATGTTACCAAACTAAATTTGTTTTCTAAAAATAAATAGACTTTAGTTCATTTTAAAAATAAATTATATATATTCACATCTGGGACGCATTTTGAGGATTATATAGGTCATATATACCGAATTTTGAGGATTTTGTAGGCATTTTGAGGAGCCTCCTCAAAAGTCCAAAGCACTCGAGAGGCATTTTGAGGATTTTTCAGCGGTTTCCACAATAGTGTGTTAATACATCGATTTCGGAAATTCCGTGATATTTTTCCGTAAAAGCGGGCGCCGCAGGCGTCGTGGTGTTAGTCAATAACCTTAGGGTCATTATTTCTTTAGTCACGCGCTTGTTTATTGGTTGTTTATAACAATGTTTATATTTGTGTCATCACTATTGTACAAATTCTTTATGAAATCCTCAAAATACCGTCCAATGGTATATATATATATATATATATATATATATATATATATATATATATATATATATATATATAACTGTTATTTCCGGGACTTTTTAGTGTAAAAACTTACAATCAGGGTCGAAAACACCCCCCTTTCCACCCCTGATTGTAATTTAAACTGTTTTAAACTGTTTTAAACTGTTTTAAACTGTTTTATACTGTTTTATACTGTTTTATACTGTTTTAAACTGTTTTAAACTGTTTTAAACTGTTTCAAACTGTTTTAAACTGTTTTAAACTGTTTTAAACAGTTTTAAACTGTTTTAAACTGTTTTAAACTGTTTTAAACTGTTAAATACAGTTTAATACAGTTTAAAACAGTTTAAAACAGTTTAAAACAGTTTAAAACAGTTTAAAACAGTTTAAAACAGTATAAAACAGTATAAAACAGTATAAAACAGTATAAAAGAGTATAAAACAGTATAAAACAGTTTAAAACAGTTTATATATATATATATAACAGTTATTTCTGGGAATTTATAATGTATATAACTGTTATTTCTGGGACGTGATTGTTATTTCTGGGACGTCCCGGAAATACAGTTTAATACAGTTTAATACAGTTTAATACAGTTTAAAACAGTTTAAAACAGTTTAAAACAGTTTAAAACAATATAAAACAGTATAAAACAGTATAAAACAGTATAAAACAGTTTAAAACAGTTTAAAACAGTTTAAATTACAATCAAGGGGGAAATGGGGGGGGGTTTCGACCCTGATTGTAAGTTTTTACACTAAAAAGTCCCGGAAATAACAGTTATATATATATAAAGACCTATACACGTTATTTCTGGTAATCTACAGGGTCCTATAGTTTATCTCTTCAGAGTTCCCTATATAAGCGCGTGACTAAAGAAATAATATCCCTGGGGTTATTGACTCTAGACGCGTCCCAGAAATAACGCTTACGTACAGAAAAATTTCCGGGACGTCCCGGAAAAAACAGCGCGTCCCGGAAATAACAGCGATGTACAGTGTAAACGTCCCGGAACGAACCGTTGCAGATAAATATATATATATATATATATATATATATATATATATATATATATATATATATATATATATATATATATATATATATATTGTAACGAAGTTCGGAATCCGCGGGCAAACTACCACGCACTCGAGCCATCGAGGAGCGAAGCGGGGATGCGCAGGCGCGAGGAGGGCGGATCGGCAACGGTGCGCGCGAGAACGATTAGTCGATTTTCTGCCGATTCGGTGCGCGCACGCAGAAAGAAGAGAGAGAAAGCAGACAGAGAAAGAAGAGAGAGAAAGAAGAGAGAGAAAGAAAGGAGAGGGAGCAAGGCTACGGAGGAGGTCCTCATCGTCGTGCGCGAGAGAGAACGAGACGGCTCTAGCCCGGACTCCGCCGACACATAAGTAAGGTTAGTGCCTGCAGGCCCCCTACGCGCGAGCGAGACTCTACCTCGACGCGCGAGGTAGAGAGCGTCGGAGACGGGTGGTGCACCTCGTCTCCGGGAGTGTATCTGCGCGTGACATCCGCGACGCGTGCGACTCGCGAGGCATTTCGTCCTCGCGAGAAGTAGAGACCGCGGCGCGCTCATTATCCTGTTCGTTTGTAAACTCCTCTTTTGAATAGACAATAAAACGGTCTTTTCCATTTCTTAATTAAGAGTTCGCGAATTGTTATTTCGCCCCTTCCCTTCCGCCGTTATTCCTACGAGTACCTCGGATACCGCCGCCTCCGCGGGATCGCCGACTTCCTCGGCGATCATCTGAGCCCCAGGTACTCGCGCGTGTTTCCCCCTGCATTAAGGAACGCGTAGAGTCACACACACGATATCAAAATTCCCGGGTAACTTCTGAGTTACCCGGTTGTACACAGTCAGCGAACGGCATTGCACCGAGCGCGCGCAGAGCCGGCAATTCTGCCAGGGCGCCGCTCGAGCCGCAACGTAGGCGAGCATCGTCCTCGACGAGCAGCGCCGAGGAAGGCATCGTCGTTGCGGAGCAGTGTGAGCGAGAGAGAGAGCATACAGGTAAGCTTTCGGCCTTGCCGAAAACTCTCTCGCTCCGAAAACTATTCGCCCTGTTACAACTGGCGCCCGTACGTGTGGATAGGTACAATAGGATAGCGCGCGGCGCGTGTTTGTAAACACGCGCGGGCTCGCAACACAGCCGACACCGCGATCGTTCGACCGTGAGAGTGTATGTATGTGTGCGAGAGTGTCGTAGACAATTCTAAGTCCACGAAAATACTTTTCGACAACAAGTATTATATCGCGAGCAGAAACGAAAATAATTCGGACCTCGCGATATATAGGCTCATTTACGCAAAAGTTCGTAGCTGTGCTTTTCCCTCATACTAATTCGGTTTATAATCGATTAGTAAGTTATTTAGCAATATAGCTAAACAACTTAGAGATATATTCGTTCACTATAAAGCCTTATTTATTTGTTCGAATAAATAGGAGAAGACGGAAAGATAGATTGTTGTTACTAACAATCTATCAATAATTAGTTAATAAATTAGTGGAAATTATTAATTTATTTTTATAAAAATTATTAATAATAACAATTAATAAAAACTATTAATAATAATAATTGATAAAAATTATTAATAATATTAATTAATAAAATTTTTTTTTGTTATTTTTGGTAGGAAATTTAAAATATTTTTTTTTCTTTTCTTCTTCTTCCTTCATCCATTTAATCTCTTTCCGCTTCACTGTTTTTTGGAAATCAAAAATTTTCTATCTTTCGTGTGGCTCGTTATTACAGCCTCACGTGTTCGAAAGATTTAATTTGTTTTTACTAACAATTAGATAAAACGTCGCCGTATTTCAACGAGCGACGCAAATACCAAACGTGTTCTCTTTCCACAGTTTATTTTATTATTTTGGAAGTGGAAAGGGAAAGCGAACTTCTCGCAAGCTAAAGTTTTGCGAGAAGATTTTGGGCTTTAATAAATTCGCTGTTATATACAGAAGTAAAATTAGGGAAAAGCAAGCGCGATTTCTTTCACCGCGTGCACATTTTATATAATAACCTACACTTTAAAGCACTCAAAATTTTTTTTTGTTTTTTTTTCTTTCTTGAATGAATCGTTTTCTTTCAACGACTTTCAACGACTTTTAAACGGGGTGTCGCCGAATTTTATCGCGCGACACAATTGCCGAACGCACCCTCTTTCCACAATTTATTTTATTATTTTGCGGTGGAAAGAGAAGGCGAACTTCTCGCAGACTAAAGTTTTGCGAGAAGATTTTGGCCGCGTGGACGAAAATTATTCTCGTTCTTCATTGTAAATTTTCGTAAAAATAAATACAACGCGAAGTAAATATTTAAGCGTAACACTCTTTTCGTGTTTCGCTGTCGTTTCTGCTCGCGAATTTACTCAGTGCGACAGATTGAGAAACAGTTTAGTTTTTTTTTCTTCTGTAACTCGCGATTGTAAGCGCCCAGGGATTAGGGAAATACGCGCACTCAATCGACGCACTGAGTAACAACACGCTGTAAATTGCGGAGCGAACGAGCCGAAAAATCTAGTTGCGGTCAGTTTTTTCGCTCTTCTGTTTTATTTTTTTTTCATTCGCATAAATATTCCAGTGAGAAACCAATATGGCGGCACAACTAGCACTCGAGAATTGGTGTATGTGCCTCTCACTGGAAGAGATAGATAGATATCTCAAGGCGATGGAGTTGAAAACATCTGGCGCGCGATTTCAACAGTTAGATCGCGCGAGCAGATGGCTGCTCGGGGATTACTCGGCAGACGAGTTCATCGCCACAAATGCAGACCTCGATGAACACACGACGTGGGTAGCGAGAGCAAACCTCCGCCAAACGTTCATCGATAGAGTCTGCAACGGCGAAATCGAGACGCCATGGGCACGCGGTTCAGACGAGAATGAACCGCATCCACTTGAGTATGTACGCGACGATAACGTCGTAAAACTCAAGCTGGAACGGACGCGTCTCGAAATCGAGACGCGCGCAGCGGAAAGAAGCTCGATGGAACAGGAACCAGCGGAAACAACGGAGAACGAGACGGATCGAGAAGACGGATCTAAGGAGAGGGAGACAAGTACAACCCTCCACCCACAACAGCACACCCTAGCAACGGCGGAAACGCAGGATCTGCCAATCCCTGCGGAATTGAGGGCATTTTTAATGCAACTCACGCAGAAGGTCACGCAACTCTCGGACAATCAGTCCAAATTGCAATTAGCAATGGAGAGCCTCACGCAGCTAGCGACAAAAGGAGCTGCGTGCAGCACGCGATTAGACCAGGCGCAGAGCGGGCAACGTCAGGTGGGCTTCCAAGATACCCGGACATTCAGATATCCGGAAGAGCAGGACACCTATCTGCATACACCACCGACGTCTGGCCAACCGCTCATTCCCCCCCAAGGGACGCCGAACAATCGTCTACTAGGCGGAGCCTGGGAGGGGGGGGGGGGGTCTCCCGAATCGGATGAATTCGAGAGATTTGCGCAGCGACCCAAACGCGCTTGATGCCAGCACTCCGCGACATACGGTGCAAAACCGAAATAATCAGCGAGACGTCGGCAACATCGCACGAAAATGGGGGCTGAAGTATACCGGCGAGAAAGGGCAGAGCATCGACGTATTTTTAAACCGTGTCGATGAATGCCGAAGCCTCGCGAAGATGTCAGAGGAAGAGATGTTAAGTTCTCTCTCCGAACTCTTCGCGGGAGTCGCCGCCACGTGGTACCAGAATAATAAGACGAGCTGGTCCACGTGGAACGAATTCTGCGCGTCAGCACGTAAATGGTACGGCGCGAACCGCAGATTCCAACAACGGGTGCTGCAGGAGGCAACAGCGCGCACACAGGGGAGAGAAGAACCGGTGCGCGACTTCATCACCTGCCTACTCTCGATCATGAAAAAGATCGAGCCACCTCTCCCACTTTCTCACCAGTTGGACACCTTACACCGCAATTTGCGGCCAGATCTCCAACGCATGGTGAGGAGAGTCGATTTCGAGGACATCGACACGCTATTGGAATTGAGTGTCGAGGCCGAGCTTACTCTCGAGGCGGAAAAATCTTATCGAGAACCACCGCCTCCGGAACAGAGCCTCCTCCCCGAGGCTGCCTATAACCCTCGGGGAAAGAAAGAAAAACATACGCCACTGAAAGTTGCCGCACTTCCAGGGCATATGAACCCGCCGGTAACGGAGGAACTGGACAGAATTGGATCGCAGCTCTGTCCAAAATGCTCGCGGAAGAGGTGAGGCTGGCGCTACAGCCAGCGCTGCACCCGAAGCAGACTCCACCGCCCTCTCGAAAACCTTCTCCCGCCAAGGGGAAAAAGAAGGGAGGGAGAGGAGAAAAGAGAGAGTCAGCAGGCGGCTCGCCGAAGCGCGACCCGCGGCCTCGGCAAGCAGAAAGGAAAAAATCGCCCGATAGCAGCGCAGTGAAACCGAAGGGTAACAGTGAGGGTATTCATTGTTACGGCTGCGGTCTGCCTGGCTATCGGACGTACAATTGTCCCACGTGTGCGGGAAACGGGAAATCGGGTGCGTAGTAGGAGTCTATACGACGCCCGCACTCAAGAAGACTCCTCCGAAATCGCCGTCGCGGCCTCCACCGTTCAGGAGGAGCCGCGCGACGAATCAGCTGCATCAGCTACAGCGATCAGCGTAGAGAACGCACCGATCGCTAACCCCGACGAGGAGGCCAGATGGTGGCTCCAAGTTAACGTCGGGGGTTTCCGAATACGCGCCTTATATGATACGGGCGCGGCACGAACAGTGATGGGTTCGATCGGGTTGCAATTAGCATCCGCGTGCCGTAGCCCGCTATTATCAAGCCACGGAAGGAAAGCAAAAGTCCCCGGCGGTCATACAGTGGAGATCGCGGGGTATGTAATGCTCCCCTTCGAGGTAGCAGGCATAAAAAAGGAGATTCGTGTCGCCGTGCTCGCGGACGAAACCTTAGAGTGCTACCTCGGCGCTGATTTCATTCGGACATTCGGAATGATTCACGATGCCGTGAAAAATCAGCTGACCGTGAGCGCGTCAGGGCAAACGGTAGATTTAGAAGTAGCCAGCGTTTCTCTTGGCGAAACTCTGGAGCTAGCTTCGATCGGTCTCGAGGAGATGTCGGGGTGCAGAAGAAACAACTCCAAGAACTCCTCGACCAGTTGCTCGTCCAGACGGATGAACCTCTCGGCCGCACGACGTGGGCCGAACACGCGATTTCTGTTGGCTCGGCTCGGCCGGTCAAACAGAAATATTACCCCGTCTCCAAGAAACTCGAGGAGATCATGCACTCTCAGGTACGAGAGATGCTGGAGGCGGGTATAATCGAGCCCTCGACCAGTGCTTGGTCGAGTCCAGTAGTAATGGTGCGGAAAGCGCCCGAGAAATATCGATTCTGCATCGACTTCCGGAAGGTGAATGCCGTGTCCAGAGCTGACGCATATCCGCTCCCATATATGGACGCGATTTTGCGGAAGCTACAAGGCGCAAAATATATTTCGACTCTGGACTTAAGCAGCGCATATCACCAGATTCCGCTGGAGGAAGAATCTCGCCCATTAACGGCGTTCACGGTGCCTGGACTGGGATTATTCCAGTTCACGCGCATGCCGTATGGCCTCTCGCAGGCAGGTGCAACATTTCAGAGGTTAATCGATAAGGTTATCGGTCCTGAAATGGAACCCTATGCCTTCTCCTATCTCGATGATATAATCATTGTCACCGAGACCTTTGAAGAACATGTAAAGTGGCTTGGCCACGTTCTCAAGCGAATAAAGGAGGCTAATCTCACTATTAACCGAGAGAAAAGTGTGTTTGGCCAGACGGAAGTTCGCTACCTGGGCGTACTCGTTAATCGGGACGGTTTTCGTCCCGATCCCGAGAAAATCGCGCCGATAATAAGCTATCCTGAACCACGGAACCTAAAACAGCTTCGGCGTTTTCTAGGAATGGCCTCGTGGTACAGGAAGTTCCTAAAAGATTTCGCTGCTATGGCCGAGCCACTAACCCGACTCACCAAAAAGACCGCCGATACGATTGGACAGAGGAACAACAAGTAGCTTTCGATCAGATTAAGGCTTTTGTTGCGTCTGCTCCAATTCTGTCTCGCCCGCAATTTGAAGAACAATTCGTTCTTCAAACAGACGCGAGTGATACAGGCATCGGCGCGGTACTCTTCCAAATAATCGATGGCGAGGAAAGAGTACTGGAATTTGCGAGTCGCACACTCTCATCCGCGGAGCGTAACTATAGCGTGACGGAGAGAGAATGCCTCGCGGTGGTCTGGGCCATTGGAAAATTCAGGCCGTATATCGAGGGCTACCATTTTCGAGTGATCACCGATCATAGTAGTCTTCGTTGGTTACACAGCCTGCATAGTCCAACTGGTCGGCTCGCGCGGTGGGCACTCGAACTGCAAGGGCATAGCTTCGAGGTAGAGCACAGGAAGGGCGCACTTAACCACGTCCCCGATGCTCTATCTCGCATGTTCGAGGGCGACGAGGAAGATGCGTCACTCGCCGCAGTCGATCTGACAAACGAGACGGACGATACATGGTATACCTCTTGGCGAGAGAAATTGCAGCGAGAGCCAGACGCATACCCGCGCTGGAAATTATTAGGTGGACAGTTATTCTACTATCGCCCCGACGAACTCATAGAGGCGGCGGTCGGGGACGAAGAAGCGTGGAAAACTGTCATACCGAAGGAGAGTCGTCAGCAAGTGCTCGCTGAGAGCCACGACGATCCGACCTCGGGACACCTGGGGCGAGACAAAACGTACGATCGCGCTACGAGATTTTACTACTGGCCACACATGTACAAGGCAGTACGTAAATACGTGCGCGAGTGTCTCGTCTGCCAGCAGTGCAAAGTCGAGCAACGCGCTCCTGCCGGTTTAATGGGAAAACGCGACATATCGCGCCCATGGCAGGTGGTGGCGGCCGACATGATGGGTCCTCTACCCAAGAGCAAACGCGGCTTCGAATATATTCTTGTATTCGAAGATTTATTCTCAAGATGGGTAGAGGTTATTCCGTTGCGGAAGGCGAACGCAAAATCTATCTTGAAGGAATTGAAAGAGAGAGTGATTTTACGTTTTGGCACGCCGGAAGTATTTCTCAGTGACAATGGAACGGAGTTTAAAAACCGCGCCGTCACTGAGTACTTACGGAACTTAGGGGTGCACCACACGGTGACACCGCCGTATCACCCACAAGCCAACCCGGTGGAGCGAGTAAACCGGACGCTCAAAACCCGGTTAATCGCTTTTGTGGAGGAAAAACACGCCTCTTGGGACGAGAATCTGCCCGAGCTGGTGTTTTCGCTCAATAGCGCCGCCCATAGTAGTACCGGACTCTCGCCCGCAATGTTGAATTACGGGCGGCGACCCCTACCCCCAGGAACGGCCAAAAGAGCTCGTGACCGCGTAGCGGAAGAACGAGCGAGCCAGGAGAGAGTCGAGGAATGGGCCTCGAGGATGAAAGGCCTCAATCGATTGAATAGAGCCGTCGCCGATCACATCGACGGCGAACAAGAGCGGCAAGCGCATTATTATGATGCAAAACACCGCGAGCCCCTCTTCCAAGCAGGAGACTATGTTTGGAAGAGAAACCGGATCCTATCGTCTGCCGCACAAGGAATCTCGGCGAAACTGGCACCGAAATTCGCGGGGCCGTATGCGATAATAGCCAAAATAGGCATTAACACTTATCGCATACGCGCGCTCGACGCAAACGAGGAGGAATTAGTTCACGCCGAGCATCTGAAGCCTTACGTGGGTGTAACGCCTTCAGATGAGGAGCCGGAGGAAGGACCTCAACCGCCGAGGGATAGCGCAGCGATTGTGGCGATGTGCGACCCGCCAGTAGCGAGCGACAGCGAGAATAACTCGCAGGTAGATCGCGGAAACGACGGCGCCGCAGCCATCTCCGATCGTGTACCGCTTGAGAACCCAGCGAGCGAAGCGGAAAACTTACGTGCCCCTACTCCTCTCCCCAGGCGTAACCCGGGTCGTCCAAGGAAGGCGGTACGGCTTGTAGTAAGGCCGACTGCCATACGCGTGATAGCGGCGAGCCCATCAAAGAACCTCGCTGCGAAATCGCGCGGACGACCCAAAGGCTCACGCAACGAGGCGAATACTCTCGATCCGACGACTATACTACCCTCGCGGACGCGGACGCAGTCTCGCGCGGCAGTATAAGGCCTGGACGGGCCGTATTTTTTTTTGATACTAGTCTCGCCTTATTTTTCTTTCTCCCACCTCCGCTCCTAACCTAGCATGCCCTTACCACCCACGCGTGCGAACTTCGCATGTTATGCATCCAGAGCGCCGACCAGGGGGTAGTACGTCGCGTCTGGGAGGGGGGTGTAACGAAGTTCGGAATCCGCGGGCAAACTACCACGCACTCGAGCCATCGAGGAGCGAAGCGGGGATGCGCAGGCGCGAGGAGGGCGGATCGGCAACGGTGCGCGCGAGAACGATTAGTCGATTTTCTGCCGATTCGGTGCGCGCACGCAGAAAGAAGAGAGAGAAAGCAGACAGAGAAAGAAGAGAGAGAAAGAAGAGAGAGAAAGAAAGGAGAGGGAGCAAGGCTACGGAGGAGGTCCTCATCGTCGTGCGCGAGAGAGAACGAGACGGCTCTAGCCCGGACTCCGCCGACACATAAGTAAGGTTAGTGCCTGCAGGCCCCCTACGCGCGAGCGAGACTCTACCTCGACGCGCGAGGTAGAGAGCGTCGGAGACGGGTGGTGCACCTCGTCTCCGGGAGTGTATCTGCGCGCGACATCCGCGACGCGTGCGACTCGCGAGGCATTTCGTCCTCGCGAGAAGTAGAGACCGCGGCGCGCTCATTATCCTGTTCGTTTGTAAACTCCTCTTTTGAATAGACAATAAAACGGTCTTTTCCATTTCTTAATTAAGAGTTCGCGAATTGTTATTTCGCCCCTTCCCTTCCGCCGTTATTCCTACGAGTACCTCGGATACCGCCGCCTCCGCGGGATCGCCGACTTCCTCGGCGATCATCTGAGCCCCAGGTACTCGCGCGTGTTTCCCCCTGCATTAAGGAACGCGTAGAGTCACACACACGATATCAAAATTCCCGGGTAACTTCTGAGTTACCCGGTTGTACACAGTCAGCGAACGGCATTGCACCGAGCGCGCGCAGAGCCGGCAATTCTGCCAGGGCGCCGCTCGAGCCGCAACGTAGGCGAGCATCGTCCTCGACGAGCAGCGCCGAGGAAGGCATCGTCGTTGCGGAGCAGTGTGAGCGAGAGAGAGAGAGCATACAGGTAAGCTTTCGGCCTTGCCGAAAACTCTCTCGCTCCGAAAACTATTCGCCCTGTTACAATATATATATATATATATATATATATATTTGTTTTAACAGATTTATGGAGCCCTTTTATACACATGAGCATATTTATGGAGCCCGTTTTCTTTTATGGAGCCCGGGTCCCATAAAATATTTTTCTCGGGCATTTATGGAGCCCGATCTAGAGTCTATAACCCCAGGGTCCATTATTTCTTTAGTCACTTACCATAGGGATCTCTGGGCTGTAGGTACTTATATACAGGGATGGGCTCCATAAACGGATGGGGGGATAATTATATATATATATATGTGTGTGTGTGTGTGTGTGTGTGTGTGTGTGTGTGTGTGTATATATATATATATATATAATATTATATATAATATTAATAATTAAATTTTAAAATATAAATGCTTTGGAATGAATAGTATAAATAGGACACTTCTTTTCTTAACTAGAGTATCTTTTATATTAAAATTTAATAATAAATAATTTAATTTAATTAAATAATTAAGGTATCTCTTATAATTTCTTTTATTTATTAATTTAGAATTTTTAAATATATATATTTATTTAAAATTATGTATAATTATGTATAAGATCAATAAATTATTTATATATATATATATATATAAAAAGAAAAAAAGAATTAGAGCCGTGTACACGAGTTGAATGGCACCGCGGAAAGGTACAATAGGACGATTATGGATAGCGCTAGGTATTTGTTAGCCGAATCCAAATTAGATAAAAGATATTGGCCAGAAGAATAAATCTCCTTATGAGATATTTTTTAATGAGAAGCCAGATACGAAATATTTGAAATTATATGGCAGTAAAGTTTTTGTGAGAGTACCTGAAAATAAAAGAAATTCGAAATGGGATAGAAAAGCAGATTTAGGAATTTTGATAAGTTATGATGTAGTGGGCTACAGAGTTTTGATAAATGGTAGAGTAATTGTAGCTAGACATGTAGATATCGTTGAGGAAGATGTGAAATGTATTGGCCTAAACGATAACGATATAGAAAATTAAAGTTTAAATGAAAACTTTGAAATCGTTTTTTTGCCTCACTCTACTTCAACCCTCGGGTGGAGTAGGGGAGGAAAGGCTAATGAGAATAGTAATTTAGAAAATTTAAATGAAAATTTAAATGAAAATATTGAAAACGAAAACGAAGTAGAAAAGGAACCTGATTTAAGAAGGTCAGAAAGAATGATTAAAAAGCCTACGCGATTTGATGATAACTATGTATATACATTTATTTATGTAAATCATTGTAGTGCAGATAGTCCAGTAAGTTTTAGAGAGGCTGTAGAGAGTGATGAGTCTAATTTTTGGATAGACGCAATGAATAAAGAGATGAATTGTTTAGATAAAAATAAAACATGGCAATTAGTTGAAAAGCCAAAGAATTAAAAGGTATTAGATTTAAAATGGATTTATACTAAGAAAAGCGAAAATGTTTATAAAGCAAGAATAGTTGTAAGAGGCTTCCAACAGACTGATGTGATGGACGATATATATTCACCTGTTGCGAAAACCCAAACCTTAAAAGTTTTGTTATCATATTGTTGTCAAGAAGGATTATTAATTGAACAAATGGATGTGGAGACAGCGTTTTTGAATGGCAATGTTAAATCAAAAGTTTTTGTAAAACAACCTGAAGGGTTTGAGGATGGAACTGAAAGAGTATGTTTATTAAACAAAGCATTGTCTGGGTTACATGAAAGCCCCAGAGATATACCCAGAGGTATGAGTGCCTAGATAATTATTTAAAGGAATTAGGATTTGTAAGAAGTGAACATGACTATTGTTTGTATACGTTAAAAGATAGAGATGAGATAATTTATTTAATTATATTTGTAGATGATCTTCTAATTTGTTGTAAAAATAGGCAGAGTTTAGATATGATAAAAGGGTTATTAAAAGTAAGATTTCAAATGAAAGATTTAGGTAAAATAAGCACGTATTTAGGAATTAATATTGAATATAATGAAAATAAAAATAAAATGTCTTTAGATCAGGAACGATATATTGAATCACTAGCTAGAAAGTATAATATTGAAGAAGCGAAATTGTATGATACTCCAATGGAGCAAAATTTAAAATTAGAACCTGCGGAAGAATTAAATGAAAATTTAAAGTACAGAAATTTGATAGGAGCACTTTTGTATATTAGCTCAGGTACAACATTAGACACAAGTTACAGCGTTAATTATTTAAGTAGGTTTCAAAACTGTTACGATGAGACGCATTATAGATACGCATTAAACATTTTGAAATATTTGTATTTAACTAAAGATTTAAAATTAAGGTATAAAAGAAATGATAAAGTAAGTATTCTTGAATGTTATGTTGATGCCGATTGGGCAGGAGATTGCGTAGATAGAAAATCGACTACAGGTTACATTGTAAGATTATATGGAAAGTTCAGTGGAAATCAAAGAAACAAGGAAGCGTAACAAAGTCTTCGACAACTGCTGAATATGTAGCACTGTCAGAAGCAGTGAGCGAGATTTTAATAATTAAAGATTTGTTAATTGATTTTAATGTTAAGTTAGATAAACCTGTAAATATTTATGAGGATTCTGGTGCTGTAAATATTGCGAAGTTTGGTAATTTTACAAAGAAATCAAAGTACATTACGATTTTGTAAACGAGAATGAAAAGGGATATTGTAATAGATATTGTAAAAGTTAGCTCAGAGAAAAATGTTGCAGATATTTTGACTAAGGCTCTAGGACGAGTAAGATTCGAAAAACTGAAAAATTTATTGAATTTGATTTGAAAGATAATAAACCTTTTCTACCTTTTCTTACATTTTTTACTTGATATACATTTTTTTACAATTTTTACAATAATTCCCATTTTTACATTTTTTACATTTTTTACATTCTTATGATGGCAGCAGACAGCAAAAAGCAAAGTTCTCACATAGAAATATTGTAAGCAAGCAGCAATGTGACACTCTATATTTCCACCAAATTTTTAGCATACTTTAATAAAATGGCACAGAACCTAGTAATTTTAGAAGATCTGCAAGATACAGATCGTAATGTAATAGAAAGAAAATGTTCTTTTACCGCTCTCAACAATCTAAGCAGGGTTTATATAAAATTTGAACAAAAAATATCATAATATCATTCGAGGAAATGGCGAGTGGATCGGGTTTTGTATTGCCTCGCTCGCTTTAATCACCTCGGGACATGTGTCGGTTCTCGCTCAACCTTTTTTGGTTTTGATCTTGATGTCGATACTAATTATGGCCTTCATCTAATCCTGAGGTTGAGCCTGATTTTTCTGATTTTGATCTTATATTTGATTTTCATTGTGATCTTGATCGTGATCTTGATTATCGCATTTTTGATTCTGGTTATTTTCATTTTGATCTTGGTTGTAATCTTGACTTTAATCTTGAAATAGATTTTGATTCAGATCTTGATAGTGATCTTGATTTTGATATGAATTGTCATCTCGAGGTTGATCTTGAGGTCAATCTCGACAACTTAGTGCGAGTCGTTCATCAGGCAAAGATGCGTTTGTGAAGCCATATCCGTTCCCCTATGTAATAATTAATATACAATTGACGAGGTATCAAGAACTTGCATCTAATTTATAAACCCAATTCTTAATATAAACTAAACGCCCCTTAATACATCGCTTTCGACGTCGCGGGTATCTCGCATCTAGGTTTGCATCTCGAACTCTAATTAGCAAGACCAGAGTCTAGAGGGCCGATTTCACAGTTGATCAAGGTCTTATTTTTGCTGTTATAGACTCACGTTCTACAAATACTATTTCCAAAGCAATCATAGTTCGTCTATCTATTCCTTGGCATTTTCATTAACTTTCAAATATATAATAAATACAGTGGGAGTACGACTGAATAACAAAAATGATAGGTACTGGCCTCTAGATGGATAACAGAAAGAATCTAATATTATTTCTACTGATATAGATTAATTTTTCAGTAATCTCGACTGTAAAGTCATAATAATTCCGATGTTATATTAGATAGCATACTTATTAACATAGGAATATAAACGCATGCATCGAAGATACGTCTATAAATAAGAGAAGTTAAAGCGACCTGACACCCTAAGATAACCCGAATTTATATAATATTTTAACTCTGAGAAAGTCATTTTCCACTAATCTCAAGCTATCAGATATATACAGATATAGATTAATTTTTCAGTAATGTCAACTGTGAAGATATAATAATTAAGATGTATATTAGATAGCATACTTATTAACGTAGGAATATAACCATTTACATCGAAGATACGTCTATAAATTAGAGAAGTTATAGCGACCTGACACCCTAAGGTAACCCGAAGATTCAGATAATATTAAGACTATGAGAAAGTCATTTACAATTAATGTCAATGGTGAAGACATATCCATTCTTGTATAATGCATAATATATAATATATAATATATAATGCATAATGTATAATGAAGTATAACTTTCGTCACAGTATGAATTGAATACTGGTGAGGATAGCTATGAACAAGATATATTATAGGCCCCTAATTGACTAAATTAACTAATAGAATATTGTACTAGTACGAGTCATTCATCAGGCAAAGATGCGTTTGCGAAGCCATATCCGTTCCCGTATGTAATACTTAATATACAATTGACGAGGTATCAACAACTTGCATCTAATTTATGAATCCAATCCTTCATACAAACGGAACGCCCCGCATTATACATCCCTTTCGACGTAGCGTGTCTCTCGCATCTAGGTTTGCGTCTCGAACTCTAATTGGCACGATATGAGTCTAGAGGGCCGATGTTACAGTTGATCATGGTATTATTATTTTTGTTATAGACTAACGCTCTACAAATATTGTTTTCAAGGCAATCATAATTCTTATATCTATTCTTTGGCATTTTCATGAACGTTTCAATGTGTTTCAATAAATAACATTGGGAGTCTGACTGAATAAGAAAAATGATTGGTACTGGCCTCTAATTGGCTAACGGAATGAATCTAATATTATTTCTACAGATATAGATTAATTTCTCAGTAATATCGACTGTGAAGCCATAATAATTCAGATGTATATTAGATAGCATATTTATTAAAGTAGGAATATAAACATTTACATCGAAGATACGTCTATAAATTAGAGAAGATATAGGGGCCCATATAGGGGCCTTAACATTTTCATCAGGTGCCTTAAAGGGGCCTAACGATTGCCCTAAGACTATTTCTAGCCGGGATAGTGCTTCTATCTATTCCTTGGCATTTTCATTAACGTTCAAATATGTAATATGTAACAGGAAGTAAGACTGAATAACAAAAATGATACTGGCCTCTAATTAGCTAACGGAATGAATCTAATATTATTTCTACAGATATAGATTAATTTTTCAGTAATGTCAACTGTGAAGAGATAATAATTAGATAGCACTCTATACTTATTAACGTAGGAATATAAACATTTACATCGAAGATACGTCTATAAATAAGAGAAGTTATAGCGACCTGAGACTCTAAGGTAAACCGAAAATTTATGTAATATTTTAACTCTGAGAAAGTCATTTTCCACTAATGTCAAGCTATCAGATATATACAGATATAGACTAATTTTTCAGTAATGTCAACTGTGAAGCCATAATAATTCCTTTGTATATTATTCTCACATAGAAATATTGTAAGCAAGCAGCAATGTGACACTATATTTCTAACAAATTTTTAGCATACTTTAATAAAATGGCTCTATGCCATTTCTAGTAATTTTAGATTTCTAGTAATTTTCTGTCTTTACATTTTTTAAATTTATAAATTTTTAATGTTTTTAATTTTTGTTTTTAGTTTTCCTTTTCTACCTTTTCTTACATTTTTTACTTGATATACATTTTTTACAATTTTTACAATAATTCCCATTTTTACATTTTTTACATTCTTGTGGTGGCAGCAGACAGCAAAAAGCAAAATTCTCACATAGAAATATTGTAAGCAAGCAGCAATGTGACACTCTATATTTCTACCAAATTTTTAGCATACTTTAATAAAATGGCTCTATGCCATTTCTAGTAATTTTAGAAGATCTGCAAGATACAGATCGAACATTTTCTTTTACCTTTCTCAACAATCTAAGCGAGGTTTATATAAAATTTCAACAAAAAATATCATAAGCTTATTCGAGGGAATGGCGAGTGGATCTTGGTTGTAATCTTGACTTTGATCTTGAATTAGATTTTTATTTAGATCTTGATAGTGATCTTGATTTTGATATGAATTCTCATCTCGAGGTTGATCTTGAGGTTAATCTCGATTTTGATCCTGTTCTAGATTTCGACTCAGGTCAACAAAACGGCCAAATTCACGATGAATTTGATCTAGCCTTTGGATCTCAATTGTGATCTCAGTAAGCAAAGTCGTTCTGTGCATCTCATTGACATTTGTAAACACGAGATCGACGCGGATCTCGTTGTTATAATTGCTGTATCGTCAGCATATGATAATATTGAATTCTCTGGCATTGAGTTCAATATCTCATTTATGTACATAATAAACAACAATGGTCCTTAGGATCGTGCATTGCGGGACTCCCACATCAACTGTTTCATACTCACTGAATTGATTGTTTACTTTGACTCTTTGTTTTCTATTACATAAATAACTTTTCATTAGTTTATGGGCATTTCCTCTTACACCGTAGTTGTATAATTTATCTAGAAGTATTTGATGATCAACTGTGTCGAAGATCAAGGAATGTAATTGGGTTAATTAATTAATTTGCAATTGGGTCACTTTTGTCAAGTTCATTGTAAATTAGATCTGTTATGTGAAAAAGTGCATCCTTAGTACTTTTGTTTATTCTGAATCCAAATTGTTTATCTGACAATAAATTACATTGGTTGACAAAATGTAATAATCTTTTGTGTATAACTTTTTCAATAATTTTTTATATATTGGAAATCAATGATATAGGTCTGTAATTTGTTGGTAGATGTTTTTCTTTAGCATTGTGAATTGGTGTTATCTGAGCTATTTTTAAAGCCACTGGCCATTCTCCTGTTTCAATACTCAAGTTCAACAATAATCGAAGGAAAATTGCGGGGCCCTTGGATGTCACAACATTGAGCGGGAAAATTCGTTAGTACGGTGCAAGAGGTTCGTTGATATATATCTATTAATTTAAAACTGATATAAATAAAATAAGTTTGTGCAAACCGTAGAAGTCACCGGAATTTCAAGAGAAAGCCAACTCTAAACGGCATAAACAGATGCGTGGAATATTTCTGCCGGCCGCAAGGATCCACAATCCAAATGTAACAATTTTGTAGAAATGACCCAGCTTTTAAATGAGGATGTCGGGGGTGGCTTGGCAGATGCTGCACGGTCAAAAGGAATCGGTACCCTTACCTATTTCTCCTTGGGCTCCCTAGCCCAAGAGAATCGGCCGATGATAGCGGAAAAGACGAAGAGCGTCGATTCTGACCTATTAGATGCGACTAATGCATTTCGAATAGGCAATAAATAGAAAATATCTATATATCGATTTGTCTACACGGAAATTATTGCTGGACATGAGTTTACTTTTGCTACTCGGGGGTTTTCGGGGTCGCTGAACACGAATATCATGACGACAGCGGTCTTCGAGGTACCTGGAGTCCAGGGTGGACTGTATGAACGTCGTCAAGGACTCAGCCAACAGTGCGGAGCCCACTATTCCCTTCATCCAGATTAATTTGCACCACAGCAAAAGCGCGTCGGCAGTTCCGTCAAGGAGCGTGGCTGAGGTGCAGATAGGCCTTGATCCAAAGACCTTGGATCGATGCGAAAGGCACTGTAGCCTGATTAAGGGGCTGTGGACAACTGTTTCTGGCTGGGACTCGAGCAAGAACCTGCATAATCCTGAAAGGAATGGAGGGAGAGGCCTGGCCGAAACATTGCCACGCGGTCATTACCACGGTAACAGTAAAGGTTAAAATAGGAGAAGGGGCAGAGAAAGAACTGGTACTTCCCTAGTGATGCAACAGAAGCCTCTGCGTACTTCCCTAGTGATGCAACAGAAGCCACCCGATGAGGTGGGGGCACTCATTGAGGAATGCAACAGGAGCGGGAAGGAGCTTATCCTAGGCTGTGAAGCAAACGCACCACACAATCTGGGGCAGCTCGAACTGCAATAACAGAGGAGAGGAGCTACTGGAATATATAGCTTCGACGGAACTGGACTTTATGAATAAGGGCAGCGTTCTTCAGGAACTCAGTAAGGGAAGAGGTCCTGGATGTTACACTAGCATCGAGGGGGATCGGGCGTAGGATACTGGGATGGAGATACTGAGAGCAGAGGAGGTCTCCATGTCAGACCACGAAAAGATCCGCTTCGAACTAGGAAACGTCAAGGCTAACGATGTGTGGAGGAATCCCAGGAAAACTGACTGGGAAAACTACCGCAAATGCCTAGAAGAAAGGCTACCTGCTAGCACCGATCGTCTGTGCAGCAGCGAAAAATTGGATGATTACTGCAGCAACGTGCATGAAGCTCTAATAGGAGCTTTTGAAAGCAACTGCAGGCTAAAGAAAAGGACATTAGGCAAAGGTGCTCCCTGGTGGAATTCCAATTTGGAATCCCAACGCAGGGAGATAAGGAAACTTCTTAGGAAATGGAAAAAACGGAAAGGCGAGGCTGAGCGGGAGGCTTACAAAGCCGCCTAGAACAGCTACAAAAAGGCATTGGAAACGGCAAAGAGGGAAGGCTGAAAGAGATACTGTGACGAAATCGACAGTATACCTGAAGCAGCGAGGCTTAATAGAATCCTAGCCAGACCAACGATAGGAACCTCTGGACGCATAAAGACACCATCCGGTGGGTGGGTAGCGGACAGTGCAGTGAGGAGGCATTGGTCTGTCTATTACAAGCCCACTTCCCGGGATTGGAAAACACGGAGTCAACGCTACGACCAGATACTGATACCGAACTGGGACTGGGAAGTAGCGGAAAGAGTGGTTACAAAAAATAGAGTTAAATGGGCCGTCGAGACCTTCGAACCTTATAAGGCTCCTGGGGCTGATGGTATATTTCCAGTTCTACTACAAGAAGGATTAGAATTACTGGTGGACCCGCTAGTCGTAATATACAGGGCCTGCCTTGCATTGGGCTATATACCTGGGATCTGGCGGAAAGCCAAAGTAATCTTCCTACCAAAACCAGGTAGATGTATCCATGAAGGGTGAAGCCCATAAGCCTCCTTAAAACACTGGAAAGTTTAGTGGATCGTTACATCAAGGATGAGGCCTTCAAGGATAGCCCACTACATCATGCGCAACATGCGTATAGGGAGGGTAAGTCCGTGGACTCAGCACTGAGTGACGCTACAAACAAGATCAAGAAAGGTATGAAAAACAGGGGCATGGTACTGGCAACTTTCTTGGATGTGGAGGGAGCCTTCGTCAGTTAGCACTGTAAAATGATATCCTTCTAGATAACCTCTCATTTTCCAGATTCCCCATTTTACTGCCAGACATTCTAATTCAGTAATTGAATAGTTTTTTTCAGCCTTACTTATTGATCGACTTGCATATGCAATTACTTGATCAATTTCGCCATTATTTTGTGTGAGCACAGCTCCCAGGCTCGCATCGGTTTGTAACACAAAAGGCCTTGTCCAATCCGGACATGTCAAAATCGGAGCTTCCACCAAACGATTTTTTAATGTTACAAACGCCTCCCATTGTACTCCATGGTACGTTTTTCCTTAGCAATTTTTGCAATGGAAAAGTTTTGTGCAACGTTAGGAATAAAGCGTCTGTACCAAGAAATCATGCCTAAAAATCGTTTTAAATCTTTGGCATTAGTCGGTTCGGGTAAATCTTGCACCCCGACACTTTTTCGGGATCCGTATGTAAATTCATCTCGTCTACAACGTGACCTAAATATTTTAAAGTTCTACGACCGAATTTACATTTATCCCAATTCGGTCGAAGCTGCGCCTCTTTTAATCGTTGAAAAACTATCTGCAGTAATCTCATGTGTTCTTCAAATGAGTCTGCCACGATTACAATATCGTCTAGGTAAGTAAACACATTCGGGGCAAGATCCGGAGTAATAATTTTGTCCATTAACCTCTGAAAAGTAGATGGAGCTGCATGAAAGCCAAACGGCATAACATTAAATTCAAAAAGCCCTTTGCTAGCTACTGTAAACGCCGTTATTGGTTTACTATTTTCAGTTAATTTCACTTGCCAATAACCATTTTTAAGGTCAATACTCGATAAATATTTTGCTCCTT